>JAKTUQ010000006.1:0-736209 GCA_030556775.1 Scheffersomyces quercinus | reverse complement strand
CAGCATTGTCGTAGAAGACCCGTACCGCAGCATTGTCGTAGAAGACCCGTACCGCAGCATTGTCGTAGAAGACCCGTACCGCAGCATTGTCGTAGAAGACCCGTACCGCAGCATTGTCGTAGAAGACCCGTACCGCAGCATTGTCGTATAGAGGCTCTGTAAGACAATAGCTACTTTATACCACTAACAGTTGGAAGACTTGAAATCGTCGAAGAAGACCCACCTTATTCATGGTGCAAGTGTCTTCTGTGATACTAAGAATCAAATTCACACCCTTTTATAGTGGTTTTTCCTCTTATATAATTGTATCATGTTTTTGCAATTATCTTTTCAAATTCAACAAGACTAGATGTTTAAGAGATGATAAAATTGTCATAAGTAGAATTTGAAATCCGTCGATTGTTTGTTATAAAAGAGGAGTCCTCCGTTTATGTATTAAGCAAGAAAGTACCACAACATTTAATAATTTGTGATGCAGTCTTCTATCCTTATTATTCACTGTTTGCGTTAGCTGCTCCTGCTCAAATCAGCAATTACCAATCTTTTACTTGGCTTCTACATGTTCAATAACAGCAATTAATTCCAAGTTCGATTGCTGGATTTTACAATTCCCTTGGCTCGGTTGCAAATATATATAATGACACGTTAGCAGTGATGGAATACGATAATCGCCCACCTGTATAGCGTGATTCATTAGAGCCCGAATTGTTATAGAATAGTTCATCGCCTAGAGTTCTCTTTAGCGATGATGCGTTCCTGAAAGGGATTTGAACCTAAATGAAGTTTGGATTGGAATTGCACTTGTGTTTCTTGCATATGACAGAAATATTTCGTCAATTGGACAAGCACAATTATCAATAAAGAAGCCAGGCACGAACAAAGCGTGAGATCAAATGTAAATGACACCTTGACTACCATGCTGTCGTTGAGGGAAACAGTTCACCATACTCTATTGTATGCTGTATTGATGAAATGATTACGTTAGAGTTGATGATCACATTTCAAATTGTTTTTGTGATTTTCGAGGTTAAACGAGTCGTGATTTATAGAAAAACTATCAGGTGCCCGGCAAAAAAGCAATTGGCTACATAGGAAGTTGTAGCGGCAGGTTTGCTAATATGCCGTTTCTTTCATTAGGTTACAATATTTACAATCTTCATAGGAGTGACTATTTCTTATTGTTTATACGTACACATACACATTGTTAACACTATAGTTTATACTGCCAGAGTCTATTACTTGACACAATCAGGAGTATTGGACTATCAAACGCTAGTGTCTTTCTCAAATTCAACATGCTCCATAGAGGGTTTCCCGAAGCTGTGGTGATCGAAGGATTTATGAAAGGATTCATCTCCGAAGACTTCAGCAACCTCTTCTAATGTGTAGCCATATGTTTCAACAAAGGTAAAATAGACAGTTACTAACTCCGCGGCCAAGAAACAACAATAGACAATATAGTATTTCCACTCAATATTAGCCATTGCAATTGGGTTAACGAATCCGTTATAAACAAGTGTAAGATTGACAGTGAAACCATAAATATTAAGACCCTTGGCTCTATGGGTGTATGGCAAGATCTCAGTGACATATAAGTATGGTAATCCATTAAGACCAGTGTTATAACAAAGATAGTAGATAAAAATCATAGCCAAGACGCCTTGACCCAAAGCATGCTCGAAACCTCTTTGCTGATTAATTGCTGAAAGGATAGTCCAAAGAATATACGAAACGAGCATACCAGCATTGGATGCCAAAAATAATGTTCTCCTTCTAAACCAATAGCAGGTGAATGCAATAACAGCAGATATAACAAGGTTATAAATCATCAAGCAACCGTTGATTTGCAATTGTTTCTTCTCTTCCGTAATACCAATCGAGTTTAAAACTAAATTCAAGTAGTATGACACCAAACCATTACCAGATAATTGGGTCATAGCAGCAGTGAACATAAGTAAAAACAACCTTTTTCTGAATGATTTTATGGTAATGAAGTCAGTGTACTTAGATTGAGAGTTAATCTTTTCCAACTCTAGGGCCTGTTCGATTTCACGAAGCTCGAACTCCACCAAGTTGCTTGCACGATCACTGGTATCATTTCCAGTATGGTAGTAGAACAAAAATTTCTTTGCTTCTTCTATTCTTCCTCTAGAAACTAGAAATCTTGGAGATTCCGGAACCCACCAGATAACCAAAACTTGAAATAATGGAATGAGACCCTGTAAATATGAGGGAACTCTCCATGAGTAACTGGTAGTGATAAGTCTGGTACCGTATGTGACCCATGCGGCAATCGTAGCTCCCAAATACCAGCAG
The DNA here is from genome assembly GCA_030556775.1 of Scheffersomyces quercinus. NCBI lineage: Eukaryota > Fungi > Ascomycota > Pichiomycetes > Serinales > Debaryomycetaceae > Scheffersomyces > Scheffersomyces quercinus. The sequence goes on along the minus strand of JAKTUQ010000006.1, from coordinate 733,893 downwards.
ACGTTATAAATAGCGGTACTAGTAGGTCTGTATGTTGGAAACGCTATTTCAGCAATTAATATAGGAGAAGCAAGTGAAGTAATGCCAAATCCGAAACCAATAACTGCTCTTGCAACAAAGAAAAATGCGTAGTCTGTAGAAGCTCCTTGCAAAACGGCACCTATAACAGTAATCGAAGTACCAATTGCAATACCAAACTTTCTTCCCCATCTATCAGATATCCAAGCAGAAACAGGGAGGGAAAGAATAGCACCAAATGTAGTAGCATTAGCTAGGGCACCCAAAGTAGCACTTTTTGGGTGACCCATGGCATCTTGCCAAGACGAGAGTGACTGCAAACCATTTAACATTGAACCATCATAGCCACTATTAGTGGAACTTAAGGTGAGAACAAAGATAAACCAATGTAACTTCAAGAAGTGAGAATATTTCCACCAACTTTTGTCATGATAAACATATTGATCGATATCTTTATCCAATTCTAGAGAATTACTACTGTTTGCTTGGTCTGAAACAGACTGAATATTTTGAACAACGGCAGTGAGCTTGTCTTTGGATTCCGACATATTAGAATTAAGTGTTAGTAGATTTAATGGCTGAAGATATTGTTTCAAGAGACCTCGTTTTTCAAGTAAGGATAATTACTCTTATTTATACAATTCTGAGTCGTAAATGAACATTGTAACAAACGGTACGGTACTATTTCTCCGTTTAGAAGTAAAATCAATCATATCCTAGTGATATTATTCTACTCCACAGATGTTTTTACACTGGAAACATGAAAGTTACAAATAGAAATCCTACGATTTACATAGAAATGTGTTCTGTGTTAAGAATGCAACTGAGCGGTGAGGGGAATATCATTAATCTCTGTACTAGCATATTCACTGGTTAAAAAGAATACATTAAGCCTAAAAAATATTGGAAAAATTATGAGGGGGGTCACTTAATCCGATAAACTACGCATGCAACAACGCTCTGGAAATTGAATACAAGCTTTAAAGCAACCGGGCTTATATCGTACATAAGAACTGCCTGCATGTAACACATGTTGTGATGTAAGGTATTATCGGGTACTCCACTTTTCTAATGAGTCTGGTTATCAGATCGTATGATGTCTAAGATGTTATGTTCCCTTAGGGCACATTCCAACATATGAAGTACGGACCATTCCCGACACCTAAAAGAATGAGGCCTTTGTCATTGAGGGGTATTATCTTTATCCTTCGAACAGCAATCAACAAAATCGGACTCACCAGATTATGAAACGCTTCTAGTGGCAGGTTCTCTCCTCACAATAGGAAGTAACAATATATCCTCTTTTGTGGGCATTTGTTTACAGTGTCGAGAAGACTTCCATAGAAAATGGACGTATCTGGGGGGAAAGAAGCAATAATCTTTGTATGGAAAAACTCCTTTCGAGCCGAGTTCATAACCATGTGTTCTACGACGTGGGGTACTGCATTCATGAAGGAAATCCATCAAATCCTTAAATTTATCCGAGCTAGAATTGCGTCTTTACAACAAATGACCATGGTACCTTGTAGCGTATGATCACATTCCCCAACATTATTTGCGAGGGGGTGTCACGGAACAGGCACCAGAAGCCCTTGCTCGAGGTTCTCCAATGTTATGTACCCCACATCCAACATCTTTCTTTGAGTCTATCCGTTGCAAACCTAGACTGCAGTACATTCGACAACGCTACTATGTTATTCTCACCTTGCCGAAAAACAATTGCAAATAAACTTTATTTTCAAACCCACCCCTTCGGATTAATTTCGTAAATGGTAAAAAAGATATGCGAAAAAATATATGTGGAATTTCGCAGGTAGGAGTTCTAAATTGTGCATGAAATGGTGGGGTCTCTTCTGTTTTTGTAGCTACTGATTTTCTTCGAGCACACTGTGGTGTTTAAGCGGTCAAGCAGGTTATTCTTTTACATGGGTATATTGCCTTAAACAGAATTGACGCGAGTCGACTTATATTGAAGTGGGGGTAAATCCCAGTTGCATTGTCATCCTCCATGCAACCATGCGGGGTACTTACTTTTGGTCCGGACTAATTAGCCGAACACCAATGCATGAAATGAAGTATTACTGTCACGGAGTGGAAAAGATAACTACATATTTCATTGAATTCCGTGTCAATACAATCTTTTGACGCTATGTAATATAATTTTCTACACATTCATAGTAATTCATGTAAATTGTCTAAACTTTCCAAAGAGGCGGTACCTTCAGGTATTATGCAGTGTGAAAGGAGTGTATCATAGGCTCAACTTATGTCTATATAGTAGTTCAAACCTAGAAAAGGGGTTACCTAACAGGAAGTCTATCCATCCATATAGTCATATTATTGGGAATATCAAACAGGCAAATGAGTAGGCAACTTCTGGACGAAAATTATTACCTGCAGAAGGCGACACTAAAGCATGTTAAAGAATGCCAATTGGTTTGTTTTGATGTCTCGGGGATTATAAATGCACAACTGGCAAATACTTCATCGCTGGCAACTATGAGGACTAGGCGTGTGTATCTCAGTAAACCTAGTTGACACGTAATTGATGGTGCCAACAATCTCAAGGATCCATACTATATTGTATTGTACGCCTTAAAATATATAAGCGATGAAGATCGATTTCGTAATATGAAAAGTATGAAGTACATGGAAGCTGCTTTGGCATGGTATCATTCAATCCACAGATTTTCAGACACATTATTGCTCGGTCATTGAATAATAAGTAGCTGCAAATTTATTTGGGTCATACAGCCAATATAAAGTAGGACAGTTTGAAGAGTTACTTCCACAACTTCTCTATCTGAAATCAAGAAGTCATTGCAGAGCATCCCCTCAATCATCTTACTTTTACGGTACAAAAGTATCGCCCACAAATTTCCTATGTTCTATGATTGTCATTCTAAGGAGCAATCACTTTTTAGACTGGTATTTGACAGAGATTATCTCCACAACTTCGTTCTCACCCACATCTACGTCACCTTCTGCTCGTAATATATCTTTGGAGAGCATGTTGTGCATGATCATCTTGATTGCTTCCCGACCTTGCCATAATGGATAGACAATAATATAGCAAGCAGCAATTATCAACCAAATTAAAAAAACGATGATTAAGGCCGTGAATGATCCTTTGCTTAGATCGTGATCACTTCCATACAATGCACAGGGAATTACTATGTAGCAGCCAAATAAGATGAACACGTTAATACCCAAACACCACCACGATTGGGTCCAAAGAGTCCTCCTCTCTTTCACGTTAACACGTTCAGGTTTTTGATCTTCATCAATATCATCACCTAATTCAATCTGATTATACGATGCAAGGTCAAACGCTTCGTCAGGATAAATGAAGCTAATGATAGCAATATATATAGGAGTTGAAACCAATGCCACAATGTTTCCTACAAACGTTGCCTCGCTCATCATTACAGTGCTCCTATTCACTACTCCATCAGCAAAAGAGTATGTAGCACATATCCAACACACGATACCCGAAATAGTACCCATGGGTGCTCCAATTAATAAACCAGTCTTTGATATTTTATCCCAAAATAATGTTAATATTACGGCACTGACTTCAGGAGAGAGGACAATACCAACAAAACTTAGTAGCCACCCCGAAGTGACTCCTATGTAGTTGAAAACAGTAGATAGGATTGCCATAAATAGACTAAAGCCAACAATAGACATATGTCCGACCATAACTAGTTGGGATCCCGTTGCAGAAGGATTAATGTAAGTTCTGTAAACATCATATGTCGTGACTGAAGAAAATGCAATTAATTCTGCTGAAGTTGCGGAAGTAACTGACATAAAAACCATAACTAGACCGGCTGCAGCACCACTTCGACCAAAAATTGCAGCCAATCCATAAATAACTGGCAAAGCAGAGCCTAGTTCAGAAGCAGATAGCTCCCTTGGATAAGTCACTGAAGCAGGATTTGTTAATAATGCTCTACATGCAAGGCCAGCGGATAAGCCAAGTGCAGCAGGAATGATCCACCAGCAAATTGCTCCCGCAATATACCCATAGAATACACTTTTTGCGTCAGAGGCAATTGCACGTTGAGAGTATCCAGGGTCACCAAAAACCGAGCTAAGTCCGCCAAGCATTACTGTCCAAGTTAGAAGCATCATTTCCTTATCTCTAAAAGAAAGATAACTTCTTCCAGTTTCTGCAGGAAATACTTCCTGAACCTCTCTCAAGAGGTCGTACATCTTAGATGGAGAGCCAATTAGATTTGAGCTGCAATAAATAGTGTAACAGGAAACTATTAAAATCACATATACAACGACAGTGTGAATCCAATCGGAGATAAATGTAGCTTTCAATCCACCAAGGGCAGTATAAACCATTACTCCTAATGGCAAAAGGAAACTTGCAGCAACCGTGTGCATACCAGTTGAAGAAGAGAAAGCTTGTGAGCCACCAAGTAGAAGAAGAGAAGACACCAAAATGTTGGTTGCTATACAGTAACAAAGGAATAAACAGTGACCTGCCTTACCATATCTTATGGAAAAACATTCTGAAACGGTGTGGGCTGAAGGAGCTCTAAGTTTAATTTGAATTGCCAAGAAGACAAATAGCGTAATTTGGATGGTACCTCCCACGCCATACATGAATCCACCCATGATTCCGTGGGAATAGCTCCATGATCCCGCTGAGAGTAGAGTAGCAGGCCAAGTCCAAGCAGAAACTGTACTGGAAGCGATCAAACCTGAGTTCACATTTCTGGATGCAGTAGAGAACCTTTCGGAATTCTGAACCTGGCCTCCATACTTGGATAATATCTTAGTGATGAGAGACATGATAAGTGCGAATGCGGCACCAAGACCCACGACAAAGCCGTAGCCATATCCTTCGTTGAGCAAAGCTTCAGTCATAACTTATTTTACAAGGCTGACGATAGTGATATGCTCATTGTCTTCTTTTACTTTTTGCTGATCTGAGCAGCATTTGTATAAACCCTAACCTTATTAATTTGAATAGGAAATCAAACGTTTAAAGTGATCACTTGACGTCCACAACAGAGCCGGGGTCATGATCCCATCATTGAGAGGATACATCATATGATGCCAGTTACCATGATTGCTTGTGATAAACTGGACAATGCATAAACGAGAAATTTTTCGTGCGATCCCGATATTAAACGAGAGCCGATATCTGTCATCCAAGTCCCAGTATCCATAGTAAATGATTCTTTCTAATACTACGATTGAAGTAGAAAGTTGGTGAAAATTATGATTCTGCAGTTATTAACCTAAACAGACCTACTATTACTATTGTAGTTTAAGGATCTGTAATATAAGGTGAAGTCTATGCAAGTACTAAGAACTGTAAGGCGGTATTTATATACCCGACAATAATATTAAGCGCCCAATGATGAGGCTGGAAGGTAGTCGCAGAGTCGAAAGAAGGAATCGCTAATCCTGTCAATTCCTGCAAGATGGAGATTTGTGGAATCAAGTCTGAGAGAGATGCAGACTATACAACTCTTCGTTCATACTTGTACCTACTTCACCACCATCAAAAGGCAGGTAACACACATATGCCAAATGCGAAAGACCTAGGTATCGAACATAGCGTCCAGCACCTTAGCATTTGGTAAACACCGGAAATAACCAGACGATCCAACAAACTTGCCGACCTGTTGTTAGAACAAGAATACCCGTACCGCAGCATCCTAAGAATGACTCGCGTAAAATTTATTGTTAAACTACATAGTGGTACAATCCAAGATCTATTTTACCCGTATATAAGACGTCGTAACTACAGAATGGACGAAAAGGCGTATCAAATGAACAATTGAACATATCAAAATCCCACTTAACTGACAGGTTAGCCAATTTAAAAAATGAAAATAAAAAAACTTCGAGCTACCAAAAGTAATCACCATGCAATTGTATACCTTCTTTGAAGAGAATTCGTCTGCAATTGTCAGATATCTTAAATATGACAACTATATCGGCGAGAATGAGCAATCAGTTTATCATACTACGTGAGCTTACTTTAAAAAAATCTGAAGAGACCTTGTGCTTTCGTTGCAGTCACAGTAGTGTGTGGTAAGGTGATATCATCAGTTGTGGTCGTCGTAGTTGTTATAGTTATTGATGTAACAGTGTAGAAGGTTTCGGTTAGACCAACTCCACTTGGGTCAATAGTCACAGTTACTGTCGAGTCACCTGTTACTGTTACTGGTACACAAGAAGATTCTTCACTGCTTGGGACTTCCACAATCACAGTATCGGTTCCACCTGGAGTGTCAGTCTCGGTGGTGGTTGCTGTAGTACTACCAGTCCAGGTAGAGGTAATGGTAGTCTGAGTGTTTGATGTAGATGGAACTTCGACAATCACGGTATCAGTTCCACCTGGAGTGTCAGTCTCGGTGGTGGTTGCCGTAGTACTACCAGTCCAAGTAGAGGTAATGGTAGTCTGAGAGTTTGGAGTGGATGGAACTTCCACAATGACAGTGTCGGTGCCACCAATTGTATCAGATACGGTAATAGTCTCAGTTTCTGTACCAGTCCAGGTGGAAGTGATCGTCGTTTGATCATTAGGAGGAGGAACGACAACCCAGACTGTATCAGTTCCACCCCCAACAGTGTCAACCACGGTGACAGTGATAGTGACAGTTCCGGTCCACGTGGAAGTGATAGTAATCTCCTCGTTTGAAGAAGAAGCAGATGGAGAAGCAGATGGAACTTCAACAACTACAGTGTCGGTACCACCAACGGTGTCAGTTATAGTAGTGGTCTCGGTGTCAGTACCAGTCCAAGTCGAAGTAATGGTAGTCTGAGAGTTAGGAGTAGATGGAACTTCAACAATCACAGTATCGGTTCCACCAGCAGAGTCAGTCTCGGTAATCGTCTCAGTTTCTGTACCAGTCCAGGTAGATGTAATTGTAGTCTGAGAGTTAGGAGTAGATGGAACTTCCACAATCACAGTATCAGTTCCACCTGGAGTGTCGGTCTCGGTGGTGGTTGCCGTAGTACTACCAGTCCAGGTAGATGTAATGGTAGTCTGAGAGTTTGAAGTAGATGGAACTTTAACAATGACAGTGTCAGTACCGCCATAAGTATCTGTCTTGGTTGTTGTCTTGGTCTTAGAGCCAGTCCAAGTAGACGTAATCGTAGTTTGAGCGTTAGCCGTAGTGGGTTCTTCGACAATAACAGTGTCAGTTCCGCCTTGGGTATCTGTGACGGTCACAGTAGTGGTGAAACTTCCTGACCATGTGGTAGTAACAGTAGTTGTAAGGTTGGGGACTGATGTGTCTTTAGGAGCATGAGGAGGAGCAGGACAATCATTACATTGAACCGGCCTGTCCAACTGAGGAGGTGGGCCAGAGTACAAGATTCCAGCATTTGCAATATTTCCGACTCCGCTGCCATAATTTGCTGAACCAATACTTATCAATGAAGAGTCATAGCCTGGGCCGATGACGAGATTATAAGTATATCCACCACTGGTAATGTACAAGCTATTACCATCATACGAGAAGCTATTAATTACTGTGCTAAGCCCGATGACATTGTTGTTACCCCATCCTGCGATGTGGATAGGAATGTTGGGAGGATATGAATCAATTCTTAAACTAGACGAGCTAGTACTAAGGTAAATAAGTTGACCCTCCAGCATGGTTCTTGTATTGACATTTGTGGCCCAGAAATTAGAGTTAAGACCAACATCCCAACATCCATTTCCAATGACACTAGACCCTTGAAAGAAGATATTTTGATAGATACAGACAGTACCATCATTAGTAATGAAATGATCATCTAAACCAAGGTGAGAAGTTCCTCCAGATCTACCATTATACTGATAAAGACTGATTGTACCAGAATTAATGAATGGACCGGCAGGTTGAATAGCAAATGTAGATCCACCAGTATTTCCTATACCTGCAAACCAGACATTACCATTATTAGTAAAGGAACCGCCATACCAATCAAAAGTTGGTGCTGAAGTTGCATTTCCGTCATCTAGGACGATCCAACCATTATTGATAATTTGGGCACTACTGCCAATAACATCAATTGTCATACCAGTTCTAACTTCCCTGTTGGTAATAAAAAGCTGACCATTAATGGTCATATCATTATAGAAATTGTGAGTCATTCCTGTATCAATAGAGTAGAAAACGCCATCATTAACAATGAAATTTTGATTGATTAGGGTGTCGCCTGTACTAACAATTGTGTTTTGAGTAACAACTAAATCTGCGGCAGCTTTTGCCGATAAGAGCAATAATGAAGATACTGCCAGTTTGAGTGCTGTCTTCATTATTGTAATTTTGCTTAACTACTAATTATCCAAAGCTTAGTATAAAGTTCCTTTTGCATATATTTATACTTTCTCGAATTATTAATTTAACGTGGTTGATGTGTCGATTGATTGTCAGAGGCAACGCGTAAGTAGGACAATTAACTCAGAGCTGTAAAATTGGTTTATACTTTCGTCATTGAAGCATGCTGTCATGAGCCTCGTTTTCAAAGGATTTACATTGAGAGGCAGAAAGCGCCATTTTTTTTTTTGCAAGTTTATTTCGTCTTAACCAGGTGGTTTTACAAAAGGAATAACGTGGCTTAATTCTCTGAGTTGAGCATTTGACCTTCTTATCATAAAGCATTAAAGAAACATCAATAAATGGTAAGCTTTGTGAAGACAAGTACTCAAAATGGTCTGTCTTTATCCTGACCGTGTCTTATAATGCTTTTTGAGACGGTCTTTCCTAGCAAAAGTATCCGCAAAGCTTAGTTCGTTATACTAGTATTGCTGTTTTTTTAACGGTGCAGGTGTATTGCACAGGGGGCTCGTAAAATCTAAGCGGTGCTACACAAAGCTATAAAAAATATATTATTTTCAATGGTCTCTCAATATGCAAAGATTCCTCGTCTAATAGTTCTTTTGAACCCTTCAAAACTTTCACGCATCAAATTAATAGATTGAAAGTGTGATTTTTTGTATTGTTCGAGTTGCGGTATATATTTGTCTCAAATCATATATCCTCATCGGAATACGGCTCCAATCACGTTTGATTATTCATTTGTCTCTAGATACCTTAATGAACTCGTTTTTTTCCAAACTGTACGTTTGTGGCGTTATTACCATTACCTCTCCCTCTTCGTTATTTTATTTCAAAGCCTCTTTCAATTGTCCTACAGGTATTCAAAAAGAATTCGGCAATATACTATGTCAGTTGGCATTCTTCTTGCTTTTATCGGCTCACTAACTAGAACTGATTTGGGTTGTGTGTATCGATAAGATATATGGTTTCGTACCAGGCTCAAATAATCTTCCCATACGTTATTGATAATTCCGTCTACAATTAAGGGCAATTCCATTTGGTATGTTGCGGCTATGACAAATACACTTACTCGTAATGTACCTATCTCTGTCTGATTTTGCTCTTTGTATTAGGCATCTGCTAATCACCCTCACCACCTTCCCGGGTATAGTTATGGTTACTGGTCTTTACAATATGCCGGTTGAATATAAAGTATACTTCTTTATCTGAAGTTGAATGTCATTAATCTGAAGGGTGAAAAAAGGTGAAGTATACTTAACCATTTTGACGACAAAGCTCTTCCTAGGCTCTGGTGCGTAAGCAAAAACATAATAACCAGCCGATATTTACAACATTCCCCATCGCTATAGTTTGCGCATAGTAATTGCCAATCATTATGATCACTTTTACCAATAGAAATAGCAACGTGAATTACCGATATGCAGTAGAATCAACTATTAGGCACGACTGTGTTAAAAATTCCAAGGAGAACATCAAGTCCTTTCCGAACAAAGTCTAAAGATGAGAGGGTAGCCGACAATATGTCTTGTTCCTTGGCAAATATCCCAATTCTACTTCTAGAGTAAGTAATAAGGTGCATTTTGTGTGGCCTGATGTAGTTATGAAGGATCGTTTTTTTCATGACGAGACTCTGCGATAAGGTATTATACGCAGATTAAACCATGTCTTAAAAAATAAAATGAGAACCAAGAAAATTAACACTTCACATTATTTCGACTTATGTATTCTATGATTCTTTTTAGTAATTATTTGGTTGTGTTTTCTTTTTTAGGTAAGTCACAAACTGCATACGGTCTTCGGTATATTCATTCTTGAACTAAGAACATCTAGATTTCCTATTAATCACGCAGGGACAAAGAAAATTGTAGAAGTATGCTTTTTCAACCTCAGGTACGGCAAATGGTTCAATATACAAGAGGAATTGAGACATTGGCGAGGTTGTAAACGCTTTCTCAAGAAGAGGAGTGAGATGGATAATATGCTGGGGCTAGCTTCGCGTTTTCGCTGTTGGTGATACTTCATTATTGCCAGTAACAGGACTTTTTGAAGCCGGATGGACTGCCGTTTCGTGTTGAGCAAATTATAACTAAGAAATTTGGTTTAGTCCCCAATATGTCCAGATTCTGATACAGCAAATGATCTCAAGGACTTCTTTGGTGATCCTCGAAATGGTAGTTTATCAGCCACTCAAAGTATTCGTGAATTGAAAATATTTCAAAATGAGGTAGTATAATTTATGATATAGAATTGAGGAAGACATGTGCTGCATGTATCAAGGGTTCACAACTTGATGAACGCAAAGGCGTAGGTGCATTCAACAATGTAACCACATTCTCATTGAAAGAGTCGTCTGTCTATATTGTAGATCTTTTCCCTTCCATTTTGAGTGCATATAGTGTTTCGTATATTCTATCATTCTTCAACAGTACTGAGATACGATAACAATCTAAGTATTCACAGTATTCGCAAGTTCCTCATTGGGAGACCAAAAAGTATGTTTGCTATAAACCTATTGTTAATGACATGTGTTTAGTACACCTTATTAAAAATACATATTCTTTGCCTATACTTCACTACAATTTCAAATAGACTTATACTCACACATGACTTAGTCGTGATCGAAGTAAACTTAACGTATCGGGATATCCAAGTTCTCGGCTATGCACATTTCTATGTGTAACTGCATATACATGATCTGTGTATGGCTCGTTTACATTCCGTATGCATTCTTATTTTGGAGGGCTGCGTTAGTGATTTCTTGACTTTCCAGCTTTTCCTCGTCTACCTAAGCGAAAATGATGAGAAGTGCGATTCTTACAGTTTGTTTCACACCTTATGTGAATCCAATAAAGGCTGGAACAATGTATAAGACATCAAAGGAAGTTAAAATAAGAAGTATACCCTGTCACTGGCAATTATATGTGAAGGGGAAGAGCCAGGCAGGGTAAATCTGCCGTTCTACAATATATACATAGTCGGTTACACTCATGTAGAGAGGTCACAACGTTTAAACATATACATGTACAGTTCCTCTTAAACATTGTTCTGCACCTCACCTGATTTTATATACAGAAGTCAAATTTGGTATATTTCTCTATCCTGCCCTTCCTTCGTTTATATCGGTTAAATAAAAGCCAGTGAACCAGTGTAAAAAATATTCATACGCATCCTATATGAAGTGCTGGATAAACGTTTTGTAAGGATGCTTTGTAAGGCGACAATATATAGAGCTAAACTGGTTGTTTATTTCAGGGTTTACTCTGTTGTTGTCATCTAGTCAGATCCTGTTATAGCATAATGTCTGTAGCATAGTCTTGATAACTTTATCTTTCTGGTTATGGCATGATGTCCAAGCCTATCACAAGTACTTTTTTACAGGAGGTTTCTTGGTTTGATAAAAATATATTCCAGTAGGTAAGCGATGCATATTGTAAAAAAATATTTTGCGAGTAGTTAAATTTCCTGTTCGTCAATCAGAATTGAGATACTCTTCTTCAAATGGGACAATATGGATCCCAGAGAGCGCCAATCAATTTGAATGGACGAGGTCGTCAACTGCCAATTATGCTGTGGTTTAGTGTTTATCTTGTTTGCTTCTGTGGAGCTATTTTCATCGCTGGGCTACGCGTATCTTCACGAGGAGATAATTAACTATTTTACATCACTTGCACATCGACATGTCCCAAGTTCAGATCCGCTTTATATAAATGATTACATGGTCACATTTTTGTTGCTTAATTATTATTCCTCAAACCCACACTGAAGATGATATTTTGCAAGCACACAATACCATCGATATTGCTTCTTGCTTCAGTACGGGCTGCGGCAATCAAGAGAGATGTACTTGATGGTGCTTTCTTAAACAGTAACTGTGATTCTACAGTCACAGTCATTCCTACAGTTACAGTCACCAATTCAAAAAGTAATTTCCAAACAACCATTGTTTCGACTACTACATTCTATGATACTCAAATAGTTTCTTCTAGTCATACGGATTACGGCACTGAAACAGTAATCGATTTTGTCTCATCTCTGGGTTACAACCCAAGCGTCTCTTCAGCTGTTTGTGACTCTACTGTTACGCTCACGCCTACAATAACAGTCACAGATTCGGACAGTATTCTCCAAACTACTATAATATATACCAGTACATTTTATGAAACGCAAACTGGTACTTCTGAAAAGACAGATAGTGGCTCTGAGACTGCCATTAATGGTGAAACAACTTCGAATACGCCGGACAGTGCGTCTTCGTCTCCTTGTGATGATACTATTACAATTAATCCTACAGTCACAATCACAGATAGCGCTTTCCAAACTACAATCGTGTCCACCAGCACATTCTATGAAACAGAAAATGTCAGTTCGAGAGAAATAGACTTTATTAGTGTCGAAGCCTCATCTGTAGAGTTATCGCCTAGTTCCGATAATGCTATTTCTACCCCTTCACCAAGCAAAGAGGACCGTTCTGTTTCTGATACTAGTTCTGTTTCTGATACTAGTTCTGTTTCTGATGCTACCTCGGCTTCCGATGCCAGTTCCGTATCTGATGCTAGTTCTATTTCTGATGCCAGCTCTGCTTCTGATGCTAGCTCTGCTTCTAATGCCAGCTCAGCTCAAGAGACTAGTTCTGCTTCTGATGCTAACTCTGCTTCTGATGCCAGTTCCGTTTCTGATGCTAGCTCTGCTTCTGATGCTAGTTCTGTGTCAGAAGCCAGCTCGGCTCAAGAGACTAGTTCAGTTTCTGATGCTACCTCGACTTTTGAAGCCAGTTCCGTATCTGATGCTAATTCTATTTCTGATGCCAGTTCTACATATGAAGTCATTTCCTCATCTTCTGACCTCGCTGCCTCAACATCTGATACAACTTCCTCTCCCTCGATTCTCCCATCTTCGAGTGCAGCAGACAGTACGTCTTCGTCTCCTTGTGATGATACTATTACAATTAATCCTACAGTCACAGTCACAGGTAGCACTTTCCAAACTACAATCGTGTCCACCAGCACATTCTATGAAACAGAAAATGTCAGTTCGACCGAAACAGGACCTGACACTAGCACTAGTGTTATCCCATATTCATCAGATGAACTATCATCTCTTGTTCTGTCTTCATCTGTTACATCTTCATATTCCGAGATAACAATTTGTCTTAGAGATGGATCTAACTGTATTACGGTTAGTTCTTCAGACAGCACTCAGGATTTATCTGCCACCGTCAGTTCTGCAACAAGTGCTAGCTCTACTTCCACGAATCACGTTTCTTCATTTTTGGTGGAGGAGTCGTCTCAAGTTGAGTTGCCCACTGAAGATGAAGAACCAATATCATCAACTGAAACACACTCCGATGAAGCTACTTCTTCTGGTAAGGCAACTTCCACCGATCAAGTCGCCTCCTCTACTGACACGCCTGCTTCTTCCGAATCACCCGTTGCTTCTTCCACTGAAATTACTTCATCTGCTGCACTTCCTGCTTCGTCCTCCTCTCCTGTGAGTGTTGTTTCGTCTGCCGAGGACATTGCTTCCTCCGCTGAGGACATTGCTTCATCTGCAGAGGCCGCCACGTCTTCTGGTCCTGCTCCTCCTGAGGTTTCTTCTGTTGATACTGCTGTGTCGTCGGATTCGCCCGTTGTTTCTTCCACTGAAGTTACTTCATCTGCTGCACTTCCTGCTTCGTCCTCCTCTCCTGTGATTGTTGTTTCGTCCGCCGAGGGCGATGCTTCATCCGCTGAGGCTGCTACGTCTTCTGGTCCTGCTCCTCCTAAGGCTTCTTCTGTTGATACTCCTGTGTCATCGGATTCACCCGTTGTCACTTCCACAGAAGCTACTTCATCTGCTGCTGAGGCTTCTACCCCTACTGATGCTTCTAGGTCTATTTCGAGCACATCTGCTAAACAGGGCACTACTAAAGTAACGACATCACCTTCCGATACAGAAGTGATAACTACAGTAGTTGAAGTCACGCTGACAGTATGTGTAGGTTCAGGCTGTACACTTGTATCTCAAGTCCCATCCTCATTGCCTGTTTCAGCAGCAGTATCAGCTCCTGAATCGAGCGGAAGAGCTACGAACTCCGCTCAAAAAGGCACTGACTCTGCTCCTAGCTCTGCCGATAATACGATATACATAACAACGACTGTTGACGTTACACTGGCGGTTTGCATCGAAGGTTCTGATTGTGTTGTAACGACTCCAGTTCCAACGACATTGACAATATCAACAATACCAACTTCTCATTCGGAAGTAGGTTCTGGAAACACAAATGAAGAACCTGGCTATGGTTCTGTTTCCGGATCATCTGCGGCTGTTGTAACTAGCGCCTTTGAAGGGCCAAGTGACTCACCCAGCTATTCTGCTATTAACACATATGAAGGCTCTGGAAGCATCCTTAAAACCACTTCAGCTGTTGCCCTTCTTAGTTTGCTTACATTGCTATTTGTTTGATTTTTGATTCAATTCAAAAACGTCATCATATTGCATTGTAGACAGACTAGTATGATCATTTTTAAATATGAAACATTCTTATATCGGCTGGTTTTCCCATTGAAAGGTTTCTTTATTTGCATACCCAAATCAGATCAAACTTTCTGGTGTTTTCGATGAATTACTTATTTTTGTCCTCGCGTTAATTTCGTACATTATAGAACTACCTGCCTATTCTCCAAAGACCGCCCAAAGTAGTTACATAAAAGTGAATAATATCTCCTATAAATAATAATAAGAAACCGAACTGTAGACGTACTGTGAAGAAGGGTAGTCCGAGCTTCCTCCAATCAAGCTTACTCATGTTTTTGAACGCCAACTCGAAGAAGTCGTGGATACCACATACAATTGCGGCATCTACTTCGTCTCGTCATCTCATTAAATCTAACAACTCTTCTACCTCATGAATTAACGTTGAATATCTGAATACTCCCTCACAAGTTGTACTAAGCTCAGTATTGTGGTTGTTTTCAATTTATATTGAAACTTGGTAGTTCTACTCTCTCCTACCGATAAAAAAAAGAATATATAATATATGCTTATATGTAGTTCATGCTTATATGTAGTTCACCTCCATTATTTACATGATTGTCTTCAACCCGTGATTAAGATAATAGACTTTTAAGGCAGCACAGCAGCCCATAGAGACCGTTCACTATCCAATGTTGAAATGATTGAACATTGAAATCACATTCTTGCTTCTGCATGACAACTCATCTCTCATTGTGATCTCCATTCAATTCACCGTATCGGGGTGAAAAAACAAATATCTGAGATGCAAATTATCCTCACGGTTCCGATGCATTGCTGCAATTATTTCTCGTAATGCATGTTCCATATTGAAATTAAAATTACGCAGTCTATAAATTTTCACATATATTAGTCGAAAAACACGTATTAATTAAGAAAACTATATTCCAGATATAGAATTAAGGTAAGCTTCCAAATCTTGGTCCAAAGTAGCCATCTGGTGCGCTCTCAGTAGCATTCAATAACGATTGTCTACCAACTCCACCGTCTACACCGGCATAGACCACATCATTGCCCCACCAGTAGATACTCTTATCATGGTACTGGACTGCAAAAAAGATAATGATCGATGAAAATGCAACACCTGCACTCAACCCAGCAGACAAAATATAGTTGTATTTTTGCCACCAACCTTCGTACTTTCTCTTTATGTAGTACATGAAAGCAAAAGAAACGTAGAGACCTCCAGTCAGGTAAGTAAGGTTGTAAGGAGCCCAGTTCAACATACCACCGATGACAACGGATGGTTCAAAGTACTTAGTATACTTCTTAGGACCGTACCATTTGAAAAGAAGACATGGGATAGACAATAAGAAGCCAATCAAGAAACAGTACTGTAAAATTGGATACAAACCATTGAAGACCTTCTTTGGACCAATAACACCCCATAAAATAGATGCACTGTAGAAAACTCTAGAGTTAGGACAGGTGAATTTCTGTGGGTTGATTGGGTCGCAATATCCCTTGACATTATCAATGACAAAATTGATAATTCCTAGTTGAATGAAAGAAGCAATGAACACTGAAAGTATTTGAACTCTGAATAAAGCTCTAGGAGGAACCTTAACATAGTGTGCCATTTTTTGGTCAGTAATATAATTTTGAGCTTGTCCATCAATATTATATCCGAAAGCCTTGATAAAATTTAAAGCCAAACCATTTCCTGGGAGAGCGTAACCAATAATCAACTCAACTAAGACGTTAAGCCCAAATGAAAAACCAGTTCTTGAGTAAATGGCAGTAATAGGAATCAAGAACACAAAGTTTATACCGAGTGCAAAAAACAATCCCCATACTGGAGTCTCAGCTGGATAGACTTCCACACAGATAATTGCCAAGACAAGAGAGATTATCAAGATTATCAAGAACGCCCAGTCTGGTACTTCTTTGTAAGCACTCATCATTTTAGAGTGAGGGTCATCAAAACCATCAAAATTTGATTTTCTGAAGTTTTTAAGTCCAGAACCAATACTTTTAATGGATTTCCACATTTGCTTGTATCTATTTCCAATTTCGAAGATAATAGCAAATGGATAAAGAGCAAAGAAGGCTCCATAGAGAACCAAATTACCAGCCGAATAGAATGGAGGACCGTACTGCTGATACTTCTTGTCGTCAAGTAAACTATGTTCATTGACAACTTCAGTGACTTGGTAGTAATCACCGGTGTTGGTAAATAACGATGACGAATTAATAGGGAGGTATGCTGTCCATTTGTAATTGGAGTAGTACACACCAAGGATACAAAACAAAGAAAGGAAGCCTCCAATAAACATTGATAACTGAGTGAAGAATGGAATTGACAAGCAGGAGGTAATATAATCAAGCATGTTCCAATCAAAAGTGGGGATGGGATTCAATCCCAAACCGGTAACAGATCCAGTGACTGTGGCCAAGTGGAAGTTGTCTGGTTTGATCCAAGTCATCCAATTAAAGGTAGAAACAGCATAAAATAAGTAGTCAGGAATCCAAAAATATACAAATGATGCAGCAAATGTAATGAAGAAGAAATAGTATTTCGAGATTACCCATCCATTGAGAAACTCTCTTTTCTCTGGAACCATTAATGCTCTGTTTAAGGCTACTGTTGGTAAAAGAGTGGGCCAAATTGCTTGTACTGGATAGACAGCAAATTTTCTAAAAAGACCAGCAAACCCGAAACCTAAGAAGTTGTTGGATAAGATCAACAAAGTTTGATAACCAAAGTCAGCCCATTGGTTGTCGTAGAAAATCTTCATCTTTTGAACATGAATATTGTAAGAAACGTAACTTGTTCCTCCCGATACCGAATAAAATAAAGTTGCAAGCATTTGTTCTTTCCGGGACCAAGGGCCTGGGTTAAGATCAATGGTGTACTTCCAAACTTTAAACTTCCACTTTGGTAAAATGTATTCCAAAGCTAAACCAGTTGGATAAAGGAAAATTTGAACAACAGAGGAATCTAAACTGATACCTGGTTGTCTTTCGGCAAAGAACTGGTTGATAACAGCTCCGATAGCGGTCCAAATGATTCCTGCAATGTACACTCTAACAGTTTCAACTGGGATTGTTGGGTCATCATACGGGTCTGTAACTGCTCTAACTTGAGGGTATGGAGAATGGTATGCAATCAATACCGCTTCCAACCTTGCTTGCACATCCCAGTCAACGATTTTGTGGAAGTCGTTCTCCAGAGCTCCTTCCAAGGAAGCTGAAGATCTTTCTTCATATCTTTCCTCGTCAGAAGAAGACACTTTCTTCTCATCAAAATTAGACTCTAATTTGTCTTTTATTCCGGACGTACTCTCGCCAGATGCTAATCTCTCAATTAACTCGTAATCAGGAGTTGGGATGTTGGCATCATCTCTGAACTCAACGACGGCCTCCTTTAAGATGGCTACAGCATCATCAATTGACAAGTTTTCTACTTTTTGAATGTAGAAAGCGGCGGTAGGAGGTAAATCGTCGAATGACTGCAAACCTTCCATATGGACTCTCTTCAAGATAAGGAATTTCTGATCCTCGGTCAAAGAAGTTCCCACATCCCCGATGGATACAGGGTGAGAGGTAACGGCTTGTAAGTCGATTTCATGATCCTCGAGTTCTAAGGGGTTAGCACTGCGAATGCTAGTAATATGATTAAGCCCTCCTTTTTCAGTTTCAGACATTTTGTATAATCTTGTTTCTGTAGCAGAAGGCTTTAGCTGATAATACTATTTGAAGTTCACCCATGACAGGGAATAATTGAAGCTTATATATTGAGAAGTGAGAAGGCAGTGAAGCTTCAAATGGAGCCGTACATCCAAGATAGGTGAATTAATTCTGCTAATCTTAAAATCCAGAGCCATAGATTAGACCAATTTCAGATAATGGATCCCTCCAAAGAAACCACAAATTTCGCAATATTCGGACAATTTCTCCTCTGGAACAGAACTCTAATCGCGTGGCTCTAATCTGAATATTTTCTCCAATAATTGTTGCGAATTGATGTGGTAGTGTAGTTGAAGACGGTATTTTTTAACATTTGCCCGCCTATGCACATACAATTTGTAGTCTGACCCTTACTAAGCCCGGTAGTTTTTCATACATGCAGTTTAATTATTCTGCAATTGAATGGTTCCAAAATGTCGCAGACATTAATGATTAAATTTGACATTTTGGCGTTTTGCAAGATGGTACGCCTATTTTGCATCTTTGGAGGGTATCTTAAGTTTCCCTAGATCCTTTGAAGGTTTAATGTATCTGGTTTAGTCAACGACGTAATGCAGAGTCGTCTAAATTTTGATCGTTGTAGATAAGGTTTAGAGATTTAGATGAAATTGGTTTTGTACTCTCGGCTCCACAAGGAGACATTTTGCTGACACTAAATTTGAAATTTGTCTGTCCGGGGCTTGTCTGCGGATAACCGGACCATGTGAAGGATGACAGGTATAGTATGGCGTATTTAGGGATTTCGAAAAGCGCTTTTTCTTCCATGGTTGAAGTATGCCTATTCGCCTTATCTCAACCGTCATTGTAGGAGGTATCCATATATAGTAGGAGGCAGCCATATTAGAGAACGATCTAAAACATCATTTGACAGCTGGGGAAGATTTGTTTGTCTTGGCCACGGCTCCAACTCTTGGAAGTACAACTCTTAGTGATTTTGTCACTTGGGAAAAAAATGTCACAATTACCTAAAAATAAATGGAAAACCATGAAGGAATTCCTTATCACAGTCGGTTATATTTCACTTGACATATTCTGAAGGGCCATATACAGGCTCGATATGGCTTTACGGGCCGAGAAAGCTTATAGCGTAAATATACTTTCATAGACCTATTTCTCCACGCCCGCCAAGTAAGGTGTCATCATCAGTGAAATAGAGCCACTTATGCACCTAAAGGTTGCGTGATGTAGTTCAGAGAACCTACTGCAATGTATCGATGAATCAAAATTGGGGTTGAAAGGTCAAATTTGATTGGTTCCGCATTGACGCACGGCTCCCACAATTTGACTAAAAGTGTTGTGGATGCACAATACCCCTGTAAAACCTTAATGCAGTGATTGCACGGCCCCAAAATTTTGGAGTAATAACGCGGCTGCATATCGGTGAGTGTTTCCCGTTTCCGAGCGTCTTCGCTTGGAATTTCTTAGGATAATCTCCATGGTTTCTCATGTGGCTCTTATCTTCGATTCATGAACTTAGCTATATCCTAGATTTTGGGAAGATAAGATATCAACATCAATATGATAGTCGCCATCTCAGTATCTAAGGTACCCGTGACTATCTAGCCTTTCGATTGAAATGTACTGCCGAAGTCTAAAGTTTAGTTAGAAAAGCTTAGACTCTAAGTAATTCAACTGGTTCCCCAAATCAAATACATGAAGTGTTCAAAAATTGAAATTCTGAGCTCTGCTCCAGTTATATCGATGTAAATTAAAAATTAGATGTAACTCAGCACCGAGAGATTTGCCTTGAACAATTCTCAATGGAAAATCGTTAAGCGAAGCTATCTTTCTTCTTTAAGATGCACATGCTATTATACTGGAGCCAGTGAATTACATCTTTTTGTTTGGAATTTGGCAAACAATCGATTTAACTATTGTTGTAGTAGGCTTATAAATTTCAATAATACCGTCCACTATTCAAAAGATGATATGCAATTAACTTCCCTTGTCGTTGCTTAATTACGATTGAAATATCATTTAGTCAGTAAGTGACAAATGGT
Organism: Scheffersomyces quercinus; assembly: GCA_030556775.1. Classification (NCBI taxonomy): domain Eukaryota; kingdom Fungi; phylum Ascomycota; class Pichiomycetes; order Serinales; family Debaryomycetaceae; genus Scheffersomyces; species Scheffersomyces quercinus. The sequence goes on along the minus strand of JAKTUQ010000006.1, from coordinate 713,369 downwards.
GCTCATCCTATTGTCTTGCTTTGCCTTTCAAAAGCATTGCCAGTCCAAAAAATAGATTCAATGGCTTTTTGTCTATCCGTCGACACAGACATGTGCATAAAGCATAGTAAAAGCTGCTGATGCCTTAACCCTTCCCACCAGATATCCATCAACAAGGAAATTTCTTAAGAACAGTTCTGTTCCCTATGCCCAATAACAACTTCCTCCCTGTGAATGAGCAAATCACGATTGAATTACAAGATTATCAAAGGTTTCAAAGGTTGAAGTTAGTGGCTGACTTCACAGATAAGTTCTGGGACAAGTTCTGGGATGTTTTGTTGCTAAGTTTAAGGTTGGTTTTGAAACTTTCTAAGCCTGAACTATGTCCTTATTTTTACATCAAAATTTCTAAAATAATTGATTTTTTGAAATATTGGAAGCCTTGGCACTTCATCTTACTTTTGTACTAAAGCTTAATATGAAGCTCCGGGTCCTCAATGTGGCTGCATTTACACGTTTGCTCATTGAGGCGTTGATAAGTGATCTCAGTATGATCTAAATACAAATGTATAAAGCTATGCTACTTTTCATACATTATTATGAAATTGTTCCTGCACCTCTTGATGCTGCAAAAGTTTATAACTTCGATACTTCAATATACTATCACTCACAAAGAAATACCTCTTGAGCTCTCAAACTTGCAATCCATAAACATTAGTCATTCCTTGTCTATTCTCGTGAAAGGATAATTCATAAATTTTTTATAATCTAGGCATATACAGATAAGTCCACTTTCCAGAGCTTTAAGACACCATCCAAGCCAATGGTCACAAATTGCCCTTCAGCTCCATCGTATGAGATCCATTCTACACCAGAAATTCCGATTTGATGAGCTAAAGGAAATTTCAATACTTTTGATGGCTTTTTAACGGAATACAAAAATAATCCGGTGTCTAAACCACCACTGATTATGAATTGGGAATCGGGAGTCCATTTAGCATCTATCACCTTACTAGAATGGAATGCCCAACGGGTAGTTACAACTGTTGCATCCGAGCCATACAATGTATACTTACCAGCTAAATCTGCAACAGCAGCGTACTTTCCATCTGGAGAGATGCGGATAAGGCTAGGTGGGGAGCGAAGAGAAGAATATTTCACAGAAGAAGGACTAATCTTGTCTGACTCAATAGTAAATTCTTCAACAACATTTGATTTTATATTTGTGACAAGAAGACGTTCATTTGATACAGCAAATCCCGATGCTTCAAAATTCAATTTCAATTCGGAAATCTTCTCTAATTGACCTGAGTATAATTCAATTGAAGTCTCGTACAAAACGATGATGCCATTGGAGAAAACGCCTATTTGCTTTGGTTGTTCCTTCAAGTTAATAGAGTTGGCTATGGTACTATTGTTCCAAAGGACTAATTTGTCATCCCATCCTGCAGTAACAACATTGCTTCCATCGCCGAGTACATTGACCACATAGTTTGAGTGTGGTTTATTCGAATTTCCTAAGAGAGATGGTACAGTCTTAATATGTTTGCCTTCAATTGCCCATTTGAAAAGCGAGCCATCGGAGCCACCGCTTATAAGTTCGTGCCCGTTTAAAGCAATGGTGGTCAAAGGTGAATTATGACCAGGCAATACTGCAAATGGATCCTCTCCGTCCTCTTTGAAGTAGTTAAGATTTCCATTGTAAGATAATGAGATTATGTAGTCCTTGGTTACAACGACACCAACTTGTTGGTTATCAACAGTCACTGCTGGATCGATAACATACTTGTTGGTAACTTCCAAGTTCTCTGGGGACCATGCCTTAAGAGTGTTATCGGCGGAAGCCGTGACGAATCTCAGAGAATCCTTGAACCACGAAATGGAGAAAATTCCACCTTCATGTGCATTCTCCTTCTTACTTACAAATTCTCCCGTCTTTCCGTCGTATAAAACAATGGTTCTATCCGATCCAGCACTAACCAAAAAGCGCCCATCAGGAGAGAACTTCACTGCCCTGACGGTATTGGTGTGATGACCTCTAATACTTTTATCAAATTTGAATGGTGGGCCGTTGAAAAATACCAATGCTTTGTCCTCACTAACCGTGGCTGCTCTGTATGGTCTCTGTGGCTTAATGTCAACAGCGGTAATTGCACTGGAATGGCCTTGGATTTCACCAATGGAGTTGCCTGAATCCCAAGTGAAGCAATGGCCAAACTTATCTTTTCCCTGACCGACGGCGATGATTCTGGAACTGTCTGCATCCCAAGCAATCGACTTGATTGGTCCCGACAATATCTGGAACTCGCTTTTGATGTTAGGCTGTTCAAAGATGGAAGTTGCATCGGCACCAGGCCCAGTGACCACGGCGGTGTCCCAGATCTTCAAAGCACCCGACTCGTCAGCCGAGGCCACATAGTTACCGGATGGTGCGAATGTCGCAGCAGTGGTTGTATGGATGTGTTTGGTGAACTGTTTTGGGGGCAATGCCGATTGGGGGTCAACGCTTCTTACGATGATTGATTTTCCATTGGGATACACAATTCTGTCGTTGATAGGATCGTAAGAGATGTGAAGCGATTGGGCCCTAATCGTGGAGGGATTTGGGGGGTACAAGGCTTGTGGAGTAATCGACATGATTGTTGTGATGATATCGTGGCTGCAGGGAGTAAAGACTGCAAGAGCAATGGCAATGGCAAGAAGAACAAGGAGTATCAACTGTTGACTTGTCGATTGGTGCTTGATTTGAGTGGTTGGCTCTACGAGGAATTTGGTTTTTCGGGTGAGGGTGTGTTGTGTGTAGGATGGTGAGGGCAGTGCTGGTGTGGCAGAGTGTAATGATTTGTGTGGAGAAAGAAGATGGACTTAAGGTAGATGATTAGGAAGTGGCAGAAGATTTTGGTAGTTTGGCTATGAGTACTTCTGGTTTGGTGTAAGGAGAGGACAACTTTTGTGCTGATGTTATGGGCAGAAAATTCCGTTTTGACTCTTCAAACGTGGAAAATGTTGTAGAAAAAATCTAATACTATAGTGAAATTAGAAAGTACAGGGAGCTCCAATAGCGTAACTAATTTACTAGGGTTACTGTGATCATGGATTTGGGGCAAGTTGGAGTACAAATAATTGATGAATGGATAATGTCTGTCAGTTGCCCTGGTGTTCCGCGCATAAGCGAAGTAAGTTATGGCAATTTTGCAGCCTCTTACCTTGCATACAAACACATGTCCATCAAGCCAAGTAGAGTACATTAGTGTTGGGTGTTGGATTGCCATTTCGTGATGATGTATGTATCCATAAGTGTATAGCTTTGATTCTATTTGAGAGATATCCATTTAGTGAAGATGAACAAGAAACAGCTTTTTGATAAAATTTTACATAATTAATGTAAAAATATGGATCCATCTACATTATTCAAAAATAGACAATGTTGAGCATTGACTATTGATACCACGTATCTATTTCTAGGGCCCTTTCTTGCATTAAAGCCATATTTACAGTACCTATATAGTGAAGGGATGATCTTATCATTATTACGTTTCTTACCCCATTCATCATCTCCATTTCCATCACTCTGAAAATTATTGCCTACACGCACTCACAATATTTCTACCGTCTCCCTGTTTCTCACTCACAGTCTGGGGATCAATCTCTGAATCTCTCACAATTCACATTTCTCGTCTCACACACTCCTTCATTTGACTCTCCATTTCAATATTCTCACACACACTTTTTTTCACACACACCCATTTGACTCCATTTCGTTTTTCACTCACTCTCAGTGTTCACTCACTCAGTGTTCACTCACACTAACATTTCACTAACATTACACTCTCGCTCTCAAACCACATGAAATATCACACGTGACTGAAATACCCTCACTCACCGAAAAAACATCAACTTCCATTGGATCCAAATTTCAACAACCAAAAGACAGTAGCGGCTAATACTCGATAGACGAATAGCTTTGAATCGACATATCTCCAAGCACTTCGTAGTCGGAATTCTGCCTGAAAAGTTAGTTCTGCTTGCTACGTTTTACACTATGATCAGATCCGCTGCTCGCAATGCCGCCTTGAAACGCGCCGCCGCATCGGTCCGTCCTTTGAGTGTCTCGTCCAGAGCTCTCCAGGTCAAGACTCCAGTAGGAAATGCTCCACCACCACCACCAATTGTACACTCAACGGAGGAGAACCACGACTATGGACAAAAGAAGAAGGGTTTCTCATTCACCAAGTTGATTTTCAGAGCAACCGTCCTTGCTTCCGTCGCTTATGGTGGTACTCTCTACGCTGCAACGAAGAATGACAAAGTCATGGACTACGTCATCGACAAGCAGTTACCTTATTACGAGGAAATCATAGACTTCATTGAAAATGGTTCTGTGGCCGACATCACTGGTAGCATCCAAGACAAACTCTCCACTCTTAGACTTCCTTCAAAGTCCGAGATCGGTGAATTGACCCAAAAGATTGAACACACCGGTGAAGACTTGTACAAGGAAACTAAAAGAAAGTTGACTTCTTCCACTAAAACTGATATTTCCGGTGCTCCAACCCCAGCTCAACAATTGCAAAGACCTGTAGAGATTGAAAGCATCAAGAAGGATGTCGAGCACTTACCATTCATTACTCTTGGAGAGGCTGTTGCCCTGTCTGTAGATGCCTCCGTGAAGACTACCATTGACTCATTCAACGATTTAATCGAGTCCATTGATGTTTCTAAGGTCACTCCACACAATGAGAAACTCATCAAGACTATTAACGAGAGCGTTTCAGAATTGTCCACCAAGGTTTCTGCTCTTACTAAGAAATTCGACGACGAATTGCAAACCAAATTGAAGGTTTCTCAAACCGAGCTCTTGTCTTCATTTACAAAGAAGGAATTGGAACTCACTGAGAACTTGTTGCACCAATTTAACCGTGAAAAGGCTCAATTGGAGGCCAAGTTGAACTCCCGTTTGGCTCAAGAAGTCAAGGCCACAAAAGAGGCTATATCTCAAGCTGCAGTGAATGCTGTTTCAATGGTTAGAATCGAGCAGACTAAGAACTTTGAAAAACTCATCAAAGACAAGATTAATGAAGAAAGAGATGGCAGATTGGCCAACTTGGACAAGTTGAGCTCCAAAGTTGATGAATTGGAGAAATTTGCTGAAGGTTTTGAAGCTCAATTAGTTGCCAACCACCAGAAGTCTGTTATTCATAAGTCATTGACCACTTTGAAGGCATTGTTGTTCGTTTCTAACCCAGATGAACAACCAAAGTCCATCAAGCCATATGTTGATGAGTTAAGAGCCGCTGCATCCAATTCAGATGATGAGGTTATCTCTTTAGCATTGGACGAGTTGTCCCCATTGCTCGCCAAGGAGTCTACGCAATCTCTTTTGACCACTCCTCAATTGTTGTCTAGATGGGAGCAATTGGTTCCAGAATTGAGGTCCGCTTCTTTGTTGCCTCCAAATGCCGGTTTATTGGGCCACTTGGCATCCATAGTATTCTCTAAGCTCTTGGTATCTGTCAAGGGCTCGAAGCCAGATGGAAAGGACATTGAATCTGTTATTGGCAGAGTCGAGGCCAGTTTGAGTAGAGGAGAATTGGACGTTGCCGTAGAGGAAGTAGCTAACTTAAAGGGATGGACGAGAAAGTTGGCCGACGATTGGGTCATTGAGGGAAGAAAGAGATTGGAGGCTGAATTCTTGGTCAACTTGATTGAGGCCGAATCTAGAATCTTGTAAGTAATTAAGGAGAGAGGGCGGTAGTAGTAAGGCTGAATGTAGCTTTTCTACAGTACAGACGAGAACAAGGAACAGGCTCCGGATCTTCCTTGACAATAGCGAAGAACGAGTCATCTATTCGATTATAATAAGACGCTATTAGAGGAGAGAAAATAGCACATTGTGTAATATCACCCACAACAGCTTATTTATTTAGTGTCAATAGGGAGAATACATAACAGCACTATGGAAGTAAAGTTTTGAGTAGATTAGTAAGGTTTGAAGCACTTACACGAGTAATACAACGAATAGAGTATATAGGAAAATTATATCTGAGTAACCATAATTCTAGTATGAAAGTCAAAGTAGTCACTGGTATACCCTGATTGTTCGATAGAGACACGACTCTCTAATTTTTCAGTGTATTCTCTTAACTATGGCGAAAGTATATAGAGCTCAAATTAATAAGCTCAAAGAATACTAAAAAGGGCACACTAAACTGGTTCATTATCAATCCCCACAGATTCCCTTGTCCTTATTTGTACAACCGATTCCTTCTTTCTTTTATCCACAAGCCAACCACCATTTATTCCACTTGATTTCCACTGATTTCCATCTATATCACGTGACTATGTTCAGGCACTACATGCACTCCAAAATCAGAATTTCGATTTTCATTTTCGTTTAACAAGAAACCAACATTTACAACCACTGTTATTGTAGAATAAAGTCAGTGTTTCATTAGTAATTCAGCGGTTTGTCATGTCGTCAGCTGCTAATAGCACCACTGTATATGGTGGAGACGAAATAAACGCCATTGTCCTTGATCCTGGGTCGTACCACACCAGGATCGGATACGCTGGTAATGACTTTCCAAAGGTGATAGCACCGTCGTACTATGCGTCCCCAGCGGACGAAGCTATGGAAGCAGAGGAAAACAAAAAGCCAATAAAGCGAATTTTTGGCGAGGATATCAATGTGCCTCGGTCCAACTACAACGTTCATCCAATCATGAAGGATTCCGTAGTCGTTGACTGGGACGCCGCGCTCGACCAATACAGCCACTACTTCAAAAAGGTACTCAACATAGAATATAACGAGCAGCCTATATTGATCACTGAACCTGTCTGGGCAGAGCCAAAGTACCGTCAGACACTTGTGGAAAATTTCTTCGAATACTTCGATTTTCCAGCACTTTACTTGGCCAAAACGCCGACATGTGTTTCATTTCAACAAGGTAGGCCCAATTGTCTTGTTGTAGATGTTGGCCATGATTCTACATCGGTTACACCAGTGATTGATGGAATCTGTCTTCTCAAGAATTCTATGAGAACACATTATGCTGGTCAATTCTTGAACGACCAGATCAAGGACCTTGTAGAGTCCAAACAAAAGGAAAAGCTCTCCGTTGAAGGTATCTACAAGATCAAATCCAAATCACCTACAGTTTTCCCAGAAGCCGCTGAATTTAGTACTAGAAACCTTCCAGAAAATATAACAAAGTCATATGACGACTTCCAAAAACAGAAGATTTGGCATGAATTCAAAGAATCCGTTCTTGAAGTACCCGAGCGTAGATTAACAAGCCCAAGCATGCAACAGGCTGCCACGCTTAAAGAATTCTACTCTCTGGAATCTCACCAAAGAGCATTTGAATTCCCTACAGGACAATCACTCAATTTGGGCTATGAAAGATATCAATTGGCAGACTCAATCTTTGACCCATTAGTTTATAAATTCCACAACGAAGAGTTGGCCAAGAAGTACCCACCAAATGGTGGTGAACTCTTACTTAAGAGCAAATATGACGACTATAGACCATTAAAAAGAGTGAGGAAAGCTGAATCTAACCAATCCACGCCTCCTCCTGGCGAGAGTCCAAGCAAGGCAGACAAATCTGGAAAGCTGGATGTCCGTGGATTATCTCAATTAATCACACATACTTTATCCACAATTGACATCGACTTACGTGCCTCCGTGGCTCATAATATTATAGTGACAGGTGGAGTGTCGTTGATACCACAATTGACGGAGAGATTATACAATGAGCTCACAAACACAAACCCAGGATTGAAAATCAGATTGCATGCTGTAGGTAACTCCAGTGAAAGACTGAACCAATCTTGGATTGGAGGAAGTGTGCTTGCATCATTGGGTACTTTCCACCAAATGTGGGTTAGCAAGGAGGAGTATGAAGAGGCTGGCGCCGAGAGGATCTTGAACCTGAGATTCAGATAAGCGATAGTGCATAAGTCCACTATTGAGAGTAACGAAATTGACCAGTTCAATTGTACGGCAGCTAGAGACTTCGGTTTGTATCATGTATGTAAAGTAGAAATTAACAATCAAATAAGAAGATATTGGTGTAGGATTATTACATTCAATCGGATTCGTTTACATAACGAATTTTGCACCTGAGTGGATTGCCTCCATTCTAGTGGAAAAAGTACATCGAGATAAACCTTATTTCTAAGCAACTTCAACTTATTTTAATAGACAGTTTTCTAGAAAACTTTTGGAGCATAGTCAATCTTTACTAAATTGTTTTATATAAATTTTGCAATATTCTCATGAGATTAGGTAATGGATGAATAAGAAAATGGAGTGAATATTGGAGTAGCCAATGGGGTAAGACTGCTAGAGGTATATTTTATTCGGCATCAAGGGTTTCCATAGTAATTATACCTGTTGGGAATATGGAGAGAATTTAAAAGTAGAGAATGGTGCAATTGCACCCAAAGCATTACATAGATAGGCTACTAAAACTTCTACTAATAATAGCAATAATATGCCCATCTACTGTATAATAGTTGTGACCAAAAACACTACCAATTTACTTTATCTTTATGAATTTAGACTATTAGGCTATTAAAACAGGAGATTTGGCGAGAGAGCAATAAAACAAACCAACACCTGAATTACACAATTAACCATTTCTATTATTTCTATTTATATAGCATATGCAACAGATGCATGCACCTCTACAGACACATACAACACAGCAGGTAATACCACCAATAAAGACATAATACAGACACAATAAGGGCACTATTAAGAATACCCACACATGTGTCTACGCCGTAATTAACACAATTCGTGGTAAAATGCCCACATTTTATCTACTTCACATACACATTCCATCGTTGTCGCTGGTATCACTCCCTATTGGTGTCCGTATCCACGGCGACGAACTCTGTTTGATTGTTCCCCGGAGCGCATCTCTCCATTTTCAGTGCGTCCGCCCTGGAAAACCTGGAAAAAGTAGGGACAGCAGGGGACGGCGAGAGGGACTCAGGCACAGGCGTAGAACGAGGATAGTGGTAGTCATGGGCGCAGTGGGAAGTGATGGGCCAATGCTGTTTAGTTAAAAAAATGTCAAGGTTTAGGAGTATTCCACTAGTACCATAAGCATTAAATGAAAACTTCTTTATTGCTCCCAAAAGTGAATACTTCCGACAAGAATGATTGACTATTCCCATCCACTGGTCATTCCCAGCAATTCATACTCTATTCCATGCATTAGCACAACACCGTCCCCCAGTAGCAACTAAGCTCACCACCATTTCTCACCCCCCTCACTACCCTGTCCCTACACACTCCCCCATCCCTTCCCCATTTCTCTGCCTACACCCACTGACTCCCACACGCCGCACCCCACTAATCCCACTAATCGCTGATAACACACATTCCATCGTACCACTTGGGCGCCTGCGACGATGCCAGATTTGCCAAAGTCCCACTAATTAATTTGGTAATTTGCCCAACACCGATCCTTGCACACTGCAGTAATATTAATATTATTACTCTGTTTTATATATGGCGGCTAAGCGCCAGTGTTGTAAATAGTGAGTATTAATATTATTAGTATTGTTCATTCTTATTCTTTATAGGATTTGGTATCATTTATTAATAGTAGTACTACTTTGAAAGCGTTCAATTGTTCACACAGTGTCCATATTCAGGTAAGTCATATCGCTCCCAATCGATCCCAATTGACAGTCACAGAATTCCAACCGGCTCCAATTGAATCAACTACTTGCTACTACTTTTATATATTAGCCATTGAATAGCTTCTCAACTTGCTAGTCAATCTAAATACCATCTTAGTACCATCGGACTTAGCCTAATAGTCATCTAGATCTCTCTACTCCGACAGATCCAGCTTTCTTGCTCGTCTCCACCAAAAGTCGCCCAAAGACATCCTTCAGCAATTGCTCCATCCCCGCTATCAATTAACATCTCACCATGTCTCAATCCCTCATCAAAGGTGCCCTCGACGTCGATCCTTGGTTGGAACCATATTCCCAACGTCTTATCGACCGTCAGCTCCAATTCCAGAAATGGTACAAGGATCTCCAAACTTCAGAGACGTCTCTTTTCAAGTTTGCTTCCTCCTACGAGACATACGGTCTTCATGGAAACTGGGATACCAAAGAAGTCACTATCACTCAATACGTCCCAGACGTCGCTGAAGTGTCTTTAGTAGGTGAGTTCAACAATTGGGATATCACAAGCCACAAATTGAAGAAAATCAACAACTTTGGCTTATGGTCTCTTACCATTCCTCCAGTGAACGGTGAATTTGCTATTCCCCACGATTCCAAGTACAAAATCTCGATGAAATTACCTTCTGGTGAACAGATCTACCGTTTGGACCCTTGGTTGCACAGAGCCACTGCTTCTGAAGTAAAAACTTCCCATTTGTATGATGGTCGTTTCTGGAACCCTGCTCCAGCTGACACTTATAAGTTCAAGAACAAGAGGGCTACTTTCAATGATACGGAAGGTATCAGAATCTACGAAGCTCACGTGGGTATCTCTACACCAGAACCTACTATCGGTTCTTACAAGAATTTCACTCAGAACGTTCTCCCAATTATCCACCGTTTGGGCTACAACACCATCCAATTGATGGCTATTATGGAACACGCATATTACGCTTCCTTCGGTTACCAGGTCACAAACTTTTTCGCAATTTCGTCCAGATTTGGGACTCCAGAGGACCTCAAAGAGCTTATCGACACTGCCCATGGGCTTGGAATCAAGGTTTTGTTGGACGTTGTTCACTCTCACTCTTCCAAGAATGTTGATGATGGTTTGAACATGTTTAACGGTACTGATCACTACCTTTTCCATGGCGGTAGTAAGGGTAACCACGACTTGTGGGACTCTAGACTTTTCAACTACTCCAACCACGAGACTCTTCGTTTCCTTTTGTCCAACTTAAAGTACTTCATCGACGTCTACCAGTTTGACGGTTTCAGATTTGATGGTGTCACCTCTATGATGTACAAGCATCACGGTTTGAGTTTTGGGTTTTCTGGTGATTACAACGAGTACTTCAACCCTGAATGGGTTGACAACGACGCTGTTGTTTACTTGATGCTTGCTCATCAGCTTTTAACTGAAATTAGTGAGACAGAAAACAAGTATAAGTTCATTTCTATTGCAGAGGACGTATCTGGTATGCCAACCCTTTGTTTAACTATCCCAGAGGGAGGAATGGGTTTCGACTACAGACTCTCTATGGCTATTCCAGACATGTGGATCAAAATCTTGAAGCATTTGCAGGATGAAAACTGGGATTTAGCTGCGATCGTGCATACATTAACCAACAGAAGATACAAAGAGAAGTGTATTGCTTACTGTGAGTCCCATGACCAAGCTCTTGTCGGAGACAAGAGTATCGCTTTCTGGCTTATGGACAAGGAAATGTACACCAATATGTCAACTTTGTCTCCACTCACGCCTGTTATCGACAGAGGTCTCTCCCTTCACAAGTTGATCCGTTTAATCACGTTTGCTCTTGGTGGAGAAGGTTACTTGAACTTCGAAGGAAATGAGTTTGGTCACCCGGAATGGTTAGATTTCCCCAGAGTTGGTAACAACGAGTCGTACCACTACGCAAGGAGACAATTTAATCTCGTTGGAGATGACTTGTTAAGATACAAGTTCTTGTTTGACTTTGACTCAGCCATGCTTTCTTTAGACTCCAAATACGGAGTTTTGGATAAACCTCAAGCTTACATCTCATTGAAGCACGAAAGTGACAAAGTTCTTGTCTTCGAGAGAAATGGCCTTCTTTTCGTATTCAATTTCCATGCAACCAAGTCGTACCCTGACTACAAGATTGGTGTAGAAGCAGCTGGTACATACTCTATTGTTTTGAACTCAGATGACGCCATTTTCGGTGGCCACAGCAGAATTCAAGAAGTGGATGAGGATGGAAAGACTGTAGAGTATTTCACAAACAACGATTCTTGGAATAACAGAAGCAACTCATTGCTAGTTTACATTCCTACAAGATCTGCAATTGTCTTGCAATTGAAGAATAAGATCAAGTAGTTTAACCAATAAATGTTTTATCTATTTGAGGGTACCAGGGACCTCCAAGATTCATATAATGATATAGACGTCAAAATACTATCGCCGCTCAAAATCATTTAAATTGCAAAATTCGTTTATATTTGAATCTACTTTTATCCAAATTTCAACAACATTTATAGAAACAAAAATATACACAGTACTAAAGTTAAGTTGATATATATGTCAGAAATAATCACGTATAATTTGCCTGATAAAAGCGTCCTGCGCTCGTTAGGCTGGTGCTACTGGAGCCTATTTTAATATTGTTCTCATATAAGGACCCACGCCATGAAATAAGTATCACTTCAAATTTGTGATGAACACCATTAATGAAGATTTTAGGTTGGAAAGGTCGATGAAGTTACTCTCAAGTCCACAATTGAATTGGGTCATGCAAACTAACTTTGCAAACCTGATGTACCCTATCTACTAGTTGCCTTAACTGTTTCTGAGCTTGTAATTCATCGTGTTGTCCTTCAAAAATGTATTGGGATATATGCCTTATGAAATGAGTTGAGATTCTCCAGAAGAATACCTTCTGCTCGTACATAAGGATAATACCAATGATGTCCTTCGCCAATTTCTTTGCGTAACCGGGGGGATACTTTTCTAGTTGAAGTTTTGCCAAGTCTGAGTTGTGGAACATGGCCCTCTGAAGGAGACTTTCAAACAACAATATTTTTGTGAGCTTGAAGTACATTCCGATGAGTGCTGTTCTTTCGTCTCTAAAATATATGGTGGGGTACACCTTGGAACTTGAAGAGGGTTTGTAAATGATAGGCTTCAAACTTAGTGGCATTTCCATCTGAAATTCATCGATAAGCAGCTTGAGGGCCAACCAATCATAGAAGCTTTTGTTGCTCTTAATTTCTTCTTTAGTTGCCACCAGCATTGTATTCTTGTATTCATTGATCTCACTGGCACAGATTATCATTCTATACAAGGGCCACATAGTTTGATCACGACTTAATGTAATATTCAGCAATGAGAACGTTGCTGGGATCTCTTTAAAGCTGTCAAAAAATTCAGGATCCAATGGACGCCAGAAAGACTGGATTGAGTACATTGTTGGAAGATGGAACTTCAAAGAAAGTTTCAAATCACAAAGATGCATTGCCCAGAAACATGCCTGGTGGAAAGGTGAAGTTTTAAGTAAACTTTCCTTCCTTGTTCCATGTTTTGCTAAAATAGACAGCAACATAGTTGCAGCACCCCTAACATAAGTACTGTCCTTGGCCACAAATACTGCTTCAAAAAAGCAAAGTATAATAGTGCTGAGTAAACACCTAGAAATTATACCATTTTCATGAGCATCCACGTCCGGAATGCTCAAATAATACCTAAGTGACTTGATGCTCTTCTCGTAGTATTTCATCGCAAGCGATGGGTCAGGCTTGTCAGGCTTAGAATTCTGTAAAATTAGCAGGCCCAAACAAAAGATCAGATCAAGAATCATATTTGTCTCATCATATAAAGCAAGCTCTGGGACTATCTTCTTAAAAACTTCCTGCTCCAAGAAAATATCGGCCGATCCAGAAAAGTGGTTCACAAACACATCAAGTAACTGGCACTCCAAGTCACTCTTAACAGTAAGGTGCAAAGAAGGCTTTGCCTGTTTTTTAGGCTTCTCAATCTTGAGAACATCTTGGAAATGCTTGAATAATTCATCTGTCAGTAGCTCTCCCAGAAGGCTCCATGACTTTCGTTTTATTGTAGGGATTTTCTTGACCAGATTATCTTCCCTGTTTAATTTGTTAATACGTGGGCGAGAGTTCTTCTTCGTTTGCGTTGGCTTGAAGTGACCAGTAGCCGTCCCCATTGTTTCCAGTGTGGTAAAATCACCCGTTGAATGCCTCGTTCTCAGACTCATTACACCTTTGGGGACAACTTGTTGTACTTCCCCTAAATTTTGGGAATGCATTGGATGTTGAAGATTAGGTTCAGAATTACGTGACGCGACCACTCCCATATTCAATAAGGTGTTGGCTGAACCGTGGTGATTCAAGGCAAACTCTTGTGGAATCTGCATCATCGACTGTTGGCTAGTAGTGGGCAAGAGAGAAGAACTAGAGGACGCGTATGAGTTCGGAAGACCAGATACTGCCAGAGGAACGTATATCCAATTCAAGGGTTGCTGATGCTGTTGTACCACCTGCTGTTCAGTATTCTGTTTAACTGGAATTATTCCATTGCCCAGGAGTGAAATATATTGATTTTCCTGAGTCATGGGCGATAGCACCAGCAGCTGTAACAGTTGTTGGCGGCTTTGAACATTTCCCTCTTGCAATGGAGGAGCTGAGTAGAGTTCCTTTGAGAATTGTTCCTGACTAAGCATTTGGTAACCTACTTGTGGATATAAGCTGTCTTGGGGTACTACACCAGTATTGGCAACACTACTTGTTGCGCCAAAGGGTGTGTGTTGGCTTAGTGATGGTTGTTCGGCTTGACTCTGATAGTATATGGGAGCAAGTTGGCCTGGTTGGTACTGTGATGGAATTTGTTGCAGTTGAGGGTTCACGTCTCCAGGAATTGTTGATTGGACAGCAGGGTCCATCTGTTCCTGTTGCAGACGCATCCCAATCCCCAAATAGCGGTCCATTGTTACGACTCTAGTGGTGTAATGGTCGGGGCCAATGGACATCTGATGTGCTCTATGGCAAAATTTTCACCTACTGATTCTCGGTTCAAACTGTCCCAATTACTACAGTTTGTTCCTGACGTTGGCAATAGCATCTATAGGCACTAGCTACTCGTGTTGAACTTATTCTCACTTATTAGCCGAAGTGCATATGTACCCAACACCCGTTATAGCCGTTCATGTAGGCCGTCTAAAGTTTAGTGCCATGGCGGACTTTCCTGCAGAAGAGGTCAGGAGCCAAGCAGTTGACGATATGGTGTGGATTGGAGGGTAGAGGATAGGATAAAGTGGCATGGAAGAGGTTGCAAAAGCTGAATGCTCTATATCCGAGCTCCAGTGGCTGCAAATTAACTTGTAAAAATATTTCAACGTTGCAACAATACACATGTCGATCATGATAATACTTCACATTATTAATTATGATATGTAACCTTTGTACTTTATTGGATTCAATATTATTATGGTGCGCCTCGTTTGTATGCACGAAAGGGCAGCGAGGTTGAAGATCGGCGGTTTTGCAATTACGAGAGAGCACACTGATGTAGACGACACATGATACGAGGGAAGTGCAACGGGCTATATCAATGTCAGGAGACTTTGGAAAGAACAAAGCAAGTCATTGTCCTAATCTGCTTGCTATAAAAGAAAACTACAAAAGGATCTAATTGATGAATAAATTTACGAGCTTTGTGTGCGATCCAGTATATGATTTAAGAAACCCCTTAGGGCAATGGGTTACGGTAAAATTCATTTATTGTCGATCGTTTGTGCACAAAATATACGAGTCGGGGTAGAAAATCTTTCGTTTTCCTAACAGGTCCAGAGCAGTAATTGTATTATATGTTTACGTTGGTAATTTCGAGGTGCTATACCTCTGGGTCTGTTAAGGAGTGCCAAAAAAAGCCGCAAATACCAGGTAGTCAAGATTAATTCAATATAAGCACGTAGACCTCTGACGTAGAACTCGCAGGAAGCATTTAAACTAGCGGGATTGTCTAATGGATATTTAGAGGAACTCCTGGTGACTTTAGCCTAGAACGGAGCAATGCTCCAGGTATCACCAATCAGTCTTGTCTTTTTAAGATATTAAGCCATCTATGTGAAACTGAATCTCTTCATCTTCAACATCAACCATGTCATCGTCTATAGAAACTCCTCCAAAATGTATTCCACGTTTCTGCACAATGTTCACTACTTCAATAATCTGACTATTACCTAAGCGCTTATTCCCCTGCAATTTTGATAACTTGAACGACTTGGTTCCACTTTATATTAGAAACGTCCATCAAAAAGTTGTGCCTCAAATCCAAACAATAAAAGGATGTTGACAGCTCTAGGTGATTATTTTGAGACCAGTTTGAAAGCCAGGTATTACTCAAATTAAGTGACTTTAGATTCAAGAAGTTCCGAAAAATACAAGATAGAAGCTTTCACTTTCGGAAGATGGGCAACCAAGAATAATTGCGATTAGTCTCCCAGAACCACTACACTGCCATCTCTAATATATGCTTGTATATCCTGATCCATTTCTTCATCTATCATGTATTCATCAATGTAAAACCCTCGCAAATGAATTCCATTTTGTATTACTCTTTTCGCTGATTCGACAATTTGAATTTTGCTCAAGTACATATTTCCCTGTAATTTGACGACTTGGACAGCTTTGTTCCACCGTATACCAGAAATGTCCCTCAATAAAGAATGTCTCAAGTCTAGGTAATAGAGAGATTCGGGCAAGATCAATTGCTTATTCTCAATCCACTGTGAAAGTCTGTTATCACTCAAATGAAGAGACTTCAACTTCAAAAAGTTCACGAAAGTGCCAGTAATGTTAATTAAGTCGTTCTTAGATAGATTAAGGCTTTTGAGAGATATGGGCAAAATTGAAGTACTGAAACGTTGCATCGTAGATGCGCTCAAGTCTAGAACTTCTAACGAATGACAGTTTTCGAGTTGTAATTTACTCATACATAGCTGAAGGCGGTTACCACCATACTCAAATACTTTCAAAAAAGGCATACTCAAATTAAGATTGGAAGGAACGCTCGAATCATTATAGGCTAGATCCAACCGAAGTAGAGACTTCGGTAAGGTAACGATAAATGCTGCGTCAAGATTTCGAATTTGATTACCTGAGAGTATTAATTCCTTTAATTTGTTTGGAAACTTGAAATATGGTGAAACCCCAGAAATTGTATTTATCGCCATATTCAATGTTGCAAGGCTATGGGGCAATGTCAATTGCGATTCAAGTAACCCCAGAAAGTAATTGTGACGTACATCCAATGTGTGCAATTTTGATAAGTTTTCTACGTGTAACTCCTCAAGTACATTCGAATGAACGACAAGATATTCTAACAGAGTAGGAAGGTCCGAATTTAAAATACCGCTCCCAGTTAGACTATTAAAAGATAAATCCATGAACTTTAGTCTCGACAAAGTGCAAATATTGGAATGCAGTATCGATGCAATATTTCCATTTGTCAAGACCAAATACTGCAAACTGTCCGGGAATTTGACATTATCTAAATCTTTTATGGATAGACCCTTTATAGATAGAGAAGTCAAGTTCTCTGGCATTGCAAACACGGTAAAATCAAAATGGGTGCCAAAAGTGTCAAGGGCAAGGTACCGCAAACTCTGTGGGAGTCTCAAATTGCCACTGATTAAACAGGAGCAGAATAGATTGAGACGTAATAAGTTCTTTGGAAACTTTATTAATTTGAAGTCAACGTCCACTGCGGTCAAATTTGAATAAAAATCCTCATCTCGAGCTGCTTCTCTGGAAGAGTTCCGGATATCTAGCTCTTTTAGTGATTCGGGATAAATTGTTCTAAGTATCTCATCACTCTTATTTAGAGCATGACAACTCTCTACAAACAACAGTGATAAAGCGACGTAATCTTCAACTCCTTTCAAGTCTCTTAACTCAGGGCAATTCTTCAAGGTCAACCTTTTAACAGAAGATGGTAGCTTGAGATTGACAAGAGATTTAATAAGCCCCCCTTCGAAATGAATTGTTGTCAATTTTTGCAAGTGGCTTAAGTCGCAGATGTTGTTTGCAGCATCATCTCCACGCACATCGGCGCGAAGAACAAGTGTTAACATTTCAAGCAAGTGTGGGAGTTGCAACTTGTTGTAGATGTTTTCCAAGTATAGCAGTTCGCAGAGCGTGAGTCTCTTTAAGGACTGAGGTAAATATTTTAATTCATCAGCTTCAATAAGAAGATAAGAAAGGTTTAAAGTGGTCAAATTCTGCAACGGCTTAAAAAACTCCAACATAGAACTAATTGATCCCTTATTTATTTCCAAACGTATAACGTTGTTAGGAAGCTCAAAATGGCAGTAATCTGTCACGTATTGGCTTTCCAATCGGAGGCTTTTTAACTGGCAACTCAAACTGCACAAATCTCTTAATGTCAGCTCATACCAAGTATTGAGATTGCTAGTAATTTGCGTATGATTAACTGCAATGATGTCCACTCTATTAAGCATAGAGGAGCATTCTTTAATCACTGCGATGAAAGTCCTACTATCTTCAAATGAGACTTCGCTGGGAACAAAGTTAGGATTCTCCTGACAGAACTTGATAAAATTATTGGCAGATCTGAATTGCGCTATATTCTTAGCCAAATACTCATCACGGAAAGTACCGGTGCTGTTCCCAAAAGGATCATATTTGTGGAGATTCAGTAAGCGATACCATTCTTCTTGAAAATCGACAAAGAAAGCATCTTTTTCTGAATTACATACATGAATCTTATTGTATGCTGACTTGAATGCATAGTTCGAAAGGAACAGCTTGGTAGCTATCACCTCTAACGAATCCCTTATTAAGAGGCCATCGGTTATACGTTGAAGAATCTCCCCAGGAAGTTGGTTCAAGCGAGAGATTATTGGGATTTTATCCAGCATTGTTCTCAACAACACTCAGGCTTCCCTTATAAAACCAAACTACGTTTATGTGACGTTCCAATTGAAAACCTTTTAAGGATGTCCCAGAGGCAAAGCTAGAGTTAATTTGATCACTCGAAATATGGGGAAAAATAGGGTGCGGCTTAGCGATTAATCGCAGGCAAACTCCCTGATCAAGCTCTATGTCGTCTTGTGGCCTTCTGATAGACGTCACTTTGTATCTTTTACTTATATAGTCTGACTAGCAAGTGCGTTTATCTTGAAGAGAAAGAGAAGTGATATCGCTGCTATAGATTCTCAAGTTTTTGCACCCAAAGCAACCACTCACGCATTCAATGTCGCCTTAATGCTTCAGTATACTTCGCTAGAACAACTGATAAGTTCATCACGTGTAAACAGAATACTGCGGCAAGGGTTTATTTATATAAACTGCGTGTAATCATTATAATAAGATGTTGTAAGCTTATTTAGCAATTAGCAATAAGCACGTCGTGACTTTATCCTTAGGGTGCCATTGAGGATTTAGACTGAAATAGAACGTAATGCTGACAAGTAAGGAATTGACTTTCTTTGTAGTGGACTTGTCAGGGGCAATGCTTCTGAGCAACGACCACAAAGAAACAGACTTGGATAAAGGCTTGAAGTATTTCTACGACCATGTTGCAAATGTGCTTTTGAAAAATCGAAAAATCGACAGAATGGGCGTCATTTTAGCACACGGAACTGCTAGTGGTGCTGAAGATCAATTAGAAGTACTATTTGATGATGAACAGTTTACTTATGAAACATTTAAGCGTTATAGTGAAAAATTGAGAGCCGTTGGCAATGGTAAGGAAACCAAGCTAGCTAAGAACACCAGTTCGAACATATTAGACGCGGCATTGCTTGGGCTAGACCAATTCAAGGTCAAAATACACTTAAAGTACCTCAGAAACTTGGTTGTGATAACAAATGGGAAAGATCCATTGTACCTTGAGGGGTACGAGTCCTTACTCGAACGAATTGGTGAGTACACCAACTTTATTAACACCTATGATATTAAGGTGACAGTTGTGGGGGTAGGCTTTGACAAGAAGATCGAGAAAACAGAACAGAAACAGGAAAACATTAAGTTTTGGGAACAGCTATTGTTGAAGTGGAATGGGCGCGTGTTGGATGCCGAGGCATTAAATCTATATGTCCAGTACTCTCTGGCTCTAAAGAAGGTGGCACCGCGTGCTATGTACAGTGGACTGATGACATTTGGACTTGGCAGTGAATCTTTATCTGAAGAGAAGCATAAGAGTATAGATGACATGGATGGACTATTTCTAGATGTGCAGATGTTTCCAGCTACGAGGCCGGAAAAGCTAGCCTCAGGCCATACCTACGACTTGCTGGAACAGATGTCATCGAGTGTAAAGCGTATAACAAAGCATTACTACAAAAAGTATAAGGAGCAGGATGACGAGACTACAGTAAAGGATGAAGAGTCAGGAGATGATGCTGATTATGAAAAGATTGAGGTACTGGTAGGTGATTATGTCCCTGGTTTTAAATACTCTAAGCACGACATTATTGCCGTCAACCAGGACCTAGCAGAGATAGCTCAGTTATACTCATTGGCAGGTATATCGATAATTGGTTTCGTTAAGCAGAGCGACTTTCCTTATGCTTATTTCACAGATGAATCTAGTTACGTCATACCGTCCAAAGCAAGTACACCCCTGAAATTGATATTATTCAACTCAGTAGTCAAAACACTTCTAGATTTGAAGTCTATTGCATTAGCTAGAGTTGTCACTGGTGATGGTAAAGAAGTTCAGCTTTGTTCATTGACCCCACAATTGGTACAGCTTGAGGGTAAGTACTCATACTCCTTTGTTGCTGTCAGAATAGCGCTAAAGGAAGACCAAAAGATAGGTAGGTTTCCATATTTGACGGAAAAGACAACTTCAAATACTCAAATTGAAGATAATGATCTCGAAGATTTGGATGAAGGCAAATCGGACAACCAAGAGAACAGTAGAAAAAGAGAATATCCTTCTGAGGAGATTAACAACTTAATGGAGACATTTGTGAATTCAAGAGATTTGGATAGAAATAACAAGGGTACCACTCAGAGGAATATATTAGCTAACCAAAAAGTCACCTTGCGAGATACTGACTTTGTTAATTTCGGTACAACTTTAAAAGATATGGATACGGACTCGAAACTTTTGCCGGGCAACCCTGCCAATCAAAAGTACAATACGAACTTAAAAAAGATTGTTGTGAAATCTTTGGAAAAAGAATCACTTTGGGACTTCTTGAGTGAGGAAAAGTTTGTAGAGAGATACTTGGTCACAAATAATAGAGACAGACCTTTGCTGGAAGAGAAGGCCACTAACTTGTTTAACCTTGACAATATCCTTAGCGGTAACACCTTAAATACTAAGGGCTGGCTCCTGGAAATTAATAAGGATTCACTTTTGACTTCAGAGAACTTAAAGGAAAGCTTGAAAGTAAAGTATATATTAAAGAAAGATACATCCAAGAGAAGAAAGCAAGCTGGTACTGCTTTCGAAAGATTCTTCCGTGCTGATGGCGAGTCCGCAGAAGAGAAAAAGCCACTGGGTGGATTCGGTACCTTTTTTGATATCAATGATCTCTTGGATGATTAGAGCGTAAACTACAAAGTATTTTAAAGATGCTATTGAAGTTTTTGAAGCCAATTTCTAACTATATACATGAATGGAGCTTCAAAACTTAAGCAGTTCCCGTTAATATACAACTCCTATTTAATACTTGAATAACCTGTTCTTCAAATCGAATTCTCTGTCCTTCGCAGTTCTTTTTCTATGCTTTGACTTTGCAGTACCGTCTGCACCCAAACTATTTACAATCTTTTCACTTACCTTCATTCCGAAAGTACGATCTCTTTCATCTTGAAACATCTTTCTGAGCTCCTTTCCGTTGATTTCCAAGATAGCTTGCAAGTCGAAAAGGGCTTTGTACTTTTGCAGGTTTCCCTGTTTCCAAACACTTATCCAATGGGAAGCGATTCCCAATTCGTCATATGATCCATCATTCTTGACTTGGTCTCGGGATTTCGCAATATTGTACAACAATTCATCGATAGAATTGGTGGGCTTGTCCATATAATCAGAATACTTTGATCCTGTAGGATCTTGAAGATTAAGTAAGTACAATAAGTAATCGGCTTGGATCACTGGATCAATGAATGATGTGTGGACACAACCTACCATTCCAAGAGACAACATCGTTTCTATATCTTTTACCGTTGGCAAAAACACACCCGGAGTGTCATGCACCAAGATATCTGGTTCGCTGCTAAGTCTGATAATTTCACTTGTATTCTTGGTCACTCCTGGTTGACCCCCAGTTCGTGCTACTTTCCTTCTCTTGGTGGAGATCGCACCAACCAACTCTGGAGCATATCCAACTTCTCTGAGAGTATTCACGAGCGTGGACTTTCCTACATTGGGCATACCTATAATCATGAGTCTCAAGCCTAATGGTGGAGGTGGTGTCATTTCATAGTACTTCTTCTTTATCAAGTCAATAATGGTACGAGCATCATTTCTGTTCCTACAGTCAATGGTCAAGTGTTTCTCATTGATAGAATCATGCCATTTCTTAAGTAACTCTGGTTTCAATGCAGACAAGTCTTTCTTCGAGTATAGAACTATTTTCTCCTTTTGAGCAAGAACTCTATCGAATAAGACATTCGTGGTAGACAAGGGAGCTCTGCTATCTCTCACTTCGAGAACAAGGTCAATTTGTGGGGCTAAATGACCGAATTTTGTGAGTGCTTTCTGGTGATGGCCCTTGAAGTTCGACAATGGGATGTTGTAGTTGGGAAAGATCCTCCTTGGAATGAACGACATGTCAATTCAATATGTATTTCTGCGTATTTCTACTTTAATAAGAGTAGCTGTTACCGCTTCGTACAGTGTATGATGGTAATAACTACCAGTATATAGAAGTGAAAGAAATAGTAACTATAACTTAATCTTTACTATTATCACCCAGTTTCTTATCGTAGTATGCAAAGTTTCTTCGCTATTTCTTTCTTATCCTACAGATATATACTTCTGATACCTAGATTTGCTGCTAGACCTCCTTTATCAACTTCAAGCTTAACAAGAAGCACATAGTAATGATTGTGAAAAGTGAAAAATGTCATTGCAGCCGCTACAGGAATAGAACGGCACAGAAGATCATTGCGAAATATGTCGCAGGAGACATACTCTATCTATACTTGAGTATATTTAGGTATACTATCTTCATTTAATACCATCCAGTGTGTAAAAAGATTGACTTCTCATAAAAAAATATCCAAATTAGTAAATAATTATACTCTTTTGAACTATGATAATCTCCAATGAATCAAGTACTACCATATAGTCCTGTAATAATCCACTCATATACTATATCTTATACTCTGTAGAGCACATCATCTCACTATAATTCACGACATCATAGCATACAGGAACTTTTTTCACTTCTCTAAATTCTGAAAGCTTGCAAAAGTTGAAGTCTTTCAGGTAGAAGACAATCGTCATAGACATTAGAGCTAAATTTGTACATTTAAAAGACATTGTAGATCATTAGAAGGAAGGCATTAAGATACCATGCCGTTGATAACTTTTACAGGTCTTCCGTGCTCAGGAAAAACATCCTTTGCTAAATCTCTCCAAGCTCAACTCCAGCTGAAAATTGATGCTGCCAAAGAGTCAAACCAACCGGGTGCAAACTACTCAATAATATACCATTCAGACGAGACCCTAGGGATCTCACATGACGTCTACAAAGACTCAAACTTGGAAAAGCATGCCAGAGGAAGTCAGATGTCGGCGGTCAAAAGAGACCTCTCTAGGAGTAATATAGTCATCTTGGACTCATTGGCATATATAAAAGGTTTCCGTTATCAACTCTTTTGTGAAGCCAAAGGAGTAGTAACTCCACACTGTGTGATTCAAGTCATGAACCCAGTTGAGAAATGTATACAATGGAATGAGTCTGAAGCAAAGGAGAACAAATGGAGCGGCGAACTCATCCAGCAGTTAAGCATGAGATACGAAGAACCTAACAGCGACTCCAGATGGGACTCCCCTTTGTTCACAGTTGTTGCTGAAGATAAAGATGAAAAGTTGCCCATAGAAGAAATATGGGATGCTTTGGTTTTAAAAAGACCGCCTCCGCCAAATGCTGCTACTCTTGTGAAAGCAACGTCCGGCAATAATTTCTTACAGGAATTAGATAAGCAGACATCACAGGTGATAAATAAGATTCTTCAGCATCAACAGCTCATGTCCATCGGAGGAGATGTGCTTATAGACAAAGATCAAGGCTTGGTTATAGAGATGCCATCAACTTCTGTAAGTATTTCACAGTTACAACGTATTAGAAGAACTTACATCAGTCTCAACAGGATGAGAAGTGTTGATATTCCAAGAATAACTCCTCTATTCGTGGAATACGTAAATAGAAGTTTGAATAGTGACGAGTGAAGCATCAACATTCATGTACATTAGCACTCAGCATGAAATTCAACTACTATAAATTAATATACAAGTCTGGTATTCGATAATGACTCTATGTTGTTATGCAATTTAATGACTATGTAAATAGGTAATGCTAAGAAAATTAACGCTTTCTTTGGTTCTTCCATTTGAAAGTAACAGCACCCGATGCATCTACTATCTTCTTTTTACTTCCTTTCTTCATCAACTCTCTTGTTGTTTCCATGCGTGATTCTACTTCCTTCAATTGCTTCTCTCTGTTTAAGCTTCTCTGTAATGCCTTGTATTGCTTCAACTTTTTCAAATCTTGCTTATCCTTTATTGTCTGATCTTGTATAGGATCATTTACCAATCTCTGGTTCGTCTGAAGCTGTTCTATTCTCAATCTATTCTCCTTTTTGTCCAAAAGACTGGCATCGGTGCCAAAATGTGTTGCTGGATCGAATGTCTGTTGATCTTGTATAGAGTCTACAAACACCGTATGTTTTCCACCAGCATTAAAAGTCAAGTCTTGCTTTGCTTTTTCTATTTTCAGGAGTTCTGTGAGTCTCGACGTCCTCACGTAGTTGACATCTTGGGTTTTAAGTAATTTCACTTGATCTACAGACAACACTTCGGTATCCCTTTCTGATATTAAAACTCCCCTTTCATCCACTCTCTTCTTGGTCATCGCATGATAGTACTCATCGGGGTTGTAAGTAGCAACTTTTTTCTTCAAAGCCTTTAAAGCAGACTGTTTCTTATGGTAGTCTGCAGCCCTTAGTCTATAGTCCTTCTTCTTCTCCAAGAGTCCGAATCTGGCTCTATCCAAAGTTTGGGATCTCTCCTTGTGCTGCTTTTTTTGCACATTATGAACTAACTTAACCATCTTTACTATTCACGTATCAGATATGTATACTAACTAATTCTTTATTGTTAACTTTACAGTTCATTGCTCTGACTACACTCTTCATCTTTAAAATATTCAATTTTGAGATGGTCTGCGCAAGAAAAATTTATGTCGCTTGATGTCGTATGATGTCGGTACTTTTTGCAGCTATAGACTGGGTGGCAGTTGGCTGTAGATACTTTGTATATGAGTTTTGTTACTTCATCTTTGAATTAGAAACTGATGAATGCATGGCTAGATGAAATGTAGAGTTATGGGTACTATTTAGAAATATTCAGTTTTCTTTCAACATGGGGCCGTATGATCATCGCCTTTAATCACACAATATTGAACAATTTTCTTGAAAAATGCTATATGCCAAGTACATCGTTTTGATAAAATTACTTATAAGGGGCAAAATATCTACCTATTAGTCTATCTATAACAAGTCTTTACTATCTCGTTCAATGTTCAGAGAGAGAGAGTTATTAAATCAGACAGGTGAACACAACCCAATACTTCCAAGACTTTAAGAAGACTTCCGACCCAAAAGCACGTGACATTGCTTCCGAAACTCAACGAACGTATATAAATTTTTCATGTTCCGATTTATGGAGTAGATTGAAGTTCGTATTACTAACACTACACCATGAGTAAAAGGATACTTAGACCCTTCGCCAGGATTAGTACTCCGAAATACCGTGTGAATAACACGGCATTAGTTTTTTCTCGAAAGAATAGCTCCAAAATCCAACAGCTGAGCCTTCCTATTGAAGAAGAGCTTTCTAAAACAGAAGAGTCTAACAATGAAGACTCCGTGCCTTGGTTTTTGCGTCAAGAAAGCGCTTCTCCTTTGATAGAAACCAATGAAATAGAGTTACCTTTCGTGCCTGAAAGTGCTCCACCAACAGTAGAGAAGTTTTTGAAGCTTTTGGCAGAGGAATATGGCTTGAAGGACCTTGAATTGTTTGACATGACCACATTGCCTGAAGAGCACCCATCTAGTATCAAGAACCAACCTTCCGATTATATTATCATTTGCACAGGGAAATCCGAGAAACATATATTTAAAGCAGCCAGTGAGCTTAGGCTTTACATAAAGCATAATCATGAAATTCTCCCTGCAGTGGAGGGAGTAGTCTCAAATGGAACGAGTCCGGCTGCTCGTAGAAGACTCTTAAGAAGGGTTAGAAAGGGGGCTTCCGCAACTGACAACGATTACGGAAAAGTCCCAAACAGTTGGGTGATGTGTGACACCAAAGTAGACAATGTTTTTGTTCATATTCTTACACAAGAGAGAAGAAGTGAGTTGAATTTGGAGTCCTTGTGGTGTCCTGAAGATGAACAATCAAGATACCTTGGACAACAAAGAATAACTGAGAATTCTGATGATATTTTCATTGGTGTGAGGAGAAACTATCATACAATGACTCCATTCATGATGCAGTTCAGAAACCAACACAGCCATCAAAACGTTCGTGCTTATACCACGAGCAATACTTCCTCTGGACAAATCGAGTTGGAGAGGCTTATTAGTGAGGATTTGGCCATCACTCCTCAGAAACTCCAACAATATAAGAACGAGTTTGACACTACGTTTACGGGAGCTGGTTTGGAATCCTACAGAGTAAAGTACGAGTTTTATAGAACTCTTCATTTGCTTGACCCATCAGTTGTATCCTTTCAAGAAGTCAGTGACAGTATACTTGAAAAACACAATTCATTGAACATATACATTAACAACAAAGAGACCAACATTTCTAAGGAGAAGATAGAAGATATAATTAACTATATGAAACTCTTATTAGACTCCCCAGAAATGTCACTCACTGGAGAGAATGTGGGAGTTCATGTTGACGAGCTTTTTGATAAGCTCTCTAAATTCATATCTACATTGCTCACCTTTACAGAGAAAGAAATAGATATTTTATCACACAAGGAGTTCTTTCCGCTCTTGTGGAGGTTATCGGTAGTCGAGAAAAGCGAATTTATTGGATCAGATTTAATTTCAGATGTTTTAAGTGGCGAGAAGGAAATCCCAGAGGACCTCAATCACCTGGAAAATGGCATTTTGCAAGCTTCTAACAGAGCAAGAGATGTTACTAATATCATTAAATACTACACGGAATTGAATAGCGTCATACCAGAAGCATCCTTGAAAGAGTTGATACTCTTTACATATGGAAATGCTGGAAAGTGGGAAAAGTTCTGGAGAGAGTGGGATGTCTCTTTTGGTTTCTTTGGAAGCGAACTTCATAGTGAATCATCGATGCACTCATGGATCAGACTAGTCATTTACTTGGCATGTCGTAATGAAAAGTCGCTGTTAATTCATTTCTTACACAACTACTGGAGCAATCCAAGCTCTGGGAATCGTTCATTGATTGAGGACTTTGGAGAGAAGGGTGGTTCGTTCTCTTCCACAGTAGAAAAGGAAGCATTTGTGGCCGCCATGACTAAGATTCTAAACACAGTTAATAGTGAGTCCGCTCTGGGATTTGCGGAGGTAGAGGCATTTGTGAATCAAATAAAGTAAAACTTTAGGGCATATTTCGTACATAGTAATCAATGAGGACCACTGTACATAGGTTGGGTCCGCCAATGGATGAAGCAATGCATAAATTATAGATATCATGGAAGTTACCCAAGCGTAGATAACATTTGCAGTAGATCTACCTATCTCTGATAACTAGTTGCAAATGAATGTATAACGGAAGTTTTGCTATTCCGAATTTCACATTCCTAAGAGATACTTCATGAAATAGTTAGTTTGGAACGTAATCGAGATTTTGCAACCTATTGAGCATATGGCTCCTATGTACTACCTTCTTAATTGTATTATTTCAGCAGACTTCTCTATTGAAATCAAAATGCAGATCTGTCAATTATACTATAAACATCCTGCCGTCAAATAAAGAGAGAGTATTAGTATGTATAAATAAACATTCGAATTTCTCTATCAGGGAGTTATTGCAGCCAACAAACACTAACCAAGCGATAATGTCTAAAAAAACGTCAATTACTTCGTGGTTCTATATAAGGACAAGGAAACTTATGTTCACAGACTTCCGTAAATACCTAGAATTAACATATTTAGTATTAGTGCAATCATCAAACTTCGTTTATCAATGGGGAAAAGTCATCTCTTATTTAACCATAAAATATGGTAAGACTCGCTCTCATTGTTAAGACTCTTCAGTAGAGACCACTCATAGTTACGTCGTCTCATAGTTAAGAAAGTCCCATAGTTAAGAACGTCTCATAGTTAATTCCTCTCATAGTTAATCCTCGCATAGTTAACATCGTCTCATAGTAAACTTCACGCGACATCCGGGTAATACAATCTATACCGCGTCGCATCTCCACAGTCTTAGTCTTAGCAGCTAATTATACCATAGAGAGATGGTAGCACAGACTGTTAGTTAAGCTCCTTCAGTTGTAGGTATACCGCTGGAGAGTTACTAGTTGGAAGTGTAATTAGTGACGGATTATCAATAGTTAACTTCTTATCACGGTACGAGCTATTCGTCACACGAAATGGAGTCGGAGGAAATACTCCAGGTCAGGAGCGATATCAAGAAATGGGAATATGCCTTCAAAGAACAGAATGACCGTTTACCCTCCAAGCTGGATATTAAAGCAAATGATATTATAAAGAACCTATACCAGAAGTATAAAATCCTCAAATCGGGAGGAAATCCCAACAAACATAACAAAAAAGATCACTCCAGAAGCTCTAGATCGTCTTCTTTCAAAGATCAAGCATCACCTTTCCGTGATGACAAGAACCAGGTTGTAGAAGTCAGCATAGGAAGCGATACAGAAGATTCCACTGACACTAGAGTCCGCAATAGCACAGAAAATAACGCAAATAGCGACAATACTACAATGGTACCCATATTCAGCGAACTAGGTCCAACCCCTCAGGCGAATGGAAAAGTGCTATCTATATTCGATGTACGCTTCACTCCCCCAGAATCCTCGCCTTTGAAGTCTAAACTGGGGAGCACCACCAATCAGAGTATGCCCTCTACTATTAATGATATCCCATTCGTTGAGTTCAAGACTCCAACAAAGACCAAGAAATTGGACCTCGCGAGAACTCCTACAACTTCATCCAAGGGGAAAGAACTGGTATTCAATAAACTCCGTAGTTTGAGTGACCAAGGCAACACCTCCAAGACAACACATAGAAATGACCAGAAATTGCATGATACTACTAATATTCAACCGGGATTGGAGACGCCCAGATACCTAGGAAGGCATAACAAGAAATTTGAATTGGCTAATAACACGACAAATCACCTCAACCTCCCATCTTCACCATTTGATGTAGAGGTACTGCCCTCGAAGGTTCCCATGGATGTGACACCAGTTCGTAATTCTGTGGTCAATTTCCTGGTATCCCCATCGCCACTTAAACCTCATAGATTTATCTCGAAGAGACTTTCTGATGTCTTCAATGAAATAAAGGCTATAGAAGAAAGCGACAATAACAATGGCATAGATAGTATTATTGAAGAAGATATTAATGAAGGTGACGAAGATGGACAAGGTCAAGATGTCGATTCTTCTTCGCGCCCTTATAAGAAGAGACACATTAAGAGGACGACAAGGAACTGGAAGATGAAGCCTATACTGGAAGGTACCGATAACGATCGTATAGGTAAGAAAGATATCCATGTGCAGATCAAGAAGATGGAGGAGAAAGAAAGGGGCAATCTAACTGCTTACATTACATCAGATGTTGAGTCAGAAGAGGAGGAGAAGCCTAAGAAGGTCAAACCATTACCGGGAGTCAAGAAGGTTAAGCCAGTTAGAATGAATTACCAACGTCTAAAGATCAATGATTCAAGATCCAAGGCATTTAAGAGAAGAGGAAACTTCCGTAGATAGACATAACAGCATAATGACCAGTGATAAGAGATACTAGATCTCATTTTTGTGCATTTCAGATCCTCAGATAATAAAATATTCTATTAAATCTGCATTTACTGAGAAGTTTTGCTTCGAGGACTACCATTTGAATAAATTATGTATTATATCTTGTATTTTTAAATGTATTGAAGCTTAGTCATAATGTTCAACTAGGTATTGAAACAACTCCATCAACTCCATCCAATTCAGAGAACTGCACTCTAGGTTTTAGCACAGGTTGTGTGAATGAGTTTGCGTCATCGTGAGTGCTATCGTAAGTACTATTGTACACTGGTTTACACCATTTATTCTTATCGCTCTCAAAGTCCCATACATTTCTACTCATGTCATGTTCCGTACTTTGTTTGGTGCTCCTTAGTTCCTCTTCTAATTTGCGGATCTCTGGATCGTCCCTTTCAGTAGGTTTTGTAACCCGATGCTTCTCGACCATTGTAACTTTACCGTCTTTTATCACCATTTCTACAGATTTTTCACCTCTTCCTGTTCTGGAATTTACAGTGTCTTCCTGCTTTCTCATTTGTTTCTGTTGCTTCTTGAGCTGAAGGGCTCTTTCTACTGGAGAAAGCCACATATTGCCTGAAGATAAGCTGGGTAATTCGTAGTCAGCAGCATTGTCTATAATCTTTGTTCTTTCAGCACTTGTATCTTGGAAAGTAAGCAAAGTCTCTAACCTCTCTTGTGCCTGCAATAGATCTGGATTCACTTTACTTCTTTCTATCTCCAAGTTCTCAATAGCAATCTCCTCATCTTTGACCTTGTCGTCTTCGTATTTCTGCTGAGCTTTCTTTCTCTCTGCTTCGGCTTGCTTTAGAGCCCGATCTTGGGCTTTCCATAGGTTTTCACCGGCATTCAATGTGACTACAATTTTCTTCGCCTTGGCTTTTGGTTGAGGACTTCTCAGTTCAGTAGTCCCGATTTTGTCCTGTTTATTCAATAGTTCGTTTTTCTCTTGCTTTAATACATTCATGATATCCACTCTATCTTTTGCCGTGAGTAACTCGGTTCCACAGTAAGAACATGGCTGCAAACCCTCCTTGGTACATATTATTTTACCACAGTTTAAACAGTTTGGAGCTATTTCAAACAACGGATGTCTTGTAGCCATGCAATTGCAATATCTTCTAGAGTCAGACTGTTCAGCTTTGATCTCCAATTCATTCAAGACACTTTCGATGTCCTTTAAATTGTCGAGGTTACGCTTTTTAGATTTAGCTGACGTCGGTATTGGTTCTACTACTGGAGCCTTCTTGTTATCAAATAATTGAGAAGTAGTGGTCGAAGTTTTCGAGCTAAGTTTCGAAGTACCGTGGTTTTTCAGTCGCTGTGAGTCAGCATTCTGTTGGGATGAGGACCCAGCTCCACCCCATACTTTGTCCACTTTCTGAGGCTTTGGCGTATTTTCTTCTATAACAGCTTTCTTTCTCGATCTCGCAGGTTTATCCTCGTCCTCTTTCATGCGGATGAATTTGCCTATGAAGGTGAAAGCGTCGGTAGTCTCTCCTAGCAAGTTCATGAAGTAGGTCTGGATCTCAGCTTCACTGCCTAGTGAAACCGCATAATTAATGACCTCTTCACACGATTCTCTATCAAGGGGTAAAAGATCCCCAATAGCATTTACCGAATAACTTTTCAACTTGGAATAACTCATTCTGACTTGGATAACGTTTAGCAAGAGAGAAGTATATTCATCATTAGATTAGCCTTATGTATTGTATGGTTACTCATAGTTAGAATGTGGTCACGTGAATAGATCAAAAAGTAAATGTCGCATTGACATGAGTTTACGACATGAGACATAAGGGTGGATGAAGAATCGCTTGGAGTGAAACCAACAATGAATTGTCACACTATTTATTGCAAAGCAAGAGGCTAAAGGCTAATGAGTTTCACATCACATGTAAGTATTCTGACTATATAGGGTGATTGTCCAACATTGCCTCTTTTCTTCATTTGTTGGATCTTTCATCTACGTCTTGTCAAACAAAAAAATGCTACAGTGGTCTGGGTCTGGGACACCCCACACGCAGTACTACTTAATAAAAAGATGGCAATTCTCAGTCCTCACTTAGTCAATTCTCAGATTCATTCTCAGATTCTCAGATTCTCAGATTCTCACTTTTCGCACTTACTCACTTTTCTGTTTACTTTTCATGTACGGACTGTCCGTGACGTGACGTCTCTCTCTTTCGCACTTTAGCACTTTCTCACTTCTCACTTCTCTCACTTCTAACTCTTCCTTCTCTATGACTTTCATTTTTCTCGTTGTCGTAGAAGACCTTCGCACAGAAAAACAAAACAGGAAACTTCAAGATTTTTACAGCCATCGTCTTTGTTATCTCTCTTCTTCTGTTCTTTAATCGTTATTACTGTTTGTAGTATATGTGATTTAAGTATTGAGAAGCGATATAGCATTATATAGTGAAACTCTGAGAAACATAGTGATAATACAGCACATCAGGTAAGAATTTGATTTGCAGTTTCCTTACTAACATCAGTGTGTATAGATATCTACATTAGTTTGAGGCATTAACAGTCAGCGCATCTCTCTTTTGACCACTGAATAACAATAATCCAAACACAGCGGCTAGTAACAACTCCCTTGAAGTACAACCACAACCGTCTCAGCATGTCGGAAAACAACCCCGTTCCGCCCGACAGCGACGCTTTGAAAGCAAAGTACGCAGAGATCGCCGCCTTGAAGAAGTCACTTGAGGAGAAGCGTGCTAAACAAGGTATATACTCCCCTTATCCAGTGCCAAACGGCGGCCACCGCGGAAGAAGCCGTGGAGGAGGCGCCATCAGATCTTCAACATACAACTCTCGTGGATACGGTAGATATGGAAACTACCAGGGACGGAACCGACCTTATAGAGGACGTGGTGCTTACCATGCATCACCAGCAATCCATAGAAATGTCAGTGCAGTCTTCACCCAGGTCCCGGCTGAGAAGATAACTTCAGATGAAACCCAACCAGCGGAAGGTAGTCTGATGGAAATTCTGACTCCCGAAACAAATGATGATACTTCACCAGAAAGCGTCTCGAAAGTAACAGGATACGTAACAACTCTGTCTAGAGGTGGCATGTCTTTGGTAAGTACGGACATCTACGAAAGGGATCAGCAGCGGTATGCTGCGCTCCAGAAACAAAAGCAGGAGATTCAAGAAAGAATTGAGCGCCAACGCAAGCTAGCAACATGGAGAGCTAGAGTTTCGAAGTATAAAACAAAAACCGATGGATACGATAGAATAAAAATAGGAGAGGATATCTTTGCAGTCACCAAGCAAGGTACCAAATTGATTCCCTTGACTGTTCCACAAGGAGATTCAAACAACTTATACAGTTGGAATAATGTGACGTATAAAAGACAACCGAATGGAACCTTGCAGAGCATTGGAATCCGCAAAGCGAAAATACCGATCGAACAGTGTCGGTATTATTCTAGAACTGGTACGTATACTGATTTTAATTTAAAGAGGAATATCAATACTAATTACTGGAATTTTCTTTCGAATCTTTCATATTCTTATAGGCCAATGTA
The DNA here is from genome assembly GCA_030556775.1 of Scheffersomyces quercinus. NCBI lineage: Eukaryota > Fungi > Ascomycota > Pichiomycetes > Serinales > Debaryomycetaceae > Scheffersomyces > Scheffersomyces quercinus. Next base: position 679,908 of record JAKTUQ010000006.1, on the reverse strand, counting down.
AGAAAGGTTCAAAATGCAAATATGTCCATGAGCGTTCGAAAATCAGGGTATGTCAGGCAAATCTACAGAATAAATGTTCTAACCAGAATTGCTTGTATTCTCATGAGTGCAGTGAATTCAATACTCCGATATGTCGTTACTTCTTGGAGGATAAGTGTACAAATCAGAAATGCATGTATATGCACTTCAAACCAGATCATTACGGTGAAAAAGATTACGAAATTGGTACTTGTCGCCCATTTTCCATTGGGGGCTGGTGCAATCGTGGTCGCAAATGCCCATTCATGCATCTTTTCAACTGTCCTGACTTTGAAGAAGAAGGAGAGTGCCCAAGAGGTAAGTCGTGCTATTTGCAACACAACGTAACACTCAGAACACAGAAACTTATTCAGACTCCTGTTATGAAGTACGAACGCGTAGAAGACGGCGTAGTCGTGGAAGACGAGGACGACAAGAAATATGAGGAAGAGAATAAAGATAAGAAGCTCATTAATAGCTTCACGGTTGATCCTCAAGTTTTATTTGTTTCTCGTCTGGCCGTCGGTAAATATGATTTTTATATAGATAGAAAGGGGGAAGAGGAAGCACAGGTCAAGAAAGAACACGTTGAGAATCCAGCGTATACTATTGTGTTTTCGGACTCAGAGGAAGACACAGAGGATGAGCTTGAGTACCGGGAACAAGAAATCAAAACAGAACCATATGTCAAAATCGAAGAACAAGACTACATAGGGCTCAGGTAGAAAATGATAGGAAGCAATCATAGAACCTTCATACACGCGAACATAATAATCGTAAGAAATATTGTAGAGCAGGTAAACTTCCAGATATACTGCTTAATCGGCTTATGTTTTAACTACTTACTCTGCGTAAAATGAACCACTTCTAGCATCTAAAACTACACCTACTATCACAATATCGTCATTTTACCATATTTTGTCTTCACGATTTAATTCGTCATCTTTTTCCATAATAAACTCTATTTCTATATGTTATGCCCACAACCCACCACAACGTAAGAATTCATCTTATATTTCTTATCATTCATTTCTTATCGTCAATCCCATCCACACACAGTAACCAACGTAACCAATTTAACTACGTAGTAACCACCTCCAAATCCGGGGTAGCGATAACGATCGTTAGTCCACACACAGGAACAGATCCTCTTTCCTTTTTCGTTCACAATGTGCTGCAAATTCGATCAGTCGTGAACACATTTATTAGAAAGTGTGGTGAATGAACACGGCGGCTGTTTACGTTAAGTTTTCAAGAGTGCTGAAAGTAGCTTATAACTTGGTCTACTGCTGTTTTAAGGAGAAAGGTTTCAAAAAAATCCACTTTCTTTAGTTAAAATAAGAGATAACTCGGTTGTTTCAAGTAGTTTAGTGAGAGTTATTGTGCGATTAACTATATTTAGGTTATATAGCGTTAGGAAGTATATATTTAAACACAGCCGTGTCGTTGGGTGAAATTAGCAAAAACCGGTACAAAGTACTTCTAAGGTTGTTAAAGTCAAATTTGGATTGTGTCAACAACAGTTCAGTGTAATTTGACTAAGTTAACCATCCAGCCGCTGCAAAATGACCCTTCATTTGGAAATACCCCCAGATCTCAATACGCCGCCAAAGAGGATTCCTCTTCAGTCCCTTCAGCAAAGGTATCAGATAATCAGCAACCTTGGAAATGGTAGTTTCGGTACAGTTGAGTTAGCCAAATACCGCTTGGATAGAAGAGACTTGTTGAGAGTTAGTGATGAGAAGAAAGGTACACTCTTAGAGCCATTATCGGATTCACAGGTTAACAATTCCAATTTAGTGGCAATTAAAACTATGAATCGCCAGCTTCCAACACTCCATGACTACACTAGAATTAAAGAGGTCAAGTTCATTTTATCTATTGGCGCTCATCCTTGTTTGGTACAGATCTACGAAATGTTCATTGATGACATCAATTTCCAATTGCACATTGCAATGGAATCTATGAATCAGAACTTGTATCAGCTTATGAAAGCTCGCAAGGATATCCTTTTCTCTCCTGTTACATTGAGAAGTATCCTTAGTCAAATCTTGTGTGCTATCCGCCATATTCATAGACACAATTACTTCCACAGAGATGTGAAGCCAGAGAATATCTTGGTGATACCTTCGCAACATTACTACGGTTCAAAGGAAGCTATACCACCTTATAGAAGAGATGACAACTTCGTGGTAAAACTAGCAGATTATGGGCTTGCCAGAAATGTGAATAATACCAAACCCTACACTGGATACGTTTCTACCAGGTGGTATAGATCACCTGAGATCTTATTGCGCCAGAAGTATTATTCAAAGCCAATTGATATCTGGGCTTTTGGTGCTGTGGCCTGTGAAGTTGCAAACTTTTCCCCATTGCTTCCTGGTTCCAATGAGTTGGATCAGATTTGGAGGACTCTCAAAGTCCTTGGAAGTCCTCTTCCAGACGGAACTTCTGTAAATTCCAGCTCTATTCCAATGGGTGGGTTTTGGTTAAACGCACAAACATTAGCTAGCAGGCTCGGTTTTATCTTCCCAGCAGATCAAGGAATGCACATAGTTGACATCCTACCTAATGCTGCTCATAGAGAATTGTGTGAGGTTGTTTGCGCTTGTCTTATTTGGGATCCATCATTGCGAGCAGATGTTGACAGGGTTTGCGCTATGCTGTATTTCCGTGACACCCTTGTTGCCAGAGAAAACAGAGAGATGGTGGGTGTTGCTACCTCCAAGAAACTGAGCCACAACACAGTACCTAGTGTTGGACTTGGTCCAATTAAAAATACTGAGGGCAATAGAGTTTCCAAGAGAACTAAGAATGCAAGTGATCCATGCAAGAAGCAGCCAGCTCGTGACGCAGCTTTTAGACCCACAAAGATCCTTATGTATGAAGATTTAGACGACGGCTACGAAAACGAATTTATGAAGAGTTCAACTCAATCGAAACAAGATAACACAAACTTAGACGAATTCATAATTGGATTGGAAGAAGAATCCCAAGTCGCAAATACCCAACAATACGACTACAAAGAAGCTGCAGGGTTATGTCTAGATAAAGAAGAATTTATGCATAATGCCAGATCTTACCTGTCAATTAAGGACAGCCGTACGGAAACTCCCGAGAGAGACGGGAATGCTAATATTCCACGGGGTCTACAAGTGATCCAGGAGTCTATAGATACCGAGCTCGATTTGCTTGCCGAAACCTCCTTCGATAGTGGACATGAAATCAATGTCAACTCCTAAGTAGGTTCTAGACTTACATATTTAGCCTATTGCCTGTCATTCTTTTCACCTTCTCAAGTACGCCACTGGCTATTTAATCTCTTGTCGCTAAAAATACTATATCTAGCGGCAGAGTGGCCTTGCTACCACATCATCGGAAATGCGTATTACCCCACAAACGTCACTCAGAAAAAAGAAACATGGTGAGTAGTTATGGCATGTTATATTAACTATAGTGAATCGAGAAAGTGTGGATTTCTTCCTTTTGTATGAGTAGACTCAAGTATCAAAAACCCAAGGAAATATAGGTGGATCTTAGTTACGATGTGTATATTGTTATCCACGACAGAACACCCTGAATTTCCATTCATATTGTTATCCAACCGTGATGAGTACTTCAAGAGACCCACGCAGCCCGCTCACTTCAGACAGCTAGACCACAACCTGAAGGTGTTGTCGCCACTAGACTTGGGCAGACCTGAACATGGAACTTGGATAGGCGTTACTACCACAGGTAAGATTGCTGTCTTGGTCAACTACAGAGAAGATCGTACGTAGAGGAATATTTGCCCCCCTAGATTGTTTAGCACATGACACATTCAAGATATGTGAAAATAAGAGAATGTTGTAAACATCTATGAGAGTAGAATAATGAATTACAAACCAATACTAACAACCTGCTAGACCCTTTCAGCGAAGTTTCCCGAGGAATCCTTCCTCTCGCCTACCTATGCTCAACAAAACCAGATGATAAGTGGCACAGAAACCTAGAGGCATCACTAAGTCATGTCTGCAAAGGAAAGGTATCCTTGAACCAGATAGGAGGATTCTCCTTAGTTTATGGAGATCTCGCTGTAGATCCCAAAACTGGCAAACTTGATCACTTAAATATCTTGAGCAATAGAGGTGATCATGGCCATATTCATTCCACGAGCACTAAAGATTTAGATAACGAATTACATGGAGACGTTTCAAGTAGAACTACTTTTGGCTTATCTAATTCGTTGTACTACGAGCCGTGGACAAAAGTTAAGTTGGGAGAGTCGATGTTGCATAATTTGATGGAGAAATCCAAGAAATCTCACTTCTCTCAAGAAGCGCTTGTAGACGAGTGTTTTAAGATACTCAGTCATGACACGTACAACAAGGAAGTCAAAAAAGAAAAGGGATTCGAAGGAAAATTGAAAGAGCTTAGGAACTCGATCTTCATACCGCCTTTGGAGACAGGTGTAGTGGCAAATCCATTAGTGACTACTGTTGGGAAATACTACGGGACCAGAACGCAAACCATCATTCTTCTTGATCGCTTCGGAAACCTCAACTATTACGAGAGAAATCTTCACAATTCCGATGAATTGGCTGACGACATATCTTTTACCACTAGCCATTTCAAATTCAATATTGATCAAGAATAGCAATTACTATATAAATTATGATAGAGCTAGATGTAAAGTATAGGTAACTCCTCATTTTCAATATTCAATCTTAATTTATTATCAAATATATATTGATAGGGCTTTACTCTCTTAATCCACTAATCTTTATGGCCACGATATGTATTCAGAAGTTCCAATTGCCGGTACTTCCCATAATATATGTTATACGATGCCATGTAAGTGAAGGGCTATAGTAAAGTAGTGCCGAGAAGGCCCATGCCTCAACAAAAGTTAATTTTTTAATAAGTAAAAATTCCAGCAACCCTTTGCCATACAACAAGAAGGAAACAGAAGTATTCTGGATAGGATAAGAAAAACAAAATGTCTTTGGAAACATATACGAAGCAGCCACTAACCTCCGTATATAGAAAAGAAGCTGTTACAAAAAATGAAAATGGTGTGTCCTCCGTGTTAGTAATGATTCCAGGAAATCCGGGATTAGTCGAGTTCTACACCACCTATCTCGATTTGATACAAGAAGAGTTCCCCGAATTTGAGCTCTTTTGTATCAGTCATGCTGGGTTCCAAACAACTGAACCTATTACTACTAAAGAATTCAAGTTCTATGACTTGGACTTCCAAGTGAATCACAAAGTTGAGATTCTTACCGATCTTATTCACCAAAAATTGGATGATGGAAATACCATCGTTGAACTCTACTTTTTATCCCATTCTGTCGGATCATTCATACATCAGAAAGTCATTAGGCAATTGGTGGAAGACAAGAGTTTGAAAGGCAAATTCGTTGTCAAGTTCACCGGGCTTATTTGTCCGACTATCATAGACATCGCCCAGTCAGATAACGGCACATTGTTCACTAAAATATTCGCCTATTTACCTATAGTCTCCCTTTTGGTATACTTCTCGCGTTTCATCACCTTTATTTGGTCTGAAGCCAAACTTCGCCGTGTTCTTGGAAATCATTTTGTTGAGAAGCCTAAGATTAATGACGTAGTATCTCTTGAGGGCTGGCAGAATTCAGTAACTGGGGCGTATAAGCTTGTCCTGTCTGAGAGGCTTATACAACAGGCTATTACTTTGGCTAAACAAGAGATGAAGGTGATTTTAACCGATGAGGCCATCAATGATTGGTTCTTTTCAGCGCTCCCTGATACTAAATTTGGGCATTTTTTGCGACAAAGGACAGCTGGGTCCACGATGCCGCAAGAGACTACTTATTGGCCCGTTACCATGACAGCGACAACAAGAACTTAGTTTTTGAGATTGGCGATGTGGAAGACCCAATTACCCATAGTTTCTGTGTTCACCAGAGTGTAGAGTTCTCGATATTAACCATCAAAGCCCTTCGCTCCTTGACTACTTAAAAACTTCATATGCTTATGATTATGACATGCACCACTTAGTGATAGACCATCTAGTTCACCTAAAAGTACAATATATATATATATATATATATATATATATTAACAGATAAGAATCCCGCCTGATTTCCATTCCAGACACATAACCTATCCCGCACCCTAACATCTACAATTTCTTATGTATTGTAGTTTTCTCTCAGGTTTTCGGTGAACCCTATTTTATTGTAAAAAAACGCATATCTCTGTGTGGACTCCTATGACTACGAGTCATCCGCCGTGACTCGCAGTTGACTCAACACACAAAATTTTTTCCCTTCATGACTCCCCTGACTGGAAATCATAGTAGATTAATTGCAGAGATATAGAGCGTTAATTTAAATTTTATGTTGGCAGATTGTTTTGTGGGTTGTGATTTGCCAACATTTCTTTTCTTTAGTTCTCTGATCCTTGGTTAGGGTTACTTGTTTCAGGTGTCTATAAAGAATATAAAAGAGCCAGGGTTTGCCAGACATTCGTTGGTTGTCTTAGAGCTCTTCATTATCGCTAGCTACCAAAACTTTCATTTACTCTCTGTTCACTTACGAATATGACTGCTTCTTCCCACGAAACCGTCTACGGGCAAGGACTTGCTAAAAGCGAATCGCCAGATACTACCAAGCTAGTACCTCATGACGCCAACTATAGCACTACGAAGGATGAGGAACTGTCCCTCAGCTCCACCCCAAATGAGACGTTGGACATTAAAGCCCTTGACCGTATTTACAGAAAATTGGACTTAAGAATTATCCCAGCATTGTGGTGTTTGTACTTCTTGACATCATTCGGTTCAAGTGCCTACGGTTTGACTTTGACCATGAACCTGAAAGCTGGTCATTCCTTAGGTCAGCACTTACATCTCACGCCCCACGATACATCCACAGCATCAGCATTATACTACGTTGGTTACATTATCTTCGATGTACCTATGAATTTGATTATGACCAAGGTTAGTCCTCAATCGTGGTTAGCCAGAATTGTGATTACTGTTGGTGCTGTTTACGCTTGTTACCATGTTTTGGAAAACAGTAAAGGTCTTATTGCCATCAGATTCATTTCTGGTATGGTTGGTGCCGGAACTTGGCCAGGTATGAGTTACTATGTCTCGCTTTGGTACCCCAACGATAGGCTGACCAGAAGAATTGGATACTATTTCACTGCAGCCCAGATCTCTGCTGCTGTTGCTGGTTTGGTGAGTGCTGGTTTTCAAAAGATGGATGGAGTTAGGGGCTACACTGGATGGCAATGGATGTATTTGGTCTACGGTGTTGTTACCACCGCTGTTGGTATTCTGTTGTTATGGTGGTTGCCTGATAGGCCATTCAAGACCGTTGACCAAGAAGAGACCAAATTCAAGAAGTTGTACCACAAATTCTTGACTCCTCCACACCCATTGAACGCAGAGGAGAAGGAATTGCATAGAAAGGACCTTGAACACAGATATAAGTTATTATCTTGGGGTTGGAACGACATTGTATTAGTCATTACTGACTGGAGAATTTGGCCATTGATTATAATGTACTTTGGTGTTGTTGGTACAGGTTTTGGTTTAGCGGTGTTCGGTTCTACTATCATCGCTACCAATAACCCTAAGCTCACTTCTATTCAAGTGTCTTTATTGTACGCTCCAATCTGGTTGTTTGATTTGGCTGGTATTCTTCTTATCACTCCATTTGCAGACAAATTCAAGAGATTACGTGCCTTATACTTCTCATTTGCATGTTGTATTATCATCGCTGGTATGTTTGTCACCACCTTTGCTCATGGCTCTTGGAATAAGTATGGTGGCTTGTTAATTGCTGGTTTCGGTTTGGGACCAACTGTTCCAATTTGTATGTCTTGGGCTGCTGAGATCTTTGGACCAAGATACGGTGATGTTGGTACCGCGGTAAGTGCTGCTCTTGTCAGTGGTTTGGGTAACCTTGGCTCTGTCACTGCAACATATGCTTTATACTCTGGATGGCCAGCAGACAAGGCCAGGTTGTACAGAAACTCAAACATGATGTTGGTAGTCATGTTGGGTGCCAGTATTATCGCTTCCGGTGTCTGCCACCTCATAAGGAATAAGGTTAGACAGGTAAAATAGGTTACCAGAGTAGAGGAGAGAAAGAGAATGATGAACTCGACACTAGTGTCATCAATTAGTATCATCGAGAAAGTAATGGTTCTAATAGTTCGAAGCCGATACTTCTTTGAATTACTACATAAATAGACTATAATTTAATAATATAATAAGACAATATTTTGAATATTTATAAGATCAATTCCAAAAATTGTAAAAAGTTGAAAACTAACTTTTACTTGTTTAAGTGTTATATGTCAATTAAGCAATTTTTATTGCCCATGTAGTAATAAGAACGTTAAAGAGCAGCAACTGTCCAATTTTTGTCGATACATGGACTAGGAGAGAATAGAAAGTAGAAGACGGAAATAGCCAATTGAGCAAATTATGCAACTATTCAATTTCTACAAACTTCAACTTAAACACCTTTCCAACATGGCCGATTTAGGTAATCTACCTCCAACCAAGTTGAATACAACCAGTCACTGCTCTTTGACTATAAGGACAGAGCACATAGCAACCAATTACGACAATTATAATCGATGATCTCCCCACATTTTTTTGCACCCGTACAACACGACATCCATCCCAAAAGACCAATGTCGTTGCCATTTACGTCGATGCGGCTCATTCCCTTTTAGTGAGAAACCTCACAACGCCAGTTTGAAGATAGCCTTCTTAACAATTCAGACCTTTTTGTTTAACCAAGATGGAAGAATCTTCTTAAGCAGCAAAGCCCACAAAATTTGCGAAGAAGAAAGTTAAGATGGCAAAATATGATGCTGGCTTCTCAACCAACCACCGAACGTCATTTAGGATATCGAAGTCTAAGAAAAAACCGGAAATACCTGGCACCTCTGTGCTTGCAATTAATAGTGGAGAGATCCCCGGGTCCGCCATCATGTCCCTAGACAAACCGTTAAGCAACATGGCAGTGAACAAGGGAAGCAAAACTAACCATAGCTCTTTGGTTTTTATGTTGGATAAAAACAACACATTAAATGCCAAAAAGAAAGATGTTCCAGGAACTTCTATAATAAGAATCATTCAAAAAAGAGACAACTATATCAACTCTGCTACGGAGAGTATCAAATACCCCGAATTATCAGGAAAGCGCATCTTCAGCTCTTCTAGCAATGAATTCACGTCTTCACAGAACACTAAATTGCATTCGGAGACTCTTCCAGACGAAGAGCTCTCCATACAAATAACCAATGCAGGGGATTACCAAGTCCTCGACCGACAACAACTGCCAACAGAGGATTACAATATTATAAGACCGCGAGCTGTAAATGCTAAAGTTATAGCTGGAAAAGAAATCACATTTGCTGTAGAGAACTTCACATTTGGCACGAATCAGTCAGCTACAAGTCCTTTAGTCCCAAAAGATAGCATCAACGCCCTTATGGGACACGTAGATAATAGAGGCATACACGGCGGCTTGTCGCCTGACTTTGTTGCAAACAAGACTAGAGGTTCACGGATAAATGTGATACGGCGCTCTGAATCGTGCTCGCCTGGGGAAAGCACACTTACATTTGACAATGTCAATGAACAATCGACTTTCGCATCATCACCACATCTTTCGAACAGCCAAATGATGGGCAAAACAGGCGTCAGACAACAAGAGGGAAGCCGGAAAAAGCAGGAGAACACATTGGCGATGAATATCCGTCGTCCACACACCAATCTTTCTCCAGGAAAGTCCATAAAATTTAAATTGCACAATGACAAACGACATGTTCCTGTTCCAGGTACGTCGATTATCTTTCAGAATAACGAAATAACGAATCTCGGCCACCGTAATGGCGCTGTAACTACAGGAGTACGCATGGCAGACCAAGGCTCGAAGAGCTGGCAAATATTTACTGTTGAAAATGAATAACTAACAGTGAATGAATAGAAGCCAATTCTGCCAATCATGTCTACTGTAAGAGTAGTGAACTAAGTAAAAACATAACAAAATTTCAGTTCTTATTTAAGATTAAATAATGCCCGCTACATAGTCAAGTAATTACGAGACTATTCCCCATTAATGAATAAATACGTCACTTTTCAACAATAACAATGGCCCTAACATTTTCTCTATGCGCTATGCTCGCTGGTAACATTTGTGGCATCACTAAAAATCTTAAACCTTCTCCCACTAAAAATAGTCACCGAAAGATCTTGTTTGTGCAGCACGACAAAGTCCTGTAAGTTTCGATTCCGCGAGATCGGGTGTGGAAATAGACGGAAGACAAGAATGTCGCGGGGATTATCCGCTAAATCATCACCTGTTACTTAAAAATCTAGTGAGGCTAGACGAAATCGCGAACTAGTCAATTGCGGAGTAGGCTGAAAGCAAACACTGCGATTCTGAATAGGAGACGCTTCGCAAGAATATTTTCGGACCGCTTGCTAGCCGACCCCTATAGGGGTTAACAAAAACTGAGCAACTAACTAAGGATTCCGGGGAAGCTAACACGGAAGCAAATCAAGAAAAGCAAGTAATTGAAGCAAGTAAAGTTCCTCCTACTAAACTAGAAAATATGCTAAAAATGACGTAACCCCTATTCTTATCAGGATCAACTATAAATTTTATCTATTGTTTAGATGGTGGGCTCGATAAGATATGTTCCCGTTCCCTCAACCATCGTTATAACCGAGAAAGATCACCCCATATTGACAGCCTTGTCCCACACTCTCTTGTGAAAGAGAGTCACACCACGGCATAATAAGCCTTCGATTACAAATGGGCTGGCTGCTTGAAAGACCGCATATAAAACCCTTCATCGGAGTCTCTCGAATTGTTTTCTCCGAAAGTTATTCTTCCGAATTAGTAATACCCCGAGAGTTTGAATAGTGGATAATGGAGATGCACGATTATTTGAACAATTGATCAAATCATATATAAGGAGTCATTATTGCAAAGTACCAATAACTCGTAGAACACATTGGATTTTCTTTTTCAACATTACCATTTAATCCAATTGTAATTTGTAGTTCAATTGATCTGATAAAGCCAATAATTTTATCTTCAAATTTACTTCAAAACCATCGTTACCCCACGAATTAAAACGGCTTATATTCACAACATCACCACGTTTATTCGACCACGAAAAAGTTCAAGAACATATTCAATTGAGATAGTTGTCTAGGTATCAAATCAAAGAACATCCAATGCCTGCTATCAGAGCTGCCGTTTCGACCGGTTCCAAGGAACATGGAAAATTGGCCAAATTATCCCAAATTTCATACCCAGTCGCCAAGGATGATCAATTGATTATCAAAGCAGTAGCGTATGCTGCCAATCCCTCCGATTGGAAACATGTTATTTTGGACTGGGGTTCTGCTGGTTCAGTCGTTGGTTCGGACGTCAGTGGCATTGTTGAAAAGGTCGGTAAGAATGTAAGGGGATTTGAAGTTGGTGATTTTGTCACCACAACTTTGCATGGAAATCACTTGCAAGCTAGAGGAGCTTTTGCTGAGTTGGTCATTGTCGACCCTGATACTACTATTAAGTTCGATAGGGCCTCTTTCGACGAAAAGCCGCTCTCACCAGGATCTCATCCTTCTTCCAACATCAAGAATTTTGAGGGAGCAGCAGCTATTGGTTTGAGTTTGGCGACAGTTGCCTTATCATTTGCAGACAGTTTGAAGATCTCAGAGGATAAGAAGGAAAATGCTGACACTTATATTTTAATCTGGGGTGGAGCAACAGCTAGTGGTATTGTCGCCATTCAGATAGCCAAGTTGGTGTACGGATTAAAAGTCATTACCACGGCTTCTGCAAAAAATCACGATTTTTTGAAGTCTTTGGGTGCCGATGTGGTCTTAGACTATAGGCAATCAGACGTAGTTGATAGAATTATTCAAGTCGCTGAAGGAAAGATTGCCTATGTCTTAGATGCGGTCTCCTCTAAGGAGACATATCAACAAGTGTACGATTCCACCAAGGGTTCTAAGAAGGTATCCTTTGATAATTTATTATTTTTAACAGAGAAGGATATCAAACTTGATCCGGAAAGAAAACTGGACACATTTGGCGGCACTTTAGTGTACTTGGCAACGGGAGAAACCCAAGTGTTAGGAGATTTGGTTATCAAGCCTAGTCCAGAATTGATAAAAAGCTACAAACACTTTTGGTACGATCTCTTGCCTCCACATTTGCCAGAACTCAAGACCCCAGCTTTACGAGTTTTGCCCAACGGATTGGAATCGACAAATAAAGCTCTAGAGCTCTTACGAGAGAACAAAGTTAGTGGAGAAAAGGTGGTGTTCAGGGCTTAAGTTAGTACAATAGGATGGTTATCTGGCACAAAACCTTAAAATCAAGATAAAAAAATGCCGTACAATTCTTGAGTCAAGAACCTTAAAGTTATGGCAACATTCGTATTACAGAGATGGAATGTGGGTAATAACAGATTGTGTTATTTCATGAGTTTATAGTTTGTTCACTTTGTGTAATTGCAACAACAATAAAATTATATTGCTGAGAATATTTGTAATCTTTACACATTATTTTGGAACCGCCGTTGCATCCACCGTTGCGGAGCAGTTTTAACTGCCCGCTTAAAGGAGTAGTACTCAATATTATTCTCCAATACCCTTCACGCTGCACAGGGACGGGGGTGCATTATCGTAAACGTCATCACATCATCTATTAATACCGTAAGTTACAATGGTATTAAAAATTATTAACCATCCATGGCCCTTTTTTAATTTTCAAAGGAAGTGGCCTGAGGTAACCATAGTCTATGGTTTGAGAATGATGCAGCAAGGATCTTAGTACCAAAAATTCATCTAGAGATCCCTTCTAGGAGAAAGCCTAACTTTAAAAACGGAAAACTGACTTCTTCATTTCCGGCTGCATTGCACGCTATGGCTTCCACATATTTCAAATTGCATTCCTCTAGTGGAAATCCCCCAATTGGTCTAATCGAAGACCCCTACCGTCTAAGACTCGGTCTTAGCCGGGACCTTAGTGCCAGGGCGGACTGCGGAGACGACAAGTAGGCTGTAGCCAGGCCGATATTACTGCGGCAAGGGCCTCAAAATATTTACCTTCGTCCATTGTACCCTGTATTGGTAGGGCCCGAATGGTGCATGGCAGAAGACGTAGTCAATGGCTTACCCATCTCAATGACAAAGCAGTTCTACCGCCATAAGTTGCCACAAACCGTGAAGAGAACTTCTAATCCCCAACTGTTTTCCTGTCGCTTAAGTTAGCAAAAAATACTCATACACCCGTAAAAGCTTAAAATAATATGGTGGGAAAAAAAGACATTTCCGTCGCATATTATTTGGGGCATTTTTCCGATCAGTGAATTAATTTTTTTTTTGCACAATAAACTTTTTGGCACAGTAAAGCTTATGCAGCATTAATGGTGGGAGGAGTGGCTATTTGGCGGGAGGTAAGTCGGACACGGTTGAGTAGCAACGACAATAATGCGTGGGAACTGCGAGCATCATAGTGAACATTGTCAAACACACGTTATTTTCCGACAAATTATGTTGGTCAACGGCCAATGGCTTTCGCAATGCAATTGCTGCAGCACAATAATTGGCCCGCTTGATAGGGCAATGGAGGAGAACGATGGAGCCGCAAACTATATCGACAGGTATCTTATGTCACCATATAGTCCCTGTCGATCCAACAAACGCAGGTGTAAGATTGAGTGAACAGGAGTTTAGAACCATCAAATTGTACGCAGAGAATCCACTCCGCATGAAACTGGCTCACACAACTTAACGTACCAAACCAATGTATTACTAAAGTAGGTGTGTAGGTGACTTCTACAGGCAATCCCATTTCAGGTTGAATTGGACTCCGGACATTATAGACTTGTCACCTTACAGCTGTATGCAGTCAAAGTACATTCATTGGGTAGTTCTATATAAATAATTGGGTTGACCCTTGGTAACGGTATATTTTACAATTAGCTATTTGATTGTATTCAGTGCTGGGAAATTGGATTCTTTCAAAGCAGTTAACAAGTAATAATTAATATAGTTAACATTGAGATGACTGTCTCGACCATCAAAGTAGCTTTGGCCACTGGCTCTAAGAACGATGGGGAATGGAGTGAGGTTGCTTCAATTCCTCTTCCCCAAATTACGGAAGACCAAATTTTAATTAAATCTGTTGCTTTTGCTGTAAACCCAACTGATTGGAAGCATTTATTCTTGGGCTTGTCGCCAAAAGGTGTAATTATCGGGTCAGATGTCTCTGGTATCGTTGAAAAGGTAGGTGCCAACGTCTCTAGATTTGCCAAAGGCGATTATGTCTCCGGTTTTATTCACGGTGAATCCTCTTTCACCCAAGGTGCCTTTGGTGAGTACGCCATTCTTAACCCAGGAACTGCTGTCAAGTATGATAGCTCCAAATTTACCTCTAAAAAATTGTCTGTTGGCGAACACCCTTCTGACAAAATTAATACCTTCGAGGGTGCTGCAAGTATTTCTTTAGGTTTGGTTACAGTTGCCTTATCTTTCGGCCACACTCTTAAAATTGAAGCTGGTAAAGAGAGCAACAAAGGTAAGTCTATTTTGATCTGGGGTGGTGCTTCCGCCACTGGTGTTCTTGCTATCCAAGTGGCTAAACTAGTCTACGGACTTGAGGTGATTGCTACTGCTTCTCCGAAAAACCATGCATTTTTGAAAAGCCTTGGTTCTGACGCCGTATTTGACTACAAGGATCCTAATGTTGTTCAAAATATCAAAGAGTACGCTAAAGGCTCCATTCATTATGCCCTTGACACCATTGCTAGCGCTACCACTTATCAAGCTACTTATGATGCTACAGAAGGTGCCGACTCTGTCGCCATTGACAACTTATTGACCTTAAATGGAAGTGCACTTGAGACCAAGAAAGACAGAAAGGTACGTTTTGGACAACCTTTGGCATATACTGCTCTTGGGGAAAGCATTAATTTAGGAATGGGAGTCATTGAATCAACACCAGAGCTTCAAAAGGACTTCGCTCACTATTGGGAGAACGTCCTTCCTGAGTACATTTCTGAGCTCAAGACTGCAAACCTTAAGGTGTTGACACCTGGTTTGGATTCTACGAACGAAGCTTTAGACTTGTTGAAGCAGGACAAGGTCAGTGGAGAGAAGGTCGTCTTCAGATTAGAATAAATTTATTTAAGCACATAGTACTCGGCCTTTTCAGCTATCTTTGCTTCTATATGTGAAGTGTTTTGAAATTGATGTAATATAAGAAAGAATCTATTCGTTAACTAAAAGGAGTGTAGTGTTATAGTAGTGGTAGGATTATTCTTTCCGGACATGCCTTCATATTCATTCGGAAAATTAGATATCTTCTTTAAAATTTGAGGAAAGTACTCGTATTATGGAAATTACGATTGATCACAATTTGGTTCAAATTACACAGAATGATTTATTTAAATTGCTCAGTCCTTTCGAAGGATGTTAAGTAAACTAGTTTGCACTCTTCGTTCATACCTGATTCAAGCAAACAAAATGAAAAATAGTACCATTATATATTTAATATACTTACAAATACCACTGATGAGGTTTTGATCACTTATGTCCCTACAAATCTATTGCAACGATTATCACCACCCCCATTTTTGCCAATTTTCCGCTGTCGGGGAAATGATATTAATGCAGTTTCTGCTGCATTTATCACATTTTCCTAGCATGGAAGGGTTTCCTAAAGAGGCAGTCACTTTTAACAAAAATACAAGCCTTTGTACCATAATCAGCTAGATAGTCTATATGACTTATATGTCATTTTAATTGGTGCAATACAGAACCATTATGATGCCCTTCTGTTTTGTTGCCCACTTCATAACAATTTGGGAGCGCGTTCTATCTGTGGGTTTATTGAATAACTGATAATAGCCGTTATCCGTAAAAATCTACTGCTCCGCATTCTCAATTATTTGCACTATTGCAACTGTTGCCGGTTTAAGATCACTTAACTACCTCAGGCTATGTCCACTGCTCAATCGTCGCCAAGAACATAATGGCTTGATATCTTCTTCCGTAGCCTGGTTACCTCAGCCGGGCCCGTTTGGATGATTGCAACCATCATCGGCTCGTATGCACGATAACCGCCACGTGACATCCATCAAATTACCGTTTTCGCATTCGCCGGTGTGCCGAATTTTTGATCACACATTTTTTTCGCTGCTTTCTTTTTGGGAGAGCAGGAAGCGCATAGTCTCACTAGGAGGGGAGAGGATGACGGCATTGTATACGACGAGGAGAAATTAATTGGGCAATTAATTGCCAGCGACAAGAATATTGGCGGTGTGTCTGGATATGTCGATGAGTATACCAGCAGGATGTCACTATTGGTATCATCAGTTGAATAATTAATATCGAAATTATTATTCATTGATAGGTATCAG
This sequence comes from Scheffersomyces quercinus, assembly GCA_030556775.1. Lineage (NCBI taxonomy): Eukaryota > Fungi > Ascomycota > Pichiomycetes > Serinales > Debaryomycetaceae > Scheffersomyces > Scheffersomyces quercinus. The sequence goes on along the minus strand of JAKTUQ010000006.1, from coordinate 663,450 downwards.
TAGTGATAATAATACCCGCTGCTGCGATGACGGAAGGTCATTTACTGGATAAGTGCCGCTGTTTTCCGACACAAGCGTAAAATTGAATGTGTGCCTATGCCAGAGTGGTGCCATTAACGCCCCGTGCAGAGTGGCAAGATATAACTTCCACCACTTGTCGCTAGAATTCTAGAACTCCTACGATAGTCTCCAATTTTGCTGCCAAAATGTGTCACTCGGCTCGCCTGTACACCGACTCTCACCCAGAACAATACACCAGCGACAGTAACAGTAAACAGTGAGAAGCAAAAAAAACGCTCACCTCATACAGCAAACGACATCACTCCAATAACCATCATCTAATCTAAACACTTTCTACCTTACTAATCAAACCTAGTAATTCACTCCAAAACTCTAAACCCTCCGATCTCTTATCAGACCTTATACCTGCCCTAAAATCTCATCTCTAACTCATAAATTACCCCTAACCAATTACCCCCAGAATAAGTATAATGGTATCACGCTCTGCCCCCCAGTCGTGCGCCAACCATCCAACCCACCGTATCTAAGGGTTAAAATAGATCATACAAAATTCAAAGAAATCATTAATTTTCTATCACCGTAAAAATATAAATTTGAAACATATTTACAACCAAAATTCAACCACTACAAGGTAAGGGCCATTGACCAACACCATCGACTTTCCACCCAAAAAACCGGCTTTTGATTTGTACTCTGCTCTTGCACCGTCCCCAGCTCCAGCACCAACCTATCTCTCCGCCAGATACTCTCCACTTCCACCTCCTGACGCACTAGTGTACCGATTCTCACGGTCTCGGTCTCATTACTGGTAGCATTTGTCCGCCCACGCACCGAGCCACTCAGCCTGAGTGTCTAAGCCTGTTCACCAAAATCACACACCGCCGACTACTCAGAAAACAATAGTCGGGTGACTCGATCTTGGTATCTTCCACCGGATAGGCATTAATTAACCATCAAGAACTGTTTCTGGAACTCTGTGTTTACTGAAAAGTCCAAAATTAACCGCTGACCTCGCCTCCAGTCCCATCCCGTTTGTACCATTTACACTAGTATCCCCTTCTTAGAGTCGATCTGTTCGTGTAACTATTAACCAACTACCTCCTCCTTGTCATATATGGTATCCCACTGCATGAACGTTCATCGTGAATAGATCTTTCTTTTTGTCCACCTTGTTTTTATAGCGTTATCACTTGTATTCCTTATTTTTTAACTGCAAACAAGTCTCCTAGCCAAAAAGTTCCAATTTAAATGTTTTAAGCATGGAATCAATAGACATATCCTTCCAGTTCGACAACAAGTCCGACCAGTCGCTCATCCGGCTCTGGAGATTGACAAAAAATGATTTCATAGACTCAAAGTTCCTGTCCACCGAACGTTTGAACTACCGTTCGTGGCGTCTTCTCAATAAGAAGTTCCTTAAATCACACTCTCGCAAAGAGTCCAAAGGCGATATGCCTACTTCAAATAAAACCGAATCTAACACCAAAAGCGGCCCAAGCCATATTCCACAGCATAATAGTATCCACGATCTTACAAAGGATACGCTATCGGAGCTTAAGCCTAAGTCTTCCCAATTCCTATCAGACAGGCCATCATTATTTTCCCATAGCTCCAATTTGAGTCTCAGCAGTCATCGCAAGAGCACGAATAACAGCAGCATAGATTCGTATAACCTCCAGCATAGTATCAAGAATCAGAATAAAAGTAAAAGTGAAAATGGATCTTCCAATGATGATGAAGATAACAATGATTACGATAGCTATGATGAAGAGGATGACATATCGGATATTTCCGATATAAGCGAAGAAGACGACGATGAGGATGATGAGATGGACGAAGCAGTTGATCAGTCAAAAGGACAAATTGAAGAAGTTTCGGACAAGAAGTCATCATCTTCTTCACAAATTCCGAACGTCACTGAAAGTATTAAAAGTGTCCAACTTCATCCTGAGGTGATGTCATTGGCTTCCTCAACTAGTAAATCGTTTGCCAACCAACACCCAAGATCTAATAGCACGCCCCAGCCATCATCAAAGCAAAACCAGCCAATAGTACGGTCGAGAACTTCCTTTGTCAGAGGATTCTCCCCTAACCATTCATCTGTTTCTGCATCGTCATCTTTCTCCCCAACTACAGCAATTCAAAACCTGAGAGTTCCTTCCACAAGTTCAGCAAATGCTGTTGATGGTACTTCATCAAGAAAGCTTTCCGAAGCTTCCAAAGCCCTGAGTAAGAATATATTCTACATTGCTAATTCACCTTCACCACCAACTAATAATAACAGCAACAATAGTAATATTGGGGACTGTGACAACACTTCACCCCGTTCTAAAGCAGACTACTCTGACTCGAACGTAGCAAATGGAAGTCAAACACATTTGCAACCAAAACAATCACAGCAACAGCAAGTACCACAAGCGGTGAATAGATCTTCTCAAAGATCTTCTCAAAGATCTTCTCAACAATCGCAGGTCTCATTACAATCACAGATGACTCACCCAAGCATACAACGTCAAGGTTCTCTATTTAGTAACTATCATTTGCAATTCAATTCGAGTAATGCAAATATCAAAACTACAGAAAATACGAATTCCAGCCTACTCCATAACTCTATATCTAATATTGCTACATCTACTGCTTCCGTTGATAAACACGCATCACATGATGGGACGGCAGCAGATAACGAAGCGGAAGAATATGATTCCACAGATATATCCGAAGATGACGACGACGTTGTAGATGAAGATGAAAATGACGAAGACGTTGAAGATGGAGATGAGGGTGATTCTAAAGAAAACAACTTAGAGGATGATAATGTGTTGGATGCAAAGAGTCATAAACAACAACTGTCATTTTTCCACAATAGAAAAGGGATCAAGAATAATCACAGAACTACAGAAAAGATCATCATTAAAGAGAGGGATAATAAGAATGCTCATAACGCCACAGATGTTGAAAACGATAGTGAATGGCTCTCTGTCTCATCTGAAGATGACAAGAGTCAACTTGGAAGGGACTCGGAATTTCATCCGTTGCAATTCACGAAGATCCTTCCAAGTGGTACTCAGCTTTCTAATGTATCGTCTGCCTCTACCGATGTAATAGCTACTCCAGCAGAAGAGCTTACTCACCAACAACCGAGTCAAAAGCGTTTTTCATCCCCTGTGATCAGCAAACCGAGATCTCTACTTTCTGGTCTCTTTTTGAATGAAATGGCAACACTGCACCCCAATACGCTGCTGTTAGAAAACCCATTTATCAATGGGAAGGCATCTAGTGGTAACAATGCATCTAAACCATCCCTTAAACGCTCCTCCACTACCGGAATTATCACTATAAACCAAAACATGTCCAACAATCCGAAGGCACAAAGGCCATCTATCATATTCACTAAACGATTTGGTTCGCTCACTGATATATCCAAGGACATGCATGACCTTAGGACTACAGTGACGACTCCATTAGACGGTCAATTGAGCTCCACAAAGGAAATCGATACGACGACTGATGAGGTGGAGGATTCACTACTTGGAAAGCAAAAGTCTATAGTGGGTATTTCGGACTTCAATGTTACCACGACATTGACTGCAGCCACTGAGCATGAATACGCTGACCACGCGCGTACATACGACCATACAAGAGAAACTCTCTCTACTAGTCTCAATAAGATTTCCAGATCTGTTTCCAATAATTCCATTAGGAATTTGTTGAGTAAGAGCTCCATCAACATTTCAAAGTTGTACTCCAACTCCAAATCCAGATTTGGAAGGTCGGATACAAGCTTCACCTCTGAGAAAACACCCGGTGTGGCTCCGCCACTGAATTCCAGAGCTCCATCCAGATTGTCATACCCCAGTGAGGATATTCAACCGGCGGATGGAATAAACAAACCACGCTCTCTCAATGAATTGCATCTCCAACCACCGACCAAAGCTACGCCAATTTCACCAAGTAATTTATCAGTACCCGCTTCTACAACACCGTTGGGTCAGAGTAGTAATGTTATCAAGTTGTCGCCAAAATTGGGCAACAAGTCCATGCTTACGTCAGAGTTAAGTGAATCACTAAAGGAATCACTTATCATTGATTATAAACTTGGTAAGATTCCGCTTCCAACGAGAGTAATTGATAATGATAAATTAATGAGAGGAAACGAAGGCTTAATTGCTGGAGCTGATGATAGTGACTTTGACGATTATCACTCCAAGGGATGGTGATTTTGGATAGGTGCATACGAAGATATGCGGGAAAGGAAATTAAAAAAAATAGCCGTAAGTAGCAACTTTACTGACTATTACTATAACAATTATTATAACTGTACTATACTGTTGGAATATTTATTAAATATACATTCGTATCTAATTGTGTGACGGTTGTACAATGTGAGCCCGTAGCAGTCATTAATTGAAATCCAAGGTCGACAAAGAGCAAAAGCAAAAGCAAAAGCAAAGCCAAGAGGAAGACCATAATCACATCGTAGCATTAAATACTTCCAATATATAGTAATAGTCTGCAAAATCTGAACATGTCAAATCCTGCATACACCGCACCAATATCGATAGCTGAAAATCTCTAAAGATGATTTTTAATAGTTGAAGGCGATTACTTCTAGGTGTCTAGAAGTAGAAGTATAGCAGGAGGGTATGAAAACGTGTTACTACAAACTCCTAGGTGTGGAGTCCACGGCGACGGACTTGGAGCTCAAAAAAGCATATAGGAAAAGGGCTCTTCAGCTCCATCCAGATAAGAATCCTGATGATGTGGAAGCAGCTACTGCTAGGTTTGCATTGGTTAGAGCAGCTTATGAAGTGTTGAGTGACCCCCAAGAAAGGTCCTGGTATGATGCCCATAAATCCTCTATTTTGAGAGATGAAGACGACTACGAAGATGCAGAGGTTGAAATGATCATACCCAGTATATCAGTAGAAGAATTGATGAGATACTTCAACCCATCATTATACGTCAAGATAGATGATTCCCAGCAGGGATTTTACAATGTGGTTTCAAGACTTTTTCAGCGTTTGGCGGCTGAGGAAGTCACTCATGGAAAAGCTCAAGGCGAGCCAAAGTTTAACACCTACAGAGATGACGACGCTAATGTGAATGCAATTGATAGTAGCTTTCTCTTGTACCCACAGTTTGGAAACAGCAGGGCAGATTATGCTTCAGAAGTGCGACAGTTCTATAATAGTTGGAACAATTTTGTTAGTGTGAAATCTTTCAACTGGAGAGACGAATATAGATACTCTATGGCACCAGATAGAAGAACCAGAAGAATGATGGAGCGTGAGAACAAGAAGGCTAGAGATGCGGCCAGAAAAGAGTACAACGAGACCGTACGTAATTTTGTGCAATTCATAAGAAAGAGAGATCCGAGAGTAAAGGCTGGTATAAATGAATTTGAGAAAGCCAAAAGAAAGCAGAAGCAACAAGAACTTGAGAAGCAGGCCAAACAACAGAAAGTAAGAGATATAATGGAGAATAAGCAGGCTTTCCAGGCTCAAGATTGGCAGCAGATGTCACTTGAGGAGCTCAATGAATTGGAGCAGATGCTTGAAGAAGAATACGATATATCTTCAGACCTGTCCGATAGTGAATACGATGAGTTCGAAAATCCGATGGAAGAAGACGTGTATGAGATATATGAGTGTTTTGTCTGTAATAAGAACTTCAAGAACAAGAACCAATTTGAAGTGCATGAGAGTTCCAACAAACACAAGAAACTTCTAAGGAAATTGAAATGGGAAATGAAGAAGGAAGGTATAGACTTAGGCATTGATAAGCACGACATTGATCTAGATGAGTTTGAAACTGCGAGTAGCGAGTTCGATTCAGCAGAAGAGGAATTAGACAATGACAAGGTGGGCCATCTTGAAGAACTTGAAAAAGTACAAGTGGAAGAAGAAGAAGAAGAGGAAGAAGAAGAAGGTGAGGACATAAAGGAGGTACATGTCCCATTAAGGAAAGACGATTATGATGTTGATGATATAATAGAAAGCGAAGATGAGAGAGAAGAAACCGAAAAGGACAATGGAAAGATCAGTACATTTTCGGATAATATTGATATACATATCGGTGAAGTAGATGATGAGCTTGCTAAGTTGGCAAAGGGAATTAAACTTGATGACAGCGACGATGACTGGTCAACAACAAAGAAGAAGAAAGATAAGAAAAAGAAGAAAAAGCTCGTATCTAGCGTTCCAAGCTCACGGGAACTGTCAGTTATTCCTGAAAGTGTGCCGGTATCTGTTGGTACTGAAAAGTGTACAGTATGTAATGAATCCTTCTCATCAAGGAACAAGCTATTCCAGCATGTCAATGCGACAGGACACGCAGCTCTTAAATCGGCAAAGGATAAAAAGAAGAAAAAGGGCCGTAAATGAGAAACGATTAGTACAAATTAGAAAGGAGACATACACGATAGAGCTGAGCTCATCTCATTCTTAATATTATGCACATATCCTTGCCTGAGATGTAGTTGAGGAATCAATGCCGTATAATATTCTTTTCATAAATAGTACACGGCATCTGATAAATGCGCCACTTTACAGGTTAGCAGAGAGTGAAATTCCTTAATAGGACTACTAGAACTTACTCAGTAAGTTACTACCATTTGCATCCATATCAGCTGAATTCTACGATAGAAATGCCTGTTTGATCACTTGCATTGGGGATATTTTAATGTATCTCTCGTGCAACCAAAGGGGTCGTTCCTGACTTTTTTATAGAGAATCTGATTATATTCTATTAGATGTATTATTATATGTGATACAATCTTGCTACAACCATGTGGGCTTTCAATATGTAGCGACCTATTATAATGTGTTCGATCCACTCTCCTTCAAACCCGTCTTACTTTGTTTAATGATTGCAACGACAGGCTCGTTGATACCCTTGTTACCATGAGCTCCAAGACCTTCACCCTTAACCCAACCCAACTTTTCAAGTAACTGTCTACCAATATTATCATGACTGATTTCAGGCGCGGCGCCTCCAACAATATCACCTTCTTTTGGTCTGCTTTGGGATTGGGTGTGTTTTCTTTTATCCTTCTTTCCATCAGTCCTTTCGATTTCATCCTTTGGTCTTTTCACATCAGTACGATTGAAAATAGGGCGTTGCTTCAATATATGGCCGATTTGATCGTATCTTGGAAGATAATGGAATGTGCTTCTGGATTTAGATACTTTCATGTACATTTTCAATCCATTTGGTCCGCTTCTAGACGACTTCATATTGTAGCACTTCGCCATCTTTGCTACCGTCTTATTACCATGACTATCGAGAGGAGGGAAGGATAATGAATCCCTACCACCGTCATGTAGAAATAATTCAAACTCTTTTCTGATATCTTTTATATGCATTGAGGACGAATAAAGCACAGACAAGTCGTGCTTTTTGATGGCTTGTTCTAGCTTCTTTGCTTCTTTCAGACCCTTTTTAGCACGCTTATGCGCTCTGTGCATTTCGAATTGCTCCTGAAGAGATTCTCTCAACTCATTTTCAATATTCATGGAATCTAGATCAAGCCTCTTCTTACGACCAGTACCTTTGGTTCTTATTGTTTCAGTAGGATTATCTAATGATAAAAATGAAGTCAGTGACTTAGAGTATGCAATCAATGCGGCCAAGTCATCTTCCTCTTCCATCCCTGCTTCATCAATGGATTCTGTAACTGGTTCATCTTCCTCATCCTCTTCCGAGCTTTCGGATATGTACACATCTGAATAGTTGGGATGCTCTTCAACTTCGTCCTTTAAAAGATCACCCGTAATAAACTTTATGAAACTCCTCATCCTATGCTGCTTAACACCTTGAAGCATGGCATACTCGGTTAGTTCATCTTCGTCGATCCATCTAAAGTCATCCATTGAACCAGTAAGATCCACATTGCATATATAGTATTGGTTCTGTATACCAAACCTGACGTTGGTAACTCTTATTTGCGAGACATCAAATTCGTAATCTTCTTCCAAAAAACCATACTCTGGCTCTAGAGGTTCCGACTCTAATTCCTCTTCACTATCGGAGTCTTCAGTGTCTGAGTCTATGTCGGAGTCTGAATTTATGTCTGAGTTATCAAAGTCGTCAAGAACTTCATCTTCATCATCTTTATCATCTTCAACGTCGTAGTGAATTTTGGAAGTTGACTTTATTTCATTAATCTTGTGCCTTTTTCCAACTTCAGACTCTTGTATGTATGTTCGTCTTCCATTGACAGTCTGTAATTCGAATTCAGGCAATTCGGTTTGTTGTTGGTGTCTTTCATCTATGAAAGTGGCATGTCTATTCACACCCAGCGAAGGAAGATCTATCACTACATCACCATTGTCGTCAGTAAATGTGTGAAAAGCAACTTTACCAATGTTTAAAGTAGAATCATGTTCCACCTCCTCGACTGGCTCCAGTGTTACATGGGAAGAAAATAAGTCAGCTGCTTGTGGCTTTCTTAAATTATACCTTTTAGATATCTCTGCATCTGCAGCGTTGTCAATTTCCAATAAGAAGGTTTCATGTTCCTCTTTGGGTAGAGTGACTTTCCTATTTCCCGTTGTGGTCAGTTTGTCATCATTTATGCTGAGTTCTCTAACAGATAACTCTTCTGCTGCCGAAGTCTGTTCTTCCTCAGCTGGTATTTTTTGAGTAGTATCATCCTGATCTTCTTGAATCTCTATTTCAAGGTATTCTTCCTTCACTTCCCCATGGCCATCTTCATTTTCATCTTCGTCTTCTTCACTACGTTCTTCCTCTTCCTCTTCGAACTCCGAATCGGGTGTTTCCCTTTCTGAGCTACTGAATTCTACACTTTCGTTCGACTCTTCGAAAGAAGACTTATCCAGCCTTTCTGCTATCTCATCAGAGGCCTTTTTCAATAAGTCAGCACTGGGATCAAATACCTTCTTCGCCTTGATAAACTCAATAGGACGATTGCGAAACGTGCTATTCAAGATCTCTCCACGATGCTTTTCGGTATAATATATCTCATCCACGAACTTGCCTGGTCTTCTGGATAAATTCGACATGCTAATTTCTTTGGGAATATACACATTTGACTCCACATCCATCAATTCTGGTACGTCAAAACTGGTGTGGACAGCAGGTCCACGGTGGTTGTTAGACTTCCCTTTACTCTTCTTTTTGCCGTTTATGATTCTTCCACCACCAACACTTCCGCCTCCTCTTCGGCGGTTTGAACTTCCTCTTCGATTTCCCCTCGGCATTATTTTCAAGTCAAAGTTTTACTTCTACAACTCTATAAAAGTCTATAAATAACGAATAGTACTATTCTCGTCATATATCAATGGTTTGTTATATTCAACAAGCCATTGCAAATTCGATATTCGATAGAGTCATCGGTGTCTGCAGGAAGTCACTGATAGGATGCGTGCCTAAGTTAAGGCTGCAACAGTGATTAAGAGAGATGGTGTGGAAAGAGTGATGCGATGAGATGGGATGAGATGGGATGAGAGGTGATGAGACTTGAAGAGGCGATACTGAATGTTGTATTATATATGTGGTGTGTATTGCTTTATTAAGAAAGTATTGTTATTACCCTCCAGTCCATGATAAACCAAATGTCAGGTATTGGACCCACGATTGCTGCTAAATGTCATCACAAGAGACATTTCAGCATTAAAACGCGCTTTTTTTTTGGTCGAAGTTTGACCAAATTGCTCTCGAAGTCCTGGGAATGTCATAAGTTGCCATTAAGCCATTTCAAGCAAATACACATTGAAAGAAACCGACCTTTGCCTCCATACTGTCAACGGCCATAACCATTATAACCATATACCTGCATGTAGGTAACACAGTCTATATGCCGTACTCGAATATCAGCACCTCAAGGGGGTCAACGAAAAGGGTTCAAAGTTCTAATTTTCCCGATTGAAGGAGCTCATTGAGATCTTTCTCCCTCCAGTAGGCCATTCAGCTCATTTTCTGGTACTTTTATAGAACCCAAGTCCATCCCCTGACTCCTTAAATTGCCCATACTTAACCCGAAGTCATGTCCCTACCACTGATCTTACCATACACACAGTACGCGCACGCATTCTGTTATCTCATGTCTTAACTATGCGACACAGCACGCTTATTACTGCGCTAACATTATTATTATTAGTACTGCTATTATTATTTTGATTACTTAAGATTTGGAACGCTAAATGTGTAGCAGTGTTCTTTGTTAGAGTTGGCGGCTAGTATTTATATTAAGAAGGAAGGAAGAAATTAAGTGTAGATATAATTGGCATAGAAATAGCAGTGATACATTACTACTACTGGTGCTCAATTATAGGTATAGTTGGTATAGCTTTTGGGTAGAAATCCACAATGACGACTCCGCAGTCAGACGCTTCTGACGGCAAAACTACTGGTACTACTGCTAACAGTGCTACTGTTGATGGTGATGTTACAGTTAATGACGAGAATATTGTCGATGCCGTCATTGTAAAGGCGTCGTCCTCGGAACAAGCCACCAAAACCAGCGATATTGCCAGTACTCCGTTCAACTTCTCCAACATATGGCAACAGATCACAAACATCGCAGAACAGAACAGAAGCAACAACGAATCGCTAGCTACGCAGAAGATAGTTATTCTCGGAGAAACCTTCAATTCGGTACTGGAATCTGAGAGGGATATCGTATCAAAGATATGTTTAACGTATAGATATGGGTTTGAGCCCATTCAGAGAGCAGTCAACGGACCGACGCCGCTCTCGTTCATGCAATCAGTCTTGTTCAGCAAGAGTTTGATCCACAACTTACAGAACATCCCCAGTCTTATCGAAAAGGAGCAATTTACTTCGGATGTCGGTTGGGGATGCATGATTAGAACTTCTCAGTCACTTTTGGCCAATACCTATCTTCGGTTGTTGACCGAAAGTACTAATGAGGGTGTTGAGCCAGGTGTAGATGAAGAGTATTTGATCTCACTATTCAAAGATACGTCTGATTCGCCTTTCTCATTGCACAATTTCATTAAGGCAGCAGCTTCGCTGCCATTAAAAGTCAAACCAGGAGAGTGGTTTGGACCGAACGCCGCATCATTATCGATCAAGAGATTATGTGATCTGTACTACGATGATAGCAACAGCACCGAGGAACAAAGAACAAAACAACTACCAAAAATCAAGGTGCTTATCAGCGAAAGTACTGATTTGTATGATGACCTGATCAAAGACGTATTTGAAGCTGACACAAAAACTCGTGGGTTGTTAGTGTTGCTTCCAGTAAGACTAGGAATAGACAAAATCAACGCATATTACTATTCTAGTTTGTTGCATCTTCTTTCGTTAAAGCAATCAGTGGGTATTTCAGGAGGAAAGCCATCATCGAGTTTCTACTTTTTTGGATTTCAAGGCGATGACTTGATCTACATGGATCCCCATTCGGCTCAACCATTCGGCGACACTATCGACTACTCTACATACCACACTTCCAGCTATCACAAGGTGAACATCAATAAATTGGACCCCTCTATGATGATAGGAGTTTTGTTGCAGAATTTTGCGGAATACGAGAACTTCAAGACGACATGCATAGAATCATCCAATAAAATTGTACACTTCCATTCATTGGCAAGAGATAACTCGGTCCACAAAAACAAAAGAAAGAATTCCGAATTTGTTAATATAGATAAAAGCGATCTAAAAGACGAAGAGGAATTTATCAGCATTGACCGTGTGAAACGGTCCGAAAATACCGAGGACTTTATTGACTTAGGTGACGATGATGATTTCGTAGAAACGAAAACCAACTTGGATTCAGCAGGTTCAGAGGTTATCAGCGAGACTGATAATTTTGTTGATTCAGAGAATTTAAGCGAGTCCAGCAACATCATTGAGTCGAGACTGATCAGCGAGCCAGCGAACGATCTCATCGTTGCTGAAGTGATCACACTAGACAACAACTCTATTACCGAAGATGTGGATGATATACCTGAAAAGTCTTCAGCATAAGGTCCCTACTATGAAGTTATAATAAGGAGTAAAGAAAGGTTACGAGGAGCTTTATAGAAACAGAAACTTGCCGGACAAGGAGTAATTAGAGAAATAGAAGTAGTTATGTTTGATATATGATTTCAGTGCTTTTAGAATTTAAAGTAAATTGTAGTTGTACTTAATTGGGGGATAATAGAAAGAGTGGTCAAGCTGGAGTAAGTACTCTGTACACTATTTACGATTTTGCACCCACTTCCTCAACTCGCATGAAGGTGAAAGGAAAGAGGCCGAAACCACAGTTCTTATTCGTAGTCGTCTTTATCGACACCCCTACACCTAGCTCACTTGTATCTAGCATTAACCAGTTGCCACCTGATTTCATTATCCACTGTTGAATGATGCTAAACCTACTTTCCCTGGACTCTATACTTGCGGCACGGATCTTGTGGATGTCATTTTTTACCTATGGTCGTGCGCCGTCGATTACCTTAACTATGAACAATTGTTACCAATTAATAAGTACCATTGATAATTGTTATCAATTATTCTATCCTTTCATAAGGTTAGGTTTTCTTATATTTAGGTTTGTTTTAGAATAGCCTATTAGAATTTCTCTAAGTTTCCATCGATTTTCTACTGCTTTATAGTAAAATACCTTCGTAATTTGTACTACCATAGAGCAATTGCATACTTTAAACCATCTCATAAAACGTCTTCATAACTATAAGATATAGCACACATTAATCATGAAAGACAGTCTAAAAATCTGTACAGTTTGTGCTTCTAATAACAACAGATCCATGGAAGCACACAAGCAGCTTAAAGATGCCGGCTACGACGTGAACTCATTTGGTACCGGTTCTGCCGTGAGACTTCCTGGTCCGTCCATTGACAAGCCCAATGTCTACGAATTCGGCACACCTTACGAAGATATATATAATGATTTGATTTCCCAGAGCTGTCGTAAAATGTACGAGAGTAATGGGTTGATCCATATGTTGGACAGAAATAGAAAGGTCAAATCTGCTCCGGAGAAATGGCAGAACAACTCCTATGCCGGTAAATTCGATTTGGTGATAACATGTGAAGAGAGATGTTTCGACAGCGTTTTGGATGATCTCATGTATAGAATGTACAGCAAAGAAGACGCCAATGATGTGAGACAGATTGTACATGTGATAAATGTCGACATCAAGGATGATAACGAGAATGCCCTAATTGGAGGAAAAGGAATATTGAAGTTGGTCAATATGATTCATGAATTTAGGGTAAAGAAGCTGGATTACGAGGACGAATCTGAAGTTATACTAGAGGACCAGATGATGAACATATTGGCCAATTGGCAGAAGGATCATACGCATTTACCTACATTGTATGGCGTGAGTTACTATTAAAGTCCTTCCAGAGTGGGGAGTTGGAAAGAAAGAAACCTTACCAGAGTGTTTAGGGGTAAGACTTGCTGTCCCTAAGGTTAAATGTACCTAATTCCAAATACAATCATCGTATGCTATTTCTGGGTACGATTTTCCATGGAATTTGCTATTCTGACCAGCGTCTGCCTCCTATGACTGTTCCAAGCTACTAGCATCAATAACAGCACACCCATACATATCAACATTCCATTGAAATCACATTCAAAAGTCTTAAAGCGTGTATTTATAGCCTATAGTCTCATCAAATATATATGTATCATTATCACTTACTGCCGCCCCTCACCTAATAACCTTTCAAAATGACTTCTATATCAGATAATTATATATGACGCCAATATGACCACTTGAATGCTTAAGGTTACGTAGTTAGGCTTACTCTCACCTCCTCCACCATCTGTGCTACCCTGGCCTCTTCTATATCACGTCTATTTACATCAAGTATCCATCACATTCTTATCACATTCTGCCCTCATTTTTAACGCATTTTTCGCACACTGAAAAATTTGGAAATTCTCAACTTCTTCTAATTAGTGATGGATAGGGAAGATGAGTAGTAGATGCTCTTTATCATAGTTTGTAGAGTAGAATAAGAAAAGCCGACAATGCCTCCCAAGGGGAACATAAACGCCAAAAAGGCGAAGTTGTACAATAGTCGTACCATACGAACTCAACTCTCGGATCCAAGTTTCACCGACAAGGAGAAGTTGAATATCGCAGACTTCCTCAGGGCTAGAGAGTTCGAGATATCATCCTTTGAAAGGTCTCAGTTGAACACGAAATATGCGTCGTCAACGAGGGTGTTCCAGAACTTACCTCGTACAATGAGAAGAAGAACCGCTTCTCATAATGTCAAAAGAATCCCTTCTCGTCTTAGGTCTCGGGCGCTTCGTGAAATGCAAAATCCTACTAGTGGTGGTGTACCTCCCAAGAGAAAGCGTCTGAGAGGGAGACAGATTTACGAACTTCAAGTCAGGAGAAAGCTCTTGAAGTGTAGTTCATTGTTGAAGAAAACTGGAGGGTTGCCAAACGAAAAAGTATTTGGAAACCTGAGCATACGATCTAAAATAGACGAACTCAATAAGCAAATCCAAGAATTGAAACTGAGCGAGAGTAAAAGTAAACCTTTGAATAATGAAGTCGGATCCTATGACAATACCGGAGTCAATGCCTATGCAAGTAGACCAAGAGGAAACATCAAATATTATAAACGTCAGAAAGAAAATGTGTGGCTTCCAACTCACATATGGCACGCCAAGCGATTTCATTTGATAAAACAGCACGGGTATCAGATCCCACAAACCCCAACTCAAAAATGTTTTAAGTCCATGAATCGCCAAAGCAAGAAGGGCGCTGTGGTATTTGATACATCTTACTATGATAGTATTATTGTAGAAATTGGTGATGAAGAAGAATATAAGAGCCTCCTTCTCGATTTTACGAAGTACAAGAAAAAGCTCCCAGATTCATTTTTAAACGGAAATAAAACTTATAACGATTGGATAAGTTTAGGGAATGATGACATTAAGGTGGGAAAAGCAATGATCTACTCCAATATTTCTATTAAGAAGATATTAGTACGTGTTTATCCATCACTATTCACCACATTGTTTGACTACTTGAAGTCCAAAGTCCAGAATTACTTCTCAGAATGTAGCATCTATGACTGCCGCTACTCGTTGGGCAGTATCGATATTTGCGGACCACAGGCAATTCCTACAATTAGCAAGGTACTCCATGTCGTAAAAGACCAAAAGCCTGCTTCTCTCAAAGCCTGGAAGTTGCTATCATCAACAAATGACTCAGGAATAGTTCCAGTAGGTACAACCGTGACATTTGATATCTGGGATCCAAGACTCTGGAAGAAGCCTACTAAAGTTCCACCACCTCAATCTAATGCAGATTTTACCATTAATGACTTGGTTGTTTCTTTGAGTAATGGAAGTGGTGACACCGTTAATCAGAACTCGATCCTGAACCTTTTGTCATCGGAAGGAAGAAATTCATCGTACAAAGATCAGTTATCTATAAAGGGAATAAGTAAAGAATTTAATAAGGTGTCTCCTTTAACTAATTCAATACACCAGAAGGATACTGTAAATCTGCGCATCCCTGTTTTTGTGAGTAAGATAGCTCACAATAAATGGACTATCATTGTCCCGTGGTATTGGGTATTGCCAATATGGATACTGGCAGTTCATGTCCGCCAAGTATTACCTGGTGGTTTAAAGCAATTACACCAGTTTAACTTTGAAACCCTCCTTCCTACTTTTCCACACGACTTTCCTTTCTTGTCTGATGGTTGGTTTGCAAACGAAGCTTCGGGCAAACTTAATGAGGCAAAATATTCCAAATTAAAGAAAAGCCTGATCAATAATGCACGCCCAGACTTTGAAGAACCCGGAGTATTTAATCCATTTAAATGTGATTGGACTGCTATCAGAAATTTCATTTTCCTCATAAAGTTATCTAAGAAGCCGATTGAGGATCTTGCTAACAGTGAGCCAAAGTTCGTAAGGTACATCGGAGAAACCGGCCATCGTGAGTTGAACAGTTTACATAACATAAAACAACAATCCAAAGAAATTGAAAACCTTTATACTGGAAGTGGTTCCACTCCGCCGATACCAATAGCATTATACAATAAGAATGACGAATTCCACAAGTCGTTTGTGGCTGGAACTTATGAAGTAGAGACTCTTGTGGATGTGGCCAAGAAGCAATTGCCCGTTATCCAAATTGCTATTGAATTGGTAGACAAGGGTACTATAAGTGATGGAGCTAGATTATATCTCGCTGGTAGCGGAACTGAACCACATCCACCTACATTGGATCATATTTACACTGCGGGTTTCGCAACCAGTGGAGCTTATAACCTCAATGAAGGGCATGCAACTGCATTCGGTTTAATCAGGGCAGATATCAAACAACTGTCAAACCTGAACTTCCTATTCATTCGTAATATTGGAAAGTCGAAATTTCACATAGCTAAATTCCATGAAATATAGATAGATATAAATAGCTGCAAAATTTAATAGACACAAACATGGGGTTGCTTATAGTAGATGCCAATCCGGGTAACCCCTATACTGAACAATTTTTTAAAGCGAGCACTGTTACCCGGAAGGTTTGCGGACACTATAAAAGGACATGGATCTCGCTCAGAAATTGAAATTTCTGGAATAGTTTTTATTCTTCATACTTACCAAGAGATATTGCGGGAGATCAAGTGTTCTCGTAATAATAGGCTTTCAGAGGCATTGCACAGCGCCATGAAGGCATATTCCAACTTCCTAAATGCTCATGTAACCTTCGGGGGAGTGAGTGGGGTTGTGTGGATCTTGTAATTTTTGATTTC
The DNA here is from genome assembly GCA_030556775.1 of Scheffersomyces quercinus. Taxonomy (NCBI): domain Eukaryota; kingdom Fungi; phylum Ascomycota; class Pichiomycetes; order Serinales; family Debaryomycetaceae; genus Scheffersomyces; species Scheffersomyces quercinus. The sequence goes on along the minus strand of JAKTUQ010000006.1, from coordinate 646,701 downwards.
CTTTTCTTCCTGATCATTTGAATATGATACAACAGGTGCTTTAGCGGATATGAAATTTTTCAATCCGTGAAAGGCAAACTTAGATTGAATTGTCTGTTAATAGTTTTAATTTTCTCGAGTCTGGCGATTCTACAATTTTAAAATTTTGAGTGGCAACGCGTTCTAACGAGTGTATATGATATTTAGTAAACCACAATCAATGAATAGTAGGCACACCAATCATTAAACATTCGACATAGTTGACTGATTCTTGAGCTCAATTTACTTCACTTTAATTGCTATGATAACTGATACTTCAGAGCATGTATTACGACTGCTACGTGTTGATTATTGTTACTTATATCAAATTATTATATTAAGTGTCAACATACTCTATGGATGTCTATAAGTTTTTTTAATGAAGAACTACTTTAAGCTACCTCAGTTGTGCATTGGTGGTACATGACTGTTGTTACCTTTAAATAAGGCAGTACCTGCTCCATTGCTCTCAGCATTATAGATTTGAGGTTCTCCTTGGTTATTGTCTTCAGAGAAGTCGTTTTGATTCACCATTCTAGAATTCTCCCACATACGCATCAACGACAGCTTGAAAAGGTTTACATTGTAATCAATGATGGTCAACGATCTCTCCTGGTTTGAGGAACTAGAACTAAGCAATTCTTCGCCGTTACTATCGTTGATATCGTTATTTATGTTATTATTGTTGTTGACAGATGAGTTTCTGACATCGTTTCTGATGATAGCCACGAGTGCCAAACCTCTGATCATCTGCTTTAGGTATAATATGGAGCCACTGGAAAGATGACTGATTGACTTCAATTCTTTGACCAGCTCCGAATCCAGTCTTCTGTTACTCTCCTCGTTTTCGACGTATAAATCGTCTAGATCTATAGTTATGTCTATGAATTCAGCGCAGACTTCGTAGGTCTGGATGTCTACTGGGGATGAGTCTGTAGCTACGTATATCTTGGAATTCACGTCGAATAAGAAGACCTTGTCGATTGACGAGTGCTGTACCAAGTTATCAAGCATATTTTCCAAAGAAGGCAATTCTGGAATTAACTTCTGTACTATACGAGAGAACGCCTCGTAGATGGAATGGTCAAAGATAGATGTCAAGTAAAACGAAACTTGAACACCTTCAAGTCCTAAGTCTAATAATTCATCTCCTGTTCTTTGCATGATATCTCTCTGAGCGTCTATTCTGTAGTCTTCCGATAATCCATCAATCTTGTGGATTAACACCTCAATATTTATCTTAGGGTTAACCTTGTATGCAAATTCGATGATCATAGACAAGTTGGTGAGAGCATTAAGATACTCATCCTGTGAGTCAATAACGTACACCAAGGCACCAATGCTTGAGAAGAGTCTTTCCGAATCGTAGTTGGGCTCAAAGTAGTTCAATTGGCCCGGTAATTCCATTACCGAAAGATCGATCAACGACGAAAACTGCTCTGTTGTGGGTTTTGAGGTACTCTCCAAATACAACGTATCCAAAGGTTGCATGTTGTGGAAAACAACCTTGCAAATAGACGACTTGCCTCCTCTTCTCAATCCCATCAAGAGGATCGTGGCATTGGTGTCTTTCGGGTTAGGCAATAGCGTAGCCTCCATTTTTTCTTTTGCAATTCGTGAAGTACAATTTTCCAGTTACTGGTCCCGAAACACCGATTTCTGGTTTATATCAGCTGTCAGCTCTACTTATCTATTACTTCACAAATAAAGCAAATCACTTTCTACTCACCAACTCTCATCTGCTTAACTAAGTAAATGTTATCGGACTGAATGTTGCTCGTGTATGTGGTCGTGCTGCAACCAGATATCTTCACAGACGGAAGTATTGTGAGTAGATGCTTGATTGGGTGGAAGACCTTGGAGGCAGAGAGTACACATTTTTGAGTGATTAAAGTGAGCCTGGAGGGTGGAGGAAGTAGGATAGAATTTGGGTTGGTAGGGTTGCGGTTGGGTGGGAAATTGGGATATGTCAGTGCTTATTGTGTTGGCTGTTGCGTGCTATCCATTGTATGCGCTGTGCTAGATAAAAGCTGGGAAGTAGTTGAATTACAAGTAGTATCAGGTGACATCTATCAGGTGGCTCAAGTCCGATAACAAAATCAAGGTACCCAATCGGGCCATGGTAATATTGTACAAAAATACATGAATGTTCCCCACTTGCTCAGAACTCAACGGTTCTAGTGAACTCAGGGGCATCTTATGAAAAATAGTATGGTAGTAAGTAGATCATAGAGAACATATCAATGATCGAATAAATTTGAAAACTTTAACTGTAAACGCAGCAATGTCGCGTTCTTCTTGCTGGTAGCTAACTAGGAAACAATTGAACAATTAATGGCTGCAAACTGAGGCAGGAAGACGTGGCGTTATGAGGACTATATAAGTTGACGTAAGTATAAACCTTTAGAGCTTTTGGAGGGAATTTACTATTTCTTCTCTGCTTCTCCGATATACTAAAATGAGTGTGCCCTTCATATCTAACGTTTTGAATTTTCTTCCCGAGGAACTAATACTTAATGTTTTGAAGCTCGCAAACGAAACAACGTTGTTAGTTTTGTCTCGAAAAGATAGCATAATAATTTCAAGGCTCGCTCGACAAATGGTTCCTGTGAAAGTCAAGGTGTATGAAAGTCATTTAGCAAGTCCTGATGTACCACTAGATAAATGGATGAATCCTTCTGGAATATTTATCAGCACTAGTGGGTTAAGCAAGATAATCTACCCAAAATATTCGCCAGTAGAAATTCACATCTACGATATCGACCTCATCTTACTCCATAAAAACATCCCAGAGTTACTTTCCAAAATGAAGATTGTTTTGTATTTGTATGACTATGTGGCTGCCATCCCCAACTTTGATTATAAGATAGAGGATGTTATTTTAAATAGGGATACAACAGCGAAGTATCCGGATTTCAACGACGGAATTGCACGACTTAGAAAGCGTTTAATGAATAGCATCAATTTTTCAGACGATATCACAGGGTCAGATGAGTTTATTGCTTTTAATACACGAGATATTTCTTGCTATAAAAAGTATTTTCCCCACTTGAGTGGCTTACATTGTTCTAATGTTGTTTTTCCTTTGACTCGTTTCAAGGAACTTTCCGAAAAATTAAAGGTGCTTGTGGCTGAATTAGAAGAGTCAGGAACGAGACTAGGTATCGTAGTACCAGAATTTCCAACCGGAATTAAAGAGTTATATCTCATGCATGGCGTAGCGCACTTTGAGCTAATGGATTTGAGTAAGGTCAAGCTGTGTAAATTGACATTGAAATACTATCTGTTTCTGTGCCCAGTTTTATTCCCTAAATGCATTCATGAATTAGTTATCGATAGGGAAGCTATTTCGTATTCCAGTTCATTCCGAAGTAGCGCTGGGTGGGTTTCTTTCATTGATCTGGTCAATTCATTGAGCAACTACTCTTACTTAAAGGTATTGAAACTTTGCCTTGGTCCTGTCCCACTACTTCTGAGCGTGAGCTTTTCAAGTACAATGCTGTCTATCTCTATGCACGAAGCTGTCACTCGAAATCCACAGCACTTTGAGGTCGGCGACTGGGTGTTACTCTACTTGATTGGTCCCAACATAGTGTTTCCGTATAATTTACGTGAATTAATAATACTGTGCAATTATTCATCTAAGATCGACTCGAATATTCAATTACCTACGAATTTGATAAAATTAGAATTACAAAAAATGAAGGTTGATGAGTTGGAGAAAATTATATTCCCGAAAAGCTTGAAGTCTCTTATTGTATATAATGTGATTTCTAAATTGCATGGAATTGAAATTCCAGTTCTGCAATACATTGAGTTTTCCGGACCTTATATTCGCTATCTTGATAAGGAATTCTCACCACCCTGGATGGTTGAAGATTTCTTTCGTCGGCGTCTAGACACACTTCAATATAAACCACCACTGGAAACTTTCGGCAATGATGGATTACTAGGACTCAACATGAGATGTACGTCTCAAGATGGGGCTTACCATCGTTTGAGGCGAGATGGGTGGGGTTAGAGTTGCCTACCCTGAACCTTGCAGGAGATTACAAAGTAATTGGAAAACTTATTTTCTTGGTGATGGTATTATAGAAAGAGGATCGTTATTTTAATGCAGAAACAATTTTACCAGTTGACAATGGTCTCTTGAGCTCTTGCATTCTCTGGTTATATTGTCAAGTAAGAAGTCTAGCCTAAGCTATTCCAAATCCAGTGCTCATAGATCTTCTAAAGTTGGTTTTTGGTATAGATGCTGCATGAGTCAATTTTCTTGCATCTGAATACGTAGCATTGTTGGGGTTAATAATAATTGTTTATATGATTGTATATAGTTAAGTTTGATTTCTATATGTCAACACGTGAGAAATCGTACGAAAGAGGAGATTTGTGTCAACGCTAAACCAGCGGGGAACATGCTTGCCGATTCCAATTTAATAATGAATGCATTGTAAATATGAATGGCTCCCACTGAAAACTAAGACCAAGATTTCAAGGTCGACTTTGCTAATGAATTCGCAATTCTTTGAAGTTGCAGCAACTATGTTCTAAAGCCATAATGTTCGTCATCAAATTGTTGACGAATAAGTTGCAAATTCTGAACAACAGTAGCATAGAAATCCTCTTCTTTTTGAAGTTCGAGCCCCAAAATCTGAACTCCGACCGTTTGTTCTCTAAAAGTTTGAGATACTTTTTTAATGCCTTCGCATGTTTCAGTAACAAGGGCTGTGAGATTCAACAAATTGTAGGCCTCTTCTGTGAGATAAGCTAATCTTACTTTGTACTCGAGTTGCTCTAGTTGTTGTTTAGCTGAGATAAGTCCGTCAAAAGAAGAACGTAAAAACCGAAGTTTTAGGGGCGTCGGGCAGTCGAGACGCTCTTCAGAATTATGGCGAATTCTGTTTATAACCTTATCTTTCCAGTATATAACACACCTTAAGCCATCAGAACCGCTTCTGCTATAAAGAATGGGGTTTTCAATAGACATGTAATTCTTTGAAGTCGAAGTGAAACTGATATCGCTACCCTTACCTTTGAAACCGGGGATCTGGTCCATAGGAACGCTGGTTGTTGGAGCTTTGAAAGTCTATTAGCTTGAAGGGTAGCAGTATGATGCAAGCTCTGGCGAGTAAAATATAAGAGCTGGTTTTCGAAGATGTGTCGAACTCGATATTAAATAAAAGATGGTTCCTATGAGTGGGTTTGTGTTAAGCGCTTGAAGACTGTTGGAACTAATGAACACTGAGAAAAAGACTAATAGTTAGCAGCGCTTTTCAATATGATAGCGATCAGTAGCTAATAGATAATAGTCAAACTGGTAGTTGTCCCTTTGTAAAAGAGAGGATTAGTATTTTAATCGCTTCCAGTTTTGTAAACTAGAAACTATCTTAGAATTTGAGGAAATAATTTTGCAACTGTAATGATAGTATTATGGTAGCGACGGATCTCACAAGCCAAAAATGCTCTAAACTCTCTGCACTAAAATGAGATAGTTTTTGACTTCTTAGTTTTGCGGCAATACTAGGTATACGAACCTTAGGTTTGGTTTAGGGAATAGGGATTCGTAGCCATAATAAAGGAATATGGTTCCGTAACACATACAATCAGAACTTTTCACTGCTGCTGATAGCCAAATCAACCGCTATATTTCCATGCATACATAGCCGACCCTGTATTCAATTCAATCACGTGCTCTATCACGTCCTCAATCCTCGGAATTCTCCAGAACTGAACAGTTCCGATCTCATACCATACAAGAAATTGGATTTTAGGCATTAATTAGCTGAAAGCAGGTTTGTTATAAATTGATAAGGTGACATTTACTATAAGTAGTACCTATTAGGTGGATATTTGTGACTCATGTTTTCGAAGCTCAAAACCTTCTCCGAGGAGGTTACCAAGAGTTTCAATGAGTTGAATCAAGTGGATGGCACTAATGGAGGCTCGGATCGACGTACCAACGTTAATGCAATCAATGAATTGAAGAACGGGGCTAAAGTGTTGGGAACCAAGACCCCTGATGCCACAGAATTGACCCAGCCCGAAGATGAGCCAATATCAAAATCTCTGACACCGGTTCCTGGAGAGAATGGACATTCTTCAGTGTCCCCAACTACGTCTAACACAGCTTCCAACCCGGATTCCGGCAAGGAACCATATTTAAGCACTCCCACGGGTTCAACAGTGGCACCGGCACCGCCAAACCCAGCTCAGAAACAAGATATTGACCTCAATACGCTCCCACCAGCTATAAGGTCAAAATTGAAGAAGTTTGTGAAGTATGAAGAGAAGTACCCTATTCTTCTTGAGGCATTCAAAACCGAGAAGAGAAAAGCAGAGCTCATACACACATTCGAAAAAGTATTACAGGAAAATACACCTGTATCAAGCATAGCAGAAGCCGGCGCTTTAGTAGAGTATCTTAATGGTTTGAACGAAAAGACTACACTTCTCAACACAGAATTGAGAAAGTATTCTAGAGATAATTCTAATTTGACAAAGAGTAATACTGATTTGAATGATAAACTCAGAAATAGCACTGATCAGCTAAAGCGAGCAGTCAGTGAAAGAATTGAAAATGACAGGAAAGTTGATGAGTTGAACCAAAAAATACTGACTTTAGAGGCTCAGATTAAAATTAAGACCGACGAAGGCACAAAAGCATCTGAAGCTTTGAAAGATCAAACTTTAAAGACAGAGCAAGCCGAAAAAGCATTAGAAGATGCCAAAAATGAGATTGCATCTCTTCAGGAAAAGGTGGACTCGAACGAAGGGGGCGTAAATGTGGAAGAAATAACTAGTTTGAGAGCACAGGCTTCTACATACGAGATTAAAATCAAATCCTTGGAAGAGGAAGTAGAAATACTTCAAAGTGAGAAAGCTCAGAATCCAGTAGACGATTCTACGGTTACCGATGACGAAAGGAAGGAGATAGAAGCATCTAACCAACTCTTGAAGCAACAATTATCAGAACTTAAGGAGAAGATTGACGAGAAGGATACAGAAATCAAAAAGCTCTTGGAATCGAAGTCAACAGCCGATCAGAATGCATCGGCTTCTGATATACAGACTCTGACTCCGCAATCACCTGGTAATGAATTGAGTAAGAATAAAAAGAAAAAGAATAAAAAGAAGAAGGGAGGTAGCTCTGAACCTTCAACTCCGTCTGTTGTGACCCCTAAAGCTATTTTAGAAGAAGATATCTCAACAAATGAGCTCAATCACTCAGCCCTTCAGGAAGAGCTTCAATCAACTAAAGCTGAATTGAAAGAGTTGAAACTCACTAATGAGGCCTTGAAAGAAGAAAATAGGAAATTGAAGTCCGAGTTGCAATTGAAGATTGAAGATGTAGAGAACTTAAGAGATCTGTTGAGGGATATAGGAGATGACTTGGTTCAAGCACGTGATGATATAAAAGAATTGAAACAGACACAAAAATCCAAGGTCAATGATATTATTGAAAAGGATGAGGTGGAAGGGGGTCTAGAAGATAAGGACATTGGCTCTGTGAGGCTGGACAATGGTAAACTCACAGAGCAGATATCAGAGAAGGAAGCTTTAGTGGAATCGCTCATAAAAGAGAAAAAGGATCTAGAAGCGAAGTTGAATGACAAAGCAAGACAATTGGAAACCTCCTTGAAGGAGCATGAAACGAAATCTACAGATTTTGAAAAGGAAATCTTGGCTCATTTGAAATCCTTAGAGTCAGCGAAAGAATCTGAGGCGGTGTTGAAGAGTGATAATGAAAACTTAAGGAAGAAGTACCGCACATTGGAGGTAGAATTACAAACCGCTAATAAGGAGATAGAGAACTTAAAGAAGGAGAAGGTAGACTTCAACTTAAGGATTACCGAGCTCAACAAATTTAAGAGTAATGACACTTCCTTAAAGTTGGAGCTCGCCTCCCTCAAGACGTCGTTACTCCATAAAGACCAACTGATTAGAGAATACAAAGATAGAATTCAAGAATTGTCGGACCTGAAAGACAAGTTGAATGAAACCATTTCCAAATTAAGAGTTAGCAATAGTGAGCTTCAGTTGTCTCAAAAGGCGCTTATTGGAGAGAAGAGTGAACTAGTCACGAAGCAAGAATTGTCAATTGAAAGAACAAACTCGTTGACAAAGGAATTGAATAAATTACAAGGTCAGAAACAAGTCGTAGTCACTGAACTCGAGAAGTTGAAGAGCAAGTTCGATACTTTGGTGAAAGAGAAGTCCAGCTCTAGCAATGAATATCTTACATTCAAACAACAGTATGAAGAATTATCAATGAAGGCGAAAGAGTCGTCATTAAGAATAGAAGGATTGGAGGATGAACTTTCAGAAGCTAGAAATCTTTTGCAAGAGAGAACGCGAGAGTCATCCAGTATTCGTCGCCTACTCGTAGATGCAGAAGAGCAGATGAAGTCTAAAGATTCCGAAATGAGAAACGAACTCAAGAGACTTGCAGATGAAAGGATAGAAATTGAATCCAGCTGTCAATCCTTATTGAAGAAGAGACAGCGCGAAGTCGATGAACTTAAAGCAATTATAGATTCACATGTTCAAAAGATCCAGATATTGGAGAAGAGTACCTCTGAATTAAGGGACAAGAATTCTGAGCTCGATCAATTGAGATTGAAAGACTTCTCTGTTGATGGACAAACTGGAGCATCACTTGAAGAGGTTCAGCAGACCATCGAAACTTTGCGTAGTTCTCTTCAAGCATCTTCCAAAAAGGTCAGGGATTATGAAAGTTTGAACAGTGTTTTGAAAAAGCTCAACGAAGAATCCAACTTGAAATTTGAAAGACTCTCTAAGAACTACAAAATCATTACACAGCAGTACAGACAGATGAAGACTTCCTCCAAACCGTCGCCATCATCAAGTCATGACACTTCGACCGATTCATTGGCCACGTCTCCACGTGATTCTATTGATTCAAGAAACGGTCATGAAGGTGGAAGGGAAGAGAGCAATGCAACTAATATTGCATACCTTAAAAATGTTTTGCTTGGATTCTTTGAACACAAGGAACAGAGAGAGCAGCTTCTTCCTGTGGTGAAAACCCTATTCCATTTCTCAATGGAAGATGAGAAGAAGTTTCTTCTAGCATTGAAGTAAAACTGGGATTTCTTGTGTTTCTGAGTACTTCTTGGGTACTCTGTGACTACTTTCAGCTCCTTTTAAAAACTGAAAGCATAAGATACAAAGGTCGGTAAGAATCGCTCTAATCTAATTGAGATATAATTGGCAAAATTCTCGGATCTGTTGCATCCACTGTCACCGGAGGATTGAAGCTTCGATATATAACGTTGGTTATAGATTATATATGCTCTCACGCAAGACTACATCACCAACAATAAATCATTTGAATGCGACTTTTTATTCGCAGCCATAAAATTTCGCATTGCAAAAAGAAAAATTTTAAACGTAAAGCAATTGAAATGAAAAGTAGACTGGGGTGATATAGAGAAAAACGGGTAATTGATCTTGAAAGGATAGATAATATTGCATTTCCATAGTTCCTGTAAAACATTCTAGCATGTTAGACCCCTTTGACCAGAAGAAAAAGTCAATTTTGGCTGAAATCTCGTCTACTAATCTGGACTCTCCAGACGCCTCGCCAAAGGGTACTATCGATGAATTGTGTATCCCCCTTATCGAACTTATAAATTCGAACAATGATATGGTAACAACTTCTTCATGTTCAGGAAGAGTGTCCGTTTTTCTTGAGGGAGTCAAAAATGTCAGTGAAGACGATACCAAAATCGGAGCTAAGGGCAACCAAGGAAGATGGGTGTTTGTTACTCACAACCTGAACGAGCTTAAGAACTGGCACAGCCAAGCAAAGCTTCATTTCCCGAAAAATAACGAAGCCATTGCTACTCCAGAAATGAACATAAATACTCGGTATATTCTTTTCAAGTTTGAACCGCTCATTTTGCATGTTAAGTGTAGAGATCAAGTTCTGGCCATCGCCTTATACACCACGGCCATGAACTGCGGATTTAGGGAATCTGGCATTGGAAGTAATAATATTGTTGCTATCAGAATATCTATCAAGCTTGATGCTCCCATTGGATTCTTGGAAGATGGTGACGGTGAAGAAAAGTTGATTTCTGTGGTTAGCGAGGGTTATTTAAGAATGTTAACCAAGTTAGCTGAGGACAGGTTCAAAGAGAACGCAAAAAAAATTGACGAACTTTACAAAGCAATTGAGAGTTTGAACAGTAAGCAACCGATCGAGTCGAAAAACAAGGAAACTAAAGAAGAAAGAAGGGAAAGAAAAATCCGAGAGGGAATGGAAAGAAGAGGTGCTGTTAGAGAGCAGAAGGATCAAAAGAAGAAGGAGAAAGCAGAGAAGGCGGCGATAGAAGCCAAACATGGAGACGTACAAGAAAAAGTAACCACAATAGCATGAACTCATACTAGATGCTTTGATCAGCGATAATTAATCTTACAAGGTTATTATACCGATACAGAGTAAAGATACAAGAAGAGTAAGAGTCAGCATCATTAATAAGAGTGATAGTGTATCTAGATGAATTACACATACATGAGTGGGCTTCGTATACTGTTTGTTGACTATTTGGTAATTATGGTGATGGAGAGCAGCTAGAAGTTCAATCTAGACTTCTGCTTTTTTGTTTTGGTTCAACCACTCTGTTATCTTGGAACTATCTCTCGTGCTCCACAGCAATCTAGCAGAGATTCGTTCCAAGCTTAGATTGATCTTTTTTTGCAAAGCTACTGGTTTGTCCTTAAAGAATGCTTCAACTTCCTCCTTTTGTTGCTTGGTGGCCAAGCGTGACAAGCATGTTCCAATTATTTCAAGATGAGTGACAGAGGCGAGACCCACATTTTCTTCAATAGTTTTCCATTCGTCTTGAAGCCACTTCCAGCGTAATCTAATCGAATTGGGGTGATACCTCATGCTTCTTATGGCGTATTCTATATCTTGATCTTTCAATTCGAGAACGAGTTTCAAAAAGCTTTGCAAAATAATAGGGTCCTCGAAACGACCAAGACTTGCCAACGCATCGTCACTAACATCTTCGTTGTCTGCTTTCTCGTATATATCAAACAATTGGTCGAATTCCTTTTGGGACCCATATTTGGCAATGCATTTGAAGATGATGATCCTCTGATCGGATTCCAAGTCTTTACCGTTTTCCAAGAACGACCTAAACTCCTGATTACAGTACTCAATTATAGAAGGCACTCCAACTGCATACGCTGTACCAAAGATAAGATTCTTTAGTTGTTTTTCTTCGTACGAATCGTCCTCACTAACGACAATACTTCCTGAGACATGTTTGCTAATAAGATTTTTAAGGAAGAGGTCTAAACCTTCAACTAACTCTTTGTCAGCAAAGATAAAAGCATCTTGTATTTCAAAAAAGTCATTGGTCATTTCACTCCAAACGTTGAAGTCCGTCTCGTCGCTCCATTCTTTTACTAGATTCAAAAAGGACGTTGTGGGAACATAGCCAGATGAAGCCAATTTAGCACAATCTGCCAACAACCCTATTCGATCCTCGACAGGAAGCTTCCCTTCCTTACCAGCAATTCCTAGTTTGCCCCACCGTTCTTCAGAATAGCTCGTACGATAGAATCCCACTTGATCAGCATTTATTTTGAAAAAATCGTCTCCTGTTTCCAATGTGAACTTCTTGGACCTTTCAGTGAGGATTAGCAGTTTGTCAATTCCCTTCGAGGTCCGCACATTCAAGGACAATGGAAATAAGACTTGGTCCTCTTCAGCTTTGCAATCGCCGGAAATGAGAAATCTCCTCTGAGAGATAGTAAGTTCTTTCGATAATGGATCCTCGCCAACAATGATTAGTGGAAAACCAACATTCGAAAGCCATACATCCATTACTTCGTTGATATTTTTACCGCTGATTTCGGACAACACGTCCCACAAATCGTTGGTTTTAGTATTCTTCCAGCTGTATTTTGACAAGTATTTAGATACTCCCTCAATAAATAGCTCTTCGCCTATCCATTTTGCAATCATCACAAGTATTGCGGCCCCTTTATCATAAGTGATACTGTCAAACCCTTGCTCGATGTCGCTTAGTGTGCTAATGGGTATCTCAACTGCGTGAGACGAACGAAGTGAGTCCAGCAGTAAAGAATTTTGTAAGTTGTATACAATATATGATGTCCAAGGCTTCAATTCCGGATAGAATTCATTGATGGCGTACCATGACATCCAATTAGCGAAACCTTCGTTGAGCCATAAGCCATCCCAGAATTCCATGGTTAACAAATTACCAAACCACTGGTGAGCTATTTCATGAAATACGGTCTCGGCTATTTCATTCTTGTCATGAGTTGAGGCGTGGTCTAAATCTGCCAAGAGATAATCGTCTCTAAAAGTAATCAACCCAAAGTTTTCCATTGCTTGTACAGCAAAATCAGGAATTGATACCAAATCCAATTTGGGTAAAGGATAATCGATTTTAAATACACTTTCGTAGAACTTCAATGCAGTTTCGGCAATTTCGAGAGCATAAGCTGCCTGGGCCGTTTCTCCGGGAAGAGTCCACACTTTGAGAGGAACTCTCAGCTTTTTACTTTCAATAAAGTCCAACTCACCAACAGTAAATGCGACCAAGTATGTTGACATAAGTGGAGTAGGATTGAATTGGACTTTTTTATATCCATTTTCCAAACTATCAACGACCTTGATATCCATATTAGATAATGCTGTATACTTTTCCTTCACAATTAAAGCCACTTCAAATGTGGCTTTTAAATCTGGTTGGTCGAAACATGGGAAGGCCGAACGGCATGCAATAGGTTCAAAATGAGTAGTTGCTAGGTACTGGGTATCACCATGATCATCTTCATAACTTGATTTGTATAATCCCTTCATATGTTCACCTAATTTACCCTTGAATTGTATTGTTAAAGCAACTATATCATCTTTGGCTAAATTCTTAGTTTTAAATGTTACTGTTTGGTTATCGTCATCATGGGCCACCTCGAGTTGTTCATCTTCAATTTTTGATTCTTCGATCTCTAAATCGGTGCTGTTCAATGTAATGTAGTCGGAATCCTCCAAAATGTGAATATTAATTGTTTCTGACCCTTCAAATGTGAAATCATCCAAGTTCAATTTAAAGTTGACTTTGTAGTGCTGCGGTTTAGCATTTTTAGGTAGAGTTAGCACCATTTTGTAATACAACTATGAAAGTAAATTGGTTTCCAACAAAGCAAGAGGAAATGCCGAACTTTAAATAGACAGAAAATAAGTCAAAGGGACAATAATAAACTAAAAAAATACATGGCGGCTTGCGTCGGTTAATACTACAATTCAGATATGCTTAAAAATAAATAGAGTTCGGTACTAGAACAGAAATATCAGCTGAATTAGATAATTGGAGCCGTGCTATGAGAACGCCAACATCTTATCAGATTTCATGGAAAAAAACGAAAGTGACTCATAGTTTCACAATACCCGCTTATTTTATGGTCGTTCATCTACATTCAACCGCTAAAAGTGTGGAGCTGAATTTACAATGTCACAATACACATGTGGAAGGTGCTCTTGTGCTTGTAAATTCAGCCGAAGACTACGTATTACCCTGGTTCCTTGTCATACATAGAAAATAATGGCGACCAGAAAGTTGTATCTTTTCCAATTCGGCAACCCCACTCCAATCCTTATTATAAACAGATTGTCAGTTCCACGGTTATACACGCCCCCGTGATTAGCCTCAATGACGTTTGCGTGCCTTTCTTGGGAACTTTTCACAAGAACGCATTTCTGCTGAGTTGATTATGGCTTCTACATTCTGCACTAACGCAATACCCATTATCATTTTTCACAACACCATAATGATAATAGAGCTCAAACTTAGATACACCACTAAAAGTCCCTCCATTCCATATCTTCCTCTTTCTCTATACTCAATAGCGCTCTGACCTTATCTCACCCTATCACTTACCCTCTTTGACTCGCTCTCCTAATCTTCCTCCTGTAGGTGGCTTTGTTCTCTTGCAGTGTCTCACGCTGTAACATAAGGTCGTATTCTTACATAATCTTCAGTCGCAAAAATTTTCCGACAATTGAGTCAGGAGATCATAGAAATGATCGATGGATTTTTCATTAGAAGAGTGAATGTCCTTCTTCTCATAAGTCAATTCCAGCACTACTAAGTCATGTCTGCACCTGCTGAAGAATTAGAAAAGCTCACCGTGACCGAAGGTGCCCCACAGTCCGCTGAAACCCCAGCTGCTGAGGGTTCCGAACCTGTGATCTTGGGTGAAGATGGCAAGCCCTTGTCAAAGAAGGCATTGAAGAAGTTGCAGAAGGAACAGGAGAAGGCTCAAAAGAAAGCCGAAAGAGAGGCTCAATTGGCCAAGGAGAAAGCCGAGAAGGAGGCCCAAGCTGCTAACGATCCAGCTAAGGAAAACTACGGTAAATTGCCTTTGATCAACTCGTCGGTCAAGACCAACCAGGTTAGAATTAACATTAAGGACTTAAGTGCAGCCAACGATGGCCAAGAAGTCATTTTCAGAGCCAGAGTACACAACACCAGACAGCAAGGTGCCACCTTGCTTTTCTTGACCTTGAGACAACAATCAGACTTGATTCAGACTCTTGTCAGAACTAACAAGGAAACCGATTCGAATGCTATTTCCAAGCAGATGGTGAAGTGGGCCGGTTCCATCAACTTAGAGTCCATTGTAGTCGTTCATGGAACTGTCAAGAAGGTTGAAGAATTGATCAAGTCCTCCACTGTTCAAGATGTCGAAATCCACGTTTCCAAAATTTACACTATCCAGGAGACACCAGAGCAATTGCCGTTATTGATTGAAGATGCTTCTAGATCTGAAGCTGAAGCCGAAGAGCTCAAGTTGCCAGTTGTTAACTTGGACACTAGATTGGATGCCAGGGTCATTGATTTGAGAACCCCTACTAACCAAGCCATTTTCAAGATCCAGTCCGGTGTTTGTGAGTTATTCAGAGAATTCTTGTCTAAGAGAGGATTCACTGAAATCCATACTCCAAAGATCATCGCTGCTGCATCTGAGGGTGGTTCCAACGTCTTTGAAATCAACTATTTTAAGGGATCAGCCTTTTTGGCTCAGTCTCCACAATTGTACAAGCAACAATTGATCGCTGCCGATTTCGAGAAAGTCTACGAAATCGCCCCAGTCTTCAGAGCCGAGAACTCTAATACCCACCGTCATATGACAGAATTCACTGGATTAGATTTGGAAATGGCTTTCGAGGAGCACTATGATGAAGTTCTTGCCGTTTTGGCTGACTTATTCGTCTTCATCTTTTCTGAATTGAAGAAGAGATATGCCAAGGAAATTGCCACTGTCAGAAAACAATTCCCAGTTGAGGATTTCAAAGTTCCAGAAAACGGTCAAATGGTAAAGCTTCACTTCAAAGAAGGTATTGAAATGTTGAGAGCTGCTGGTAAGGAAGTTGATGACTTCGAGGACTTGTCCACCGAAAATGAGAAATTGTTGGGTAAGTTGGTCAGGGAGAAGTATGACACTGACTTCTACATCTTGGACAAGTTCCCATTGGCTGTCAGACCATTTTACACTATGCCAGACCCAGAAGATCCAAGATACTCTAACTCCTATGATTTCTTTATGAGAGGAGAGGAGATTTTATCTGGAGCTCAACGTATCCATGACCCGGAGTTGTTGAAAGAGAGAATTATTGCCCACGAAGTTGATCCTAGCGTCCCAGGCTTGAACGAGTACGTTGATGCTTTCTCCTATGGATGTGCTCCTCACGCTGGTGGTGGTATTGGTTTGGAGAGAGTTGTCATGTTCTACTTGGACTTGAAAAATATCCGTCGTGCTTCGTTGTTCCCAAGAGATCCTAAGCGTTTGAGACCATAGTTGATATATTTATGTCTATGTATATTTTTTAAGAACATTTAATCAACAGAACAAAACCAGAAACAATGATATAGTAATGTAGAATACACCTTTTTGTGTATGTATCTATACTAGCGTAACCGAGAATCAGCATGGCTTTCGCCTTTTTAGCTTGTTAACTATATACGGATGACAGATTTGCTCTTTCATTTCTATTGATGGAGACTTGGTGAATTGGAGAATATTCAGTCCCTCCAAAAGGGCAACTGTATGTAGATTTAATTTATGGCCAATTTGCAAAAGAATATTCTGGCGTAAGTATCTCATATTCTCAAGAATTCCCATCGATGATCAACGTATAATAGTTATAGAGTTCTTACACTCTTCACATATGAACAGATACAATTTTCTCCGAGGAATTCTGTAATCTACATTCAATTTTAGGTTCTTTTCGAGCAGCGAAGAGTTAATAACGAGAAGGGAAACTCCAAAAAGAGGTAGGAAACAAAGACCAATACAGTGACAGTGACAGTTTTAGGAGATTTTATGACAACAATGTCGTTGCTTTGTTTCATTTAATACTTTCTGTATCATTTTCTTAAACATTCTAGTATATGCTTAGGATCAGTCTTGCAATAACAACATATAAAAGATATAAACACAAAAGGAATTGTTATTAGACTCGAACTTCTCGAATTACGTACTGGAAATTACGATTCGCAGCCATCTTTAAAAAACGAAGTGAACTGAGCCCCAGCTAAAACTATGGCAAATAAACATCCATTTCAGTGAGTCGCTTGCACCCTTCTCTCGGGTACTTTTCGTGCAAATTCTGATTTGGGTACGATTGAAAACAGATACTTCTGCTTGCGAATTCAGTTATTCGGACTTGATTCCCAAATCCAAATAGGATACTATACAACGTTACCTAATTCAGGAGATTTTCAAGAAATGAGTTAATTTTAGAAAATCCAAACGAGGACAATGGATGAATCCAAGAAGAGTAATTTAGATGGAATTCTAAAACGCATTTTTAAACATAAACTTTTACTTCTATCTATTTCCTATTTATTGAAATATTATGTACAGCCTTAGACTATTATTCCTTAAACCGTTACTTAGAGGTTTGTCTTTCTCAAGTAGTTCCTACTTACAGTAATTCTAGTTTGATTCGACCTTTATCTTGCTGCAGCAAAACCAGCATGTACTAAATTTGTTTTCCCATTTGGTAGACAATTTTGAATAGGTACATGCAAAATCTGTTTAAAATTTAAGATTGGGGCACTTGGAAAAGCACTTACCTATAATCCTTAATAAGTAGAGATAGAAAGTACCTATTGAAGCGACAAGGAGTCCACTCATTCGCGCCACGTGATACAATGTCGCTTTGCTCCTACAACATTAGCGATATTAATTCTCCCATTTGGCACGACTTTATATCCCCATACTTAAATATACACGGTTATAGGCAGTTGTTCGTCCTAAGTTTATTCACAAGTAAGGTTTACGCTTGGTATCGAACTCTCTTTATCAAAGCACATTCTGCCCATTGAAAAGACGAACGGGATGAATCCGTTGAACAAAATCATCTTTCTTTCAGCGTTTCTTGCGTCAGGATTCCTTCTTATCTTGTTGTCATGCGCCTTGTACAATAACTATAAACCACTCTGGGTCATTCTAATATTCTTGTTGGCGCCATTGCCCAACATCGTGTCATCGTCCATCGACAATTCACGCGACAACTTCTTGACATTTAATAATAACGACGGAAACACACCGCTGCCGGTTCAGGAGTTCTGCAAGTCGTTGACCGGCTTCCTCATTCTCAGTGGTATCTCGTTGCCATTGACGTTCTATCACACCCATTTGATTGAATTGGGTTCAATGGTGATGAGCATTCTTGGAGGTCTTATAGTTTATGTCGATATTGTTGTCTTTATTTGGTTTTTCAGCGAAGAGGAGGAGGAAAATGATGATTTCAACTTTTAGACAGCATCCAGTTCAAGTGTACAATAAGTTTCATTTTATAGACGTGGCAGACGCCGCCAAGCAATGTGATCAAGCAGTAATAGTAGATCGGTACCGCGGCAATTGTGAAGACGTCTGGACAAAATGATTGACCTTGATGGATGAATTTCTGTATCGAATGGTCAAAACTCTGGTTTCATCAAATTGAATGAAAGCCTTCAAACAGAGTACGAAAATAAAGTCATCATCCAGTGCTAAGTCGTTCATGTATTAATATAGAGTTGTATGTAACTTGGTCAATAAGTGCTCATTAGATATCTATTCGCATTTCCTTCGAAGCAGCGAAAGCTTCTTAACCATGAGGTAAGCTTCCCATTGTATTCAAATAAAGTAAAGGCAATACCTTTGCCAAAAGATATAGCCCGCTTCCGCATATATAGATTAATTGACAATACAGCAATTGATGGAATGACAATGTATATTTCAGTAGTAAAGAACGACGTTTCTATGAAGTTGCAATAAGTTGCTGAAGACTAAATATTTATTCTCAATGTAAGCTCAAGACTGTAGACGTTTAGTTATTATAAACTCAATGACTTAAAAGCTCCGCTCAAATCATCCACGCATTTAATGACCACTTCTACTTTACAAGCGGTACTCAGAAATTGCCAGAACGGAACCATTGGAAGATATCTCAATCAGTTATCCGCTCGGGCACCTTTGGAATGTCGGATTATCAAGATGTTTGAGAACCTAAGACGTTTCTCTGGTTTCAAAGGCCAAATCTGAAAACGTATAACCCGAGATCTCGCATCATTCGAGATATAAGTATTGATACTCGATTGGAAACTGTAAACGGATATATCCATCTGAGAGTGCGATGCTTGCAGCAACCAGGATATTATTAATTCGGCATTTGTCTATTGAGGAAAGACAAAAACCTATTTTGTTGAAGACGAGGATATAAGTAGACCATGCCTGTTGCGACTACAGGTGTCTAACTGACCGGTGCTGTAAACCTTGTACATAATGGATGGTCACCTAATTTCTGTGTGACTCATTGTGATGAAGTAATTATGGTTAATTTAACACTACTAACAACATGATTAAAATCACCGTAAGCACAACAATAGTCACCAAACTACCATTCTCTCGAAGCCTGTTCCGGAATTCGTGTAAGCGGTTGGCAGCTGTGTTGAGTCTATAATGTGCATCTTCTACCCCTCTCTCTAAATCATTCAATATAATCAAATGATCGTCTAACTCGGTATTAATTGTTTGTCCCATGGCATGCTGTCTACTAATAGATTCGTGAAGAACATCAAGATTTTCATCTTGGTCTAGTAAAGTTTGCTGATGCTGAGCAAACAATTGCTGATTAGTCTGAGCATCGAAGGACTCGGAATCCGTGATGTTTGCGGGGTCTTCGTCGCTATATGGTTTGAATGCCCTTGTTCCCATAAGTTCATTTCTGAAGTTATCGTTATCGTCTATGATATCTTCTTGGAATCTGACTGTTTTCGGAAGTAAATCTCTGGCCCCATTTCTAGTGTTACCATTACCAAAGGCGCCACCGTTGGTAATATTGTGGCTACGGGGAAACTCTGAAGCCTCGAAAGAGTATTCTTCCACACTTATACTTGAGTCCTCATACAACTTGCCATAAAGCGACTTGTACCTCGTCACAGATTCCTCAAATTGAGCAGTATATAGATCAACATTTTCTCCCTTTCGTATCAATGAAATCAAATCGTCCTGAAGATATTTGAAGTATTTGACTAACTTTTGCAATAGACTGATTAAGTCATAGTTATCGTTAGTTGACGGTGTAAGCTTGAGTACACTTATCAACCTTTCGCGTTCTTCCAAAGAGTTCGCCAACTCTTCAAGATATATTCCTATCTTGGCATTTGAGGACTTTACTTCGGCAATCGATGGTGCCATTTTGGACTTTAGTTATGTATATGACTTAGTGGCAACCAGGCTGTGGTACTTTCAATATCTAAAGGTGCCAAAGCAGTTTATAGCGTGAAATATCTCTATGAATTTACTTAATGTTTCTTCAAAAGAAACAGAGATTCAATTCCAAAGTGATCGGAGTCTATTTAACCGGATTGCAATCTAATATAACAAATATCTACCGTATAAAGCTTTAAACTCCACTCTTCAACCTGTTATCAATACTGTCACATTCACTGATTAAGCGACAAAATAGGAATTGCGCTGACGTAAGCATGTATATTGATCTATGTGCAGGGTTTTATGGTAGTTGGTTTTGCAACCAGTGGAATACTGGGATAGAAAGATGGATAATGGGCACATTTCTTGAAGGGAAATCCTCTCTGAACGTCTCCAAAGAAAACTTGGTAGTAAATAAGAACTTTGCTTTTTTGGGAAGAATACAAGACTTCTTGAATATCTGATCCAGTTCTGGATCTACATTACACAATTGGTGTTGCCATTCAATTTAAACTACTTACTTGGGCTCAACCTCAAGTGGTGGAGGGAAAGCTCAATTTCTAAGAGGTGACGTCTGAGAAATATATAAACTTTAGCAGTCTTGAATATCTATTAATCTTAACAGATGCAAGTGACATTCATAACTCTACCTATATTTTGATCGTAAACGAGTATGGAATGGATGCAAAAAGAGCGCAATACTCTAATATGTGCTGTTTAATACATATAGAGTTTGAAGTGATATTATCTGATATCTATAGTCATACGTTGACATATGACTACAGGTAAGGTCATCGGAAACTATTGTGTTATTGGTTTCCAATATACTCAGCAAAATACCTTGTAAGGTCCTAAACGAGATGGAAAGTTTTAGAGAGTATGAATACTATCCACAGACTACACGGTGATGTAGATCTAGGAGGTTAACATTACAGGACAGAAGCCATGTAGATGGGAGAGCCAGGATATTTGTATGAGTCAAGTTTAAACCTTAAAATGTTATATAGATTTCCTTCCTCTTATCTTTCTGAAGGGCTACGTGCTTCTGTTCATGTCGTGATTCATACTACGGATGTAAAGAAACGATAATCTTTCACAATACTGTAACCTATAATGTATATTTAACACTAGGATATGAGAGAAAAGCAAATTTATTTGATTTCATTTGTATCCAGAACGAATAGCATTACTCAAAGAGCCTTTTGGACTGTAAAACATTGAATGTGCTGCTTCATTCTTCATTATGTGATTTTTCTCAGTTTTCTCCAATTGGGTCCTCTAGGGGTTCCGGCAAATGCCAATAATTTGCCTGGCTGTTTTCTTCTTGCAATTTTCTTCGGAAAATATTTAACTTTTCACTAATACCGACGAAGAAGGCACGAAAGTCCTCGTGTATTATATCAAATTCAATTCCTGACAGACGGACCTCACATGCAGTGATCTCAATATTGGCAGTGCTAATAGCCAAATACATTATGCTGTCTACTCTATTGGAAATGATGGCGCATACGTAAGAATCCAGCCATGCTTTCAATTCCTGAATTAACCCGTGCATGTTCAGGACTATTAAGAAATACATCCAATAGACTGATCCTTCAAACCGTGGACTGTCAATATATTTGCCAAGTGCGTACATCACTTTATTGCGTGAATCAGATAAGGCTTCAGCTAGCAAGCTTGTCGATGTAACATTAAGATCCATTACCGTGGCATTTTCAGTACCTGGGACAGAGTTTGGTGGATTGGGAACAGTGGCAGTATTCAAGACATGCCCAGAATATGGCCCAGAGCTTGATGGAACGGTAGTGGTAGACAAGGCGTTGGTATTGGCGGTAGTGAGTTTCGAGTCGCTAAAATCACGAGCAGTTTGATTAATAAACCTTCTCTCTTGAACTGAATGAGATTTGTCACTGGTAGGTCTCCCAGGGTTCTCAAAGTTGCCGCTGTCTTGGTCAGATTCATTTCTCTGATTTTGGACGTTGGCGTCTTGACCAGATTCATTTTTCTGATTTTCGGCATTGGGGACTTGATCTTCTTTTATCAGAGCGTTCCCCTTAGGATCGCTCATAATTACATCAGTCTCTTCACTATTGTGTGATGGCAATGACATGATAGGATATCTTGATGATTAGTTGTCGGTGAACTTTAAAAAGAAGAAACATTAGGAAAATCAACAGCAAGAAACTTTTGTAAACGCTGGTATACTTTTCGCAACATCGTCAATGGTAGCGCCATTTTCATCTGTTTGGGGAAGAACCTTAGCCAAAAAGGGAAGCTGAGCAAAGCTAATGGTCACTAAATCGATTATCATACGGTTCATTCAAAAGGAAATGCTGTGTTTTCCTTAAAAGGGCGGAGGATAGCTGGTTACCTATTCAGTTTTTATGCATATATAAGCCAATTAGATATAAACTGTGGAGGACTGCAACACAAGAAGGCAAGAATAAGCTAAAGTAAGACATTCCCATTTTCAGGTAAAAAATAAAAAGATCGAAAGGAAAAAGTGGCACCCATGTAGAAGTACTCTTCAAATTCGGAGTATGTTCAATTTATAGGAAATTATAGCAGCTAATACTAGGAACGCACCACTCAACAAAGAAAAGTTTCAGGAACATTCATGAGGTCACTATGCAAGTGTGCTGAATCCAACACATTGAACATTTAAAAAGCCCTTCATCTCAATTAATTGGAATCACAATGGTCTGTAGGTAAAGATGGAATACACTCTATAATCTGTACCGCATTAAAATATATAGACATTAAAAAATGAGTGAATTCTTGAGTTCTGTGTTAAGAAACCTTCCTCAAGATGTCACACTCCAATGCTTGCAACGTGTGAATGACTCAACATTAAATACCTTGTGCAGAAGAAATAACATGCTACAACGACTTGCTCAAGGAGTAGCTCCCATGAAAGTGAAAATTCCCCAACTGAGTACATTAATATCAACGAGTCCATTGCTAAATTGGGCGAATGATGGTAGTTATGCTATTAGCTTGGTCGACTTTGTTAAAACACCTTATCTTAACAGTTCAACTCTAAATTTGCACATCTTCAACGTAGATCTCATCTTACTCCATATCAAAATCCCAGAATATCTTTCTAAAACAAAGATTGTGTTGTACTTGGCTGACTGTGTGGTTGCCCTTCCTGAAGTCCATTATAATATAGAAGTTGTCATCTTTGATGAGCGAAATCCAGCACGTAACATTAACAAGGCACATGAATTTGAAATGTTCAACAAGCGTTTGTACAATAGCAGTATGTTCCCTAAGGGTTTAAGTCCAATTCGGTTAATGGTTTTTGATGCCCTGGATATTTCTTTCTATAGAAAGAGTTTACCTTACATTCATGGGATTAGACTACATTTTAATGCAATCTCTTTTAGTGCACTCAAGCTCATACCAAAGAATTTGAAAGCTCTTGATGTCGTCCTTAAAGAGTCAGGAATAGGTCAGAATATTGCACCAGAGCTTCCAGAAGGAATGCGCGAGCTACGCTTTGGACATCTGGTGAAAGGCTTTGAAACAATGGACTTGAGAAATTCCAAGTTGCATAGAATTATAGTAGAGTATCAACAGAATCTGTGCACAATCTTATTCCCAAAGTTTGTACATGAAATTGTTCTCGATAGAAGTTTCGTCCAATGTGATAACTTGTTTGATAGTCTTAAAGACTGGCTGAGTTTCATTCATTCAGTAAATTTATTGCAAAATTATCCTAGTTTGAAAATACTAACTCTAAACATTGGCAAAATTACGCAGAGCATAGTCAACTCACGCATGACTAGACATATTCTCTATAAAGATATCTGGCGTATCGAAGTTTCCAAACATGGATCTCTGTACCCATCTTGTTACAACTTTGTGTTTCCAACAGGATTACAGGAACTTAACATCTGTGGTCACGACATGGTCAATATCAAATCGGATATTCAATTCCCACCTAACTTGATGAAGCTTGTCTTACTGGAATTGCGAGCCGACGATTTGTTCTCATTTAAATTTCCAAATAGCTTTTGTTGTCTAATCTTAAACGAAGTGAAGACAACTTTACGTGGAGTTAGTACTCTACAGAAGGGTGCTTTCGAATTCTCGACGTCAATACTTCAGAAAATTCGGGCAATATCTGGTCCACAGTGGGTACTCCAAGATTACATTGCCTTTATTTGCAGACAACATCAATCTCATAGTGGCCATGTACTTCCTTTCAATTCACAAATCCTCGGCCTCGACATGAGCTGATAGACCGAATTGGAGCGCATTTTAGGGAAGTGACAGCAATGCATGTATATGCATTTCTATGTGCAGGGTGGACGATCACTGCAACTTCAGCTGCAAGAACTTCGTATATATGAAGATGATAGATAAGCAGGGGTAAAGCTATGTTACATACAGGTTGGTTATGACTGAATATATGTGAGATGTGCTAGATAAGCTTCATGATAGAAGGGATGCGAGATAAGTAGGAAGGCGCCAACTTGCCGCAACGTCATGTTCAGTTCATCGTGCATAGATTATTTCGGGATCAAAAACTTTATCCCGTCCAGTTGAAATCACGCCAGGCCAGTATCCCCTTTGAAAAGTCGATAGGACAGAAATTTTGAACCATCGCTGGCACAAGGCACGGGATTCGAAGAGCCTGGGCACTGAGTGCTTATCCCAATAAGTCGGGTTTCAGCTAACTCTTCGTTTGTTCCTAATCTATGATGATATGATGCATACTTGTTCAAGTATTACTCGAATTGTCCTGAAACTTGAATTTTGAGGAAGTTATAGCAAAAATTGACATTTCAGGATCCCGCTTGATTAACGAAGGAAGCTCCAGGGAAAGCCATGGGAGCATCATGTCCTATAAAGATGTAATTTGGAGAGGAAATGCAAGTTACTGTATTGTAGCTAGACCTATATATGTGATCATTATACATATATAGTCCCAGCCTGCTCTTTACGTAATCGGACTGATAATGTGAATCCTGCATTGACGTCAATATATATTATAACATGAGTGAGTTGTTCTTGTATAAAGCTTTAAGTGACCTTCCTCAAGAGCTCATAGTCAGAAGTTTGAAAAGTGTAAATAGATCAACATTAAAATCCTTGTGTCATGGAAATTACATCATATCTCGGCTTACACAAGAGATAACTCGTAGAATAGTGAATATATGCCAACATTCAGGACTGACCTTATTACCTAGTTGGATAAATGATAACATTAACATTAGTCCAGCCGAATTTATCAAATTGCCTTATCAGAATTACTCACTTCTAGAATTGCACATTTTCGATATAGATCTCATTTTATTCCATAGTAAAATCCCAGAGTACACTTCCCAAGCAAAGATTGTTTTATACTTATCTGCGTTTATTACTGCCATCCCAAGTTTCAACTATTATATAGAAGTCGTTATTGCGAAGTATGGGGATCGCCGATGTTATCAGAGCCTCGAGCAGGGACTTGAAAAGATAATGACTCGAATACACCACGACACTAGATTTCCCAAGGGTTTCACGTCAAGCGAGCTAACTATTTTTGATGCTAGAGATGCCTCTTGTTATAGAAAGCACTTTCCTTATTTGAATGGGCTTGATTGCTCTCGAATTTTACTCCCTTTGAAAAGTTTCAGGGAGCTACCTTCAAGCTTGCGTAGTCTTGTTGCATCATTTAGAGATTACTCCAGTATCCAAGACCTTCCGGCAAAACTAGATCGAACTACGACAATTATTCCAGATCTTCCAGGAGGAATTCAAGAATTGCAACTTCTTCCCAGCATAAAGAACACTAAACTCATTGATATGACTAATCTCAAGTTGTATAAATTCATCGTGGAGTTTCAGGACAATCTGTGCAAAATTTTATTCCCCAACTGTATTCATGAACTAGTTCTTGCTAGGCGACTAGTTCCATTTTCTTATGAAAACAAACTGGATTTGGTTCCTTTCTTTAATTTGATCAATTCATTGCATAACTATCCATGCTTAAAAGTTCTTACACTAAGGCCGGGGATAGTGACACACGTCGATATTGAAAGGGCAAACACTCAAATAAAACAGAACCAGAGCCATCTAGAGTTCTCCGGGCTCGAAAACGGCTGCTTATTTGGTGACAACTTTATATTTCCCTCAAGTCTACGAGAACTAAACATATATGGCTATTATTTTTTCGATATCAAATCAGAGATTCAATTGCCGTCAAACTTGACGAAGCTACTATTACTGGAAGTATTCGCTGATGCTTTGGATTCATTTGATTTTCCTCGGACCTTGGATTGTCTCCTATTACGTAGAGTGAAGTCGAGTCTACATGGAATTATAATTCCGTGGGAGCTGGAGCTTATTGTCTTCTCTGGGGAACATCTCCAATATCTTGAAAATGACTATTCTCCATTATGGAAAGTTGAAGAGTTTTTCGAGAAAAGGTTGGGTAAGCCTAATCATCTTACTGGTGCCAACTTGTCGTTCTTGTTAACCAGCTTACTAGGCCTTGATTCAAAGAGTTAGTGCAAGTAGTGCCAGTTGAGTTATGAATATCAAAAGTCATACACATATTAAATTATGGATTCCCATGCTAAAGACATGGCATGTAGCTGAACGGCTTTTTTAGCCCGAAATATAGTAATTAAACAGTAAATTGCATAAGTAGCAGGTGCACGTAATTGAAGGTTTCTTACATAAAAATAAGAATATCCAGTATATTCCAGTCGTTCATATCCAATCCGAAGTTTCTGGTACTAGAAGTTGAAGTTCATATTTCTTTAATTTGCCACTTTACTTCTGAAAGGCACCAGTAGTTACGAAGTAACCAGGAAGTTCAGTACTCTATTGATTTTGATATTTTCTTCTACTGAATCATTGTTTCTGCTACGAATGTGTGCAAGTTCTTCAAAACCTGAGTAAGTTTAAAAACAGTATATCTTGGGGTCGTTAGAGTCACGATTTCCAACTCTATATGAAAAACTCTGACACCTCCTGCCGAACTATAGACGAATGTCATTCCTCATAGTCAGAGACTACATGTGCTTTCCTGCTACAGCGGGTCAAGAACTTAAGCTGGATTTGAGCAGCATCAAACCTTTCGGATTCTCCAAAATGACGTTTCGTAGGTGGTGGTATCAAGAGCTTAAAAGGTCGTAAGGCTTGAAAGATTCATTTTGGGCTCTCCATCTGAGCCTTGAAACGTTCTGCGTACTATAGTACGACGGGATACTCTTATCTCCCATCCCTTATGCATTTAAGGTTCTTCGAACTTTACTCTTCGCTCTATATCTTTATGCCACTAGTAATAACGAACCTCAGTTCTAAGAACTCCCGTGATATATATTCAACTAAAGTAAACATATGTATAAAAGCAAAGGCAAAAGAAGCAGCTATAGTTATGAAAAGTGGGGCTTTCCTTTACAGCAAATGTGAGTATAGTACGAAACATGAGTTCTATTTCAACGCCTATAGAATTTCCTCTTTCGTGCTAGGTTGTGAAGGAATTTAACATGGTCAGTCAATCTCAATGGATGCTTCCTGCTAATTTTGATTTGCTGGAATACTGAAGAAGGAAGTTTAATCATATAGAAAGTGAACAATTCAGTCTCCTTCAGGCTGAGTAGCAAGTTCTAACACGCTTTGATTAAACGCTGCGTTTAATTCTTCTATTATGACAGTAAAGAAGTTTTCATACTCCTTGTAAACGTCGAGCTCGGTTTCATTCAGTGTAACTTTGTCACGACAAAAGACTTGATAGATTGTAGCCACGGTTATAGAAGTCTTTATGCTGTCTGTTACTTGTTTCTTTATAGGTTTACAACACCAATTACTTTCTATTGATATTTTACAGCGCTGAGTGGATCTATACAACTCCTTCATCCATTCGAAAATGATCCTGTAAGCAGCCAATTTGGAATAGCGTTGAGGTTGTAATGTGAAGTTAAAGGTGTCCTTGAACTTCACTGTTACAATGCTGTGTATTCTGGTGATCATATAGATGCCATCTTTGGGTATAGGCTCAAGACCACCGAGCAAAGCATTAAAAGCTGTATCATTTGGTGCTGGAGCATCGCCTACTCGATTGGAGGCTTCGTTACTCATGGATATATGTTGCGTTAGTGCTGTTTTCACGAAATGGTCCCGTTAACATACTCTTTCCTTTCTGTGACTACTGTTTATGAAAGAAGAAATGTTAGGAAAACTAACCGCCAAAAGCTTTTGTAATCGCTGGTATAAATTTTGCAGCTATGCCCTCAAAATATGGTAGCGTCATTCCAGCCTTTCTTGCTTTTTTGCAGCTTTAGTTTGGTTCGGTGGAAACATATATTTCGAACGATTTCGTTTTTTCCGATTGATGTTGTAGGGGAATAAGAGCTTGCTCGTGAACTTACATGTAGATGCGGCTGCCATCATCGCTTATACCGGCTGCAAAATTACCGCACTTTCTTAATGGTCAAGAACAAGCGTGCTCTTAGATAATTATCACAGTATATGAGTCTCTGGTGGTAGTATTAACTACCAAAAACTACACAGACTCATTGTCTTTCTCATTCGGCATTTATTTACAAACAATCAAGCCTAACCAATAACAAAACTAATACTATAGTCTTCCAAACCACCATTCCATACCGGATCCGGTCTAAAGAGTAAACTGAAGACACAACTAATAAAAAATGGAGCTACCCAATTAAGGCTCGCTCCTCAATAATATGTTCATAGAGATATATTTGACTTTCCTTCTACTCTTTCTTTCCAGTGTTCCAGAACCAACCTCCCTTGATCCCAGAGTCACCTCTGGCAGTAGTAACTTGGTCTTGAGACTCATTCTTCGAAACACTGACCCAGTCCTTAGCATCAAATGGCTTCGACTTTCTAATCGTCTTCGTCACAGACGTGCCATCGTTGAAGAACTCAGTCTTGGTTTCTTTCAATTCAATTTCGTTGGTCTCCGTATTTGAGGTGTAAACGGAGGACAAGGACCTAGATACAACCTTTTTGCTATCGTCATCACTCTCTGTGGCTGTATTAGAAGGTGGACTGGTTGCTTCCACAAGAGTCACCTCCTTTTTGGCGATATCTACATTATTCAAGTATCTGTTTCTAGCGTTTTCTCTCTCCTTACGAACGTTTGAATACATTATATTCTTCCAGTTCAAGTAGTCGTCGAACTTTCTGAAATAAACACCCTTCTCGCCCAAATCAATGGTTCCTCCGTTTATGGACGACTCATCGATGCCTTTCTCTTGGATTGCATTATCCAAATCTTCTTTGGTCAAAATCTGGCCACGCAATTTCTCTTGTTTATAGTTAAGGAGCTCGACAGGAACTTCTCTGTTGGGGAAGAGACATCTCCAGTAGCCTCTCGCATCCCAAACTGATTCGCCACCTTTGTTCAAGCAATTGTGGTAATATCTAGTCGAAGGTGTCCTGAATGAATAGTACCCAAAAGGAGTCTTTCCACTACGAACAGAACCTCCGAACCTGTCCAGGAATCTTCCACCGTAGAAGTCCCCCATTCCATTGAAGACACCATCATATGGTCCCTCACGACGTCTTCCCCAACCTCTGTTTGAGTCACGAACCTCGTATGGTTTGGGATAAATGGCATCAATATCGGTTGTTTCTTCCAACTCCTTAAGAGAAGAGTCGTCCTTAAACAACGATTTAATCGTTTTTCTGGCCTCTTTGAGCTGATCGGACGAGTCTCTGTCCAAGTCAAAGAGCCACCCCAAGGAGTAGTCCTTAGCAAACACGTTGAAATCTGCCAACGAATCATTGGTGCGGTTGAAGAAGGTCCTGGTAAACTCAGAAACGTTCTTTCTCATGTCATGAAATTGGGCAATCATTCTCTCGTACTCTTCAATGTTAGCATTGGTGGTGGAACTGTCCCTATTTCTACGGTTACAACCATGACCGTACGAACCACAACCTGTGGAGGAATTGTCACTTGATTTGGACTCAATGTCCAAGTCATAATCCAGTTTTTCACTGGACTTCGTCATATTGCCTTAAATAAGCTGAATTGTCAATGCTACACTTCTACAATAAGAAGAACATCATCACCACTTCTGTAATTAAGGATGGCAAACCGATTCTAGAGGTTAGGGTCTCCTTGAAATGGGATCACGTGAGGAAAATCGGTTCCGGATTTTTGCAGTAATACAGGCGAGAGAGAACAGAGAGGATAATGAGTAGGTTATGTGGGGAAGAGATGGGAGGTGTATGATGGAAGATAAAAAAATTTCACTAACAGTCTTACATTAATATAGAAGTGGAAAATGGAAATTAAATCTGAAAAATGTAATATTGAATACGAAATACGAAACCAGTGTGGCTGTAGACCACTGTCTTCTGTTAGTAGTTGTATAACTGTGTTACCTTTATCTATGCTCAGTGAAAAAGTTGTGAGAACTATTAGGTAGTAGTAGTTGTTAACAAGAAACGCTTCCACAAGAAAAAAGCAAAAAAAGTCTGGAAATATAAGGAGTATTTCCCGTCTTTACTCCTCCTTAAATATGGTCCCATTGCCTGTCCCCTTAAGCGTCTCCATTTCAACCAATTGTTGATTCCATCAAAACCATTCTGGTATTCCTATATTTTACACCCATGCCGCAACATATTAATCCAGGCTGAAAAATTCAAGTCCACTCAAACCACTCCACTTCAATACGAATCCACCTTCACTATTACAACAGTTTCCTATTATTTGCACTTCCCACCGATATCACAGATGATATCAGTTGTGCGAGCGGTGTCCCGAAGACACTACTCTAAGAAATTGTCTCTTAAAGGGGGCTCCCGGCTTACAAAGAAAGTGGGCTCTTCGCTCAGAGTCCAAAAGAATGAAGAGATCAAATCCGTACATCCCACTACTCCTGCCAGAACAAGGTTTGCTCCCTCTCCGACGGGGTATTTACATCTTGGTTCATTGAGAACTGCCCTATATAATTACCTTCTTGCAAAGAATACAGGAGGGCAATTTCTTTTGCGTCTTGAAGACACTGATCGTACAAGACTAGTAGAAGACGCCGAAGAGAACATCTACCAAAGTCTCAAATGGTGCAACTTGGAAATAGATGAAGGACCTAATGAAGGAGGACCGTATGGACCCTATAGGCAATCGGATAGAATGGAGATATATAAGAAGTATGCTCAAATACTCACAGAGCAAGGACACGCTTATCGTTGCTCTTGCTCGAAAGAGAGATTAAACAACTTAAGAGAGTCTGCTACGAAGTTGAAGCCTCCTACGACCGTAACCTATGATAGGAAATGTTTTCATGAGCCTTCCCCTTCTATTGGGGGTGAGGAAACGGTGCTTAGGTTCAAATCCCCGGACGCTTATGAGCCTTTTGAAGACTTAGTTCATGGCTCTTTGAACCTTCAGCCACAATACAACTACAACGACAGAAGGTACGATGACTTCGTAATAATAAAATCTGACGGGATGCCCACCTACCATTTTGCCAATGTAGTTGATGATCATTTGATGAAAATCACCCATGTGATACGAGGAGAAGAATGGCTACCATCTACACCTAAACATATTGCCTTGTATAAAGCTTTCGGGTGGGAACCACCTAAGTTCATTCACATCCCATTGCTTACATCTCTCGAAGACAAGAAGTTATCCAAGAGATCTGGTGATATTGGTATCTTATCTATGAAAGAAAAGGGAATCCTTCCAGAGGCTCTCATTAACTTTGTAGCACTCTTTGGGTGGTCCCCGGCTAGAGACGTTCCTGGTGTTAGTGCCAACGAATCAATGTCTTTAGAAGAAATCGTAGAGAAGTTTTCACTCGACCACTTAACAAGAGGAAATGCTAAGGTTAACGATTCCAAATTGTTCTATTTTAACAAGCATCATCTTAATGAAGATATAAAAGATCCCCTGAAGCTTGAAGCTATTGTCGTAAGCTGCTATCCAGAATTTGAAAAGTTAAGTCACGGTAAGTATAGTAAAGACACCTTCAAGACGCTACTTCAACATTTGGGACCTAGTTTGACTACTTTGAAGGATATCGAATCTGTCCACTCATATTTAGTTCAACCTGTGGATTACACTACTTTACCTACAACAATTGATACAACAATTTCAATTAAAGTTGCTGAAGCATTAGCAAGCAAGCCCTTCAGCTCATTCAAGCAAGTGGTCCAAGATGTATTGGAGGAGAACATAGATTTGAAAAAGAAGGATATATTCCAGACAGTGAGATTCGCCTTATCAGGCGGTACCCCAGGTCTTGGCGTTCCTCTTTTGGTGGAGACACTTGGCGAAGTGGAATATAGGGAAAGACTTCATTCATTTATTACCTTTCTCAAGTGAGTTTTTATCATAACTTCGTACATTAGCATTCTTGTAAATATTTTTCTATGTAGTGATGGCATTTCCGGCAAAATCCATGAAGTCAGGAACTGTCGCCTCCTTATCAACAGGTTCAATCAATGGACCCGTGTAAATACAATGAACAACCATATCCGGATGATAGTAAAGACCAGTAAGCAACTTAGGCGTAACCAAGAAATACTGGGACTTGTTATTCTGACAGGCAGTGTGTACTAAGTATCTATGGGCCATTTTTTCGTTCTTGGGATCCATACCTTGATTTATCTCATCTACCACTCTGAATGGTGAATCCGTTAATCCTTGTAGTGACATAATGAAAAAAATTGTTGAGACGGCTCTTTCTCCTCCCGACTGTGATTGATGATCTAATATCTTCAATTCGGATTCTTGTCTGAATTTGACTAAAATCTGCAATTTCCAATCCTTGAATTTTTCGGCCTTGGCTAGTTCAACGTGTCCATCACTGGCTACCTTAGTGAACCTCTTATTAAATGATAGAGATATTTTGCGTACTAATTCCGTTAAGGCTGGTTCCCATTCTCCGCGGACCTTTTCTATTCTAGCATCAAGCCTGCTCTTTTCGCTTTTCAAACGAGGAAGCTCCTTCTCTGAAGTCTTTATTTCCTGTAATTTTCTCTTCAAAGACTCAATTGAGCTCAGATCAGCAGTGGCCATTACCGATCTTTCGTCAATCAAGAGCTGTATTTTTTCTCTGATCACACGCTCTGAGAAATTATTGGCATCCACGTATGACTTTGCAAGCTCAGAAAGAATACTACGTTCCTCCTCGGTATAAGACAAGCTTTGTTCGGCAATAGCTTTGGCAGCATCTCCCTTCTTAATCTTATTGTATTCGGCCTTCAAAGATTCGTATTCTTCTCGTAATGCCTCTTTCCTCTCCTCTAAGTCTTCAAGAAGCTTTTTGGCTGCAATTTCTCTGTTCTTTCCTTGGAGAACAGCAAATTCTAGTAAATTAAATTCAATGCAAACTTTAGTCAACTCCGAAACACATTTTGCTAGAGTAGATATACAAATACTGGTATCCTTGTATTTAGATTGTATTTTCTCTTCTGTTGCTCTGATCTTTTCAGTATAATCCTTTTTTGAATCTCTTGTGATCTTCTTAATAAGTTCATCTGTTGTGGCGATTTTCGCTATGACTCTTGCTCTTTGGTTTTTCGTGATGCTTAGTTCAGCGAGGCGGTCCTTGACGGAGTCTAATTCCTTTTTAATACCCTTTCCTTGAGTAGATTTGTCGTTGTACAATTGCTGAAGTTTCTTTATTTCTCCTTTGATAGCTTCTTCCTTGTCCCTAGCTTCTTTTAATTGTTTGGACAACTCAGCCTTGGCTTCGGCATTTATTCCACTAGAATTAAAGTAAAATGACCTACCGATCTTTTCTGTCGAATAGAATACCTGCTTTTGTCCATACTTCGATCTACCCATAACGAATAGTGTATCTCCAGCAATAAACTTCTTGAAAGGGCAATAACCGTTATGATCAGGAGTGGTTAATTGGGTTACTTGTTCCTTATTTAGCGCTCTTCTGCAAACTGGAATCTCTTGCAATTTCGCTACGTCGTAGAGCATACTAAGTACTTCTGGCGGCCCCGTAATGAAGTCCGATAGGAATCCTTCAAATCCAAATCTCCTCACCTCCTCCTGGGTATACAAAGTAGTAGCTTCTCTCTGGGTTCTTGTCATCCTCATTGGGAAATTAATCCTTTTAGACAGGGCAAAGTTCTGCAAGTTCTGGAAGCTTTCTTCGTCAACTGTTGTAAAGGATAAAAGCGTGTTCTTGTCTATAACTTTCTCAAGATGTGGAGCAAATGCCATATCTGTGGCATTGCAACACACAGCTGGCGACTCAAAATACATCCCCTTGAATTTGGGTTCCGCCCTGAGGAGTTGATGTGCACTATAGGCTTCTTCTTGGGCTTGACTACGATATGAATTTCTTGGTTCAAGAACAACCAATTTATCGTTATTTTTCAATCTCTGTTCGATCTGTATAGCAGTATGCATTACTTGTTTGATAGCAGTGTGTTTAAGGTTCAATTTGTCTTGGAGAGTTTCTGCATCCGCATTTACAGAGTTTAATTCATCATTCTTTTGATTTCTCAAGGCGCTTAGTTCTTCCATCTCATTTTCCTGTGGAAGTTCAATTCTGTCACGCTCTCTTATTAACGTTTCTTTAGCGTGTTGAAGCTTGTCCAATTCCGCCCTTTTTTCGGCTGATCTGTTTTTCAATGTATTGATATTGGACTTCAACAGTTCAATGGTATCGTAGATAGTAGCCATATCCTTCTTTGTGTTTACATATCTTGAATATACCTCTTTTTGTTGTGTGTCCACTACATCCAACTCTGCTTGTTTCTTTTCGCGAGCAGTTTGGGCATCTCTCAATTGATTCTGGAGTGGCTTCGTGCCATCTATGAACTTGGCCAATTTAGCTTTAGCCTCATCCCTTTTGCGCTTAGTTTCACGCTGCTGGAGTTTCAAGTCTGCCAATTGGGCATAAGGTAGAAGCTTGGTGTGGTGTTCAATCTCAAGGGTTTTCTTTTCAAACTCTTTGAATTTCTTGGTTTCCTCCTCAAGCAGATCCTTTTCCTGAATCAACTTTTCGAGCTTGGAACTTATCTCACTTATTGTTATACCTAATTCGACACTGCGTGTATCTTTCTTGATCAAGTCCTCATGTAGAGCTAAAAGCTGCCCATCTCCTAGTGTTCTTTCCGTTTCAAGAAGTAACCTTTCAGGCGTAAGACCTGCAAACTCCACCACACGTTCTTGGGGCAAGAAGTGACATAAATTATCCAATTGAATATTGAACCTTTTCCTCAATTCCTTGATATTCGAGTCCGTGGCTGTTCTTCCGTTTATAGTATACCGATTATCCGACTCTGTGAATTCCCTGTTTATCACTACGGGAGGTTTATTATCGAAGTTCTTTAAAGTTATTTCTACAGTGCTTCTTGTTTGACCCGTCTTGATAATCGACTTGAGGTTCTTTCTCTTGATGAGATCAATCTTGCCCCCGAGACCCAAGCAAATGGCAGCTACAAGAGTACTCTTGCCGGTTCCGTTGGGTCCAATGATCATATTTAATGATGGAGACAAGTTAAACTCTGCGTATGAGTAGGTAGTGAAGTTTTTTACCTTAACTTTTAGTATGTAGCCAGGACGATACTTGTCGCTATTACTGTTGTCTTGGATTTCTGTAGAGTCTACATCATTATCCATATCAGCATCACTAAGACGAGGCATGAACTTCCTTCGTTTCGGATTTGAGCTGGGGCCCGTACTGGACCGCGCTTGCCGTGTATACTGGCTGAAGTCGCCTAGACCCTCAATGCTAGTCATGGTATGATTCACAACGAAGGAAGAGGTGAAGAAGAATAGGACCGGTTGAAGAAGCGGTTTTCAAGCACTTATCAAAAAAGCGTGTCAACGCGACTTGCAGCAAGCTTGATGTGGTAGCGCTAAAAGATGGTGATGTTAGTGGAGTAGAGAGGGTTGAACACGATGGAGAGTCCGTTGTATGTCTGGTATTTGTGAGGGAAGTTAAAAGGGGTTGTGATTGGAGATAAAACTAGAAATCGGAAGAGAAATGTGGGTTTCAATTGATAAGTGTATACAATCATGTAGGTAAATGTGCATTGTAAAGCTTGTGCTAAGATCAAAGATCAATAGGATATTCGTGCGATGCCAAATGATAAACAAGACTCAATCACTCAAGACGTACAAGACGTACAAGACGTACAAGATTGCACTAATAAGTGCGACTACTTCAATTGGAATAGATACTAAGTAGATAATAAGGATATAGTTTGCGCGAGTTTGATACCTGAGTATGGGGGGAAATCTTTTGTCACTACGATGGGTATTCATTTATCGTTGTAAATGGGGTGAACGAACAAAGAGGACAATAGAGCATTTACACTAGTTAACTAAGAAACTATCCTATGCTTGAATTCAAGTTTCTCTGACCACTATATGACATGGCATAGAGCTAGAAACTTACCAATTCTTAGCAAGTATGTAGGGCCTTTCTTCCTGCTTCTTGTACACACTCGGATAACTTTCTACGATATACTCTTCTCTCATACCCAACATGTTGTCTATCAAAGTCTCATAGTGTGCTTCTTCAAGGTAGGTTAATTCATTTCTAGAACTCTATTGAGCCCAGAAAATTAAGGCTACAATAATAAACATTGACTGCATCATTCTCATCTCGATTTAATCGAAACACTCCTATTTCCTAGAGGGGCTAGAAGGGCCGGTTATAACAACACTTACCAGAGAATTTCAAATTAGAAGTATATAATTAACTTTGCTCTTACTTCCTTTCTTACCTCCTCTGCCTCTCACATTAGATCTCTACGTAGATCTCACCATTCACATACTCTACACCTCCTTGCCCTCTCACAGAACACACTTTTTTTTTGCAGCATTTCTCACTCACTCACTCACGCACTCACTCACTCGCACACTCCACAGAGAAGTGCCTTTTTCTACTCTCTCAATCACAAAGTCTTTGTTTCCTCCCTTTTCCTCCGGGTAACCCTAAGAACCTTCCCATAAATTCTCTGGTTTTTTCTTCGTGCCTTCACTCTCAAATCACGCTTATGTAAGCTGTTGTTTACGTTTCCTTTACCCGCCAGATCGTATTTCTAAAACATCAACAACGACTTGATCTGTAGAAGACAGCATTTATCTTAGCATAGAATACGTGTTTCCAAGTAAAAGACGATATACAATGGTATGTAACCCCTAGAAAAGCGCAGTAGCGGTCGTTTTTCCTGACAAATTGCAACTACTAACGAGTTTACTGTGTAGTCCCAGAACACCAAGACCTACAAAGACGCATTTGCCTTATTCGACAAGAAAGGTACTGGTAAGATTCCTGTTGAGCACTTAGGTGACTTGTTAAGAGCAGTGGGCCAAAACCCTACATTGGCAGAAATCTCCGAGTTACAGAGCTCCGTCAAGGCCAACGAATTCGACTTCGACACATACCAGAAAATCATAGGAAGAAAAGACGGATTCAAGCCTTTGGGTTTGCCAGAAGACTACATCAAGGGATTCCAAGTTTTTGACAAGGAACAAACTGGTTTCATTGGTGTCGGTGAATTGAGATACATTTTGACTTCCATTGGAGAAAAGCTTTCTGACTCCGAAGTCGATGAACTTTTGAAGGGTGTTAATGTGACTTCCGATGGTAACGTTGATTACGTTGAGTTCGTCAAGTCCATCTTGGACCAATAAGTGATAGGAGCATAATTAGCCACCTCGCTGTGTGTACCCTTTCTGGAATGTTAGGGCACAGCTAGACACTTCGGTTCCCAATAGACAACCCACCTGAAACATGATGTAACGACGTCAACACGTAATCTACCTTATATATTTATTTTACTTCGTTTCTCTTTCTTTCCTTTTTGCTATCTCTTTCGTGCATAGGTTCAGTATACAAAGATAGTTTGTTCAGACGTTGGTCGTCCTCATCACCGTTGTAAGTTTACCCCATACTAACCGTATCCAGCTAATACTAACAAATAGTACTTTATGGTTGTTTTGTGTGCAGGAGAATATTTCATTTAAATAATTCCCATATTACTATTGCTTCAAAGTTAAACTTACTATTCGAGGTTATAACGTCCACATTCGACATGGTGGATAAGCTAAACGCCGTGGATGTTCAATTGGAAGCAGAGGATTTGCGGAAAAATGAGCGATTCCACCTATTTCCCTACGAAAGGTTGGAGGCTTTCACGTTAACTGCTGGTATCATTGGTGGATTGGCTGGGTTCTACGATGGAGTCAAAAGAGCGTCATTACGATATCTTACGGAGAACAGTCACAGATTACCCAAGACAGTAGGAGGATGGTACTTTTACCACAAGAAGAAGAACTATGTGATGATTATTGACGGAGTCAAGACGGGTATGAAACAAGGATTGAAGTATTCAACATCTGTTGGAGGATTCTTCGGATTGGAATGGATTATAGATAACTACGTTAGATGCAATAGTACAGATTTTATGAACACAACTGCGGCAGCAACGATCTATTCTGGTTTATTTGGATCTTTCCAGAGACTCAGTACTGTCCAAACTAGGAAGTACGTAGTCAAGGGCGCTGGCTTGGGTCTTGGTTTGGGTTTAGCTCAAGATATGTTGCGGTATGCCAGAGGAGGAGATGTCTGGTATCTTGAAAAGCTAGGCATCAGGCGCCCTCTGCAAAATAGTCAGATATTGGCACCAGCATAAATTTCACTCATATAGACTTGTACATAGACTTAATGGCTAGAAACGATAGCGTATGGTGTACGCAAGATTAATCAATAAATATAATGACTATATTGTAATGCAGAACGATTGTATAGGTCTATATAAGAAACATAAGTGTTACCCCCGGACATCTATTCTTCCTCGTCATCCGTCTCATCCAAGTCTGGAACTGGGTATTTTAATAGAGCTGCAATACCGGTTAATTGGTTTAGCTGGATACCAGACTCGTGTAAACTAGAAAATATAAACACCTTAGCACCCAATTGCTTCGCCCTCTCTGTCAAGTCGATATAGCTTCTTCTGGTTTCAATATCATCACTCTTAAATAGGGCATCCGTCACCATCAAGTACCGCACAGCATCCAAGTCGAGCGCTTTTGTTACTTCCTCGAGACCGTACCAAGCTCTACCGTCATCCTCGTTAAGCGCAGTTTGAAATTTTCCAAGGATTTCAGACTCTTCTGAAAACTTTGTATCGCTCAACTTCTTCCTAGTTGCCGGATCCTTCAATACTTCTTCTAATCCCTGCAAATATCCAGTAGATGCATGTGTAATAACAAACTTACTCTTATTCTTAAGGATATCATTGTACACCTTATTGTCTTTGCTTGAGTTACCTGAATTCTGTGATGCTGTGCAATCTTGCATTATCTTGTCGTACAACGACTTTGCCACAAACCCTGGCGACGCTAATAAGATAACTTTCAATGAATTGAAGTCGAAATGTCTGAGCATTGTCTCCAAAACCATCGTTAAGAAAGAGTTCATAGCTTTATCAAGATCGCGGGTTCCGTATTCACTATTCTTTCGAGGAATGGACTTTTCCACCTTTGCTTTCAACACCGTCATAGTGTCTGTAACGTAGCATATATGCGCTACACCCTCTTCCAATATTACGGCACCGATATCAGCCTTTTTCTCAATTGAGCACAAATCGTTCAAGATTGTCATGTCATATTCGTCCCAATTGTCTTTCAATATAGTCAAGTCCTTGTTCAACTCGATTTCGGCGGTGTGGTAACTGTTCAATGGAACATACTCGTTTGGTTCCATGGACTTTCCGCTGACTCTCATATTGCTATCTGAAGCTATGTAGTCGATGTCTTCCAACACCAACTTCAACTTGACCAAAACCTTCTCCATTTTGCTCTTTCCTTTCTGGATCTGCGCCTGGTTTCCTTTCTTGACGTTTCTGTATGTCAATACCTGAACCGTGTCTCCTGTCTTGAGCAAGTTGTACAAGTACCAGAGGTCTTCTGAGTCCTGGGGAACAAACGTAACCGCCACGTTCTTATCCTTCAATTTGACTCTATTTTTCACAAGCATTTCTGTAATTGTTTATTAGTGTGAGAGTAGTTGTCCTGGTGGTAACAGTAGCAGAATGTTGTTCTAGTCGTAGTTGAAGGAGAAAAGCAGTAACGAAAGTCTTGATTTTCATATCCAGTCATAATGATTTTGTTAGTAAGAAATGAGTCGTTGTGCTGTATACAGGTGGTGGTGGTGATGTGGTGGTGATGTTTGATGGTTATAGTGGTGATAAAAGCATAGGAAGATGATGTTAAAATGGTTAGTTAGTGGGGGGAACTAATAGCCGTGGGTTCCACTAAGTGATTTTGGATTGAATATTAAAAAAATGCAAGGAAGATGAACAAGAATGGTATGTGGTGTTGTTTTTAGTGCTACTATATTTGAAATGCTTCACCCGATGGCTGCAGAGTATTAGCTGGTGAAAAACCAAATACTCTGGCTTTTTTTTATATTACTTCAACATCTTTTCTGTCATTATAAAGTGTTGGTTTAAAATGAAGATGAAATCAAGCTCTAAGAACAGGATCTCTGAACTACGTTCAATAACCTTCTTGTCTATTACATCTACATCAATAGTCTCCTCATTCACAGACTTTTAACTGCAAAAAGTGAATTCGCAGCAGTTATTCGGCGCTACCGTATATAGTGGAGAACGCCAATGACAATGACAATGACCAAGTAATAAGGGGATTTGATACTTACTTTAAGCTTCTGTCAAAACATGTAAAGTACCATAGTTACCAGCGCATCTCACTACACTTCATTAGATCTACTTTCCTTTATCTTAATTCGTATATATATTAGTCCATGCTACATCTACTTAACCTCAGCCTTGACGATAGTAGAGTTCTTACAGAGCTCGCCTCTTTCGTTTACCAATCTCTTTCGCTCCTTTCCTTCTTCTGTGTATGTAACCTCGAGCTTCTCGTTGGTGGAGAAACCTGGTTGGACAGCCTCCCAGACCTTCTTCTTAGGGTTCAATTGCTTCTCTGGAGTACCGTTGAAGTCTTCAAAGAAGATCTTCTCACCGGCCTTGGAGCCAGCTGGTGGGTTGACAAACTCAACAGTCTCATCCTTGGATGCACACAACACCATAGCACAAGACTTGACACCTCTCATAGTAACTGGTTTTAAGTTGGCAACAACGACAACGTATCTCTGTTGCAATTCCTCGATAGGAATGTACTTGACCAAACCAGAACAGACAA
Organism: Scheffersomyces quercinus; assembly: GCA_030556775.1. Classification (NCBI taxonomy): domain Eukaryota; kingdom Fungi; phylum Ascomycota; class Pichiomycetes; order Serinales; family Debaryomycetaceae; genus Scheffersomyces; species Scheffersomyces quercinus. Next base: position 605,786 of record JAKTUQ010000006.1, on the reverse strand, counting down.
TTCTTGGTCCCTCTTCGTCACCCATGTCAATGGTGGACATGTATAAGGAGTCAGCATTTGGATGCTTCTCGGCCTTTTGGATGAAACCAACTCTGAAGTCAATCATGGATGGGTTTGGAGGAACAACAGGACCCAGAGCAGCAGCCTGCTTAGCGTTCTGTTCAGCTTTAGCCTTGGCCTTAGCGGCTTTCTTGGCCTTGGCAGCTTCAGCCTTAGCCTTCTTCTCTTCTTCACTGATAGCAGCTCCACCTTCTGGCTTAGCTCCCTTGGCTTCAGCGGCTGGGGCAGCAGCTGGGGAAGCAGCCTTCTTATCCTTACCAGCGACATCTTTAGCAGCAGCTGCAGCAGCTGGCTTCTTCTTCTCCTTGATTTCTCTTGGAAGTTCGACGTTGTGGTTGACCTTCAACTGGTCTTCTTGTGGGACCTCGACCAAAGTGTTTTGGATCAAGTCTGCCCATCTGATGATATGTCTGTACTTGGCCAAGTCGTCGGTGGAAGACCACTTAGATGCTACTGGGAGAGCCTTTTCAAAGACGACTAAGTCGGCCTTGGAAGGAACGTTACCAGCAATGAAAGTCTGGGTTCTTAAAGCGTTGTTTAAGGCGACCAATGACTCTTCTTCATCGAGTCTGGTGCTTAATGTCTGGAACTGAGACGAAAGAGCCTTCTGTTCAGCTGACAATTCCGGGAATAACGATTCCTTGGCGGAGGAAACTTCCTTTAAGGATAACTTTGTGAATTTGCTAATCAAGTCAGCCATCTTACCTTACTTTTCTTCTATGTGGTTGGCGTACTAACAGCTACAAGACGTTGGTGACTGTTCTTTCTTCTGCTTCGATTTGTGGAAAAGTGAATTTTTTCAGACTGAAAAGGTCACGTGAGTCTATTTGGCTGGATTCGTATATACTAGTATGGGGGGTTGGTGATGGATAAAGGGGGGACATTGGTGATATGGTAGTTGTGTGCAAACTTGGTGAAATAGAGTTGAAAAAGATAAGTGACAATGTCTGCAAAGTGTTTGATGTATTTTCTATGCATTTTTTCTATGGGTTTTGTTAATTGTGGTGACTATATTCAAATTTGTATTGGGTTGATTAAAGATGCAAAAAGTCCCAATTGTTGAGAAATGTGGAAATGTAAGGTGATCCAAATAATATCTGTTAAAGTAGTATTATTATGTATAAAAAATACCTCATCTATGTTAGCAGGGTAAACAAAATAGTTGCCAAAGACCTGATACTAAGTATAAATTCACTAGTCTCCTACTAATATATATAGTCTATTCCTTTAAGGTAAGTATATAGTGATGAAATATGGTAGCGCCAAACAATTCCTAAAAGTTCATCTGCTTCAAAGCAAGCAAAAAGCGATAACAAGTAGTGCAAGGTTAGGTCGAGACTCGTTTCTTCAATCTCAAATCGTCTAATTAGATTCCAAATATATACAAATTGGTCCCCAATCTCGAATCTAACTCGTGTGCCGATATACAATCTTATACTTTATCTACATCTCAACTTCGATCCTGCCTCTCTTCCACTTATTAAAAGCCTCGTATTTAAAGCATTTTCTCACAGAACATCTCATACAAACAGCAGAAAACTACTGTGAACACCCATATATCTACACAAAAAACACCTCCAATATCACTAAAAATTGCTCTACCTCTAACCATACACCTTACCTCCAGTATCTCTTCATCAGCAACCCTCTTTCACCTCTCCTTCCCACTCCTCTTCCATCCCCCACAATCCGTGTGGTAGCGCCGTGACACCTGATTTTTCTTCCTCGCATAAACCACCGTTTTCGGAGTCTTTTGTATTGCGAGTAACAGTGGTTTATTAGCATTTCAGAGTATAGCGGCAGTATTGGTTGACATTGTGAGTCTTATAATAAGGACCAAGGCGAAATACTGTTAGATGCGAAACAGTTATGAGTAGTGAAGACCCAGAAGGAATCCTTGCCGACAAGGATGATTTGGTCAAACTGGTATGTTTACAAAGTTTAGAATTGGATATAGTGTAGATGTTGTTGTAGAGAAAGACGCCGAAATTATGGGATTGGGCTCTTTTTCATGGAAATATTCGTTATTATGAGGCACCTATATCCCTATGGAGGACTTGCTACTAACATTCGCCTCTAGAAACGCAAAAAGACCAATAGAGCTTGCAATCATTGTCATAAGGCTCATATGACATGTGATACCAGTAGACCATGTAAACGATGTGTCCAAAGAGGGCTCGAGTCGTCTTGTGAAGATGCCCCAAGAAAAAGAAAGAAATATCTAGCAGATGTGCCAAACACGGCTCTCATGCAACCAAACCGATTACAGCATACGACCACTGTTGATTCCAGTAATGTCTTAGGAAATGACCCTGTGAGATCCAATATGTTTCAAGCTACGTCGTTCCAACAAAGTGCTACACTTCCAGCCAATTATACTATGGGTGGCCAGGATGACATATATTCGTTGGGGAATTTCTCAAATGACAATAATACCAATAATAATAGCAACCAAATGCGGTCGTCATTTAGTCAGAACCAGGGTACTCCTGGTCAGATCCAAGCTGCAGACTACATGCGCAAAGATTCACTACAGTCACAGACAAAGAAGCCTTATAACAGCCTGAGGAGAACTAATTTCCTCTCCTCGGCAGCGGACTTGGAATATTCAACCCTTTCCAATATCTTACAAGATAACTTCATGCATGCAAATCATTCTACATCCAATGAAGGTACCCCTAACTCCATCAACCTTTCCCCAGCACTATCACCACATGCATTGTCGAATACAGTATCGACGAATACGAGAAATATGACTTCACCTGATGATAATTATATCTCCAAACGTACCCAACAGAGATCACCATATAAATCGGGACCTTCGCAAACACCATCACCTCATGATCAAATCACGACAAATACTACTAAAGGCACAAGGATATCAAACGCAAGTAACATATATGAGAACCAAGGCTATCCTAAATGTGACGAGACAATTAATCAGTATTTCCTTGGACCAACAGAATCTGATCATATACTGATGTTCCCGGATGTGATAACAGCTATAGAGTCCATGAAAGCTTCAGACCCTGCCGTATACATTGAGCGTAACTCAAAACTGGCTTTATCTTTCACAATCGGAATAGTGCCTGATGATAACCATTACACGAAAGCGGGAGACTCTCAGGATAATGAGTCCTTCTATAAAGAGCCCGAAGAAATCTACGCAAAGGTGAAGAAGCCTTTTTCATATACACCAGGTTATCACTCGTTAATTGCCTATTTAAGGAAGCGATTTACGAAGCCTATGTTGGTAAAAATGGCGGAATCAATGGCTGCTTATAGACCTTCCTTTATCGCATGTACGAACTCCTTGAAGGAGGGCGACTTGATTTTTATGGAACAGTGCTTCCAGAGAACATTACTAACATACGACAATTTTATCAGAGTAAGTGGTACGCCTACGATAGTCTGGAGACGTACGGGAGAGATAGCATATGTCGGAAATGAGTTTTGTATATTGACCGGCTGGACTAAAGATGAGTTGTTGGGCAAACAGAGAAAGTTCATTGTGGAACTCTTGGACGATAAATCAGTGTTGGAGTACTTCCAACTCTTTCTGAGGATTGCCTTTGGAGACTTTTTGGGAGCTACCATGACCGAATGCACGCTTCTTACGCCCAAGAAGGATGTGAAAATACGAACGGGATGTATGTGGACATTGAAGAGAGATGTGTTTGGCATTCCGATGATGATTGTGGGGAACTTCCTCCCCATTTTGTAGTTGCATATGTATTTATTAGTGTAAGATACGAAGTAAACGAAGTTAAGAGATTAATAGAGTGATGTAGAAACAATGTAAAGTCGTTAGAATTTCTTAAAGTGGACTTCCATACTAGCCGTATTGGATTGAATGTGGTCATTGGTTTAACAAAACTACAAATATCAATGGACCTATCTACATTTTCATGTATATGTACTTTGCAATATATTCAAAATTAGCTGCAAAACAAAGAAAAATTGCAAATTCTCTAATTTCATTTCGTAGGATATCTTCCAGAAGACACTGCTTATCCACAAATGAAACTTTAGAAAAGTCCAAAACTGCATCAAATATACCACATTCCACTTTTAGGCAAACTGTATTTCTATCTCGTTTACCTTCTCTGCCACGTATAGATCATACACACATAAAGACTACTTACCTGCCAACCCACATTCTTCCTCACTGCCCCATTCGTTAACTATGCGCACACTGGACACTCCGCAATGGCCTCATCCCCATACTGTCCCGTTTAGGAAATGATACGATTGGCGGCTAGATGCCAGTAAAATCTAAGGCCAGGGATTAGTAGAGTTGTTGTGTAAGCTATGTTACAGTTTGACTATCTTTTGTACGTACAGATTTGTTACAGATTTGTTACAGATTTGTTACTTGTTTGTTAGCACATCTAGTACTACATATTGCTGAGTGAAAAATCCATTTACATTCTACGTGAAAAACCGAGATCTTAGTCTACGGTGTATTGTCTATTGTTAGGTATTTTGCTGTCAATAATTATCGATAATTGCTATTAGTGAAGTGTCAATTCGGCAATTGTTAATTTAGGTGAACGCTATATATTTCTGAAATCTCTTTATACTGTCAATTTTCAATTGGTATTTGATATTCGATACTTGATTCTTGATATTTGTCCTTCTCCATTATATCAATTGACTATCCAAAATATCCAGTTTGTCAAGCAAATTCATAGTGCTTATTCTCATTTGATTTGGGCTTTCTTGTGATCACAGTTCCCTGAATACTTTATATTCAATTGTGGTACTACCATCGCCATTGCCTACTCTTCTTCCTCATCCTTTCACAATTACTTCGCCCAACGATATCTCCCTTTCCCTCGCCTCCTCTCCTCAACCTCAAGACTCCTCCCTGATGACTCTGGCCTCGAATAGCGGATCTACCGCTAAGTTAACGCCTAAGTTGTTGGCTACAGTCTCTGTGATTTGCCTTGGTTCCCTCCAATTCGGATACCACATGGCAGAATTGAACTCTCCAGAGCAATTGATTTCGTGCAGAGTATCGATCCCCGGCGGTGTCCCGTACGAACATTCATGGTTCGGATCTCATGGCTTTGTTAGATGTATCCAGCTTTCCCCACAACAGGTTGGCTTGGTCACTTCGATATTCAGTATCGGAGGTTTACTTGGTTCGTTCTACGTGGGAACAATTGCTGACGCTATCGGAAGAAAGAAGACCAGCTTGCTCCATTGCTTGTTGTTCTTGGTCGGATCTGGCTTGAATGGTCTTAGCAATTCATATTACGCTTTACTATTTGGTCGTTTCATCTGTGGATTGGGCGCTGGTTCTGCAATTGTGATTACTTCGTTGCTTATAAACGAGATCGCCCCACCCTCCTCTAAGGGTTTATTGGGATCAATGAACCAAGTAAGCATCAATGTTGGAATCTTATTTACCCAGTTGTTATCATTGAAGTGGACAACTGACAACGATTGGAGACTCTTATTGTTCATGGCCGCATTGATTGCATTGGTAAACTTTGTTCTCATCTTGTTGTACGTAGAGGAGTCGCCATTATGGCTCTTGAACAAGGGCTTCTCTACCCAGGCATTTACAGTATTGCATAAATTAAGAGGAGGCAACTATTCAGAGTCTCAAAACGAAGTCAATAGTTGGAAGAAACATGGCGCTGGTTCGTCAGACGAAGATGCTGGATTATTAGACGGACAGTCCCTTGAAGACGGACTGGGACCATCTCGTTCTGGAAATTCTACAGTGACCGTCAAGGAATACTTGACTTCGCCTGAATACAGCAATTCTAAGATTGTAGCTACAGGAATCTTGATTCTCCAGCAATTCGACGGAGTGAATTCGATCATTTTCTACGGTGTCTCTGTTTTGGTGACCATCTTCCCAAACCACGCCATCATTATCAACTGTTTGATCTCTTTGGTCAATGTAGTCGTCACTTTTGCATCCGCCACAGTGGTTGACAGTTTGGGTCGTAAGCCGCTATTGTTGACCTCAGTGACTTTCTTGGGACTTCTGACAATTTTGATGGGTTTCGGTATTATTTATACCAACTCGATATTGTCAATAGTTGGTACATTCACATACATAACCTTTTTTGCAATCGGTATGGGCCCTATTCCGTTCCTCTTAGTTGGTGAAGTCACACAACCAAGAGCGAAGGCGCTGGCGCAAAGTTGGGGTACCACCATGAATTGGTTGGCAACTTTTATTATAGGATATGCCTTCCCTATTTTGAAGAATTCTTGGATCGGAGGAGGAGTTTACTTCATTTTCTCGTTCATGTGTGTGGTCAGTTATTACTTTATTAGCGAGTGGATTCCAGAAACCAAGGGCCACGATACTTATGAAGAAGTGTGGGGAATCTCTTCTAACTAGACTGGAGGGAGCCACATGTCATTATTCGTAGATTCGCCTTTTGAGTATAGGTTAGGTATCTAATGCATGTGTAACTAAGAACTTTCTTGTCGTATTTCGAATAGTTATTTGATAGTGATATGAGCCATCATTCTTGTAGTGTTCTTTATTCTACTACGAGTGATATTCTCTCTCCACCGTTCTAATCATTTTGCAGCTTCTGCAGCACTTGGAGATGCAAATATTACTATTGGTATTAATATCACGCGTTTGTCACAATATTTCATCTAGGGCTAGAGCCCTTCTCACACTGTTTTCTCTTTTTCTTATACTACATACACTCTACCACCGCCTTTCTCCTCACACTGCGAAGAAAACGTCCCTCAGTTAAGAACTCGGACCCCTTTACTGGCATTCATAGTGAGTACTTATTCCTGTACACACATCGTTCACGTGAGGTCTCTGAACTGCTCAATTTTTTCACGAAGACTCTCAGTACTGCGACAGAGACAGCGAGAAAAAATTTATCAAGCGGTTCTTAAGTTAAGTGAAATTGGACTTCTCTTTCTTTCCTACAAGTTATACTTAATCTATATCATTAACAATGCCTACCAGATTAACTAAAACCAGAAAGCACAGAGGTCACGTTTCCGGTATGTACTAGAAACAAGAGCGTCCAAGAGACGAGATAAGTGGAACCAGTGGAGTAGAAGATTGGCTGTAGATGAAAAACCAGAGGAAGGTGAAAAAAGAAGACCTAGTAGAACGAGAGAAGATTCGAAGTAAATAATCAGTAATACGATCAAGAGAATCACATTCAGTGTTATATTTCATAAGAATTGGGATCCTGTTGTCCAAGAAGACTCGAAGTCCTTCCATTACATCACATCAAATTTTTACACTAATAGAGTGGATATCCAGCAACGAACTGTGAGCGAATCACCAATAATACCATGATTAACGTCATAAAAAACCCATTAGCTCATAACATCAAGAAGCAATCCAGACAATCAAGAATGAATCCAACAAGTCTTCATAGCCAGTCTTCAATAACACAACTTTTCACGAATAATTCAATTTGAATTTAATACTAACTAACTATTATAGCCGGTAAGGGTAGAGTCGGTAAGCACAGAAAGCATCCCGGTGGACGTGGTAAGGCTGGTGGTCAACACCATCACAGAACTAACTTGGACAAGTACCATCCAGGTTACTTCGGTAAGGTCGGTATGAGATACTTCCACAAGCAACAAAACCACTTCTGGAGACCAGAGATCAACTTAGACAAATTGTGGACTTTGGTTGAAGAAGAGAAGAAGGACGAATACTTGAAGTCCGCTTCTGCTTCTGCTGCTCCAGTCATCGACACCTTGGCTGCCGGTTACGGTAAGGTCTTAGGTAAGGGTAGATTACCAGAGGTCCCAGTCATTGTCAGAGCTAGATTCGTCTCCAAGTTGGCCGAAGAAAAGATCAGAGCTGTCGGTGGTGTTGTTGAATTAGTTGCTTAATTTTTTCTTTCACACTAGGGTTTCTAAGTTATATCATGTACTTTCTATATATTTTACATACTCTTCCGAAAGGATAAAATAAATAATTGTATTACGTTCAAAAGAGTGACTGGGAGAGTAGGCTGTAGGATATACTGAAGTCAAGATGACTGGAGTTGGAACGAAGAAAATCTACGTTAATATAGTGGTACTCAGAAAAAGGTTCAAAATACGGTATTCTAGGAACACGACTGTCAACAGAAAGAAAGAATAAGCACACAACAGTAAGCAAAATTATATGAACACAATCAACATTTGGGTCGACAAGTCCTAGTTTTAACAAGGAACTAGGATCTTCCAATTAGTTCTACGACTTCAGCTAAACTTTCCATATAAAAAAATTAACATTGCTATTCTACACCTCTCTACGAATGCTAACGCTGCAATACAATTTTTCACAATTTTCATCGATCAAAGCATTTCTACCACTATTTCCAAACGAATTATCCACTAAAATAACTCAGAGTTTACAACATGAATTGATTCTACATCCCAAATTTGTTGCACTCCACGAATACTTCATTCCCACAAAACTAGTCACTTTCACTCTTATTCTTCACTCTACTGATTTCATCATTCTCTGCCCTTCACTCTTAGATCTTAACTCACCTCTTCACCTCTTACAAAATGCCATCTCCACCACCAAACTCACACAAGTTTGTACTTCTATTATTGCGTCAAGGATCTCGAGTTACCCAATTAAACAAAAATTACCTTTCCCATCACTCCTGCACATATATCATACTCTGTTTACATTTCCAAACTCATCAAGTCTATTGGATCGGGCAGGTGTCAGTGGAGGAGTTTTCCCAGGACCTTTTATTCTTTCTTGTTAGTGACAAGTTGGGTATGCTAGTCGCTGGAAGTAGAATAATTCGTCAAGCCCGTTGGAAAACTCAAAAACCACATTTTGGGTCTTTTAGTTCACCTCTTTTGTCGTATAGATCTCTGTTCTTGCCAGTAGAATATAAAATGTCGTTAAGCAATGGAAGCTCGGTCCACAGCAGTGCTGTGGATACCTCGGAGAACATATGGAAGCCAGAGACTGCGGTGCCAGAACATATCAAAAAGTTGTTGGTGCCTAGTGGCCCCAACAAGGGCGTTAACTATATCTTAGCGTTTGTGCAAATAGTACGTCTTTTGAAGACCCAGAAGAGAACAGGATGGGTGGACAGAGGCATTCCACCTGAAAGAGTGGAAAGTATTAGTGACCACATGTACAGAATGTCGATTATTTCGATGACCATACCTAATGAGAACATAGACATCAACAAGTGCGTGAAAATAGCCCTTATTCATGATATCGCCGAAGCATTGGTAGGAGACATTACTCCCTTTGGCGGAGTGTCAAAAGCAGAGAAGCATCGTCGTGAATTGGAATCGATTGAGTACTTGTCTGAAATCATCAAGCCTTACAACGAGCCCTTTTCCAAGGAGATCTTGGAATTGTGGTTGGACTACGAAGAGATCAGAAACATCGAAGCCAGATACGTCAAGGATATTGATAAGTATGAGATGATTCAGCAAGCCTGGGATTATGAACAAGATTTTGGTCTTACCTACGACTTGAGCGAATTTTATCAATCCAGATCCGCCATTGTGTCCAAGGAAATAGGAGAGTTGTGTGACGAAGTTATTAGACAAAGAGACGCCTTCGTTGCCGAATTAAAGAAGTAGGCCCGATTTTCATACAAACATCTACTTCTTCTTGCATTATACCACCAGTTTTGTATCTTTCTGTGTAGATTAGTTGTAGATATTCAGTTATTTCTACCAATGAATGTACATGAGAAAAGTAATACTAATAGAAGAGAAGTAGCTATGAATAGCGATTGTATTTTATAGTGGTTTTGGGAACACGTATTAAATCCTAAAATATCTGCTATGCCACCTTCTTGCCCCGTTTTGTTTTAAGTACCCACAAACCCAACCACTAACTTCAAAAAAGATACTATTGAGTACTTCTCTTCTCTCTCCTCCCTCTTGCATCTTTTTGCAATCATTATAAGCGCTCGTAAAATTATGTTAGTAGTATCTGCAGGAATTCGATATACCATCTTCTCTTTGAAAGAATGATGGATGCTGACAATTAGGTGGAGTTAGGTATTCTTTTGGTAGGCGTAATTTGTGTTGTTGAGAATTACTCGAGATGCCCGAACCAGTGGAGGTGAAAAAGACGGAAACCGCTTCGAAGCCCGAAATTGGGGTGACGGGGCGTAAAATCATCTATGGTAAAGATGGCAAACCGTGAGTATTCAGTGCAATAATGGAAAGACATGAAATATGGAGTAACTAACCAATTTTAATAGATGCCGTTCGTGTAACAACTTATTGGATTTTCAGTTTGCCACTGCTGGCATGACTAAGGGCGCTCTGGCAGTGTCCAGTCCTAAGGTAAAGGAGAACCAGCCTGTCGCCGTCAAAAAGGAGAAATACAACCCATATGCGAAGGACATTCCGCCTGATGTGGAAGTGCTAGGAAAGTCTTCGTGGACTTTATTGCACGCCATCGCAGCAACATATCCAGAGAAGCCTGACGATAAGAAACAAAGTGATATGAAACAGTTCTTGAAGTTATTCGGAAACTTCTACCCATGTTGGTTCTGCGCCGAAGACTTCACCAGATACATGGCTAAAAACGAGCCTAAAGTAGAAACCCAGGACTCCCTAGGAAGGTGGTTGTGTGATGCTCATAACGACGTTAATGCCAAGTTGGGAAAGCCAAAATTCGACTGCAACCTCTGGAAGAGAAGGTGGAAAGACGGTTGGGAAGAACAAGACTAGGTAATTCCGTGGTAGGAATCGGAAAAGAAAAGAAAAAAGTTACCAGCGACGACAATACCCGAGTCGACTAACGTATCTTCTGTATATACATAGAATTTTGATTTTAACTACTAGTTATCGTCCCTGTAAATAGACATATATAAACGTTAACAAATTTGATGTATGCCGTTATGTCGAAAAAGTCCTGAAATGCGACAAGAAATATGAAATGCGACAATAGCAACAATAGTAATCTAAAGTATGGATGGAGCGAAGTGGCCATTGAACTAAACATATCATTGCAAAAACACTCTTTCGTAGTATAATCCTCAATTGCTCCTTGGATCTGTACTATCATGTCACAATTACTATTAAAAGGTTTGCAAACTACTAACAGGACTATTGGTTCTCAATTGAGCCTAAACACTCGCCGTACTTTCTTGGGTGGATGGTTTAAGGCTTGGACTACACAGAGGTTGATTTACCCTCCAGCACCACTGGAGTTCACTACCAAGAATCGTATTATTCCTAACTACATTTCGTCAAGCACTGAATTGTATGACTTTATCTTGTTCAAAGAGCCCGTGTTGTTAAACTTCACCTACGCAGACCCGAAGTCTAACAAGGTTACCAAGGCCCTTTTCGATATCTTGAGTAACAGTAAGAAGTACCCCAAAGACTCAGAGAAAAATGCTGTTTATTTGGTTAACATATCGGCAGATACAGAAGGAGGCAGAGAGTTAATGCAAACATATGTTGTTGAAAATCAAATACCAGCAATTATTGTTTTAAAGAAACAGGTTCCGGTTTATAGATATGTGCCTAATTTGGATACATTCAGTGAACAGGATTTGATTGAATGGATCAAAACCATCGAGTAGGCATTCTAGCAGTAGGCAATCTGCAATAGTCGAATTTACTCACAAGGATAGTTTATTATGTATGTTACGTTCTAAAAAAATTGAATATTGGATCAATTGGGCGGTGTGAAATGTAGAGAATGATGTTGAATTTTGTGAAAGAGGCTAGTATTGGAGGAGAAGTGAAATAGTATGATTGGATCTCATATGGGTTCCTTATAAAGTACAAAGGTATTGTAGTTACAGACAAAGAGACTATACACCACCCCAAGGCTCAAGACATAAAGACGGGTTCGGGAATTCATTTTTGAATTCAGTCCAATTAGACAACTAGATTCAACCCAAATGAAACAGACTCGAATCATAGATGGTTAAGATAAAACGACGATCTGATATGGGCGCTTTTTAGTTCAGAGTGGCTGTGAAAAATGGGTTTTCCGACAGGCATTCCGTAACTCTATTTGAAAAATTGCCCAATCAAAGTCTTGGACTGTGATACCAAGGCGTTCCTTACATATTGACATCTCTCCAGACCCTCAGTAAGCTTTCGAAACGACGGTTTCCACCGTAATCCGAATGGCTGTGAAATCGCTATGGTGCCAAAAGAAATTCCATCGGCTTCTCAAGCCGAGGAAATTTGCTTGCTCACTACTAACACTGTGAGACAGTGACAGCAGTAGCCGACCTAATCACCTTAGATACCACCACCACCACATCCAAGTAAGACCATATTTCCTAGTCAAGATTTAAGGTTCGCTGCCCAGACGGCTCGAACCCAGTGGAACATCTCTAACCGGAATCAGCCCTCTACTTCTCCTGCTTTTCCTCCGTCTCCTCTTACCTTTCACTAATCCACCGACTACGGATAATCATGTCCCAAAACGGCAACACTGAAAAATAGCGTTACCGTCAGCAGAGCAGAAAATTTATTATTAGTAATTTCTTATGAAAACCGCTGGTGAAATATTAGTCAGTATAAGAAAGCAGCGATATTCCTTTGTCAGCACAGTGTAAAGTTGTATAGCACAGTAGTGATTTTTCGGGATATAGACAGTATATATAACGGTTAGAACCATCAGACAGTTTATTTAAGCTGAAAATTCGTTGTAAAGTGCCTAATCTACCACTAGTCCGTCGTTTCAGTCTCTTACCACTCCACAGTTCAATAAAAAGGTAGTACCACCAAGCAAGAATAATCACACACAATAAAAAACAACATCATGGCCTCTCGCACACCGGTTACATCGCCTAAAAAGGCCAAGATACAACACCCGATCCCTTTGGCCAACCGGATCCCAGATTTGAGTCACATGCCTTTGATTTCACCAGTGGTGACTCCCTCAACAAGATTATCTGACACTCCAGTACCACCGCCCGAGATCTCCGACGAAGTAAGACACCAATTGGCATTGCCAGACACTCTCCCAAAAGTCAACTGCTTGGCAAGAGCCAGAATTCCAACAACCCAGGGCCCTGAGATCTTTCTCCACTTATACGAGAACAATATCGACAACAAAGAGCATCTAGCCATTGTCTTCGGAGAGGACGTCAGATCCAAGACCCTCTTCAAGCAACGCCCAGGTGAGACACAACAAGACAGAATGACTAGAGGAGCCTACATTGGTAAACTTTTCCCTGGAAGAACATCTGCCGATCGTGATGATAAGGCCAATACTGAGTTGAAATTTGAAGCTAATGGGGAGTTGATTGGAGAAGCTGCTACCACATACCAAGAGCCGGTTTTAGTTAGAATACATTCTGAGTGTTACACTGGAGAAACTGCTTGGTCAGCCAGATGCGACTGCGGTGAACAGTTTGATGAAGCAGGCAGAATTATGGGTGCAAAGGGTCATGGATGCATGGTGTACTTAAGACAAGAAGGTAGAGGCATTGGTTTAGGTGAAAAGTTGAAGGCCTATAATTTACAGGATTTGGGAGCAGACACAGTTCAAGCCAACTTGATGTTGAGACATCCCGCAGATGGCCGTAATTTTTCATTAGCCACCGCTATTTTGTTAGACTTGGGTTTAACTGAAATCCAATTGTTGACCAATAACCCAGATAAGATTCTCGCCGTGGAGGGTAAGAACAGAGAGGTCAAGGTATTGGAAAGAGTGCCTATGGTCCCATTGGCTTGGAAGTCCGGTGCTGGCATCAAGTCTAAGGAGATAGAAGGTTACTTAAGTACTAAAATCGAGAGAATGGGGCATTTATTGGAGAAGCCTATTAAAATTAACTAGCAATTAGCTGGTACGACTAACGAAATAGAGGATTAAGATACATTGAACATCAATTCACTAATAGTCTTGGGAGACTTGTAAGGTTGATATAATCATAATACGCCGCCGATTGGCAAGAACCTCAAGGCGGGACAAAACTGGAGAACTTTTCAGGTAGTACCAGTACATGCCAAATCACATATACATAGTTTCATGGTTATTTAAATATAAGTTACGGTAATGCACATTAATAAGAAAGAATGATTTATGAATGTAGTGGAAAGAAGTGGATTTAGACATGAGAAATCAAAATAAATGGTGAAAGAATATTGAAGCTTAAAGTACATGGCACTCATGGAGTTAATATAAAAGCTTATAAATGGACCATTGAAATGGCTGCGAATTGGTGAATTCTCGAAGAGAGCGTGGCTTCTAGTGAGAACTATTACTTTCTCTCACTTTACGTCCAAGTAGACATACTAGAACATCAGGCGGTGGTTCTCTGAAGGTAACCACTTTGTAGTATTAAATATAGGGCACAGATTGAGAGAAAACAAAAAGATCTGGTATGGTTTCTAACTACAATACATAAGAGATCCGGGTTGTGGGGTAATACTTATTTCTTCCAATTGCTTGCTTAACTAAAATTGGAAAGGAACAAAGTAGTCTTACAACGACTTAATAATCATAATACAGTGAATAAATTGAATAAGCTACCATTTTTTATAATACCAACCGGAACATGCGGTTAAGGTATCATGTCATAATGTAAGCACAGGTTCCAGGTGCTAATGGGATCGGGTTCCATAGCGTCTAAACGGCTAAACATGCCCTAACATTGAAAGCCGGATTACAGGGCAGATTTCTGTGGATACTCTTGACTCAGATGACTCACGAGTTTCCGGCTTTTCAATAGAGGGGATTCTTCTGTCGTCAACGGAAGTAGGGGGTTAGTATATGTTGGGTGGGTGCAATAGAAGAAGTTTGGTGGGTGGATCACGTGTGATATATGAGGCTGATGCTTTCCGCGGAACGGAATTGGCTGCAATTAGCCCGTATTGCAAATGGATACCTGGTGGGGTAGTAGAGGGTGATAGTGGTGGGGACGGATGCTGATTAGTGCATAGATACGATAGTGAGGGAATCATTAGTAAGAGAATCTGTGGGTGTAACCTTCTTAGAAAAGAAATTACGGAACGGATTGAAAATATGTTGCAGCAGTGCCACGCTCTTTGCGCTGCGGTTCCAGTGTTCCAACTGGAATTCTCTCAGAATTTTGACGTATTTGTTGGATTCAGGGATGGGAAGGGCTTCTTGAATTGAAATACATAGAAATTCGGCGAGTTACTAATCAACTAATTTGTAATGTTGGTTTGGAGAATTTTTCTGTAAAAAATATAGCGTACATGCACATGTAATGGGATATTTGATGGTAATGATGCTGTGTTCTGCTGTATTTCACTACGCTTTATACGTCAACCCACGTAACTAAGCAGGGAGTTTGCGCTTATTTCGTTTTGCACCCGAGCTCCCTACGGGGAGACAGTATTTTCTTGTGTTAAGAGACAGTAGATGCTGTGCTATCCTTGACCCAAAGCCATTACTGTTTCATTGATTGTGATTGAGTGTAGAGATGGTTCAACGTACCAGAAGCCAGTAAAGATTAGTCTATACTTTAATTCTTCATTCGTTCAGACATTGCGCTATTATCTGCCTTCCAAGGAGAATTCCTCGGCTTACTGGTACCCTTCTACGATCGTATTTGCTATCTAATTGGCTGAAGGCTTGCTTACGCCATGTTAACGGTTGATCTCTCCCTGTTTCACTCTTTTAAGCACGAAACTCAAGTCCCAATTTCATACCCTTTCTTTCCATCCTTCCTCTCATGCTTGTCATGGTTCTTGTGATGTCACGTCCAGAGCTCAAACACTGCATCTTGCTTACACTGGTTCTTGCTAGGTGAATCACACTCTCACTCTGTCTGTCTCTCTCGTTGAGCCGTGTACCTATTATTCTGTCTTTCTCGTATATACAACACTCACGCAAATAATTATACTCTTTCTCATTATCGCTTACTCACTCGCTCAGTAATTATTCTCTCGTTGTCGCTTACTCATTCACTCACTCTCACTGTATTGTCTCTCTGATTGTACCGTCACTCTCATTGTACACTCACTCCTGTTTCCTTTACCCGCTGTCTCCCTCACACCCTCACACCCTCTCACCCTCACAGACTCCTAACCATCACCACCACAGCTACCACCATTACCACCAACCTCTTCCTCCCTCTGCCTCTGTCACCTGACTGCACCTAACACCCAGAGCTCCCCAGTTTTTTTTTCGTTTGTGATATTCTTCTTTTCGGTGTTGGTTACATCGAATTGGAATTACAATCGGTGCTTGTGTCTCGGTCCAGCAGTGTGTTCTAACTGTCATTGTACTGCCACAGCGTCTATTGCACAAGACTCCACACCGGGAAACACATAGTGACCCAGCTCAGACACTCCATACACCCCTCGAGACCATATCCTGTAGTCAATCTCGACTCTCCTTCCAGTTCTCCTGCTATCTCCAGGCCAATCTCGGTCTCAATTCAAGGTCCAATTATTCAATTCTGTTGCCGGACTACCCATCAACCGTATACTTCCACACAGCAAAATGCCCAAAAGAGAGGTAGATCTGCTCGACGACTACGACCTCCAGGGTAACGACGTGTTCGATGACAGTCAGCAGCAGTCCGCTCTCGTTTATCCCTCGGCGGACTCATTTGGTCACTCCGTGTCAATGGCCACAACGATGTCGGGAAGCTCAATCTACAACGCCACCAATTCCCCTGCAACTCCTTCGAAACCAGGTGAACAGAAACGTCGTCGTGTCACACGTGCCTGTGACAATTGTCGTCAGAAGAAGGTGAAATGTGATGGTAAACAGCCGTGTATCCACTGTACGGTCTACTCATACAAGTGCACATACGACCAGCCAAACATCAGGAACAAGAAGAACAGCGGAATTCCAATACCATCGTCTCAGCCATCTGCAGCAGTTCTTCAGGTAGCAGCTGCAGCAGCTGCTGCCGCTGCCGCCAAAGAAGCATCCAATGGTCCTAGCGGTATTGAACCGTCACTCTCAAGTGACATCTCCAAGACATTGTCAGCAACAGCTTCGCTCTATCCACAGAAAAATCTCATCATGTGTCAGAATATCCTTAAGACACTTCTTCCAAAGATGAAAATCAACTGTTTCGATCAGAATTTCAGTTTCGACTTTGAGAAGTTCCAGAAAGCATATTCTACCGTTGTATCCAAGAGTGGAGGATCCAGTACAATACCTTCCCTTAACGAATTGAGTGATTTGTACACGGAGAACAACTTGAATATGACATCTCCAAACAATACGTCTGTTGTGTCCAAACATGAACGTCAATCGTCAGTACTGTCTGCTGAAGAGACACCATTAGGGCAAGAAATTAAGCTTTACCTCCCAAAGAAAGAAATAACACTACAGCTCATCTATATTACATGGAACAAGGCATGTGTCTTATTCCGTTTCTACCATCGTCCATCACTTTTGGAAGAAGTTGACCTTCTCTATTCATTGGATCCATATAACTATGGGGATAGACAACAGAAGTTTCTCCCATTTCTTTATCTGATCCTTGCATGTGGTTCACTCTTTTCAAAGTCGAATACTACTTCAGCACATCAGAACGAGAATTTTGAAGACGATGGATTCAAGTACTTTTTGGAGGCACGTAAGTTGATCGATATAAGTAACGTTGGTGATATCAGCTCGATTCAAACAATTGTGATGATGATAATGTACTTACAATGTTCTGCACGTCTTACGACATGTTATTCATACATAGGAATTGCCCTCAGAAGTGCTCTCAAAGAAGGTTTGCACCGTAACTTGTCCATCTTCCACAACTCACGTAGGAAATTAGATCCTATAGAAGTGGATACGAGAAAGAGGCTCTTCTACACAATTTATAAGATGGACATCTACATCAACTCGCTTTTAGGTCTCCCAAGGTCCATCAACGAAGATGAATTCGACCAAGACTTCCCAGAAGAACTTGACGATGAGAACATTACCAGAACGGAGTACTTATACAACGCCCAACAAGGCCGTTTATCTTCGTCAGCATGCGCCAACCATCACACCAAGTTGATGCTTATACTATCACATATAATTAAGAAATTGTATCCTATTAAGGTAAAAACCACGTCTAAAGATACTCCATTGACGCCCGACAGAATACACACGAAAGTGACGGAGTTGGAATTAGAATTAAAGACTTGGTTGGACAATTTGCCAGAAGAATTGAAGCCAACCGACCCTAATGATATCAACTCTGGGAAGAACATACCTGAGAAGTTTGTATTGGCAAATTACTATCTTCATTTGGCGTTTTTGAACTGTCAGATCATGCTTTATCGTCCGTTCATCCATTTTATCAGCGATGGACCTAATAACTTCCAGACATCGGACCCAAGATCGTTGATAAGAGGAAGAAACTGCATTAAAGTTGCCAGAATGGTAGTGAAATTGGCAAACAAGATGATCGACCAGAACTTATTGGTTGGAACATATTGGTTCTCCATGTACACCATCTTCTTCTCCATTGCATGTTTAATTTACTACTTTCACTTTGCAAACTATAATAATACAGAGCTGAGTGGAGTGAACTATGCCGGTGTGCTCTTTGATGATGACTTGAATATAGACATGATCAAGAAAGACATTGAGATCGGAAAGAAAGTTTTGGACTGCCTCAAGAATAACTCTAACGCTTCCTTGAGGATTTTCAACATCTTAAACACGTTGTTTGAACAATTAAATAGAAGAACTGCAACTACTTCCAGATTCAGAAATAACAGAGTTGCTGACCCATACATCATTACTAACAATTTGCAGAATGAGAACGTGCAAACGACTTTTAAGAACTTCGATAAGATGAATCCCTTTGCAAAAAGTGATAGTCAGAAGCCTGAAGGGGACAATAGCAATGGGATTGCCGATGAATCAAACGACAAAAACAAATACGCCCCATACTCACAACAAAACTCTACTCATAAGCTGGAGTCCTTGGGACAATTATTCACCGACGCATCCTTAGCTACATTCACATCAGGTGTATATCTCGCCAATAGTGGAAATGACAATGAACCAATAGACAATTCTCATCCACCGTTACCTCCTCCTATTAATCTTGTTCAGCCATTGTCCAAAAGTGCCACATCTTTACCTACTATTGAAGAACATCCAAAGGACAATATTGCTGAATCTATCTCCATGGGTTCTGATGAAGGATCCAACTCGACTCAGGTTGATTACATGCCTGGTGTTTTCGACAAGCTTGATGCACAGATTTTTGGTAGAATATTGCCACCTTATATGTTGGAGAAGAATGCTCAAAGATCAGCAGTGCATCAGTATCCAAACGATGCTGCCCGCCCAATCAAAGAGGAAGAAAACGAAGTAACCCTACGTGGAGGACAGTTCCAAGCGCAAGTTCCTTCACCATTGAATGAGCAAGCTTCCCAGTTTGCTCAGATCAATTTGGAGGACTTTGACTTTTCACTGCTTGGAGACCCAAACAACTTAGAGTATTTAGACCCCTTCAACCCGATTGCAAACGAGTCTAACATGAATAGGTAAAGATGGTTGGTTCCATTCAGAATATTTATTTGCCATATTAATTTCTACGATTTTGTGTGAAGCCTTGATGCGGCTTTGCCTGAAATAGAAGTCACAGTTTAACTGTTTCTTCGTGACTCTTGAGGAGTCTCTCTGTACCACTATAATAGAGGATTAATGTTTGTATAGTATAATATTGTTTTTAGATACGCAATTCGCAGACGAATTCTGTACCAATACACATAGCCAATTCGCAATTGTTAAATAGTAGCCACAGAGAAATCACTTCTTATTTCTAGCAACACCAAATACCCTACATTCTAAATAATCTCAGCCATCTTCGTCATTGCGGAAACATACATATCATATCATTCACCCATCTCAACATCACCCATCTCACTATCACCTCTCACCTCTCACCTCTCACCTCTCACCTCTCATATCCATAGTTGCAAAATCTTCACCCATCATATAATTCCTGTACACAACACAAAGACCTCTCTCAATCGCATCTCTAAATATTTCACTCTTCATTGTTAGTGAATGGTTAGAGGAGATGAAGATAGAATAGAATAATATAGACAATAAGTAGACTTGTTGTTATAGTTGTGATTTTCTTATTCTTATTATTAGAGAGCTTGTAGAAAAAAATGTCCGACAGAAGAAGACTCGTTGGCCCTTTGAATACTATCATACCGAACATAGGGATTTCGTCCAATGCTACAGAGACAGATGCCCCCAAGAGCTCTTCATTAGCTCCAAGAACCGAGGAGGGTTTGCGCCAGTTCTTCTTGAAAACAGGCATTATTGACAATGCCAACGGCTCAGCATACTTGGAAGTAGGAGGGAATATCATACAGGTACTGGTTTTCGGACCTAGACCGATTAGAGGTTCATTCGTAGACCGTGCTTCGTTCTCAGTAGAGTGCAAATTCTTACCATACATCTCCCAACCCAACGAACAGTTGTACAACAATACGAATATCAACGCAGGTTCGACGGCTAACACAGGACCTTCAAACTCTAACGCCAATGGTAGAACCGGCTTGACGAATATCGAACAAAAAATCTCATCATACATTGAAACTGCATTGCTTCCATCTATAGTTTTGGAGAAGTACCCTAAATCAACCATAGACGTCTTCGTCACTATACTATCCACCGAAAGCTCGAACAGCAGTAGTACAAAACTTGACGCTGCTTTACTAGGAATCCTGAACTGGGTCCTTAACTGTTCATCTGTGGCCTTGGTGGATTCCGGAATCGAATTGAAGGACGTAGTCACCAGCGGAGTTGCTACATTAAAGAATAACGAGCTTTTATTAGACCCATCAGTATCCTCAACCGAGGAAGATAGTGAGGATACGCTCACCTGTGTGGTCAGTTTCATGAATTTAAGAAATGACGAGATTGTAGGCTTCTGGATCGAAGGAGACCAATCCAAATTTGAAGAGAGCCAGGTAGAGAAATTGATCGATGGTTGTAACGACATGTCCAGACAAGTCAGGGCTAATATTAACTCATATTTCACCAGTACACTCGAATAAATAGTGTAAATAGAATGAATATAATATTGGTTGGATAATTCGTAATCATTATGGTCAATATAGAGGTGCTTAATGTGATCAGTGAGAATATCACCAGCACTAGAGAACCACATAGTATGGCAGATAACAAGTGAAAATTACAATTCAATGTTCAAAGTATAACTTTATATGTCTATTTTAGGATATGTACGTTATTTTTAGATGGCTAATTACACTCTGATGCTACAAAATTCTATTTGTAGCAGGAACAGAATTGAAAGAAAGAAATGAATGAATAAAATCACATAAGGAAAACCTTCTACTCTTCGGTACTGCTGTTGTAGTCGTTGTCATTGTAGGACAATTCCTCTAACACCTTTTTGATATTGATAATCTTGGAAGCGAGTTTGGTAACATTCAACCCATCCACATCGTCGCTGATGAATACTTTAGGGCTGATGTTTATGTCAGTAGACTTGGAAATCAACTTACTCAACAACTTGTATAATTCTAAAACATCTTCAGAGTCGTTGGCGACTGTTGTAATGGAGTCATTGTTGGTGTTTAAATTCAACAACTTGCCAACAATCTGAGTTCTAAGCTCGGTAGCAAAGGAGTTCAAGTTGTGGTGACTAACAGGAACAGTTAAGCTTGGAATCTTTACTTCAAATGGCTCCGAAATGTACGCCACGTCATGCTTACCAGCCAAGTGGTACCTGAATTCGTAGAGACCTTCATCCCAGAACAATTTCTCGCCCTTGAATACGGCTGTACCACTGTTCTTCTCGCACCAAGTCCAGCGACCAGAGGATGAAATCAATGTCTTGTTACGCGAATAAGAAGTTTGCACGATTCTGTACAAACCGATCCAGTCTTGAGATGAATGAGTAGCTTCAGGGGAGTACCATTTAACTTCGATAGGAGTTCCGACATCCACGGACTTAGGCAAGAATTTGTTGTCCTCGCTGGATTCACTCTTTAAGCCATTAATCTGTAACTTATAGTCGGAATTCTCAAACGATAAACTTTGCGATAATTCAACAAGCTTTTGTTTGGATAATTTCGTTTTCGAAGTCTTCAACTCTCTAATGAAAGTATCTAACGAATCAGTGATAGTCACAGAAGAACTCTTTCTTCTTCTATTTGGTTGATCATTTTCGTAGTCATTGCTAAGTCTTCTCTGTAAGACTTCTGGGAGCAAGTGCTTCTTGAATGTCTTTGTTACACCAGAATCTTTCAATACTTCGTGTTCGCCATAGATCCTTATCATGTGCATTCTCTCGACGAAGTTGATACGAAGGAAGTTGTTAGCTACCCACAAGAAACAGAAAACAAGATTCTCAACTGATGGAACAATGATAAACACACCCATAACACCACAAACTCCGAAAATTTGTTCTGGGTTATTCAAGTAACGGTATACACCAGCCTTCGTCAAGTGGTTGATGGAACTATGAGACTTAGGAATGAAGAAGTCACCATAAAACCAGCCGAAATAACCAATCAGGTCGATCATGGAAGAGTTAATCCACGTTTGAGTGAAGACAAGAAGAGCTCCAAGGAAAATCCTCAAGTAAAACCATTCACTGAACAAATATTCAGAGACAGTACCCTGGAGATAGTGATAGAGGTTGACACCAAATAATGAAGCATAAGTCAAGTTAATAAGCGAGTTGTAAATGATGGCCCAGTTATTCAATGACTTCTCGAGCGGGATATCGTTGGCCAAATACCATTTAGTAAAGAACTTTGAATGACTTTGGAGAACTAAAAGCCCATTAATTGAAAGAGACTCTACAATCTTGATACCAACTGCAAGTAGAAAGACGATGTCAACGCTAAAAGAACCGAAGTTCAAGACAAACTTGTTGCTGGAAGAAGCAAAGATTGGGATAAGTATACCGTAAGTCAATACCAAAATCAAATTGACTACATCCGAAGCTCTGAGCCAGTTGAAGTTGTACAATCCAACCAAAGGCTTCAAGTTGTCGAAGTTCTTCAAATCCTTCAATTTGACCAATTGCGAGAGGTTGATTTCGTTCTTGGAAGGACCGTAGATCTTATCGATGTGTGGGTTTTCGATGTAATGAAGGAAGATCATCTGTAAGAAGTGGCCAAAGATGGCAATGACCAAGACAGTGTAAGACTTCGCAATAAGAGCAAACCCGTAGTACCCAATGTAACCAACAGAGTACATTGGATGTGGGAACATCTCAAAGACACCATCGAAGATAAGCTCTTCGTTATTAATTTGACGGAAGAAGAAATCACCCCAGTACCATGCGTAATCCTTAATGGTATTGTGGGCATTGACTTTCACCCACAAGTTGAAGAGGATAAATCCTCCGCCAACTATCAAACGAGAGTTGACAATCCACAGCTTTTGATCATGGAGGAACTGGTTATGATCATTGATAGCACAGGTGTACACTACAAGAACGAATGTGACGAAGTCCAGCATGAGAACCAAATCAACGAACTTTCTGAAGATCAACCAGGTGTTGAACTCAATAGGATACGAGTCGATATCGTAGCCAGAACCTCTTTGGGACTTGATTTCTGCACGGATGAACTTGGACAAGGTCGTCTTCGACTTACTGTCGAAGAGAGCTAGTTTACGGGACCATTCCACCAATCTGTTGTAGTTGGACTGGTGGTATAACAAGTAGCCGATACCAAAGTTGTAGGACAAACGCCAGAAGATGTAGAGACCAATGAAAATGTTGATGCGGAGCTGGTTGTCAGTGACAAAGTAGAACACCAGGAGGTTGGAGAACAAGCAGGCGAGGATCACGAGTTCAAGGTTGGATTTACGAACTGTGGGGTCGAAGAGAGTCTTTACCATGTCGTGGGTTTCTGGGACGACGAAGGTGTCTTCCGAGAAGGTTATACCTTTAGGGCCATTTTGTGGGGTGGCGGAGGAGGAAGTGGAGGATTTCTTTTTCTTAGCAGGGGTCAGAGCGGTGGATACAGACGCCTTAGAAGTCATGATATCGACTTCGGTGGAGTTGTAGGACATAGATGGATGGCGGCGGGTAAAGAAAAAAGAAGGAATGAAGGCAACGACGAAGCGATGAACTAAACGAAGGAACCAACTAGTTGTATGCTAAGAAGAAACCGTGGCGGCGAAAAACTAAAAAAGCGTCCGCTACCAAGATGAAAGTGTGGATGAGCTAAGCGAATAGTTGAACTATAATTGAGGGATGCTGCAATTACGAACGTAGAAAGGCGTAGTAACGGTACTAGCAAGAGTCCCGGAAACTGCAACTATATGGAGAGCGATTAGTACGAAAACGAACTAATACGAAAATCCCAATAGTATAGACACTAGACACAAGAAAGTAATAGTGACAATATATGTAATACAACTACTGCTAAGAATACTAATATTACTCAGAATCGTGTAGTACTAACAATTGCGTCAACGTTAATGCTGCTAATGTAAGCGTATATGTGCAACCAAGCAAGAACAGACAATAATAACCAGTGAACCAAATAATATGGGGTACGGTCTTCAGTGACTGCGGATGTTGGCGTGTGACCGTAGGAGAGTGAAAAGTCGGGTTGAGTCGGCTTTATGCAATTCTCTGGGGTTGTAGCAGGTGATGGCTCGTTGTTTGAGTTCTGTTGAAGGTCGTTGAAAGACAGTGGCAGAACAAGATTCTTGTTTCTAGGTATCCGTACTAATAATACGAAAACTCACAAGACCTTATATTGGTTGGCAATAAGCAATGCAAGTAGAGCGAGAAAGCAACTAAGATTAATAGGAGCAGGTACGCGGGCAAAAAGCAATAAAACTAATTAGTAACCTCTGAGCTAGAAGAGATATCAATTCAGCTCTTGACAACTACTGGACGTTAAGAAAAGAAAAGAAACACCAACATTCTTGAATCAAAGCGTTCCTCGAAATTTTTCAGTTTCCAAACTCCCGGTCCTGCCCTGACCTAACTCGGAATCGCTATCCAATCAGTTAGATTCACACGATAATAACTGTTGGCTCACAAGATTGTTGGTTGCAAAGCTCCACGCCCCTTTTCTGGGATCACATGCCAATTCAAGATTAAATGCATGTGATTTTTTGGGCTTGAACGTGTGTTAAAAGTCACGTGATGTGGATCAGTCAATTGTTGGAGACAAAGGTTTAAGGACCATATTGGCAAGGATTGCTTCTCAATTGTGTAATTATAAGACAGAGCATGGAATTTCTGGGTTAATATTTAATAAGTATGAAAGACTAGACGAAATCGTGTTGGTAGCTCTTGTCTTCCCATTTGAGTGTGGTACCGTCTAATCCAGTCGCGTAAGCTATGGCTCAGTTTTAGGTGTACGATCTGCACGAGTCGGACTACATATAAAATGCGAGAGCGCTTATCTCGTATATTCTTCTTTGTATACAGCCCAATGTTTTGAGTGCAATATTCTCGAAGTGGAACAGGAACGGTGCTTCTGCTAGATATGGCCGACAACTAGAAATATAACCAATTGATATCGCTGAACAAAAGAAAAGCTAAAAGATAACCTACCATTCATGTTTTTAGAAGATTTATCATTTACATTGGGACTAGTAATGACGACGAAAGTTTTTAACTAAATTGGCTGAAAATCGAAAAAAGGATTTCTTTTATTTGGACCATCTAATAAAAGTTAACTAAAAAACATAGAGGATATGAACCAATATCTTAATACCTCCAAAATAGGTTAATCTACTGGTAACCATATATCTTTCTTGGCTCATATGGCTCCTCCAAGAAGGCAATTTCTTCGTCAGTAAACTTCACAGTGAGTGCCTTGAGAGCATCATCCACTCTTTCTTCGGAATTAAGACCAATGATTGGGAATGCACCTTTACTTAAGACCCAAGCAGAAGCAATAGCAGCCATACTAACACCATGCTTCTTTGAAAGCTCCTCAACCCTGTTGATGATTTCAACTTCCACCTTGGAGTTTGTACCCAATCCAATGAAAGTTTGAAATGAATCAGTAGTCGCAGTTCTGTTATGGGAAGACTGAGTACCAGCTGGACGTGATAAGACACCTCTTGCAATTGGAGACCATGGAATCAAACCAACTTTACCAAGCTCGTTATTGTTGCAAAATGGAATCATTTCACGTTCCTCTTCACGATAAAGCAAATTGTAATAGTTTTGCATACTGATAAATTTGAACCATCCATTCTTGTCTGCGATATATTGCAACTCAACAAACTCAACAGCTTTCATTGAAGAGGCACCAAGGTATCTTGTATGGCCTGCTAATACTACATCATTCAAAGCCTTCATAATCTCTGCCTTAGGAACACTGCCATCCAATCTATGAATTTGCAACACATCAATATAAGTGCCCAATCTTTCAACTGAACCTTGAACAGCATCAAAGATGTGCTTTCTTGACAATCCCAGAGAGTTGGCATACTCGTACGGAGGATAATCGTACGCAAAAGCGTTGAAATCCGGCTTTCTAGTGTCAATGGGAGAATATAACTTTGTCATTATGACAACTTTGTCTCTTGGAATATCGAACTTTTTGAGAAACTTCCCTAAAATGACCTCAGAATGACCATTGGAGTAGACATCGGCGGTGTCAAACGTTCTGATACCACTGTCATAACACTTCTTCAAGATCTTGAAGATTTTCTCTTCATCTTCAATGATCCATTCACGCCAAGACTTTTTACCATACGACATGCATCCTACAATAATTGGAGACACAGATAAACCTGAAGAACCCAACTTTTTATATTCAATTTGACTAGACATTTTGGTAATCTTTCTTCAACTTTTAAGACTATTCAAGTTTGAAGTGAGAAAAGACAAAGGTTGAACATATCTTGGAGTAATTTTCTCCCCATTTATATTGCGACTCGATCAATACTGTGCCCCTATTCGGCAATCACTTGATGCCCATGAGGTCTTCCAGGGATCAATTTTGAACGGCACCCAATTAAATCTACGGCGTATTACAATATAAAACTCGGAGAATTCTACAGATTAGGAAAGTCCGAATTGACGTGTCTCCGGGACAATAACATTGATTCCGAATCAAGTAAGGCCGAAGCCCCTGAGATTAATAATTACCTTTAGTGCGGGGGTTAATACAATAGTGCCAATATTCTTAAATGCAGTGGAAATACACTAGCTGGCCCATTTCAAAGTCCATCGATTAGACATGCATTAGTATATAATTCTATCCGGAACACCGTGGTGGTACTTAAAGGAAAAGCCCCGATTTCTAAGTCAACATGACATATTTGGAATTTGACACATGTCGCTGAATCTGCAGGATAGTAATACCGACGCATGTTTTAATTATGCTCGGAAAGTTGCTGCAAAACAGCCTTTGGCTCATACGGCTCCTCTAAATAAGAAATTTCTTCATCAGTCAATTTGACAGTGAGAGACTCAAGAGCATCATCAACTCTGGATTCAGAATTGATTCCAAGGATAGGAATTGTACCCTTTGCAATGGCCCAGGCAGATGCAATCACCGCCATACTAGTATTGTGCTTCTTTGAGAGCTCTTCAACTCTGTTGATAATTGCATTGTCAGCTACTGAATCTTGACTTAAGCCAAAATACATTAAAAGTGCTGCAGCAGGCAATGTTCTGTTACTGGTCGACTCTCCACCAAGAGGACGTGCGAGGATTCCTGAGGCCAATGGGGACCATGGAATCAAACCAACTTTGCCTAATTCATTATTATTGCAAAATGGAATCATTTCACGTTCTTCTTCACGGTAGAGCAAATTATAGTAGTTTTGCATACTGATGAACTTGAACCATCCATTCTTGTCAGCAATGTATTGCAACTCAGCAAACTCTGAAGCCTTCATGGACGAAGAACCAATATATCTAGCATGACCCGCTAATACGACGTCATTCAAAGCTTTCATAATTTCAGCTTTGGGAGTTGTTTTGTCCAATCTATGAATTTGGAAAACATCAATATAGGTACCCAATCTTTCAATGGAACCTTGGATAGCATCGAAAATATGCTTTCTGGATAACCCCTTGTTATTTGCGAACTCAAAAGCTGGATATTGTGACTCTGTAACCACATTTTTGAAATCAGGAATTCTCGTGTCAATTGTACCATACAATTTGGTCAAAATCACAACCTTCTCTCTTGGAATATCATACTTTTTAAGGAAATTTCCCAAAATGATTTCGGAATGGCCATTGGAGTAGACATCCGCTGTATCGAAAGTTCTGAGACCATTGTCGTAACACTTCTTCAAAATCTTGAAAACCTTCTCCTCGTCTTCAATGACCCAATCACCCCAAGATTTTTTACCGAAAGACATGCATCCAACGATAATTGGGGAAACCGAAAGACCTGAAGAACCTAATTTTTTGTTTTCAACGTTAACTGCCATTTTGTTAGAACCTTTTTTTAATAATATAGGGTTACTACACTGAGAGAAAGGAATGTATACTGTTGAAATTCTACAAAAGAACGATCCTTCAAAGGCAATGTACATCCCCTTATATAGGTGGTATATCGCCAAAGCCCTGTGATGAAAAATCCGAGAGAATGTGGGGTTTGAGGCACCTAAGATATATTCTTCGGTGTTAGTATATCACCGAGTTTCCTTTTAGGGTGTCCCAAGTGCAGGCTACCATCTGTGTAGCTGTCAAAAGTGTATGAGTGTCCTCTTGAGAATGGTTGTTAAATGGTTTTGCTCCCTTGAAACCTAATTGCCTCTGCTATTTCTAAAGAGGGCTTTGTTCATTTCAAACCCCGAAGTACATGGTCGGGGATACGAATATAACTCGATATTCATGAATTTCAGCTCTTCATAATGATATCATTCTGAAAACAACTTTAGCCAGACTTAAGCTGTCTAGTTAAAAATAGTATTATATATTTGCAACACGCGATATTTTCTAGAGGAGAATAAACAAAGACCAAAATTGAATAGGAGGATTATTGTGAACAGTATACTTTTGTCTACCCAAGAATTACCTTTTGTCAAAATAACAAAAGAGTCTTGATGTCTAAAAATGACAAAGCTACTGATTGCATATATTATGGCGAATACTGTCCCAAAATCTAATATACATGTAGATTATCTATATAGCTTTTACTTTCGATTTAGGCAATACCACAAGTTTTCTTTGGTTCGTAAGGCTCTTCTAAATAGGAAAGCTCCTCATCGGAAAACTTCACAGTGAGTGCCTTTAGAGCATCATCCACTCTTTCTTCGGAATTGAGACCGATGATTGGGAATGCGCCCTTGCTTAAGACCCAAGCAGAAGCTATGACCGCCATACTAACACCATGCTTCTTTGAAAGCTCTTCAACTCTGTTGATGATTTCATTGCCTGCCGGAGAGTTATCATCCAACCCAAAATAAGACTGTAGCATATCGGTAGTAGAAGTTCTGTTGTGGGAAGACTGTGCACCTACTGGACGGGCCAAGATACCCCTAGCAATTGGAGACCATAGAATCAAACCAACTTTACCAAGCTCATTATTATTGCAAAATGGAATCATTTCACGTTCTTCTTCACGGTAGAGCAAATTGTAATAGTTTTGCATACTGATGAACTTGAACCATCCATTCTTGTCAGCAATGTATTGCAACTCAACGAATTCGACAGCCTTCATTGATGATGCACCAATATATCTAGCATGACCCGCTAAGACTACGTCATTCAAAGCTTTCATAATTTCAGCTTTAGGAGTACTTTCGTCCAATCTATGAATTTGAACAACATCTACATATGTACCCAACCTATCCACAGAACCCTGAATCGCATCGAAAATATGCTTTCTGGATAACCCCTTGTTATTTGCGAACTCAAAAGCTGGATATTGTGATTCTGTATTAATATTGAAATCAGAAATTCTAGTATCAATAGTAGCAAACAATTTGGTCAAAATTACAACTTTCTCTCTTGGTATGTCATATTTCTTAAGGAATCTACCCAAGATGACTTCGGAATGGCCGTTCGAATAGACATCAGCTGTATCGAATGTTCTGATACCATTGTCATAGCACTTCTTCAAAATCTTCAAAATCTTTTCCTCATCTTCCATGACCCATTCTCTCCATGATTTTTTACCATAAGACATGCAACCCACAATAATGGGAGAAACTGACAACCCTGATGAACCTAACTTCTTGTAGACAATTTGACTAGACATTTTATTACTCCTGGCTCAGTTTATGAGTCTGTTTGACCTAAGCTGAATGACGTCGAAATTATTGCACAGGCCTTATATATGATTTTAACACCGAAACCTTGTAAGGGATAAGCAATAGGAACACATGGCAATTCTCAAATTATGCTTACAACTAAACTTGAATCGTTCTCGGTAACTACAACATATAAACACCGAGTCTAAAAATTGTAAATAGATGCGAATATCCTGTCTCCAATTGTATTCGTAAATAATTTCACTTTTTGTTTTTTACTTACCGTACTTAGAATATCAAAAGCTCTTGACAAAGCCAGGAAAGTTAGAAAGTTGCCAAGAGCCTTATACTTTTAAAGTTAGTTCCAAGCCGACGCTGAAACAGGGATGGTGAATCGAGTGTTAGCAAATTCACTTCCTACAACAAGAGGATAGAGTGTTTTCAGTGAGACTTCACAAGTGGCTTAAGTGATCTTCGGTGACTCCACCTATTGAGCAGTCGCTGATTGACTATGGAGGTAGCATGCCAATATGAGAATAAATTTACTTCATAAGGGCAGAGCGAAACTAAGGCAGAAACTTCTCGCAAAGTATTTATTTAGTACGTAGAAGATCGACGTCTCATTTGGGGCAAGCTAAAAAGGGCATAGCAAAACTTACTGTAATATCCTATATTTTATAGAAGTTATTTTGATTATTCTGAGTCAAATATAAGAGCGGAACTAAAATTATATTACTCGTGGCCGAAGACCCTCTTCGGTTGGTATGGCTCTTCCAAATACGCAATGTCTTCCTTGGTCAACTTAACTGCGAGTGCCCTAAGAGCATCATCCACTCTTTCTTCGGAATTGAGACCGATGATTGGGAATGCGCCCTTGCTTAAGACCCAAGCGGAAGCTATGACCGCCATACTCACTTTGTGCTTCTTTGAAAGTTCTTCAACTCTGTTGATAATTTCATCATCAGCATTTGAGTTGTTACCCAAACCAAAATAAGTTTGATAGATATCAGTAGCAGCGTTTCTGTTGTTAGTAGATTGAGCTCCAACAGGACGAGCTAAAATTCCTCTGGCAATTGGAGACCATGGGATTAAACCAATTTTACTCAATTCGTTGTTGTTACAGAATGGAATCATTTCACGTTCTTCTTCACGGTAGAGCAAATTGTAGTAGTTTTGCATACTGATGAACTTGAACCATCCATTCTTATCAGCAATGTATTGCAACTCAGCAAATTCGACAGCCTTCATGGAGGAAGCACCAATATATCTAGCATGACCGGCCAAGACTACGTCATTCAAAGCCTTCATAATCTCTGCCTTAGGAACACTGCTATCCAACCTATGAATTTGTAGCACATCAATATAAGTACCCAATCTTTCAACTGAACCTTGGACACCATCAAAGATGTGTTTTCTTGACAATCCCTTAGAGTTAGCGTATTCAAATGAAGGGTATTCTGCAGCCTCTCTTCTTGCGTCAAATTCTGGGACTCTAGTATCAACGGTACTGAATACTTTAGTCAAAATCACAACCTTCTCTCTTGGAATATCATACTTTTTAAGGAAATTTCCCAAAATGATTTCGGAATGGCCATTGGAGTAAACATCAGCAGTGTCAAAAGTTCTCATTCCGTTGTCATAGCACTTCTTTAAGATCTTGAAGATCCTCTCCTCATCCTCAATAACCCAGTCACCCCAGTATTTCTTACCGTACGACATGCATCCAACAATGATTGGAGAGATTGATAAACCTGAAGCACCTAACTTTTTGTATTCAATTTGAGAAGACATAATAGAAATTGTTTGATATAATGTTAAAAATTACGATTAATTCAAAACAAACAGATGGTATGATTTAATAAAAATAAAGAAAAACGAAGAAAAGGAAAGGAATTGAATCCCTTTTATATTGTATCCCTGAGAAGTCCAACCAACTGACCACATGTGGAGAGGAGGTATTAAACAGCCAAATAGGTTCAGCCATTTTTTTCGGTGAATAGGATAGGAGCGTTTGTGGGAAATGTTCCTCATCTTAATTATTATATGAACATACCTGCAAGGACCTATCCCAAAGCAATATATTTACAGATCCGCCTTCCGGAAATATGGTTATACGTGTTTATTTCGGGAGACAGACAAGAGAACTTACTAAGTCACAAAAGGCTTGTACATAGTTTTAAACTTCAACCTAGGAAGTGATCAGAGCTTGTTGTGATAAAGAGCTTCTCGAAATACAAGAAATGAGACAGTTTGACAACCATCGTGTAGCTTTCTTTGAGATAACCAAGCTTCCAAGAGTATTTAATAATACCATCGCCAAAGTCCGAAAGCTTGAATTACCACCTTATTAAAGATGATAAGACAATTTCATCGTGATCTCTAAATGCTAAGTTTCAAGAATCATTATATAGAAAGTCAAAAATATCAACGGAAGCTGTAAAAAAAATGCCGTTCCGCACATCGATTTTAAATTTTTGAGACTGCGAAATTGGGTGCAAATTGCTATGAATTGCCTACAGATTTTAAAAATGCGAAATGTATAACAACAGACAAAGGCGGCGTCATAGTAAAATTCCCGCAAGAGGAACTCAATAGCGGATGCTCTGATGACAATTCCGACCCGAATTAATGAGAGTTTGCAACTCCAAATTTACGAGAATCGACAGCCAAAGTTTCACCTTTTCAATATAAACCTTTGGGGTATCACGAAACATCTCATACATATTCACACCTTCATTTAAATGAATAATTACAATTGGGAATATAGCAAATTATGTATTTGAAATAAATATTAGACGAAATAAAAATGCAATAACTCTAGGAAGGAAATTTGGCTCTATATATCTATACCAAACTTAGAAACGACGGTTACCCATTGGAGAACTGTTGGAACCGGTTTGGTAACCTCTGTTACCACCGCCGTATCCACCACGACCTCTACCACGACCACCACGGCCTCCACCATATCTGATGTGGGAACCGAAACTTCTTCTGTCAAATCTTTGCAACTCTGTTGGGATAGTTTGCTTGGCTTCTCTCATAATCTTGCACAAGTCACCACCGAGCTTGGAGTTGGCATCAGTGAAGAAAGATACAGCGGTACCAGAAGCACCACCTCTACCTGTTCTACCGATTCTGTGGACATAATCTTCGATATTACCTGGCATATCGAAGTTAATAACGTAGTTAATACCCTTAACATCTAGAATAATAGTTAGTATTTAGGCCTAAGCAAAGTAAGCGACCTCTTCAATTTAGTGAGATATTCTTGTGAAGTTACTACAAAAGTACAAGTCAATCGTGGGACCCTAAACAAATGCCTAGGACCCTCAGGACGAAGACGAATTGAAACAAAAAATTAGAGAGGATTCATTTATTGATGATCATACTAAGAAAAGCACATATATATAACATTCAATCTCAAGAAACAACTTCTCATACAATAATCACGATAACAAACTAAATTTGTTACAGCAATCCAGTATATTCGTATTTCCCTAGGCTGCCTTTTTCAAGTTTCATTCCTAATGGTCCCTTACTGATGATTCGCGGTGTTAGCTTCGCTCAAGGCTGTTTATGCTTTGCTAACTCACTCCATCCTCTTCAAGAACTTTCTGAATTCATTACTCTGCCTATCGAGATCTCAACATTATAGATCGTTTTCAATGCTTTCCAAAATATGAAATAAATTACTCTCTCTCTGTGTCGATTTTGAGGAAGATCTTTTACGAAAATGACCAGCACTTTCAGATCACCTCTGTTTTCTTCTTTTTTCTTTTCTTTTCTTTTTTTCTGTTCATTTCCATTCCCGACGCTTGTTTCGATTGCTATTCATGCTCCAGCTGAGTACACTCATACGCGTAGATCACGAAAGTATTGTCGACTTGCAGAACGCAAGCAAACCAAAACACTTGCAATTTCCCCATTAACCCCTATTAACCCAAGAATACCTAAATAAAAAAAGTCGTTAGTAATCATAAAATCATAAAAGGAACATACCAATACCTCTGGCAGCGACATCAGTAGCCACCATGATAGGAGACTTACCGGACTTGAACTCCTTCAAGACCCAGTCTCTCTCACTCTGTTGCTTATCACCGTGAATGGCTAATGCAGGCCATCCATCAGCTCTCAAGTATGAAGTAACCTCGTCACACATTCTCTTGGTGGATGCGAAGATCAAGGCCTTCGACTCTGGGTCAGCAGTGGCGGTTTCCAAGTGCTTGACCAATCTGTCACGCTTCTCGTACTCAGAAATAACCTCAACGACTTGTGTGATAGTGTGGGAAGCAGCCAATTCCAAAGAACCAATGGTGGTCTGGATAGGGTCGTTCAAGTAGTCTCTAGTCAAATTTTGAACCTCCTTTGGCCAAGTAGCAGACCACATCAAAGTTTGACGGTCTGGTCTGATTTGGTCGACGATCTTTCTGATTTGAGGTTCGAAACCCATATCCAACATTCTGTCGGCTTCATCCAAAACCAAGTAAGTAACTCTCTTCAAGTTAGTCTTACCCATCTCCAACATGTCGATAAGTCTACCTGGGGTAGCGATCACAATCTCAACACCTCTGGCAAGATCTCTGATTTGGGCACCCTTTGGAGCACCACCGTAGACACAAGTGTTTCTGATTTTAGAAGAGGCACCGAACTTGGAACATTCTTGTTGAATTTGAACGGCCAACTCTCTGGTAGGAGCCAAAACCAACACAATAGGACCATCACCAGGACTCAACAATGGTTGAGCATTGATGTGGACAATAGCTGGTAAACAGTAAGACAAAGTCTTACCGGAACCAGTAGCGGCGATACCGACCATATCTCTACCGCTCAAAGCCATAGGCCAACCTTGACATTGAATGGCAGTTGGGCTTGGGAAACCTTGAGCCTTGACTTCCTTCAAGACGTAGTCTGGGAAACCAGCCTCATCGAAGGAGGTAATTGGGTGAGGGATGTTGTCACCAATGACACTCATCTGGTGTTCCTTTCTGAAATCAGCGATTTCCTTGTCAGAACGAGCAGAAACAGCCGCGTTTTCTTCGTAGAAGTTCTTCTCAAACTTTGGAAGAGACTCAATGTCCCACTCTGGAGTGGTCAATTCGACTCTGTCGTTGTAACCTCTGCCGCCACCTCTACCACCGTAGCCACCGTAACCACCAGATTGTTGTCTTCCGTAGTTGTCGTTTTTGTAGCCGCCTTGGCTGCCGTAGGACTGGTCTCTGCCGCCTCTGTAGTCACCGTTGTTGTAGTTGAAAGACATCTTGTTAGTGGTATTTCAGTGATTACTGGTAACCTGATAAACTTGTATGGAAAAGAGAAGAACACTGGCAGTAAAAATATGAAACGGATTTGGCTAATCCTTTATAGCAGCGAAAAAAAAAAATTTTGTAATCAAAAGCAATTTTTTTAAGCGATGGTGATGAGGTAGACTTCCATATCGGGAAGTATATCTCAACGGTTGGGAGCATTTGTTTAGGGCGGCGCATGTGGGTGTATTGTGTAGAGTGGTGTACCGGTTAGAAGTAGTGTTAGAAGTAGTGTTAGAAGTAGTGTTAGAAGTAGTGTTATATATGTAGTAGTGTTATATGTGTAGTAGTGTTATATGTGTAGTATAATATTTGTTAAAATTGCAGCATAGAAAGGAATGCATTAAAAAAAGTATGCTATTTCTGGGTATTGACTGGATTGTGGTGATTGGGATAGAAGAAGCATTCCGAACTAGTCAATGCTATTATGGTGATTCGACGAAAAAGTTTATACGTGGAATAGTGGGATAAGCATGTATGATTGTGAATTGCAACGTAAACGTAGATAGTAGCGTCATAAGTTCTACATAACTTAACCCCAAGTAGAAGACTTGAGGCATTGTTATCAAAATACGATACTAAATGACATTTTGAATGCTAGCTGGTCGATTCGAAAATAGCACATATATATAGGCTCGACTTGGCTCCAGTTACTTTATGAAAATTCACGTTTGCAAAGAACAAATTACCCCTTTGTCTTGGGAATTCGACATTGTATATCTTGTATATTCATCAGTATATCGTGATCGGACAATTAATGTTACTTGAACAGTTTATTTCTTTTGCAACTATTCATATGTATGAACTGAGAAAAGAAAAAATATGCCATTTACTATACGAGATACGTAAATAGATGTAACAATAATAGTGTAAATATTGTTGGAAGACTAGCATGGTATAGCCACACATAGTGATATCACCTACAATAGGTTCAAAATATACCCATTTTTTGTTTGAAAGCACCGTTCTGGCGCAGTATCATCTTGAAACTGAAATATATATTACAAAGTATTATTATATCTAATTAATAAATAGAAGTAATAACGTGAAAAATGGAAGTTCGACTTATCAAAGTCGAGATGCAAATTGGAAATTGAAGAACGCACTATCTTGAGTAATGAAATATATTGACATCATCCCAAGTATCTATGATGGCATTATGAAGTTTTTGTACTTGAAGTATTCCATGTACTGGAAAAATGCTTGAACTATTCTTCGAAGTGTGATGAGTCCTTTTTCCGTTAAGGGTTCTCTACATGATATGACCTTATCGGTACTTTTCTGGCCATCTTTATGGCTCAGTAGTCTTGTAACCACCGGCTTCGATCTTCTCGCTGAATTTATCCTCGATAACAGAGCACAATTCAGACATGTTATCTAAACCTTGATGCAAAGCTTCCACAGCAGAAATGTTACCGTAAGTTTGGATTCTGATGTTCAATTTATTCTCAGAGGGATGTGGAATGGAGTAACCGCAGAACTCAACTTCTGGGTTCTTCATGATGATATAACGTAAGGCGTTACCCAAGGTGTGGTCCTCATCGATTATCTGGAACGAAGCAGCAGTACCATCTTCAGAAGCACCAGGTAACAACTTGATTTTGTCCAAATCGTATTCTTGTTCCTGTTGTTCTTCTTCGACCCTTTCTTCGGTCATGTGAATGTCTTCCGCGGTATCAGCCATCTTGTCTTAGGGTTGTTATTGTACCTTATTCTACCCCGTTGTAACTCTCTAAATCATTAGTAACTTCGATCTTAAAAATTTTAGAAGACATCATTGAAAAGTCGTGCGTGTACCGGGCGCTACCATACTCGATGAGAGATGAGTTGGGGTTGAATAGGTGTCTTGATGGTGTAGCGTACAGAGGTAAAGAAGCGAAGCAAAAGGAGGGGTTGTACTATACGGGAAGGGGAGCAAAGAGGAATATCAAATGCTACGTGTAGCGTCTAGTTTTGTCAATGTGTCTAATTTTGACCAAGTGCTTACTTCTTGTCTTCTTGTGTAATGGGTGCAAAAATTGAGGAAATCTAAGATTTCAGTAATATCTTTTAATAAGTCACTTACGAAATGTATGATTACAAGAAAAGAACAAAAGAAAATTCAATCCAACCTGTTTGTTTAACTGAATTGATTTCTCTTAGTAATCTCCGATTGAAAATCAGTATGTCCAAATACCCGATTTTTGCCAACCCTTAACCGCCATTCACCTCTTCCGTCTTACACCTTTTTCAGCGCTACCACGCCACTTGCTGACTTCCCTTTTCGGCCAAATGGTTTTCTCTTTCGCGTTGTTTACAAAGACGCACGTAACCTGTAAACAAGAAGCGCTAATACGTATTTGTTAGATGAAGAAGAGGACGTTTGTAGAGACAGAGTTAAGATTAGGAAGTGGATCGCATTAGCAGTCTGTTGTAATATCGTTGTGTTTGTAGTAGAAGACAGAAGAAGGATAAAAGAAAAAGAAAAGAAAAAATACAGAAACTTATAGTGAAAAGCATTTGTTAGATCGATACTAAAGAAGTCACAAGAAGCCACAAGAAGACACAAGAAGTCACAGCAAGACCTCAGAAGACATAAGAATAGGCATCGATTCAGATAGACACCGCTCAAGATACCACTAGGTAAGAAAAATCGATAGAATAGGCAAAATTGAGGAACACAATTACAGTTTCACAATCCAAGTCATACTGATCAAAAGTCCTTCAATACTTCCTCCTTCAAAGACAATCAACAAACAATATGACAGAAGATCTTTCACAACCGATATCGGAATCCTATTTCCATCTTTCTCAGGAAAGCGAATCCGATATCACAGCTACAACGTTTGATATGTCTCCAAGAGCAAATCAAACCTTTCATGACACTTCTATCTTACTCAAGTTGGCTCAAGTAATAGACAAAGAGAATAAAGACACTTTACCAAAAACTACTAATAAAGAAAAGAGCTCCAATTTGGCCAAAACGTACAAGAGAAGCTATGACCATTTGACGTCCCCTCTTCAGTCTAAAGTCAACGCCCAAGCTACTTACAGTAGAAAAACAGAAGGAACTGGAAATGGCAAAAAGAATACCGCCAACATGTCATCGTTGTTCTCTTCTCATTCTACTCCGCTTCTTCCAAAGCACGGAGTAAACCCCAAATGGAGTAAATTCTCCCATGAGAATATACTACCAGACATTGACGAATCTAAAAATGACGAAGATACTATAAACGACTTGGTACATTCTTTAAATAGAGTAAATCTACACGATGCCAATCAGGAGAAGTATAGCTTGGATGATTTGTACAGCGGAGTAATTAAATTATTGGACAGCAACTTTGGGGATCAAATCAAGACTACTTTAAAGACATTAATACAGCAAAAGGAACAATCGAAGGAGATAGATAAGAACATTCCCTCAGGAAAACAAACGTTTCAAACCCCTTTCAGAACACACAGTAAACCCATCAGTCACGATTACTCGGATGAAGAAGATAATCTCAGTTTGATTGTCCCACTTGACAACGCTGCCGAAGGAAAAGGACGCATAGATCACAATGGCAGTTTCAGTAATGGGGTTAACGACATGGATCAAGCCACGGAAAGACACTTAACAATAGATCAAGATACACCAATAACAACTCCACCACACTCACAGGAAGATATAGATTCGAAATTATACTCCACAGCTACTGATCAGGAGCCGCAAGTAAAACAACATGCTACAAAAGCTGAAGTGAATATTGATGATAGTCGTATAATTGGATTGGAGAATGAAATGGAAAAGTTAAAACAGGAATCAGAACTGATTAAGAATGAAAATGAAGTATTAAATAATAGATTGCGTGAGTTGGAACAAATCATATCCAAGGAAAAGAACACAGGCGATGATTTGAACCTTATAGATATTACTCTTGACTCCGTTGGCTTCTCAGACATGGAACATGATGACAAACAGGAAAGCGAGATCTTATTAAAGAGCGAGAATCAGGATCTAAAGGCTAAAAACATGGTTCTCAATAAAGAATTCGACAAGCTTAAGGTGAACTTTGAAGAATTACTTAATGAGTTTAAATGGGAAAAAGCCAAGAACGAGAAGAATAAACCACATGAAGAACAGGAGGTCAATCAAAAGAAGACAGTAGCATCTAACATTGCCGAAGCTCATGAGGAAACAAAATCTACGGACGACGCATTTAGAAATCAATTGAATGCACAAGAATCTGAAATACTGGCTCTTAGAGAGGAACTTAAGAGGATTAACGAACAAATAGGCGACAACACCAAGTTGTTAACGGCTGCAAATGTCGATGGACGCTTCACGGAATATTATAACAAGCTTGGTCTTGTTAAGGTTGACTCCATGACGAAGATAGAAATGTCCAATTTGATTAAGAACTTGATGTTGTCACTCCTCATTAGCGACTTTGACAATTTGGCTGCTAATGCAAGAAAATATGGCAGATTTCTCAAATTGGCGCTTCGCTTCATGGATCACTTACATGAGATAGTGTACGTTCAACAGTGTGCGGACGTTAAACCATCGTTCTATGTCAAGAGTCCTGGAGACAACGCCAACTTAGAAAATCTACAAGAGTGTTTACATGGGATGATCGAGAGCATCAAAGTGCTCCGAATGTCCAATGTGAAGACGATATAGACTAGGAATAATTAGCAGCCAATGAAGAAGTTCCATTGTCACGGGCCTAGAAATATTATTCCGATTCTTAATTTTTAATTTTACAGTAACAGTCCTAGCATATAGAGAAATACACATTCCGGTGAAGGGTACTCAATTTCCGAAAACTTCTACAACCGCTCTGTACAGCATTTAGCAACTATGTTTCCATGAATTTCATCTACACATTGTCCCCAACCTTCAGAGTACTACAATGACACAAACTTACGATAAGATCGCCATGCATGAATCACGTGTGCGAGCTCAAATGGCCATGACCTCATCGTCGACTGACGTCATACACAGGCATTGAACGATAAGGAGGCAAGAGGAGATTAGACTATGGGGAGATGAACATGACGGGGAGGGATCGGATGCGGGCGATGGTGCCTAAGCGCAAGGAAAGATCTGATGGTGGGCTATGACGGCTCCGAAGACAATGGCTTTGGGCACGGGAAGAATACAGCAATTCTGGAGTCGCTGCAATATCTGAGATAGCGGGGTTGGCGGTGTCCCAATGCGGTATGTTCCAAGCACACAATGAACCAATGTGAATGGAGAGGTTAAGTGTTGCGAGATACAAGGCTTTAAAGGAAAGGATGTGGTAGGGTGCAAGCAGGCGGAAGGGGGCAAGGAAGAGGCAGACTTCTAGAGGAAAGGAGCAGTTTAAGGGGATATTAAGCTAAGGTAAGTAGTGATGGTTAGCATTTCTTATTTCGTATGGTGATAATAAAGATAATACAGGCCATAATAACAGTATGCTAAGAATAATATTCTTAAATAGTCATTATTAACATGGTCGTATCAGTTCTGAACTGGTTTTCTTCGTAGGATAGTATGAGCGAAGATCGTAGCAAAAGGATTGGCATTGGATAATTATTACCGTATTATTCCTAGCACAATTATTATTAGCATGTTTTCACTCCTACTTCTACACCAACTATCACTGGAGATGCTTCTCCTACTGGATACCTTTGCGTTATTATCCTTGGACAGTCATCCTCATGACTGTGTTCTGGGTTACTGTCGTTACTGGTCCGGTCTGGGTCAATTGCATCGACTCATTTGCCAATATTATTCCTGGAGTAGTTCTATATTGTAAGTTAATAGTGTATGTTAATATTTAATTCTCTTGTTGTTCTTCTTGTTGTTGTTATTCTGCTCCACAATGGCCTGTCCATCGTAAAACCGCTAATTGTTGACTTTATTGCTATGTCAGTGATCACCCACTCACAATGTCCTCTGTAAACCCCCGTTCTACTACGGAGTTGCTCTGCTTGCAGCATCGCATCGCTGGTAGCTGTGTTGGGTTTTCTCCGATGATGAAACCGTTTCATCCACCGCTTGCTTGTTATCTCTGTGGGGGTCTTAATCTCATATTGCGACCCTGATGGAACTAATGACACTTGCTACACGTCTTGTGTGATTCCATGTTGTTGCCGTGATGGTCTCATGAGTCTCCCGGTTAGATCGTCTTTCTCCTCTGTGCTATATATGTCTTGCTGGTGATGTATATGCTATCCTCTCTCCATGAACCCATAACCCATGACCATGACCCCATTAAACTGCCCTATCATCAGTACCTATGACCCAGAACCCACACTCCGTCACTCATCGCCAAAGCCCTCTGCACCGCATTTCTCGTCCCATTGCGTCCGCTGTTTCCTTCTCTGGTCTGTTCCTCTGTTCTCACTCACTCGCTCGTGGTGGCTATCGTTTTTCGTGGTGGTGATTGCTTGTCTGTTGGCTGTGTCCGTTCCTCCACACAAACCCCTCTGTTACCACTAAATCGTTGTAGTCTGTACATTATAACAGGGTTGAACTGGTTCCTGGCGGTTTCTTTTTCTGAGTGCTTCTTCGTTCCTTTCTTTTTACAGTTGCAGCGTCTGTTGAAACAAGCATTACAGCACAAACATTAACCATACTGCTTGCAATTAGAATTCGCAGCGGGTTGTAGTTACCGTCAGCATCTCCGTATCTACCACCGGCTCCTCATCCACGAAGAATCATCCCTTGTACACTGACTTCGCTTCTATATAGCCAAAGTGACAGTTTACAGTTCCATCTCGATTCTGGTGCCTCCGATCACACCAGAACAGCCACTATTACATCCATTACATTCCAGGCACCGTATTCGCCTGCGGTACGTTCCTAGTCTTACAGTCTAGCGTTAGCCCCCGCCATCATCGCCATCAACACCACGGCGTTCATCCACTCCGCTCACTCCACTCTCAGCCGTTGTCCGCCGAAAGTGAATGACATCAAGCCAAGCCGGAGTTTGTCGTCTCAGTGTCCATTGAATCCGTTCAAGGTGTTGATAGTCCGTTGAAAGTGTCCTTGTGTTAACGTGACATCGTGACCGTTGTTCCTTGTGGCAAATCGTGTTACTGTAGTAGCCATTGTCACAGTATTGTTGATATCCGATATCGTAATCGTGATTTTTCATTCTTTCGATATTGATACGAGTTGCTGTCAACAAAGCAGCAAACAACAAGACACCCAAGACACCACAACGCATCGTCATTCAATAGATATTGTGAAACCCTACTTGTAGACCGCTTTACACATTCGATTGACAGCCATTCACAACCCCATCACCATCGCTGACACATATCCGGATCATCAGAGACAACCATAACAACGGCGATAATCACAATTACTACAGTCTACAACAAACCCTGGTCATTACATAACGTACACTCATCCATTATAACGACAAATCATCTCATTGTTTATCAAAACATACATTGATCTTCATATCATACAACACATACTTTACAACCACTTTCCATTTCTAACTACACCACAATGGGAAAATCAGCTGTATCGTCGTCCTCAAGACTACACCATCGGAACACTCCACCTCCAGGGTCGGTTGCTCCATCAAACACGTCTTCTAATGACTCGACAGATCCACATTCACGTAACGCCCTTCAGTCCAATTTCATCTTTAACACAGGACGTCAGGATCTGATCAGTTCGTTGCTTAACAACTACCTGAACGCAGCAAACGTTGGAGGAACCAACAATAGTAACAATAGTGGAAACATCAGCAGCAATGCGAATGGTAGTAACAGTAATGTCAATGCTAACAGCAACATAATATCAGCGTCTCCACCCAATTCTTCTGGAGGCTATACCCTTAACAGTGGAAAGGATCCGTTGTTGAGCACTTCCAAGCACGGAAGCGTGCTACAACGATCAGCTCAACAACCTTCATCACAACAAGGTCTTCCTCTCCATCAGCAGCAGCAACAGCAACAACAACAACAACCTATGGATAACACATATCCCTCGTATTACTTGAATCACAGAGATTCCACAACAGGACTCAATATTCCACCATCATCACTAGCACAACAGCCTCCAAACGTCATAGTAAGACCAAGGGGAGACAGCATTTTCCTTCCACCGCCCACCAGCTCTCAGCTTCGAGGAGGATCAGACCAGTTCGACACTGGAGCTGGATCAGGACAAGGTCTTAACAACAGCAATAGTGGAAATTCATACTCGTCGCGTTCGAATAGCATTTTCAGTTCGCTTATTCAGATTCCTGGCTCAACAGGAAACCTGATAAGTGAACCACTGAACAAATCCAACACCAATCCTGCTGGGACGAGCAGTGGTGCCAATACAGGCGTCAACTATGGTTCTGGAGGAACAGGGACCACTAATGGTGCCAATCCTTCAGGCGCCTCGAATAACAATAGCAACAACAGCACCAACTCCTCTAAAACGGGAGCTGGAAACCCTAATACAAGAGGTCGCCTGTTATCAATTTTCCCATCTACTTCACAACAGGGTATTCCAGATGTGATATCTCTAGATGATATCGAAAATCTCTTAAGCAAAGAGAGTTTGGGTAACCTTTTAGCATGGAATCAACAGCAAAACCCCCAAAACCCACAGAACTCCCAGAATCAGCCACAGCAGGACCCTAAGACTCCGGGGATACGGTCTAAGTTCGGATCTCTTGATATGTCGATGTGGAACGATAATAACAACAATAATTCCATAGGAGGATTCAACGGGTCTATTGGGGGATTCAATGGCAGTTTGAGTGATTTCATTGCTGGAATGATTTCTAACGGTAGTATTGATTTGAGCAATATGAGTAACATGAGTAATGAGCAAAGGCGTGACTCTATATTGAAGATTATTAGCGATCTGCAAACACTAAGAGGACAGAGAATACCCAGTGACGGTAGTGATAAAACTAATACCGCCAACCACAGAATGTCAATAGCGACGGCCAATTCAGGGGCTTCTATGGGAACTACAAAGCTCAGAGAAGATATATTTGATCAAAATAAGCAACAGCTTAGAGAGAATATTTTTGATCTGTCAAAGCAGCAGAAAGTAAATAGTAAGGGTCCAAAGGACACTGCTCGCGATAGTATTGTGGATAAGAAGTCGAACGTTGGAGGAATCACTAGCTTAAGCGTTCCAGGAGCTGATAAAGACCATCTTTCTCCAACATCG
Organism: Scheffersomyces quercinus; assembly: GCA_030556775.1. Taxonomy (NCBI): domain Eukaryota; kingdom Fungi; phylum Ascomycota; class Pichiomycetes; order Serinales; family Debaryomycetaceae; genus Scheffersomyces; species Scheffersomyces quercinus. The sequence goes on along the minus strand of JAKTUQ010000006.1, from coordinate 561,241 downwards.
TCAATGTCCTCAAGATCTTCTGCAAAGTATAACGACGAACCACAATCTCCAAAGACATCTCCTACCGGCTACACTGTCAGGATGAACCAAGCTCAATACTCACCACAATATCAGAGACAGCAACAGAATCAGCAGCCCATTTATGCCCAGCAGCAAAACCAGCAGTCAATTCTGCAAACACAAGGCAATCAGCAGATACTACCACAACCACGAGTTCCTCAGCGTTTGTTCCAGAATTACCAGAACACTCCAATTCAAAACCCGAACCAGAACCAAAATCAAAACCAAAGTCAATATCAGTACAATGGAAACTATTCGAATGCTAATTCCGCTCCCCTTGGGTATGGAAACACTCTCCTGCCGAGCGTCACAATGAGAAACCAACAGAACGCCAATTTCTATGCTCAACAACAACAGCAGCAACAGCAGCAGCAACAGCAGCAGCAGCAACAACAACAACAACAGCAGCAACAACAACAACAACAACAGCAACATCAGCAACATCAGCAACATCATCAAGTACGTCTGCCTTATCAACAAACGCAACAATATGTACAGACATATCCACTTCTGCCAGAGCGTTCAGCTGATATGAAAGAAGCATCTCGCAAAGGAAAGACACAAAAACAAAGGAAGAACTCGCAGTCTCGAAAGCCAAATCAAAATGTACAACCTTTGAAGTCCCCGATAATGGGAGGAGCTAGCAACGACAATAACTTGGTTCCCGCGCAACAATATGTGAAGTCTGAAGATGGACGTCCTTTACTAGGAGCCACAAAGATTGACCAGTTGATGTTAGTGATTCAAGCAAGAGAAAAAGGAATAACTAATCCTATACAGCAGGCCCCTGACGGAAGCATTCTCGGTTCTCCCAATTTCTCACTTTCCAGAGATAAAGAAAAACTCGACGGTGGTGTCTTACCCCGTCCTGTAAGCTTAGTAGGAGGAGTAGATAAACCCAGTAAAGTGCGGCCCAAGGATGAATTGGAAGAAGAAGAGTTAGGTGATGATGAAGAGTCCAGGGGAAAATGGAGAAAACATAAGAACCAGCAATGTCCTTATTGCTTCAAATATTTCACTCAGTCAACCCATTTGGAGGTCCATATCAGATCTCATATTGGATATAAACCATTCGAATGCAACTACTGTCATAAGAAGTTTACACAGGGTGGTAATTTGAGAACACACTTGAGATTACACACCGGAGAGAAACCATTCACATGTGACGTATGTAATCGTTCTTTTAGCCGTAAGGGTAACTTGGCTGCACACAAGCTTACACACGAGAATTTGAAGCCGTATGAATGTAAGCTCGACGGCTGTGACAAATCATTCACGCAATTGGGTAACTTGAAATCTCATCAAAACCGTTTCCACTTGAATACCTTGAACCACTTAACTCAAAAATTGGCAGAATTGAGTGGTCCAGCTATCAATAATCTACCACCAGATGAAAAAGACCTTTTGATTTACTTCAAGGATCTTTACAAAAACTCTAATAAGGGTATCCGTGGTAGAGGTAAACAGCAATCCAAAGATGATTCAGGATCTGGAGGCGCTACTAGCAGTTCTCCCGATATGAGTCTTAACTCTAACCAATTCAACTTACAGACACAATCGCCCCAGCTGCAACTGCAACACTTGCAGGCTCTTCCCAGACAACAAGGTGGGCAGCTGGGACCAATATACCAGCAACAACAACCACCTCTTGATTTCATGAATACCCATTTGACGGGATCGATGAATGGATATCAAAACTAATTTCATGTCTTCATCATATCCATACCTTCAGTTTGGCTCGTCCTTATACTCTTACCCTGCTTCCGCAATTGACCAGCTGTGTCCATGTACTATCTAGATTTCTACAATCTGGCGTGGTGGAAAACACGCATTAACGACTTATGTGTTTACTTCTCTTTTATACGATTCTCGGTCTCTAAGATCTAATTATTATGTGTATTAATCTACGTTGAAAGAATGGAAGTGTAAACAGTAGTAAAATAGCTGAAATTTCACAACAGAGGGGCATGATCCGGAGAGATGCGTCTAGCACCTCTTGGTGTCCCTTGAACTCTCAATTGAATCTGACTTATACATCATGACACCTTGCTCTGTTGTCTGCTTCAGTAGATGATAACAGATGCCATCTTCATTGTATGGTCATTGGATGTTCATGCTGGTTTCCACCTGACGCCCAAGGATCGATTTTATTACCTTCAGCATCGAAGTACTCTATGAAATCAGCCTTATAATTGTTGGTATGTTTATGAAATCCCAAATGTGTCTTTGGACCTCCAAGGGGAAAATGGTTTACGCTGACATCTATGGCTCCATCAGGGTGAATCCGGACAAGATTGACCAACAGGTCCTTCGTTCTAACCTTAGAAAGGTCAAGTTTCAACCTATAAGGAAACAGTGGACTGTTTTTCACCGTCTCGTTGGCTTCATTTCCATATTCAACATAACCTTTACTGTTGTATGCCATGACAATACCATCTCGAGGATCTGGAAAAGGTAGTTCCACACTGTATCTATATGTCTTGTCCAACCTCGTCATGTTTTTCCATGGATCAAACTCTCCTATTATGGTGTACATTCCGTTGAGACCAATCGAAAGGGCATAAATTGGCATCTTAATAAGAACTTCTAACTTATCGTGTTATACTGTAACCTTAGAGCACTTGTATACTAGGTAATAGACAAGTTAATCTTGACTTGAAGTTGAATGAGAGGAAATGACTCAATACCTGTAAATCAAAATGGCGTACATATTTCACGTTATCTCAGGGAGAGTCCTTGAATTATAAGGTTCTGCCCAGTTGTGTAGGGCACTAAGGCATTTACAGTTGCAGGCACGTTCCATTGGTTCTATTTTATAACCTAATCTTTGCACATTCTTATCACTCTTGGTATGCAGTTATGAGCCTCTAAATTATTCCACTGGAAGTTTAGTGGTGTACGAGTACACATTAGTATAGTTTTCCAATTAAACTGAATAGCATAACATATCGACACTCGGATACACCAAAAACATCCGTAAGGGTAAAATATTACTTTTCTGAAGATTTCTTATAGTGGTGGAACATAGCAATTCTAATATAACCCCCCTTCCCCCATTGATCTTTCCAATTCGCTCTAGTACCGTCTATCGCAAGCTTTTGGGAATGTAAGAGCCAAAGCTTCTACAGTACTATCAACTTCTTGGATTGAGGGAGAGAATTCTTATCACACAACTACCTGATTACTAAACAACTAATTTTTACACTAAAACACTGTTATTAACTATATATGAAAACTAATCTACCATAATCAACTTATCTCTTGTGGAAAAATACAAAAACAAGAAGTCCATCACTAATCTTGTCCGAAAATAAGTAAGATTCCTATTGATAATAGATCATATTCCAACCATCGAAGTGGGAAAGTTAGCGCAGATAAAAAAGAACAAGAGGTTAGGTACTGAAATTCACATTAAACAACCCTTAACAATCACGGCCGCAGCTATTGCACACACGCAGATACCTGCAGCCAAAAGACAACAATCTACTCTTTTTCAAAGTTCACTGGCCTCATCATTATAATCAGCACTTTGGTAGCATCAACATCAGTTATATTATAACTACTAATTAATTCGGTGACTGAAAATGGCTCAAAATTAGGACTGCTCAGTTTCCATATGTTGTCACTAATTTCCAAGATTCTAGCTTGAGTTTCGGTAATGTCATTTGTCTCTACTATGCCACGCAAGCTTGCATCTCCATTTATCCAAATATTCTGCTGGCGAGTAATATTAAAGACTTGTTTCTTCTAAGTTATTTTCGATACCACAAGCATGGGCCATCAAGGCTGCACCCGCTGCACAAATTGCTATCCCACAAGCAACTGTAACTACATCAATCTTTTTCTGCAGCTCATTCTTCCTGTCAACTTCAATTGCGAAGAAAATTAAATAAGAACAGCATATTGCTAAAAGTGTGTACAAAATCTGCTTCATAATGTATATCCTATCAAAATAAATACAATGAGGTATACTATTTCTGAACTTTGAACTGTCAATCGCAATTCGTTGGTGCCTCGTCACTTCCTTCAAAAGTCGTTACGATACAGTACAACTCCTTGAACTGGTGTGTGCCACCGATGCTTGCCCTTTTATATCATTCTGGACAAAGATAGGAATTCATTATCGGCACTTACATCGGCAACTTTTTGCTGAAACGATTGATTAAAGTTCGGATTTATACAAATGCACTATAGCGCCTCGGAATATTGTATGCACCGAATTTGTTTTGAATGTCCAACAAAAGAAATAATGTCGCACCCAAATTTATTATAGCACGCTAAAATTTGTTCGTTGGTGTGTAGGAAGAATGCATTGTCTTCAGAATTACAGACAAACAACTGAATTTCATTTGTTTCTCAAATTAGAGCCACAGTCTGAGGCTAGTGTAATTGTACTTTTGGTCAATGAAAGGATATGAAATCCAGTATTGCTTAAATTATTTACAAAAGATAAATTACTTAAATTAAAGTATAAATTTTTTATACCACGGACAAGAAACTTAACACAATACAGGGTAGGAAGATGAAGCAGCTAACAGGTAACCCCATCGCTCAATTGTAAACTTCCAATAAGTTTGAATACCCCCCGAGATTTCAAAAAAATAGTCGTACTCTATCCCATCTTTTGTAAACCAATCTATATACTTTTTTTTTCCGTTTTTTAGTTCTTTATTTTCATTACGCTGTTATGCTTTCTCTTTAGAAGAGCTTCCCTCCTAAACACAATTCGAAATGTCTTGAAGCATGTCCACAGAATCCTTCATAACTTGCCTGTGTTATTGCTTGAGTAGCATCTCTGATTCTCGGTGTCAATTGATCCTTCTCACTCAAACATGACCTCTTAACTTTACTTTTGCACACTGCCCAAAACTCTTCGATAGCTTTCAAACTAGGTGAATATGGTGGCAAGAAGATAAGTTCTAGGTCATTCAGAACAACTAGTAACTGAATATCACGACGCTTGTGAATAGATGCGTTATCAAGAATCAATATTTCGAGTCACCTAATTCAGGTTCTTTTTCACTTGGTCAATGATAGACTTGATAAAATAATAGAAGTTATTGCTATTGTGCCTTTGTTTGCAGAGGCAGATACAATCTTACCAATATGTAGTTTTCTCTTTTTATTGGACAACGATGGTGTTCTAGCCTTCAACTCGATACAACCTTTAGAGGAAATGGCACAAAGAAATGACATGTTGAGGACACGATTTACAGGGACAGTGAGAGTGGCATTGCACCCACTGCTGACGATTCATATTCTCGCCTCATGCTGATGTCAAAAACAGCTTCATCTACAAAGGTAGTTAAAATCAAGCCTTATCTTTATATTCCTGTGCCCATTCAAGTCTTTCTTGCCTGAGCTCATATAGACTTCTTCTTAGAGCGCACTTTGAAATTCTTTTAAGACTAAGCTTACATACCTTTGTTACAAAATTATATACTGTTGAAGCCTTTCGAAAGCATATTTCCCTTCAAAATGGAATTGGGAGTTACCGTTGCGTTTTCTACCATGTTTTACACAAACTCTTGTGTTCACCGGTGAGAAGTGGTCTACGGCCACGCTTCTTCGGTTGACATGTCTTACCATTCAATGCATCGACGACAGTTGAAGTATAGTACTATGATGTCAGCCTGATATTTGTTGGTATGCTTTGGAATACCAAAGGCCACGTAGTCGAAAATGTTTGACGCTTACATCAATGGTTCCACCTGAATGAGTCCAGAGAAGATTGACCAACAGGTTCTTCGTTCTAACCTTAGAAAGGTTAAGTCTCAAATGGTGGACTGTTTTTCTCCTTCTCTTTGGCTTCACTTCCGTATTAAATATAACCTTTACTGTTGTGTTCCAGGACAATACCATCTCGAGGATCTGGACAAGGTAGTTCCACACTGTATCTATATGTCTTGTCCAAGCTCTTCATGTTTTTCCATGGCTCAATCCCTACTATTATGGTGTACAGTCAGTTGAGACAAATCGAAAGGGCATAAATAGGCATCTTAAAAAGTAAATTTAGATGTGATTTCCTATCCAGCGTGTCTAATGATACTTCTGTAGCAAATTCTATAGGTACTGTTTTATCCATAGACGACTCTGCGGTATATACTCTACAAGACCAATTGAAGGGAATAGGACCGAACCAAAGTTTTCATAGATATTAGCTGATTTCAACACATATCCGCTTATCTACAAAATTATAATTAGGAATCTGCCTGTTATGTACGGCACGAAAGCGCAATTCATTTCGGAAGGCTCAGTCCGGTTCTATTTTATAGCCGAAATCCTTGCATATTCTTGGTATGCAACAAGTCGCCTTTAATCGTGTTTGCATTTACTGTACTGTACAGATACCTCGCATAAGAGCGTTGACATATTCTATGCCCAAATTCTTCTTGGTTCGATTCAGATAAAGTATTGCTAGTCTGTAGTTGCTGGATACACCTGGTATTATTTTAGCTCTCACAACTAATAAGGGGGAGATGCTGTATCATTGTGTTTGTAAAAGGCCAGAATTGTAACATGACTTTCCATTCCAAAAGAAACTACTAACAAGACGTCACATAAGAGTATTTGCAGAAACTTGTTCTAAAAAGCGGGCCATACAGTACATATTATTCCAATTCAGGAGTGACATGAATCTTGCCGGCTCTTGAGTTGAAATATGACCACACTTTCATTTGGCTCCTTTCGCTTCTTACGGACATTCCAAGAGCCCTGTTTGATGCTTAAACCTTATTACTAGATAACACGTAAGTATTAGGATAGGAAATTTGCTACCTTTATGTGTTTCAACAGGCCCAAAAGTTGCTACTCTCATATTATGCGCTTAGGATTTGATACGTGTAATTATATAATGTCTCATATATTTACAATAAGTTGCAACAAGAGAAGCGATTATTTACTCTACTCAATCCATCTATCCATAAATGCGTCTCTCTACTATTACATTTTATATCTTGATACTCGGTGTATCTAGTGCTGCTGTACCAAAGTATGGGCCTTGTTCTCAAACATCTAGGGAAGAGTGCGAACTGTATGATGATTTTCAAAATATGTGAACAGCTGTAAAATATTTACAAGCATGAAGTCTCAAACAAGGCTCCAATAGATGAGTAAGCAGCAAGTGGGCCAATTTGCATCTTTGAATTCTTACATGAATAAAAGTCTGTTTGCAGATGGGTCATGATCAAATTTTAACGTTCTTGCAACCGAGGTCTTCATACTTGTACTAGGTTTTCAGTATAAATCATAAATTCTTGCTTAGTGAAGTTTATCACTTCATGAAAAGCTTTACGACAATTAATAAGTCTTTCTTTTAGAATGGAAGTAGAAGACATATAAAGTTTATTCTATAATGTTATACTTATATATTCAAAAAAATAACTTCGTGCAACTTATAGATTCTTATTAAACAAGGCGTTTGTAAGTTATTTCTATTAGTTTGTACAAGCAGTATTAGAAAAAAATTCTAAATATAAATAAACTTTTGTGATTAATGTGAAACTTTGACTACTGAAGAAGCGTTGCTAGATATTCAGGAGTGAGAGGCTGCTGATGATTGATTTGTCGGATAGTGAATTTAATCGAGATTAAAATTAGCAATTCCAGATGGAGTCTTGATAACAACATACTTGATTGTACACAATTATCCTAAACAAATCAGTTAGATTCCAAGTTTCCAGTTATCTGCGGCACCAAAACGCGTTCAGTCTCATATATTCGACATCCATATTTTACTATCCCCTGTGGAAAGTCCCACTTATTGAATCTGTTCCATTAAAATAAACTTTTAGAAAGGAGTGCCATTAGTCAAAACCATTGCCTGTATTGAAAGGATCATAACTTTATTTTTTGATATTTTCTCAAGACCAAAAAGTTTAGATATGGATCATGGTTATCTTGGGGATTGCGTAAAATTTCAAAGTAGGCATTGCCTCTTCCCAAACGGCCCACATGTAAAAACAGTGCTGAATGCAAGAGCGAAGACCGGGAGTAAAAGTAGCCATGATGATGTCCGAAGTTAAATAAAGTACGCCAGTTTTTAAAAAGGCAAAGAGTACAGAGACTAAATGCAGACTTCTACCCATAAGGTGCATGTGGGTTCTTAATACTCGCTTGTATCTTCCATGTAACTTTGTGGGATTCCGCAGTTCTTCTACATACGTCTGTATTATCGATTCAAATGTAGAGCTAGTAAGCTGCAAAGGTTCAATGTTCAAGTTAAACCAACACCAAGATTTCAAGTCATTGTCGTCACGCATTAAGTGATATCCTCAGTTCGCTAAAATAAATACCAAAGATGAGCAACCAAAGAGGAAGCGAAGAATGGGCTTTGTTTAAAAAGTGCTCTTGTAAGCCTTTACCCCTAACTTTACTGATGCCGTATTAATAAAGCTGACATAAGATTATCGGATCATAAAACGTGCATACCTATGCCGAAATTATGGATTTCAGGCAAGAATTGGTGCCGTGTAGTCATGGCAGAATATCGCAAAGATTTTATAAATTAAGATACTGGCTGGTATTTCATTTTATTAGAATTGTTTATATAAGACCACTATATCCTCTTTTTCATTTTGCATGGTTGAGAAATTATTTAAAATACATTACCCATTTTTACAATGAAGTTCCCAACAGTTGCTATTATTGCCGTTTTAATTGGTGCCGCTATGGCCGTTATCCCACCTCAAAGAAGTTGTCCCAAGGGCAATAAAAATGCAGAGTGCGTACCTGAGGCTGAGTGGAAGTAATTGACCCAATCATTCAACACGAAGTTCAAGTACGTTTGTCGCTCAAAAATATATATTATCAAATACTTAAAAGACAAAAAAAAAACATTAAATAATCTAGATATTAAAAGATATTTGTGCTTGTTCTATAACTCGGTATGAAGAAAAATTGATATAATTAGTATACATAATAAACACTTCATGCTGAAAAAGTTTACAGAGACCTATCTGTTTCAATTTTAAAAGTCCACTCTGTTAATAAATTAAAAGACACATCGAGATGAAAATATATCATTGGAGACCTCCGCGTTTCCTTATGCAACATGTTTTAACTTACGCCAGCACCTCTTTAGTCTGTCCTCATTTCAGATCACTGATTGGTAAAGACAAAGGGAGTATTCAACATACTGCCACTTTTATTCGATACGTTGTAAATATTTTCAAGTAATGTCAAGTTGCCCAGTTGGGACTGTGCTTGTTGTCGTCCCCACCAAAGAGAATTGTCAGTTTCTGAAGTCTCAGTACGGTAATAGGCTTTCACCAATACAATTTTACATACAACTTTCTGTGAACGTTTGGATATCTTTCTTGCAAACTAAAATAGAGCGCTACCATACTATTAATTCTAATTATATGCACTCCCATAAATCTTCACGCGACTCAAATTCAAAAGCGTGTTCTTCTTGACTTCATGCTTTGAAGTCTTGGTAAAGAGGCTCTTTCAAGTGATCAATATAGTTGTTAAACTGTGAAAGTTTAATGATAGAGTGAATATACTTTGATAGAAACAAAGCTAAATGAACTTTCTCTCGAAAACATTGAGCACCTTGACAGGCTCGTCCATTCCGTACACCTTCAAGGAGAAAATCGTTGACCCTACTAGTTCTGTGAACCTTGTAGACCGTTACTCCATCTGGACAGTCTACAACGGTGTAAGCCCGAAGACCGATACTCCAGTCACTATATTCGAGTTCAATCTCAGAGACCCGGTCAATATCCAACGCGGCCTCGAGCCTCTTGCTCGAAATGCATTCAAAAAGTTGAAGGTTATCAAGTTTCCTGGGGTCATATCGGCGGTTGACTTCATTGACAACGACTCTTACTTGTACATCATCACCGAACCTGTTACCCCGTTGTTGACATACTTACAGAAAGTGGACTCAAATAAGCCTTTGTCGAGAGATGCAAAATTGAGCGGTCTTTACACAATTGCCCAAGCATTGAAATTTATCAACGTCAGTTGTAGGAGTGTTCACGGCAATGTCAGTTTGTTGAGCTCCGTATACGTAACAGAACTGGGTGATTGGAGACTATTTGGTTTTGAACTTTTGACGAATTTGAACTCGGACCCAGATCAACCCATTTATAGAAATTCTCAGAGAATGCCAGATTTCCGCAATGCTATACCGGAAGAAGTCGCTAATGGGGGAACCGAGGCTATCAGGTCGTTTCCAACGAAACTTGATTCTTATAAGTATGGTGCTCTAGTATTCCAGTTGTTGGGAGCAAGTGACTTTCTGTCGGTAGAAGTGAACTTTGAATCCAGAAATATATCGAATAAGAACGTTCCCACAAAGATAGCAGCCTCTATACGAAAGTTAGTTAATGCCAAGCTGAATTTGAGAATAAGCATTGAGAAGTATCTCGAAGAGACTGAGAGCTTTTATGATACCAATTTGCTTATCAAGTTCAGTAAACACTTAGAGGATCTCAAGTTTCAGAATGAAGACCAAAAGTTAGAATTTATAAAGTATGAATTGGCTAACTATATCAACAAAGAAGACGACGATGGTTACTTTCCTCCAGGCTTCTTAAATTACAAGTTGTTACCAGAATTAATTGCCCAGTTTAGTAATCTCTCCAAGGCCAGAACCAACCCAGCTGCATCACCGATAGACATTCAACAAAGGCAAGAAACCCTCTCCTTGCTTCTAGATTACATCTTGAAATTTGGAATCAAGCTTACAACTGCGCATTTCAACAAGCAGATCAAGCCGATAGTACTCGAAACTTTCAACCTTAGTGATAGAGCGATTAGGTTAATCTTATTAACTCACTTGCCACTGTACGAGAGTTTCTTGACTGAGTCCGATGTTCAGCTGAAGATATTCTACAATTTAATCAGTGGCTTTCAGGATACGAATTTCATGATAAGGGAAACAACTTTAAAATCCATTACTATTGTTATCGATAAGATATCAGTAAAACAAGTAAATCAAGATTTGTTGAAAGTTCTAGCAAAATCCCAAATGGACCCCAAACCTTCCATCAGAGTCAATACTTTGATTCTTATTATTAAGATATCTGATAAGATATATAAAAATTCCAAGAATAATGTATTAATTACTGCATTATCGAAATCGTTAAGGGATTCGTTTACTCCAAGCAAGTTGACTGCGTTGTCAGGTTTCGAAAGCTTGATGAATGGATTCTCCTTGGATGAGATTTGTACCAAGATATTAGGTCATTTGGCAATTTCGCTAATGGATAAAGATTCTACTAAAGTGAGGAAAGAAGCGAAGAGGATATTCCAATTATTCCTTGATTCTGTCGAGTCACATGCTTCGACATTACCAGATGTTGAAGTTGATGGCGAGTCAGAAGAAGCTGAATTCTTTGCAAAGTATGCTCCTTCAAACGTGGCAATTAGCGGCTCAAAAGACCAAGAAAGTGCCACTCAAACTGGCGGTACTTTCTCTTTCGGGTGGAACATGGTCAATAAGTTTGTCGCAACATCTGGTGTTGAGGGTCAACTAAATCATGATTTCAACAGTTCAACTCCTGATCTTACCAAGGAGAATACACCAAATGCAGAGACCAACGAGAATGCTATTAATTCAATCTCCGCCAAGAAGAAAGCTGCTGATTGGCTGCAAAGTTTCGACAATGAAGTCGACGGTTGGGGATTCGAAGAACCCGAAGTGGAACATGTGACAACAGAGCGCACAATTACATCTCCAGCTGCTGAAGTGGCAGCAACCCCAAGAACACAGTCAAAGCATCCTGTAACTAGAAATACAGCGCAGAAAAAGACTTCTGGCTTGAAATTAGGGTCCAAGACTAAAAAACCAGTCTCTAAATTAAAATTGAACTTAACAATTGACGACGACGGCGGAAAAGGTTGGGATGACAATTGGTGAAAGTAAATCGTATCCATAGAAGTATGGTGGCCCTTGAAATGTATATTCCAACTATATTACTTAGAGTTTTATGATATATACAATAAATATAGCGGAAATGTAGTTGGTGCCAAAAGAGTTCTGGTGCTGAGGTGACTTCTGGCTAAAGTCGTGCTACTGTCAAAATAGGAACGGCTTCAATACACATAAAATGCCACAAGCAAATCCTTCGCTAGATCATGTGGCTCTCTTCCTTTTCTTCCCATATACTATCCTCAGTTCTTCATTGGTCCGTAGGTTTTAACTTTGACGCAAGAATTCTAATAATAGAACCTTATACAGCGCGCAGAAAGAGTCTCGTGGTGTTCCATCTGTTGTTCGGCAATGCAAATACTTGTCAACGTCAAACACCATTAGCCAAGAGGTTCTATCATTGAAGTTCTAAAATTGCTCGTCCAAGGCGCTAGAACTTAAACTCGTCTATAAACTTTGTGAACAAGTTTATATAGAGATTATAGGTTCTCTATTATTATCATGTATACAAGATGTGGTTATAACTTCCCGTTACGTAAAGGGCTAGACAGTCGCTTAATATCCATGTATAAAAGCCCCGCAGCTTTGACGTAATGAGAGCAGGGTTCATAATGATTACAATTTTGCAGCATTTTCGCGCGAGATTTTAGCAAGGACTGGTGCTTACATCTGTCTCACAGCATACGCATTTTCCTCTAATTGGAGGAAGAAGAAGAAGAAGTGCCAGGATCGAGCCTCGTGAATATCGAGTTTGGATGAACGTTCCATAGGTCCAATTTCAAAAGCCAATGCTCTAACACTAGGCTCTAAAAGCCCGAAAAAGGACAGGTAAACGGAGGTGCACAAACTTTAATTAGCAGAGTGTAGTGCAGCTTCTGAAATTGACCATTGAGCCATACGATGAGAGGATCAATCTTCGGAAGTTTGATTGGAGCCATACGTATACTCCTACTATGGACGGCCCTACTGGCTTTCTTTGAGTACCGCACAGCATCATGATAGGGATGTCTCGCTTAATTCTAGCGCGGAGAATCAAGACCGTAGTATTTATAGGAATGTCAATATCTCGATATATTGATTGGTATCATTTTTTACGTTCAAATAAGAAGTGCCCCAATGAAGGAATCCGGGGAAATTCCAATTAATACAGTCACAAGTTCTGGAACTCATCTAGGGCTTCAAGACCATGAAGTTGACCTAGATGCCATAATTTCGAATACTGCATCTATTGGTGATGTTGGCACCACATTGACCTACGATCAAAAGAAGTTCATTCTTATGCGAATGCACTTCGATAGTCTATTATCATTGGATGATTTACCTCCGCAAGCAGCCTTTATGATCGAGAAGATTGAGCTGCTTTCCATTGATGATGCTACGCGCATTTTGAGAGATGCCGTCGTTGAACACAAAGGTGATGTTAATATTCCAACAGATGATTTTCAACTCCTTGAAAGATTAGTTGATATTGATCTAATCAATGGGACTTCTAAATTGAAAGAGAAATTGTCTGTGGCCATTCTGCAAAGGGACGTGTACCCAAGTGGTAGGGGCAATCCCTCAACATCAAGTGTGGGCGAGTCAGTATATGATCTGGACGTTCATAGGATAGTTGACTGGGAAGTACAAGTAAGGCTAGAAGCAGCATTGATAGCATACCATTCTCCTTACCCCGAAGTTAGAGCAGTAACGGATCCATATGATGATCCTAATATCCCATGTGAGACGATTCGTGTTTACATCACTGGTGTAATCTGGACAGCTATAGGTGCCGTTGTCAATCAATTCTTCTCTCAGAGATTTCCAAGTATTACGTTAAACTCGGCTGTCGTTCAGATATTTCTCTATCCATCAGGGATTTTACTCCAGTGGATACTTCCTAAAAGAAAAGTGAAAGTATGGAGATACACGATTGATTTAAATCCTGGTCCTTGGAACTATAAAGAGCAAATGTTGGCGACGTTGTTTTACTCAGTCTCTGGAGGTACAAGTTATGTTTCATCTAACATTCATGTTCAAAAAATGAAGATGTTCTATAATAACCAATGGGCTGATTTTGGTTATCAAACATTGCTAATTTTGTCCACTAACTTCTTAGGATTCGGATTCGCTGGTATTATGAGAAAATTTGCAGTATATCCAGTGGACGCCATTTGGCCCACTCTCTTACCAACCATCGCTCTCAACAGAGCATTGATGCAACCTGAAAAGAGAGAAAACATAAATGGTTGGGTAATTTCACGGTATATGTTTTTTTTCACTGTGTTTCTAGCTTCGTTCATTTCTTACTGGATTCCTAATTACTTGTTTACCGCATTATCCACCTTTAATTGGATGACATGGATCAAGCCGGACAATTTCAACCTAGCTGCAATTACAGGTTCCAGAACTGGTTTAGGATTGAACCCTATACCTACTTTCGATTGGGCTAATTTGAATTCTAATAGTCCCCTAGCTCTTCCATTTTACAGTCAAGTATCAACTTATGTCGGATCAATTCTCGCTTTCTTCTGCATAATCGGAGTGTACTGGTCAAATTATAAATGGACTGGATACCTACCCATCAATTCCAATTCATTGTTCACAAATACTGGTGAGTATTATTCTGTTCAAGCTATTATTGATGAAAAAAGTTTAATATCAGAGAAGAAATATGAAAAATATGGTCCGCCATTTTATACCGCTGCAAATTTGGTTCAGTACGGAGCATTCTTTGCCATATACCCTTTCGCTATTTTCTACGAATGCATATGGAATTACAAGCCTATATGGAGAGCTTTAAAAACAATGGCAAGGGAATTCAAGAATTACAAGAGGTCAACATATGATGGATTCGATGACCCACATACGACAATGATGTCTGCTTACAAAGAAGTTCCTGATTGGGTATTTTTAGTTGTCCTACTAATTTCCCTAGTATTAGCAATCATATGTGTCCAGATTTATCCTGCGGAGACGCCAGTTTGGGGTATTTTTTTTGCAATTGGAATTAATTTTATTTTTCTAATTCCCATTGTAGCTGTCTATTCGAGAACAGGGTTCAGTTTCGGGCTCAATGTTCTCGTGGAATTGATAGTGGGGTATGCAATCCCAGGAAATGGGTTAGCATTGAATTTCATAAAGGCCCTAGGATATAATATTGACAATCAGGCAGAGAATTATGTCACTGATCAGAAAATGGCACATTATGTGAAGTTGCCTCCCAGATCATTGTTTAGAGTACAGATATTGTCTGTTTTTATTGCTTCGTTCGTTCAGTTGGGTATATTGAATTTTACAATAAACAACATTAAGGACTATTGCGAACCTTACAACAAAGAAAAATTTACCTGTGCTGATGCAAAGACATTCTATAATGCTTCTATTCAATGCACAAAACTGCCCAAATAGCTTTCATGTCACATCATGTATCCTTCACCTCGATATGTGTTGGTTCCTATTACATCTACCCATTGGTCACCATCACGAAGAAATGACGGATTAACGCAAAGGAAAGTGAGTATTTACAATGGTGATTTACTGCTCCTTAAGCCTTGCTGTGTGTGAAGCCTCCGAACTACGAAGCGACAAGCATGTTGCGCCAAAATTGGTTTTCTATTTTTTGCGAAAAACAATTGCGTCTGCAGGATCCACTGTCAAGAATTACGATTCTTGGTGGAAGCGATTTTGACGTGGTTGCCAAGAACAGACAATACGAGTTAGAGGACTATCCTCTGCGGGTCTATGGACGACAATATGAAATACCTCAAAGGAACCTCCTTCTCACTACTATCGACACCTCCCTCCGAACCCGAAACTCTCTTCCTACTACACTTTCCACTGCACTTTCCACCGCAGTTCCCAACCTGATACCCACTTCCCCATTCCAGCCAGCCATGTCTCCGCCAATTGCACACCACAATGTCGCATTTTTCTCTCTTCGTCCTTCCCACTTAAATTGCGCACCCCTCGCTCCACCACACTCCGGTGCGTGCGAGTTGCGATTACGTAAGCAGTGGGTCCCATGTAATAGACAGTTAACCCTAAGTAAAATGTGCACTTTCCTCCTTATAGTCTCGTCAAATTAGTGTCTCATACTCCCCAGTCAACCCTGAATACTCTTACCACTTTTCTTTCCCTCTTTCCTCTCCTTCTCCCATCACTTCCCCTGATCTCCTCCCATCGCAAGCCCACCATCTCCGGCTACCACGCTTACGTAATCACTCACCCTCATCACCCCACTTCGCGTCACGTGACCCAATATCCCCCACTTCGAAATCACGAAATTTCGAAATCGGCGAATGACGACGAAATGATGAAGAAGAAGTGGGTAAAGCAGTGCTTTAGAGTCGATCTTGGAGATTCTAGCTAGTTGCAAACGTTCCAAGTGTCTTTGGAACCCCCTTGGAGTCTTTTCCGTGAGTTTTTTGCCCCGATATCCCGTGCAATTGAGTGTACTTGCTGCTATTTTTTGTTCATAACCGTATAGCTTATTGGTGTTTACTAGTGTTTATCAGTGTTTATTGGTATTTATTAGTGTTTATTAGTGTTTATTAGTATTTACTAGTACTATACCGTTGATAGTAGGAACAAGAGGAGGTCTAAGCCCGTTGAATTGCTGTTTTTGGATCCGCTAGAAACTGTGAATCCGCCTTTGTTTCTGTGTTTTACCCAGAATTTCATAGCCATTGACTAGTGTTCGTCGCTGTTCGTTACTGTTGCTATTGGAGAAAGAACCGTCAAAAGACGCCCCTAGAACCCCACTGAAAGCCGCCAAAAATGCCTGATTTCACTGTCCAAACAGTCCAAACTACCCCCTTCTCCGACCAGAAGCCAGGAACTTCGGGTCTTAGAAAGAAGGTCACTGTCTTCCAGCAGAAACACTACACCGAAAACTTCATTCAGGCCATCTTGGATGCTATTCCAGAAGGCGCCGAAGGTGCTACTTTGGTCATCGGAGGCGACGGTCGTTTCTACAACGACAAGGTCATCGATTTGATTGCCAAAATCGCTGCTGCTAACGGTGTCAAGAAGTTGATTCTCGGCCAGGGAGGTATTCTCTCCACGCCAGCAACTTCTCATGTCATTAGAATCAGAGGTGCCACCGGAGGTATCATTTTGACTGCTAGTCACAACCCTGGTGGTCCTAAAAACGACTTGGGTATCAAGTATAACTTGGGTAATGGTGGTCCAGCACCAGAATCCGTTACCAACAAGATCTACGATGTTTCTACCAAGTTGACAACTTACAAGCTCATTGATTTGCCATCTGTTGACTTGAAAACCATTGCTACCACCCAATTGGGTCCAATTGAGGTCGAAGTAATCGACTCCACCAAGGATTACACCGAGATGTTGAAGGATATCTTCGATTTCCCATTGATCAAGTCTTTCCTCGACACTGCCACCAAAGAAAAGGGATTCAAGGTCTTGTTCGATGCTTTGAACGGTGTTACTGGTCCTTACGGTTACGATGTGTTCATCAAGGAATTGGGCTTGCCAATAGAGTCCATCCAGAACTACCACCCATTGCCAGATTTCGGTGGTTTGCACCCAGATCCTAACTTGACCTATGCTAAGACGTTGGTCGACAGAGTTGATTCTGAGAATATCGCTTTCGGAGCTGCTTCGGATGGTGACGGTGACAGAAACATGATCTACGGAGCAGGAACTTTCGTTTCCCCAGGTGACTCTGTGGCTATCATCTCTGAATACGCCGACTCCATTCCCTACTTCAAGAAGCAAGGAATCTACGGTTTGGCCAGATCTATGCCAACCTCCGGCGCCATCGATTTGGTGGCCAAAAACAAGGGCTTGAACGTCTACGAGGTTCCAACTGGTTGGAAGTTCTTCTGCTCCTTGTTTGACGACAAGAAGTTAAGTATCTGTGGTGAAGAGTCGTTCGGTACTGGTTCCAACCATATCAGAGAGAAGGACGGTTTATGGGCTGTGGTCGCCTGGTTGAACGTGTTGGCCGACTACAACAAGGAGAACCCAGATTCGGAGACTTCCATCAAGGTTGTCCAGGACTCGTTCTGGAAGAAGTACGGTAGAACCTTCTTCACCAGATATGACTTCGAGAACGTTTCCAGTGAAGGAGCTCAGAAGATCATCGATTTGCTTGCTTCCATTGTTGACAGCAAGAAGGCTGGTGACTCTTTGGGCAACGGCTACGTCATCAAGGAAGCTGCTAACTTCTCCTACACCGACTTGGACGGAAGCGTCTCTTCTAACCAAGGTTTGTTTGTCAAATTTGAAAGCGGCTTGAGATTCATTGTCAGATTGTCTGGTACTGGGTCTTCCGGAGCCACTGTCAGATTGTACTTGGAAAAGCACTCTTCTGACGAGTCTACTTATTCTTTGAAGGTCGACAAGTACTTGGCAGACGACGTCCAGTTCGTTTTGGATTTGTTGAAGTTCAAGGAGTTCTTGGGTAAGGACGAGCCAGATGTCCGTACTTAGGCGGAGTTGCTGTTCATTTTCAATCTGGATAGTCACTGACTCCATTTATCTATATTCGATCCTAAGATCATTCAAGTCCTATTGTTTATTGATGCCCAGCCGGCAGTTCGTATCTTTTTCTATTGCGATTATTCATTCTCTTGGCTATAAAATATACACGTATAAGGTAGAGGGTGAATTGATGAAGTGGTATAAGTGACGTGTCTAATTGTAGAGTATCTGTCAGCTTGTAAGTCAGAGATATAGAGGTATTAGTCGAACTGAAAGCTTGTCTATGGTTCAAGATCAAATGATACTCCATAAAATATATATCAATATTCTTATTATCATTTGTTGTTATCATCATTTGTTGTTATCATCATTTGTTGTTATTATCATTTGTTATTGTTATCATCATTGTTATCATTATTACTTCTCGTTTACATGAAGTTCATTTATATGCCTTAAAACTATTGTTATACCAATACCAAATTGTATAATAACCAGAGAAATATTTCAATATCACAGCAGTATTTCTACATAGCTATTCATTACATCCGATACTAACAAATACTCTCATCTTAATATCTCCTTACTTGACTTCTTACTTACTTTTGACAGATATATTAATATACAAGGGAAGATAAATATATAAATAGATATATAGATAATTATTATTATGATTATATTATGATTATAAGTGTAGTGTAGACTGGTATAACATCCAAAACAAACGGGAAACAATGGGAATAACAATCTCAACAAAGAACATTAAATAGACATGTATCGATAACAAAAATAGGAGAACAACGTTAACTAGACATTAAAGGAATCATGGGCTTCCATGGCACGAAGTCTCGGCTCATAGGCTGGTTACAATCATTATCATTCGTTGGCTGCAAAAAACTTTAACCGTTGGGTGCAAAAAGTACCTACACCGACTGTTTATTCTCAAAGATCAGAATCTCATCTTCTTGGCACCGTCCTTATCGAACTCTTCGTCGTTTTCTCTCTTCAAAGAAGGCAACACGATATGGTTAGAGGCTGGAGACAACGATGCAGCTGACGACTCGGGAATTGACCGGATCGAGGGTAAAATGGTGCCAGAAAGTGGGAGTTGATGTGGTTGAGGCTGGGGTTGATGTTGGTGTTGTGGTTGGTGGGGTTCTGGGTTGTTCAACGAGAACCGGTTGATTCCTGCTTGCATTGAGTTGGCTGGAGGAAGAGGTCCAGCAGAATAAGGTCCAGCAACGGCAGAAGGTGCTGGGACTGGTGGTGCTGATACTGACACAGGTGGTTGAACGGCTGAAGAAACAGAACTTTCAGGGTTAACTGGTGGTGGAACACCGGAGTAAGAACCTACAGTTTGAGTCTGGTTGGCTGCTGATGGTGTAAGTGGAGTCACAGAGCCTGCTGGCTGCTCATTAGCAGGGTTACTGACTCCAGCAGCTACTAAAGAAGTTGTAGGACTGTTGGTAGCCAAAGTGGAGCTTGTGGTTGGTATTGTTCTCAAGTTCAACACTTCGTCCAAGCGCTTTCTCATCGAGTTCTCTCTCAATCTGGCTGCTTGCTCCATGGCTTCTAGTTCCATGATTCTGGTACGGTACAAGTCATTGACCAACTCCAATTCGGAGATTCTGGTCTTCAAGAGAGTGACTTCGTGGTTGTTGGTATTGTTACTGTTATTACCACCATTATTACTATTATTGCTACCGTTATTACTGGCAAACCCGTTGTTCTGTTCGTTGTTCTGTTGGTTAGGCTGCTGGTTGTGTTGTTGCTGACCGTAACCAGAGTTTCCATTGAAACTGTTCTGGAAGTGGGGCAATTGGTTCTTTGAGTCTCCACCGGCCTGAGACAGCTGAGAAACAGAACCGGCACCGGAAACCTGGTGAATGGGAGGAAGTGCTGGGTGTTTCACCTCTGGTGAGTGGATCTGCGATATCGTTGGTGTTGACGATCTCGAGAACGTCTGGGAGTTCAGTGGTGTGAACGAAGGAGAACCGATCTTCGAAGCCCCAAGCGATGGAAGAATCGGAGGGGGATGCAGCTGCTGCTGGTTCAAAGCTGAAGAGAAGATGGCCGAAGACGTCGAAGGAGACTCTCGTTTTATAGAAGAATGGTGGTTATTCATGAGAGAGACTCCAGCTACTGTTGTGTTACTGCTGTTGGTAGTACTATGGCCGGTACTGGAAGCCTTGAACGTAGCACTGGGTCCGAGTTCGTTGGACATGTTCTCCAAAGCACCGGCAGCAGCATGGATCGGATTCAAGATCTTGCTGGTGCCGTTATTACTGTTGGTTCTGGTGTTGGAGATCGACAGAGACGTCGAGAGCAACAAAGGAGACGTTATACGCTGTAAACCCGGAGCAAACTGCGTTGGAGTCGACGAAGGATAGTGCAAAGGTTGGATTTGGCTATGCTGTGACCCCCCAAGTCCGCTTCCATGAGAGTGTAGGTGAGGAGGTAAATGGTGGTGGTGATGGTGATGATGGTAGGCATTGATTGGATGAGGAAACGAAGAAGTCGAACCGTTTGGAGTATTGGCCGAAGTAGATTGGGAACTTCCATTTCCACCAGCAGCAGCCAAGAAGGGAGTCAAAGAAGGGTTCTGTTGACCACTTCCAGCGTTGTTACTGGAGTTCTGGTGCTGTTGTTGAAGCATACCATCAGCAGCAGATTGAGACGACGATTTGCCGTGTTTCTTGGACTTTGGCGACTTCTTTCCGCTTCCAGTGCCCCCAGAAGTGCCACTGGACGACTTGGAGTCCTTGGACTTCAACTCCGGAGTATTAGGGCTCGAAGACTTGTTGGAACCAGGAGTATTTGCTCCGTTCTGTTGCTTAATTCTGTTACGAGACTTGATGGTGTCAGTTTTCAACGAAATCGGTCTTGGACGGCCGTGGAGCTTGAGGAAAAGACCACAGGCATTACAGAGCACTTGGCCAGTTTCATCCCTACGCCAAAGCGGCGTATTTTGGGTCTTGCAATTACGGCAAATGGGCGAGGTTATGTTGGTTTTCGTTGTGGTGGTACCGTTATTTACATGAGTCGTAGTTTTGGCATTAGGATGAACTGGGTTCAGATTAAACGAGAGCGAATGCTGGGGCTGTGGAGGATGTGGTTGGGCTTGCTGCTGTTGTTGTTGTTGCTGTTGTGATGGTGGTGTTGGTGGACCTTGTTGCTGTTGTTGCTGATGTTGAGCCTCTTCTTGATTCTGACTTCTTTCTTCTTGCTGTGGCTGAACCAGCGAAGTCTGTGGTTTCTGGGCAGTCTCTGGTTGAGGCCCTGTTAAAAAGCTTACTCCAGGGATAGCTTCGGCTTTCACAACCGTCTGCTGGCTCTGTGGTGTTTGATTAAGAGTCGAGGGAGAGCCATAGGAAGAAAGCCCGCTCCCGTTGATTTGTGGAGGCCCCGATGGAGCTATTTCGGAGCTTTTTGCGGCCGAAATCGTTGGAGCTGGTCCTTGGGACGTAGCTGGCACTTGGCTGGTTGTTCTGGGACCGCTGCTCGTGGAGGTATTACTGTTAACACCGCTGCTGGCATTATTACCACTGGAATTGGCACTGTTATTAGGACCGCTGCTGCCACCGCCAACGGGCGCTGGCGAGTGAACCACAGGGCCCGAGGGCTGCACGGGAGGAAGACGATGTTGGATCTCACTCATACCGACGTCTTTCACTACTTGGATGTCGATTTCTAGCCTGGTGCCTTGCGTCGTTTTCGGGGTATACCGATGAAAAATCGGTTTTTTCTGATAGTAAAAAATTGTCAATCGCAAAAGATTAATGCTGGAGATAAAAAAAATTTCACTATCGAAAGACAACAGGGACAGGAGAGGCCAGATACAGGTGGAGGTGGAGGTGGGGCCTGTATGGTGGGCAGGTGGGTAGGATGTTCTATTCGTGGTAGAGATGTATCTAAGGACGGTATTCAACGGTAAAGAGAAAGAGAGAACAATGGCATTTCCATGGTTACAATACTTGGAGAAAGGTCCAGTGAAACGGGTGAAAATCGCACAGATTTCGCTCAAACTGGTCTCGTTGGATACCCATGCTCACGCTCTACAAGGCTAGCTCTCTTGGTCCGTGTTCTTCCTTGGGAACGGTCCCTTTACTGTGCTTTTACCAAGCCAAAGGAGAACGGTTTTCGGTGAGGCAGCGATAAACGAAAAATTTTTCAGCCGGATCCCGATGGGAGGGGTGTGAGCAAGCCTAATGCAGGGCGTGCGGCTCATACTTAAGTATGGGAAAATATTTTTAATCAGCGATAAAAAGGAGTCCGGTATGGTCCTGGTTACGACGAGTGGTGGATGCTGATCCCGAATTGGCAAGGTTTGTTATATGCAGTCCCCTTCTTGTCCTTTGTCGCCACCATCAGATAAAACGATTCTCCCCTCCCCCGTCACGCGCGCCGGGTCTTATCTCACTCACTACGGTCACTGCTTATCGCTAGGGAGAGATTACGTTTGAGCACGAAGTGCATATGTCATTGGAATTAGTATTAGCGTTATATTATTCGTGGTGGTTCCAGGGTGTGTGTGGCAGGGATGGAATGGGGTAGAGGAGGAGAATTCGGTATTGGACAGCTGGTGATCTCTGGCATGAAATTGGACTGCGCTGGACTCATGAGCCAGAAATTCTGGTGCCATCTGGGTTGACGGTGGGCTGCAATGGTAGACGATCCCGTCCCGTCCCTACAAGCTCATCACCGCACTGCCGATTGCACCTGTCGCTATACGATCCCGCCATGGCCCAACGTTGAAAACTGCAAACGGACAACGGCACTATCCTAATGAGGGAATAAAGAGGCCTCTGTGTAGGTCTGGTGCTGGGAATGCCGCTATCAACCGCGTTCTACACCGGCGCCAGCGGCCATCACCGAGAAGTCTAGAACAAAACATTCCACGATCAACCTGTAAAAATGGCCAGGTTATCAAGATAATGTACTGCGGCACGGGTGTCATGCCTGAGAAAAATCACCCGTTTTGTGCTACTGGCGTGATGCAGGCAAGCCATTGGCTGAAAAGCTTGTTTGGTTATTGGCGACGATGAAAACGGTAATTCTTGGCTTACGTAATAGCAGAGCATGCACTACCAGCGATACGGAACCCGCTCGAGGTTTAGGAAGGGTGATTCTCTTTATTGTTGTTGATGGAAGGAGTCAGGCAAAGCCATAAGGAAAGGGATGGGGATGGATAGATAATCACCGATATAGGAGGAAGGAGAAGTAAGGTTTTGGAATTCGATCTCTTGCCGAAAAGGAAGAAGATCTAGTCTCGACATTTCTATCTATATCCCTTTTTGGCAATTGCAATTTATTTAGTTTACGTTTATGGGTCTACTGATCTTATTTGATAGATAACTAATTGAGGACATATTGATAGAGTGATAATTGTGCTTGTATGGTTAATGAGAGTACTAGAATAATATAGTAGTATAATAAAAAAGTAAGAACCTCTACCATATTATTACCTTGATCCTTGGCCCCACGGCAATTCCCTTATCCCTTATACTAATTAACAATTGCCTATTACCACTCCCAGCACATAAAGTCCCACCTTCTACACTCCTACCAATTGACACTAGGAAACGGTACGGTTCTAGGCCTTCATCCTCTCATCTTACTCTTAATTGCTCTTTTTGGTACAAACTCCTCGCTTTCACGATTTCAAAGCAAACGGTACCCCACCTCGAAACTCGAGCACCGAACTCGCTCAACTCTAATCATCCTTTTCCTATCCATCCGGTCTTTTCGCTATCATCTTAACTATCTCCTCCTTATCCTCTTCCACACCTCCTACACCTCCCACACCCCCTGTAAACGGTGACCCTTTATCGAATGTCCTATCTTTATGTAATCACCCCACGTAATCCAATCCGGGGTCGTTCTCCTTCCTAGCTACAAGACTCAGACTCAGACACCCCGCCCCATTACCACACCTTCCTCCGTCGCCTCAGCGCTCCCAACTTCCATCACAACTCATAAGACTCCTATTTCATTGCCTCTCTAAGCAAAAAGGTACACTGCCATGGGGAACCGTCTAATCGTTATCGACCGTGATCACGTGATCTGCACCCGTGCCGCAGTATCAACCAACGCTTTGACGGACCTGAATTTCACCTCCGTGCCGCACCGCTTGGCGTCTCCCCTCCGCGGTCCTGCAGCGTGGCTCACAAATCTTTTTTTAGTTACTTTCCACACTTTCGCTGTGAAATTACGGCCCCATACAGTCTTAGGACGATTCGATGGTGGTAGCATCTTTTGTTTACTTGCTGGCTGGGACTGAAACCAGTGGTATCCAACGAGCTCTTTCTGTTTGCAATAGGAAGATTTGTGAATAATTGCGAAGTAGAGCTACGCTAACCCCCAGAAATCGGATCGAATCGTTGTTCGACGTCTTATTTGCACCGTACGTATGAGTTTAGTCTGGCCATTTGGGCCTATCACCACTGGGATTGGAAACGAAGTGTCCTTAGAACACAGAGAAAAGACACGAAAGATCACGCCATGAAGAAGAGTTAATCCAGCAAAACTAAGGCGGGAATCGCTTAGAAATGGAGTTTGGGAGTATATTACATCGTTTAAGAGTGTTTTGGCACGTTAGAATAGTGACTTTTCCACCTCCTGTTTGACAACGTCTACTGTTGACTGTGCCTCGAAATAGAATTTACAACCAAGGTTGGAAAGTCTGGTTGTTGGCGAGCCAATGCTGATGGCTAGCTGGTTTTATCACCAAAACCACAATAGGATATCCACTGACCGACGGGCCGATCCGTGTGCTATTCACGAATTGCCCCTTCGATCGCTGGGTTATCCCGCTGCTAGCAATTATTGACTCGCTTTTCATCCATCTCTATCGCTAGATTTCGTCATCGCTGATTTCTCGTTAGATCCACAAAAACTTTTTGACTATTTTTTTGTCCCTAAATTGGCGAGGGTCGCCCCTGCGATTTTTTCTGTGGTACGGGACACTCACTGGTTACAAGAATGTAACGAGCGTGTGCGTAATAGAGAGAGAGAACAGAGACAGAGAGGTAAAGAGGTAGAGATAACCGAAGAGAGTGTGATAGTTGTACCAATTGCAAAATGAGTAAGTGGATAATGTTGCATAATTGGGATCTTTGTACGTGTTCTATATTCTTAGTATATCTACAATTCGCCAAGATCTGACTAAGGCCGTGGGGAAGATCATTAGTTTCGGTGTTATTTTTACACTAATTGTCTCTCATTTGGGCGTATAGGTTATGGTTTTTTGCATTTCTCTTGGCCCTGGCACTAGCCCCAGCACCAATGGGGCAGCACACGAGATAATATTCGTATCTATATCTACACAAGCGTTTACGAAAGGTATTGGATGATTGTGTTAATGACACACCAGATGGAGAGCATAATTGAGTGATTCAAATGGCAGGGTTGTTGTAGTTGCTGGTCTGTGTTCAATTTTTCACCGGTACAGCCTCTAATGTGTCACGAGCTTTTACTGAGATCAGAGATGAAACAAAGAAGAATAACAACAATGTCGAGAAGAAGGCTTAGTGGGCTCGTTGGTCCATCGTGAACGACATTGGACGACGAATATGGCTATTTTTGCCCGTTCCACCGTCATTGCCATTGTCCTTTGCCAAACAGACATTATGCACATATAGCACATTACACACACCGAGAAATCACACGAAACATCCACATTCATCTCACAAACGACAAGAAAAGTCGCACTTTTCGAGCTTTTCGTCACCACGAGTCGACAAAAACCCACCGGTTTTCTCGCTATTTGTTCGCGTTGTGTGTATGGCCGTTGAGACGCAGCGACGATTTTCTTGTCGTTACTATGTCTGTGTGTCTGTGTGTCTGTGTGTCGCTGTGACATACTGTCATTCTGCGTGTCGTTGCTCTCTGTTTTGCCTCAGCAGCCCTCGTCTCACCAAAATTCGACTCACCACCGACTCGAATCAAGTCAAATTATTCCTTTGCGCGCCGCTGCTGTTTTCCCCCTTCAGCATTTTTTCTCACACCACCTCACTCCCTCGCCCCCTCTCTCTCGCTATCTGCTCTCTATGCTACACCGCCTCCGCGCACAATCATGCTCACGCACTGTCTCACTGCCACTCCGAAACTCCATACACCCAAAGTCCTAAATACCATTCCCAAACACATTTCTACCAACAGAACACTATTCCAAACTCAACCCCCAAACTCCTCGGTCGCTGTCTTCCTCAAAAATCACAATTGTTTCCAAGTGTTTCCACACCTCTCTCGTCATGCCAGGGTTACAAACAATCAAAAATAACCTGAGTTCCAAAATCTTCCATGTCACACTCACCACCATGAAAACTCCTCACTAAAAATGTCCTCACCCAAAATCTCCAGATCAAAAATTCCTCGCCACACGAAACTTCGAATTTCGGCCCAAGAAAAAGTCGTATCTCGAAATTCAACTGGAAAATCAAATCGTTCAAATCTGAAAATCACATTTCATCGGTATCAGTGTTCTCTTTTGTGGTGTTGTGTTTGATTATCTAGAGCTCATTATCTCAGAAATCGTTGTGTCATTACCGTGTTGGAATCCAATCGTCGATAATCCCCCGTGTCTGCCCTTTGTTCTCCTAGCATTCGGTTCTTGTACTAACTCGCTCCTCCAGAAGCCCCCTTTTAGCACCTTAGATCCGCCCAGCCCTTGTACCCAAGAGCTGTATTCGTGACTAACCCCATCCTATCCATATCCCACTCTCACATCTAGCATAATGGTTCCTCCTCCCGCTGAAATCCGCAGAAAATTGGTCATTGTCGGTGACGGTGCCTGTGGTAAGACCTGTTTATTGATTGTGTTCTCTAAGGGAACCTTCCCAGAAGTCTACGTCCCAACTGTGTTCGAAAACTACGTCGCTGACGTTGAAGTCGATGGCAGAAAGGTTGAATTAGCATTATGGGATACCGCCGGTCAAGAAGATTACGACAGATTAAGACCTTTGTCCTACCCAGACTCTAACGTCATCTTGATCTGTTTCTCTGTCGACTCCCCAGACTCCTTGGATAACGTCTTGGAGAAGTGGATCTCCGAAGTGTTGCATTTCTGCCAAGGTGTGCCTATTATCTTAGTCGGATGCAAGTCTGATTTGAGAAACGACCCAAAGACCATCGAAGAGTTGAGACAGCAACAACAACAGCCAGTCTCCACCAGTGAAGGTCAAGCAGTTGCCCAAAAGATCGGTGCCTCCGACTACTTGGAGTGCTCTGCCAGAACTGGCCAAGGTGTTAGAGAAGTCTTTGAGGCTGCCACCAGAGCCTCTTTGAAGACCAAGGAGAAGAAGGAGAAGAAGAAGAAGTGTGTTGTATTGTAGGTGAACTCATTTTACCCGTGGGATGCTAGAAGCGTAGAAATCCGGAGTATGAATGAGCTAGCCTTGTTGTTTTAATGAGAGCATACGGAAGAGCACTGGTGATGTGTATTTAATTAGAATGCTCTGTGCATGTTGCTGCTGTTACTATCACCATGACTACTGCCACTACAACAATCTCTACTGCTGTTTCTCGTCTCCTGGTACTTCTACCGCTGCTAGCAACGCCCCATCACCATAGCTCAAGTAAATATGCATACGGCTGCACTGATGTATTTTAAATTTGCAATCCTCCTTTTTTTATCCTTCTCTAATCCATAGTTCTCTAATTCCATTCTCGATGCTATTGCTACACCTATATATTCCTGGTATATAAATTGTTTGTCTCTTTTATATCTTTATTTACTAGCTAGTCTCTGTCAGAAGTGCAGTCTGCCTCGCAGGGATCTGACCCAATATACACTAAGATTACGTGTGATGTAGAAGATATGTATTTGTAATTATAATCATAGTAGAAGGTAAGGGTTATAAAATGGTTGTGATATTTGTACTCGGTGGGGGACTTCTGGAGTATTACTTCTTATGACATAGAAGGACATAACGTCGCTCTTTACGAGGCATCTTGCCACCAACTCTCGTATTTATTCCGTTGGGCTATTGTTGGCTGCATAATTTCATCCCTTCAATTACCCTTCTCTGTGTTATTACACCTTATTCGACCCTCAGCATACCTTGTCTTGCTGTTGTGGTTATACCTTCGTGAACCACCCATGCCGCGATAAATTTCTCTTATTGTATATGGATGAAAGAGCTTACTACTTGCAATCAATGAGTGTTATATTCTAGTAAGTAGTCTGTACTGTCTATATTTCTAGCCTGAAGATATTTATTAAGTTGCCCAGTAATTCATCGTTGCCTATTCAGATAGTTTACAACTTCTCAAAATTGATTTTGTTTCAATTGGTGAAAAACTCCAACTATCCCCACACGATAAGATGGACAAGCCTTTGGATACAAATCTCTTGTTATCTCTTGTTAAATAGTGGCAGAACTAGAATGTCTCAAAACTGTAGCGAAGTAGACATCGCTTCAATCAAGAGGACTATGTGAGTTAAAACCTTAAATTTGGGGCAACCTTCTTTAAGGATTTAGGCAAAAATGAAATTGTGTACCTTGATGTAATACTCTGCTTGAAACACTTACAGTCTTTTTTTTATTAGTCACTTGTCTATAGGGAAACTACATCTCCCTGGTATTGTTTCATGGGATGAAGAAACTCCAACGTTGGCCAAAAGCCTCAACAGGACCTTATCTAACTTCATATAACTTTCTTTAGATCGTGTTACCCAAGAGAAAGATATCTACTTCCACCACAATTAACTAGGAATAAGACAATGGTTTACCCAACATAACTCACTGCATTGTCCATCCTATTGAACAAATATAAATAAACCAACCCTATCTCTATTTAAAAGGTACG
The DNA here is from genome assembly GCA_030556775.1 of Scheffersomyces quercinus. NCBI lineage: Eukaryota > Fungi > Ascomycota > Pichiomycetes > Serinales > Debaryomycetaceae > Scheffersomyces > Scheffersomyces quercinus. Next base: position 532,062 of record JAKTUQ010000006.1, on the reverse strand, counting down.
CACCATTTCGCAACCGAACTTCATTGCAACAACAAATATTTCGCAGCAATTGCACCAATTTTGTAACAAATCGCGTGTTGCAGAGTGATAGAATAACGGTGTAAGAGTCGGTGAAGCTTACAATATTGGGTGTACAAATGATGTAGATTACGGCAATGGTGTTGATTGGCGTTATTACTTGAATTTAGCTGGAAAAATTGAATGAGAGTACATAATAACTGTGTTAGTGCTGCAACTTCACTGTGGAATAACCGCGTAGTAATGCCATTAAGCACAGCCAAATAACAAGATACGGCTGACTTCTGATGAATACTTTCAGCGATTTTCTTCTTTCACAGTTCCCTTTCAATTTTTACTGAAAATCAATTTTGCAACTACCACGTCCTATATATCCAAAATCTAGCAATTGTCCATAATAAGAGACCATTTCATAAGTATTCATCATGACACTCTCACAGCTCACTGCACTGGCCCTACGCTCTTTTCATTCTCTTAATCTCTATACTCCTTCAAGTGTAATATCCAAACACTCTATGAAAGGACATGATTCGAGTATTCTTCGCCCTTAACAAAAACACTCTACCGTCTATACTTTATACTCTCCAGACCTGCCCTATGGATACCTACTTTAGCCATTCTTTAGCCATTCTTTAGAAGCGCGTTGGCACTCTTTTCATATACTCTACGCTTGAAACCATCTGCTCTCTACACTTACCACCTCTACACTACATTACACTACATTACACTACATTACACTACATTACACTACATTACACTACATTACACTACATTACACTACATTACACTACAATCTCTACACTTTAAACACGCTACACTCTAATCTATATACTCTACCATTACCATCCACCACTACACGCTCCACCCTCCACTTCACAACACTACTCTCCACCTCAACCCTCTGTACCTATACATACCCACCACCAATAACACTAACTACTGCGGCAGGGCCTACCCAAAACAAACAAGTGTCGTTACCAATTTTTCACCATACAAATCAGTTGGCGGATATTATTGTTTGAATCAATACCAGTTCTCTTCCAGTTATCTTCAGCAGAAACCGGATATCTCGCCCGTAAGCTGACCCAATTCCGCCCCGAATCGCACCATGGCTTCGTTGAGATCGTTCATCAAGGCCGTCCGGAAGGCTAAGACCATCGCCGACGAAAGAGCCGTCGTCCGTAAGGAATCGGCAGCCATTAGAACCTCATTTAGAGACGTCACCTTAGACCAGACAACCCGCCGAATCAACATCTCCAAATTGGTCTATCTCTATATCATGGGCGAAAAGACCCATTTTGGCCAGGTCGAGTGCTTGAAGTTGCTTGCTTCGCCCCGTTTCGTGGATAAGCGCTTGGGCTACCTAGCAGCCATGCTCTTGCTAGATGAAAACCAGGAAGTGTTGACTCTCTTGACCAATTCGTTGGATAACGACATGCAGCATCCAAACGCCTACATCGTCGGACTCGCATTATGCTGCTTGGGTAACATCGCCTCGCCAGAATTGGCCAGAGATCTCTACCAGAACGTGGAGAAGATCATCACCGGCAGTAACCCATACTTGAGGAAGAAAGCCACCGTAGTCGCTGCCAAATTGGTGGAAAAGGAACCTGATTTGGGCGAATTCTTCCTCCCCAAGATCCCACAACTCATAGCCGATAAACTGCCAGCACCACTTCTCGGTACCTTGAGATTAATCAACTCGTTGTATCTCTACAGTGAGGAATCACGCCCAGTATTGGTCAAAAATATCCCGAAAATAGTAGCACACTTGAAGAGAGTTACTACAAGCGGATATCAGCCCGATTATGACGTTATGGGTACCCCAGATCCGTTCTTACAAGTCACATTATTGAACACCTTGCGTTCTTTGGCCACAGACGAGCAATGTCCTCCACAATATCTCGAGGAAATCAACGATATTCTCACACAAGTGGCTTCTAACTTGGACAGCGGCAAGAATGCTGCTCATGCTATCTTATACGAATGTGTTAAGACCATTTTTGCTATCCAATCAGATCAATCATTAAAAATCCTCGGTGTCAATATACTAGGTAAGTTTTTGTCCACCAAGGATAACAACACCAGGTACGTTGCCCTTGATTCGTTGTTGTCTGTTATGAGTATTGAGCCATTGGCTGTTCAGAGACATAGATCTACAATTGTCAGCTGTTTGTCCGACGGTGACATCTCAATTCGTAGAAGGGCATTAGAGCTTTCATTTGCCATCTTGAACGAACAAAACATCAGAGTGCTTGTCAGAGAAATCCTCACCTTCCTTGAAAACTGTACCGATAACGAGCTCAAACCATATATAACTTCGCAGTTAACAATTGCATCCAATAAGTACGCGCCAAACGACAAGTGGCACTTCGACACCCTCATTAGAATGCTCAAACTTTCAGGTGACTATGTGACTCCGGACATCATTTCAAGTATTTTGGCTCTCATTTTGCAATGCAATGATGGTGAATTGAAGGTACATATTACACAAAAGTTATTATCATCTTGTTTAGAAGACTCAACGCAATACGGTTTGTCATTGATCACAGTCTGGACCATAGGAGAATATGCCGACTTGATATTAGGCACAACCATCGAAGTCAATGGCAAGGAGAAAGTAGTTACGGACCAGGTCATTCTCAACTTGATTGACCAATTGATCAATAATTCTACTTACTCTGAGCAGGAGACCATCCAATTGATTACATACATCTTAACTACCATAATCAAGCTTTCCGTGAAGTTCACAGACTCGAAGTCTCTTGAGCATTTGAGACTCATCTTGAACTCCAGAACATATGACAACAATCTCGAGATTCAAGTCAGAGCGGTAGAGTACCAGGAGATCTTTGCCCAGGATAGCAGTCTCAAGAAAGGTTTATTAGCTAGAATGCCCCCACCTCCTATCAAACAAAGAGAGTCTTTGTCGTTACAAAATTCCAACAGCAAGGCAAAGAAGATGGCTACTGGCAACTCTGCATCCGGGAACTCTGGTGCTGCCGTTGATGACTTATTGTTAGATCTTATGGATGACAATGATGCTGGCAGATCTGCCAATAACGGCAACCCTAGTGACCTCTTGTCAGATATCTTTGGTGGAAGCAACAATACTGCCGCTAGTTCTAACGGTAACGGGACCAAAAATGCCATCTTGGACTTGTTCAATGCTCCATCTCCGGCAGTTGAACAGCAGAACGCTGCCCCACAACCAGATGCCTTGCAAGCATTCTCCAACGCGAACGTGAAAATCTCGTTCGTTCCAAAATCATTCCCCCAAAATGGCCAAGCTGTGATAGAAGCACTCATAGAATCAAACACTTCTAGTGTTCTTAGTCAGTTCCAATTGCTCATTGCCGTGCCCAAGACCCAGAAATTAAGTATTTCATCAACCTCTGGAGGAGATGTGTTGAGTCCGGGCAGCTCCATTAAACAGGTTTTGAAGGTGGTAGGAAACCAAGGTGCCAAAATCAAGTTGAGAGTAAAGGCCAAATACTCCAACAATGGAGAAGTCGTAGAGGATCAGTTCGACTTCGGAGGCTTCCCCCTTACATTATAGATAAGTCTGTATATTTGTACAATAAATACCCCTTACAGACTTTAATCGAGGCAATTAAAATAGCTTGGTAAATATACAACGACATGAAGAGCGTGGTGGATATACTACTTACTCTCTACATCATCTTACAGATTCTTCGTATACATGCAATATCATCATTTCCACTAACTATAGTATCTAGCTAAAGTAACAACAACCTCTATCCCCAATCCTTTATTATAGTTTACAATGAATAGATCTCAAATAAGGACTTAATTCGGTTGAATCTGGCACTGTTGTTAACTTGTCTATTCTGCAAGCTCTTTAAGGTCTTCAACTCAAACTCCAACAACAATTCCTCTTCGTGACCTTTGACGTCTTCTCTTTCACATTTCTGTAGCAAGATCTTATGGTCCTCACGGAAGTTTTGAATATTAGTTAAGATCTCTCCCATGCTGAAGATGAGAGAGTTATTTAAAAATTCGTACCCAGTTTCCTCTTTGTGTCTGAACAAGTAGAAGGTCTTCGAAGCAGCTCTATCGGCACTTCTAGGCACTTCTTGGATCTCAAGGAAGTTGGCCTTCACAAGCTTGTAGAGCTCGTTTCTGACGGTCTTTTCTTTTAATAATACAGAATTGGAGATGGTCTTCTCATCTCCAATTTTCAATGACTTCAAACACCTTAACACACGGAAGGAATGCACACCCAATGTGGTTTTTACCAAGGTTTCAAAGTTGTACTTTTTCAATTGTTTTAATAATGATGCAAATGGAATGGTGAAAGTTCCAGGAGTGATCTCAAAGAGGAACTGAGTTCCCGAACCTGAAGACAACAAGTTGAGATGGTGTTGAATTAAGGAGACGGAGTGAGAGTCCGAATTATCTGTCAACGAACTGGCAACTCCATTTCCGTTTGCCATGTAGTGATCGTCGTCATCTATATCTTCAGGACCATTTCCGTTTCTGCTTAGAGTACTAAGCAAATCGTCTTCTTCTCCAGGTTCGGATTTTATTTTCTTTACTGGTGGTCTATCTTCCTCGTCATCACTCAATGCTGGTACTGCTCTTTTCTTGGACTTGTTGTTGTTTATATTGTTAGGCTTGAGGAAGTTATGGGTGAGAATCGAATTTCTTAAGTCTAAGTCGGAAGGCAACAAACGCCCCAAGTCTCTGACATTGAATACAATCTTCTTCTCATCTACTAACTTGTTTTCGAGCGAGTTGATAAAGAAACGAGCTTCTTCTGGGTCATTGATCAAGCCTGAAATCTGAAGGAAAGGGTGCTTTAAGTCTGGACTGGCAGCCTCAACCAATCGCAATGCAGTTTCATATATTCTAGATGACAAGATTCCGACTCGAGACTTGGCCAACGAGACAAGGGCCGTGGTTCTGAGATGCTTCTGGAACCTCGAGAGATTGAAGGTGATAACAAGATTGGGATTCAATCTCTTTATACCATCTTGAGTGTTGTACAAGTCTTTTGCAGTTTGGCCAGATTCCATCAATTCGGTGAATTTGGTTTTGGTTTTCTCCCTGGCTTCTGCCACACGTTTTACCTCACTCGTAGTGGAAGTTCTTGGAGTATTTTTTAAAGTTTCTTGGTACAATTTGTTCCAGATGTCATCAATAGGATGGTAGTTGAATGGTTGCAATCTAATGAGCCAACGGTCAGTGAACAAGCGGAAAAACAACGTCTGCTTCTCCAATTTCTGTTCTTCATCTTCTATGTTGTTGATATAGTCTTCTACACGGATATGGCCGTTCATCAACACATTCTGAACGATTTCAGCGCAATCTTCACCATAGCGACTTTTGATGTGAGAGATGATGTCTCCACTGTGGAGGAAAACGAGGATTCCTGCTTCGTTGAAAGAATAGAACACCTGTTTCGAGCCGTCGTCTCGCCAGTAGTACACACAGTTCAACTGGATCAAAGAAACTAGCGCCGATTTGACCTTTTTCACGGGGATTTTGGCTCGCTGCCCGATATCGTGTGCTGTCAATCGTCCGTATGAGATCAAACAAGACACTATCAACGAGGCTACTTCTCCCAAATGGGATCTTGTTATGGAAGTGTACAAGTACGACTTTGGAGACTGCGTCTTTGACGCTTCTGGGATCTCCCCGTCCATTTGCAGCGGCGTGTTTTGGAGTCGAACTGGATGAAATATATCGATAACAACTCCAGTGAAAGTTTACCATCACCTCTTAACTATGTAGAACTGATGGGCTTCGTATGAAAAAAATTGGTGGAGTGTGTGCAGGAGAGAGGTTGGGAAAGTGAGTCATGTGATGTGAGTCATGTGGTGGAAGGAGTATTGAGGAGGAGGGTATTGGGAGTTTATTTTGATGCAGATTGGAGAGGAAGGGGAGAAAGTTGGGGTGAAATTTGGGGAATAGGGTTGGAGAGAGTATGAAGATTATTCTGTGGTGTAGTATATATATATGTGTGATATATTTGTGTGTGGTTATTTGTCTCTTAGTGAACCTCTCAGTTACTTCAAATTCTGTGACTTTTTTTCCTTCGCAGTGTCGTTTTTGTCAAAGAAGACAACGACTGCGATTATTCAAGCGAATCACATTTTTTTGCGGTGTCGTTGCGGTGTCGTTGTGGTGTCGTTTTGTAGTGTTTCTTTGTTTAACAGTGTCATTTTGAAGACCTTTAAATGTATATTTCTTCAGATTTTTTTTAATATTGCGGTGGGTCTTCTTTCGTAGTTCACAGTTTGTAACTTTTCTGTGCCGCTGTCTCCCATTCGGTATGTCTGTCTTCTGTGTGTGTCACATCCATCTACTACTCTCTTGTCTTGCTTGATATTTCGCAGTAACGATCTCTCTCACTATTTTTTCTCTCACTAACGATCTCTCGCATTACATTCTCTCAGTATTTCATTCTCTCAATATTTCATTCTCGCTTAGTCTCTCAGTATTACATTTTCTACTGTAATCTAGCTATTACAGTATCTTACTATACTTGTCTCACTATTTCAATCTCTCAGTTGACATTTTCTAACTACTACAGTATCTTTCTATACTTGTCTCACTATTCACTTCTCTCATTGACATTTCCAACTATTACAGTATCTATACTTGTCTCACTATTCCATTCTAACATTACTACAATATCTCACTTAAATTCACTCCCTGTTCAATTCTCTCAATGTACTCTTTACTCTCGGACTTTCTCGCTCTCCACTCTCCCTCACTGTAGCAGCCGTTCTCTCTCTAACTCTCACTCTCACACTCTCACTCTCACTAACGCTCATATTTAACGTCACTGCCTCCCCAACTACGCTTGTTCTTCATCGCATAGACCAGTTCTTTATTTCAAATTTTTAAAAATTCAATGTCAATAGACCCTTACTATCATCTTGTCCCATTCTCTTCCCTTATCATCTCCACCTACCTTACTTCCTGCTCTCCTTCCAATGTTGTCCTCACCCACCTTCACCACCCTCTTAATCCACCTCCCCCACACAGGACATCTGACACCTCGAAAACTGGAAAACCTCAGCGGATAACTTTTGATTGCAACAAGCATTGCTTTGCAATTAACCACTACTTACTCTCTGTGAACACCCCCGGGAAGCAATGTCGGCAGTAAAAAAGGCCCTCAAGGCGGCCAAGACTGCAATTGAGAGCGGCGACCCGCAATCCGCCTTTGAATACACCGAAGAAGCCATAGAAGAAGACCCCAAATGCTACTTTGCTTATGTATTCCAAGGTAAAGCATACCAGCTCTTGGACGACGGAAAGAACGCCGCAAAAGCGTTTGAAAATGCCACTGGGATCGAGCCGGAAAACTTACTCGGTTGGAAAGGCTACTTTCAAAGTGTGAAGAGTGGTACCGACTACCCTTTGTTCTTTCAGGTTCTCACAAAGTACGTAGCACTTCTTGTAGAACAAGAGTTGCCATTTGCAGAGACGATTAAGGACGTGAGAAATTACTTGGCAGCCCATAACTACAAGACGAATGAAGGCTTGCACGAATTGTTCCTCAGATCGGTATTACCAGGCTCCGAATTGGGAGATTTGGTAGGTGCCAATTTAGGCCGCCCAGAAGACAACCTCAGAGATTTGATCATCCTAACATCAAAGAAAGTGGAAAGAGAAGTGGTACTGAAGTCACAGAAAGAAAGAGTGAAATTCGGAAGATTTCTAACATCAGATCAGCGGAACAAGCTTAACCAGCTTAGTTGGTCTATTTACGAAAAAACAGACTTAGAGGAATTATATGAGGCCTTCCTCAACATGAGCTCCGATGATGAGCTCAGAACGAAATTCGAAGAAGATTTATTGAAATTTAGATACGAACTCTTAAAGACATCACCAGAAAAAGATGAACTATTGAGGAAAGTAAAGGAAATGGTTGAAGGCATGGTATTGGTGAAGTCCACCAGCGAATTCTGTTGGAACCTCTACTTCAACTGGCTCGATGTTAAAAGCTTAGCCGATATAGAACAGGATAAGATCATCTTCTACATTAATACCTTCCCAACTGAGGGCTTGGCTATAGTTCTTTATGCATTTGTGGTGAGTGAAATCTCACCCTTTGACAAGGACTTGATGATAAATGAAGTTGTAGCTCACAAGAATGAAATTCTGAAACAAAAGGAATCGAGTAGGAGGTCCAAATTTGAGAGCAAGGAAGATGAAGAGTTGTATGCGAAGTTGAAGGAATTTGAGGATGACGATGACACAACTCAATACAACTTGACTCTGACAGAAGTACTCACGCAGATCTTAGCAGGCTTCGACAAATCTAGTGATTGCGTGTTATCCAACCGTATCATCATTGAGTATTATATTCACTTGAGAGAATACTCTGTTGGATCAGAGAGATGTCGTGAAAGCATTAAACTTCTTGCTGATATGCAAAGAAATTTTAATGTAGACTTGTCAAATACGAGAGAGGACTTCTTGTGCTCGTTAGCTATTATCTATACCTACTACGAAGCGCCAAAGAATTTCTCTAGAGCTCTCCAATTATACGATAAAATATTAGAGGGTAACCCATCAAATGTGAAGGCCAGGGTAGGAAAAGGATTGATTTTGATAGAAAAAAACGATTTCAAGGGTTCCAGGGAGTTATTAGAAGAAGTAGTCGAGACTTATCCCGACAATACAGATGCACAGATTGAGTATAATTGGTGCTTGATTTTATTGAAAGATTATAACAATGGAAGAGAAGGTTTGCTTAAAGCGATAACCAAAGTCACTGGAGTAGACCTCAATAGCAAAGAAACAAGAGCTATTATCAGATGGAGATTGGCAAGAAGTTACTTTTTGGAAGATGATTCAAATACCGACAACCTCGCCGAAGCCTACAGACTCTTAATTGAGGCATTGAAGGACACCCAGTTTTATGCACCTGCTTATACCTTGTTAGGAATTTTATTCCAAGATTACTATGGGGACAAAGACCATGCACAGAGATGTTTCTATAAGGCATTCGAATTAGATGTAGTCGAAACAACAGCTGCGAGATACGTAGTGGAAGAGCTAACTTCAAAGAGAGAATGGGACATTGCTGAAGTGCTCTGTAAAAGAATCATTGATTCTGAAAACGCCAGAAGACTGCTTCTGAATCTTAGCAAGGATATCAAGGACAGATCCTGGCCGTACAGGGTATTGGGTTTCTGTGCATTGAACAAACAAGACGATGCCGGTGCTGTTGGCTGGTTCCAAAACGCTTTGAGAATTTCGCCACTCAGCTACAATTGTTGGGCTGGTTTAGGAGAGTCATATCTCAGCTGTGGTCGATTTGATGCAGCTGTTAAAGTTCTCCGTCATGCCTTAGGTATGAAGGAGGATGCATGGGAAATCAAATACTTATTGGGTATCACCCTCTGCAAAATGGCCCAGTTCGAAGAAGGTTACGAACTATTGTTCGAAGCATTGGACACTAGGCCGGAAGAGGAATGTATCTTAAACGCGATTTATGAGGCATATTTGGAAAATACCAAGAGATTCTTTAAGGGAGGATTCTTGAGAAGAGCGAACCAATCTAATTTGGATGCGATCAAGTATATAAGAATATCTGCTTCTAAGAACAAGTCCTCGCAAAATTTGTGGAAAGCTTTAGCAGAATGCTTGAGATTTTACTTAAAAACAAGAGAGCAAATTGAATTCTTTCCACTCAAGATCGTTGAAGAGATTTTTGATTCTATCGATTTTCACAATGCTAATAATGACTTCGTTGAGCAAATTGAACACGGTAGTGAGTTGTCAGTGGAAGAAAATATCGCTTTGTATAACGGTGGCAAGCAAGTCGAATCGATTTCAAACTTCGTTATATTGTGTTCTAAAGCTGCCCTCAGCTTTGCGCCTAGCAAGTCAAGTAGATATTTGAGATCTGTCATATTCTACAACCTTGGTTTATCATACTTGGAGGACTTTCATTTAACAGATAACACTGTAAGCCGTGACCAAGCCGTGAAAGCTACTAAAAAGGCTATTCAATTGGAGGACGGAAATGCAGCTTATTGGATTACACTTGGTAATGCTTATGTCTCCTCTAACCCAGCCATATCCCAACATTGTTACATCAAGGCTTCGGCTCTCGACCCAAAGAATATTAACATTTGGATCAACTTAGCAGCTTTGTATTTGAAAGCGGGAGACATGGAATTAGCTGAAGAAACCTTCTTCAGGGCTCAAGCTGTTGCACCGCTGGAAACGCAACCATGGTTGGGTCAAGCATTAACAGCGGAAGAATCAGGAAATGAAAGCAAAGCAGCCAATTTCTTTTCGCATGCTTATACAATCTCCAAGGGAAGGTCGCAATTAGCTCAGTTCCTTTATGGTCTATCTGTTTTACAAAGAAGAATAGCAGATACTGATCCTAAAGATAACGATTCCGCACAAGAATACAGTGTTGCTAACCAGGCTATGATCGGGTACTTGAAGTACGTCCCTAATGATGAGGTAGCATTGAGGATTGCGATCACAGTGGCGGAGAGATGTAAAAACTATATCTTAGCATCCTCCATTGGCGAGAGGTTATGTGATATTTTAGAGAAGAAGTACGAAGAGCTAGAAAGTGAAGAAGCATTGACTGATTACGCGAGAGCAAAGTCTCAATTATCAAGAGTATATCTTGGATCATTGAACTACGAAAAGGCATTAGAATATGCCCAATTTGCAATTGACTTGGTTGGAGAAGATAGTACAGATTCTGAAATATCGTCGATAGTGTTATCTTCAAGAGTCACAATAGGCTTGAGTCTCTTCTTCGACAATGACTTCGAAGCTGCATTGAAAGAATTGAAGAGCGTCCTTGCTCAACACGGTGATTCTAAGAGAATTGCTACTTTAGTAGCACAAATTCTCTACGCGTACGGTCAAGAGGAAACCAAACAAGCTGCATTAGACCAATTGTTCTCATTTATTGAAGAACACGGGTCATCTTTAATAGTTGTTCTTACTTTGGGAGCAATTTGCGTATCCGATGACCTTGAAGACTACTTTGCTCCATTGCGTGAGGAACTTCTTGGCTTTACATTGGCCGACTTGATTGAGGATACTCAAAAGGCTGTTCCACTGTTATTGATAGAAATCAACAAGAGAATCGATGCGACGGCATCTCAAAATGACAAGACGTGGCAAAAGAATGCATTTTTGTTTCCCTCTGATTACAATATTTGGAAGCAGTTAAATATAGAAATGGCTTTCGCTGTTGGTTCACTTGAGGAGTCCAAGCTCAATGCTCCACAATTGTCTGAGGCCTACTTACTCGGAGGTACCCTTCGTGATGCACAACGAAGCTTACTTCTTTCCCCAGACAGCATAGTGTCTAGTTCCGTTCTTCACGGGTTCTTTTAGATAAAAGTTAGGTTTACCATCACATACAGAAATAAACAATACAGCATATTGCCCATTTTCATGACTCTCTACCTCAATAAACTATAATTTTGATATACTTAAATTATATTAGTTCTAAAATATGATAACTATAAAAAAACATTCACTAGTAGTGAACAATTCCGGATAAAAGAAGAGCAAAGCATAACATGTGTAATTATAATATATATCCTTTTCCATTAGAAAAGGAGGTATAGAATAAATAGATACCTTCTTCTAAGGAATAACATATGATAAGCTACCCTCTCTACTTATTTAAAAGTTTAATATAATTGCACAGTCGTATTGATTTCGCATATGAAAATGGCTGTGAAAAAAAGATCAATGAATTTATAGCTTGGGGCACATTTTGCAACCCATTTTGAGTGGTATTGATTGTGAGTTGTATTGTGTTGAGTTGTATAAAGTAGAGATAGTTTAGAAGATGTTTAGAAGATGTATCTTACGTGAATGCAATGATCGCATTAGATTTAATGGTTGCAAGTCAATCAGTTTGAAAGACGTCAGAGTGTTTATATGTATGAGATCATAAAGGAATACAAAATACTCATAATCAAGCAAGGTAAAGCAACTACTTGATTGCGAAAACAGCTTCATGCCGTGAATTTCTCTCCCATCATCTACCATTCCAATGTTCTTCACAAGAAATCGATATTTTCATCAAATATGGCCCCCGTACGAATCCAAATGCAACGGAGGTTTGAATACTATATGTGGTACCCCCTGTACAACAAGAATAGTTGACAATGTAGCCTGATCATATCAACATTCAAATCTTCTAGTTTCAAATAGTCACGTCAATTCACATCCCATTGGACCTTCGCCAAGTGGAATCTTCCCCATTGTACCATTTCTTCATCCTCTCCCTGCTCTGCCTCCTCTGCCTCCTCTGCCTCCTCTGCCTCCTCTGCCTCCTCTCCCTGCTCTCCTTGCTCTGCCCTCTCTCCCTCCTCCTCCTCGCAACTTGTACCCAACACTTCTACAACTACCACCATCACATAGAATGCATACAGCTCCCCTCCTTCTGTTATCAATACAACCGTTACCCCCTCATTTCCGTGACATTGCCCCACTGATGATACCCCATTCCCCGAATTTGCAGCGATAGCAATTGGCCCCTTCTGCCGAGCTGACCCTCTGGATTGGCAAGAAATCAACCTATCGTTGCCATTGCATAAACGACCTCCTCCCATTGTCCTGTTCCCAATTCGTTCCGGGTCCCCATTTCCTCCAGGGAGCCAGTCACGTCATCTCCACTCCTGGTCAGCCCTTCTCCACTAACTCACGTAAGTCACCCATACACACCGAGACATCACCGCGTTTAGTGAGAAATGACACCGAGAGCCAAGTGACAATGAGACAATGACACAGAGAAGCAAGTGAGACAAGTGAGACAAATGAGGCAAGTGAGACAAATTATACAGAGAGCCAAGTGACAAATGAGGCAAATGACAAAGAGAAGCAAGCGCGGCAAGGAGACAACAGACAACAGAATGACTGAAAAAAGTATGGAATAACACACAGAATAGTGAGCAGTGACTACCTAGTGTGACTACCGTAGTAACTACCAGTGAGCTGTGACTACCAGTGAGCAATGACTACCAGAGAGCTGTGACTACCAGTGAGCAATGACTACCATAGTAACTACAAGTGAGCAGTGACTAGTGACTGACTTACTCTCGAATCCATGCCGCAGTACCTCTCTTCTCTACATTCTTATCGTACTCTCATTCCGGCACACACCATCCCTCACATCAAATACCCGCGCCCCATAGTTAAGCTTAACTGTGCGCCAGTGAATGGCTGTAAGAAACTGTTTTGGTTGTAAAGTATTTATAGGTAGACACCACAGCGGTTACACAACAAGACGTGATTGTTGTTTTGCATTTCGTTGGCATTGACAGAAGCCAGTTTATAGATTCGCTGCTCGGACCCCAGAGTAGCTCCCATCGCATCGCAAGAGCCCGAATTCGTGTCCGTGCTCTTATCGTGGCAGTAGTCGTATCGCTGGACTGTGGGTGTTGCTTTGAGTGTAGTGATTCCTGGAACCAGTGAAACCACACAAAAAACTCACACACAGACATTCGGATTGAGCCAAGAGCCTACCATCGCAGTAGAGCCAGCATTGAACCGAGTTTTTGGCTTTTTCTCTTCCTTGATCGGTGGTGTAGTTCACATCCTTCTCATAGATTACCACTGGTCGCCTCACTGTAAGCACACAGAGAGATACAGAGCAAGGTGAAGGCACAAGACTACAAGAGAGGTCACCAAACAATACACTTCAGACCACAGAAACCCGGGTATCCTATTGGCTGAATTGCTTCTTCTCAAGTCGCTTCAATAGCCTTTGACACGTGTGATTTTGCTGTGTCTGTGCCACTCATCTAATACTACGGCTATCAGTCACCGGCTGACTCATAGCCTCTGCATGATTCCCCAAAGAGTCACATAAAGTATCTGTTTCCTTACAAAACTGTGCCAACAGACTCATTGGATTGAGATCCTGCTGCAACGACGAAACGAGAAGAGACACAGAATTTGTGTTCGATAAGTAGTGGTTTAAGAAGGAACAGAACTCATTCAGAATTTCCTATCTGATTCTCCTATCTGATCCTCCCAATCAGAATAATAATCAGAGTTGACTGATAATATCCACCAAATAACATAACCGAAGGCCAAAAGTTTCTAACCTACAGTAGCAGTATTCAGATTTACATCAAACACATTTCACAGATCTACTTCATATATACACCCTTCTTGATTCAATACTCAAATGACAGACTACCAATACAAGCTGCAGCAGGAACACTACCCAGAGAGGCTGTCTATGCCATCGGACTCGTATGTCAATAAACAGAATGAAAAACTTACTCATGTTATCCAGCAATGTTTCAGTAAGGCTGTGAAAGTAGTACTACAAGCAAGGACCCTCCAAGACAACACTACGACTCTACTAAATTCGTCATTAACTGACGATTCGGCTTCTGGCAATAGGATAAATCGTTGGTTCAATCTACATATACAAAATACCCAAGAAGTGTCAAAAGACGAGCTAAAGTTATGGAAATCCAATAATTTAGCAACAATGCCACCCATGATCATAGAGACATACCTCGATTTACGCCAGTTAACCCAGAGCCAGACCGTGGTGCTAAACGACGAGAACGGCAATCCATGGACAGTGGCAAAAAGTGGAGGAAAGAAAGAAGTAGTCCTTGAGCGTTGGTTGGTAGAGTTTGACCAGAGCGAAGTCACTGGCTCCATAATTGACGAGTTGCCATTGATATACAAGCAAGCAATTATATTGTTTCGTGCAATCTATGCCTTCTCTCGTCTAATGCCGACGTTCAAACTCAGAAAGCGGCTTATGGTGAATAAATCATCGTCCAAATTGAACAAGGTTTCTCTTGGAAACAAGATCCTTGATGGTAAGAAGCCAATATCTTCGAAGGGACGTATTGGCTTATCCAAGTCCATTATTCCAACACAGATGCTAACAACAGAGTCGCATATGAGCCTGAAACAATTTGAACCAATACAAACTAGTTTGGGTACACTCAAGATATCTATAGCTTACAGAAACCACAATGACTTCTGCATTCATGACAATGAAGAGGTCCTATCCACGCATTTTATTAGTATGGACTCTACACCTTTGACTACATCAGTTCATAAAACGAAGTTTGATATGGATCATGTAAACGAAATCGAAAGAACAGGACCCGATGACGACAATGAGACAAGCGTCACATCAAAGGATATTGACATGGCCTACCAAGAATCAAAGGACAGTCACCCAGAGTTAAATCCATCATACAAGCGTCTTTCTTTAGCAAGTAACACGCTGATGTCAGTGTCACCGTGCACGTCTGGCCATCCAGCATTGCGTGAAGGTTCTCCCAGCAAAAGAGCTATGCTGCCTACTTCTGGTGGAATGATTCCTAATACAGGCTTGGGTGCCACTACAACAGGTAGTGTTTCCAAGCCCTCTTTTCAACCCTTTAAAATTGGTTCAATCAGCAACTCACCCCCTCAAGGATCACATAATGTGTCAAGTGGCTCGTATGGAGGCTCTGTGGAAAGGAAAATATCGATCACCAGCAATAAATCTACATCCAATGCGTCTCTAGCTGCGGTACTACGGAACCCTAGGGGCAGCTCCCTGTCTACACACACAACTTCCAACATTCCAATAGCAAACAGTGGCAATAGCGGGCATAACACTAATATTTATAATATGTCATTTCCAAGATCCATTTCATCATCTCATGGCTCCAATCTTCAGCATGATGATTCTATATTCTCGAATCCTGATAGCACTACGAATACGCCAAAGTTCTCAACTTCTTTTGGATCTAGAGCCAGTCGAAGATTTTCAAATACGAGTGTCCGACAGAGTACACCGATAGCTTCGAACATATCCGGTACTGGAAGTACGTCTGGTAATACTGATAGCGGATCTGTTCTTGGCACCAGTACGGGGCTGGTCAATTCTTCAATTGCTCCTTTGAGTGGACTATATATTGACGACGACATTAGTGATTTCGTAAGAATGATAGACAGCAAAGGGGATCTCCGTTTCTCTTCCTCATTTAATGCATCAGGGAGTGCGGAGTCTAAACCATTGCTTACATATAGTCAACCGCCGCCCCCTGATGCATTAAATAAATTCCAACAGTTGAAGAGTCAGCATCAACAATTAGGCGAAAGTGTTAGTGCCAGCTTGATCCTTCATCACAATCAACTTGGCAGTGGAAGTGGATCCGGAATAGGAATTACTGGCTCTAGAAACTCCAGCTCCAGTCGCAAAAGTTCTCATTCAATGCGGTCGCCTTCTCCTTCAATGTCTGGTTTGTACGAGAATACACACCTAAGAATTGGTGAAAGAACCGCTGCATCTACAACACATGCGCAGACAGCACCAACACAATCTCTGTCGCAGACAGAGACCGCAACGTCTGCCACTACAATTACTCCAGGTGATACCTCTGCAAATTCAATGATCAATACGGATCCTGAGCGGTCTTCTACTGGAGAGGAAGATAATAGAAGCGGCATTGCCTACTCAAATACCTCGTTCTTAAGATCCACCAATAAGTTACTCGCAACTCCGTATACATCTACGACTAACGCTCATGCCACAATCGGTCACCGTAATACCGACCACATATCTGAAACTGGTAGAGAAAGCAATATAAGAGTGTCTGGCGTTTCTGGCTTGGCAACATCTCCATCCATGTATCAACGAACCAGAGAGGCGGCTACAATACACTACGAAAATGTGTTTGACGACGACGACGATGACGAAGACGAAGTATTGAGACCTGAGACGAGTGAAAGAAGTGAAGGTAAAGTGATCATTCCTCAGGAAGTAGCTCCGAAGAGCGCAGGCCGCAAAAATACGGAATATGTAGAGGATGAACACGCACATCACCATAGTCATCATCATCACCACCATAATAGTTCTCAACAACAAGAGGACTTCGATGACGATGATTTATTGTTTACAATGAGTGACATGAACATGAAGAATTAAACCTAAGACTTGAGGCAGTGCTTAGGGCATATTTGTCGAGTTTGATCATATGACTATGTTCTCTCGAGTACAAGCAAGAAACAACATATTTGGTCAAAGTGATTCTTTCCTCACAGGTTCCCACCGCAAGCTGCGAAAGGTTGTTCAAATAGAGAGTCTAAATTTTCCGATGTATAAATTAAAGTTTATAACCATTATCCGACGTACATACACATAATTAATATATTTTAGTAAAGGAATTCAACTAACCAATTTAACACTTAGTGCTTTCTGGAATACGACTCTGGCAGCTTCTATTATCAAACACTGATCGAGGCAAATGTTGACACCTCGTTGTGCAGTGCAACGGTTACCATACAATACCGTCAAAGGCGCTACCATGATGAAAGTGTTTCATCCCTTCATTCAGTACATTGATACTGTTGGTCCCTGATACCGTTAACCGCCCGCATCTGCGATAACGTTGTCTTTACGATTGCCTTAAAAAATGTATCACCTGTTGAGCAATCAGCAACACTTGAATTTACGGATAAGACATTTTAGACCCTTCCTCCCACATTGGTCATCTAGGGGGGGGGGGGCTTCTCAATGAAAGTTTTGTACCCCCTTCGAAAAGTCTAATTGGTGAATATTTTCTTCCATATTACCTTTGGAACCTGTCATGCCTTTCACTTTTCCTTTATTTACTTTATTTACTTTACTAGCGTGTTCTTTCAAACCCAATTACCGGTGGTTCCTTCTCTCTCATTAGTTGTAGTTTATCCCTTTTAGGTAACCTGCGCCATCCACCAATAGAGCTAATAATAACGTACTGCTTTGTTCACGCACTGCATGATGCAAGATCCGCCAATAATGAAACAGGAACGCTTTAGCTGAGCAACAGAAGACCGCCTCAGATATGCTACATAGTGGGCTAGAAGTACGAGATATAGAAAGCGCAGGGACTATTGACGGCTTTTGCTAGTGATAAGAATGGAGATATCACCTGATAACAGGGAGACAATGAACTAGTGTCGAAACGCTCACAATCAGTTCCAGCCCATTACAAAGGCATGTTTCATTGGAGTGCGAGCATTGTTCATCGGATACCACACGCACTCATATAGACTTTTATATCTGCATGCATGTAGATTGGCTACGCACATCACGCTTGTTGCTTTAATTACGGACATATACTAATTAGGAATGGTACTGGCTAGAAGTAGGTTAATTCTTAGCCATGGATGTACGATAGCCAGCACATTTAGCCTATGTTCAAACTTGACCCAACGAGCTTCAACAAGCTGCACAACATTCGACGTAAACGTATTAAAGAACACCTCGATTAACGAGAAAGTCAATGACAAAAATAATCCTCTCGAACAATGAACCAATCCTTTGACACACAGGTTTGAAAATATCCATGATTCAGATAATAACCATTCATCATAATAAGCCGCGAACAAATTAGTCTAGTGTATGCACTCTGGTTAATGGGGCGCCTGAGTGCTGATGTTAGTACTGCCAGCTGTCACCATAGAGGGTCTAACTCGGGAATGAGCTCTGGGAGTGGAGATGTCGGCATTGGGGATGCTACTGGCTGGTTAGAACCGATAAGAAAAGGAAATACAATGTTGTCATCAAGAGAATTATGGTGGTAACATAAAATGATGATCATCCAAAGATTTCCGAAGAGCATCCCTTCTCCCCTCCTCCATGTCGGATTTATTGGAACCTGATACTAAATTCGAGATGATGCTTGGGCCACGGACTAGTATTCTATTACTGGCAGAAAGTTCCAATTGGTCCTTCCTGTCGTTCTATTATGCTACAAAGTTCGGGATTGTTTCAGGTAAGTACATTAATTAATTATTAGCTATCATTAAAGACATATCTCTCTCAGCAGAGATTAATGATAATTTTATATGAAGTGGTTTCTAAAGAAACTCGATGAATTTTCACAATTTGTTCTAAAACAGTAGAAGTAAATCTCCTCTGCTTTGCGGTCACTGCGTTTGACCGTTACATCATTGCTCTAATTTTTTTGATGAACTTGATGTCAATTGACCTTCAGTAAACTTATTGGTCGGCGTCTTGGCCAGGGTTACAGGTCTCGTAGTCCAAGAACTTGAAGAGTCTGTAAACGGCAGCGGCAACAACGGCACCTAAGATTGGACCAACCCAGTAAATCCAGTGGTAGTCTGGGAAAGATCTGGCAGCAACACATGGACCGAAAGTTCTGGCTGGGTTAAGACCAGCACCGGTGTAGTAGACACAGATCATGTGTCCCAAGAAAAGGGCAATACCAATGACAAATGGAGCCATGAAGGTAGCTCTGTGCTTCTCGACGGCCATGAACAAGACAGTCAAACACAAAAGGAAGGTACCGAAAGCCTCAAGGAAAAGACCTCTGGTTCTGGAAGAACCACCACCAAGACCATTGGTGAACATGATCTCACCTGGGGTCATAGCAGAAGCAGCACCAGCAGCGGCCATACCGGCAATCATTTGGGCGAGCATCATGATGGCACCTCTAATTGGTGGAACTGCTTGGGCCAAAACCAAGGCTAAGGTAACAGCTGGGTTCAAGTTACCACCGGAAACTCTGAAGAACATGAAAACAGACATCATGACACCGAAACCGAAACCGAAGGAGATCATAATTAATTGCATTGGGTCAGAACCACGGCCATCCTTTGGAATGGTTGGGTCATGGTTGGCGATTTGAGCGATAACGAAAGCAGTCCACAAGAAGATGAAGGTACCGAAGAATTCACCAAGGAAGGCGATCAAATGGTTCTTGGCTGGGGATGCAGTGATGGCAGAATCCAATTGAGGATTGTAGCTGACTGGCTGTTGGGCCTCTTGGTCAATAGATGCAGTCATATCGAATTGTTATATGTGATGAATGAGAATAAATATATTAAACTTTGTAATGAGGAATAACTGAGTAGTAATTGACTTCGAAGGAGATCAGGGCCAATTTATACTTTCTGTGATGCTTCTCCTGGAAGTATTCCCATTGGGATTTTAACTATCTATGTACGGAACATACAAGGAAAATTTTTGTTCCACATCTCTGTTAACTATTGCATCCAAATTATTTTTTATTTTTGACCATAGAAGCAATGCACAATCTGAATAATAATTTTTTTCTTTTATTGCCTATTCCATATTGTGCATGGCCCATATAGTAGAGTTCACGGATTTTCTAAATATAGCCCCTAATGAGACGCGACAAAGTTTCAGATGAAAACGATGTTTAACTTGAATGAGAGCCAAGGGTCAGCAGCAACACCGGGTTACTCCTTGATGCGTGGAACGAGAAAGGACGGAAAGAAACCAGGCTGAAGGCCACTTTCGCGCGGTACATCTCCATTGCGTCAGACCACCTTCGATCCCAAGTTCGAGAACACCTTGGGTTGGAGCTTCGATCGTCCCTCCATGACATGGCCTCAATCCAAGGAAGTGTAGCAAAACAGTGATGAACGGGTCATGGGATCCCCCAATATCACATTGATTATAAATGATCGCTGACCATCTAAACCAAAATTATTCCAGTACTGCATAACCTAATGTACGAACATAGTTCCAATGCAGAGGTGCATCAGTAATATGCAACTTATTAGGTATTTCCATTCATCTTCCTGTACAATTTGCTATTTTCTGTTGACAAGTCCGGCATTAACCAGCGGCCAAGCCAGGTCAAGTCAGTTATAAGCAATTGGTCCAACCGGCTTAGGTCCGCTGTCGATTTCAGTTAGACCAGAGTAGAAAAATTTTGTTCGCTTTGATGAACATACGTATTTCATTTCATCCCTTTAGTTATGTTCACTATAGTAGTTTCGGCTATATATAACTTTTCTTTAAATTATTTGACAACTCCTGCTGGGTAACAGGTCATTTTGCACATGTCACTACTCTAAATACGTCTTGATCCTTGGACAGCGAACAAAATATTGATCTTGGCGGGTGCAACTTTCTTTGTTGTGGCCTGGTGTGGGTGCCCTTGTAAGTTGTCAGGTAATCGTGGGGCTGGTCTCTCGAAAATGTCAATGTGTCTGAGCTCTGAGCCTCGGAAGTGTCATATTTCCAGTAAATGCTGTTCCTTGATTCCGGAAGACACCTATAAGTGAAAATTTTGCCCCATCGCGCATGTGTTGGTGCATGGAATGTTTCTGTGACGCAAAATCATTGATATTCTGCTACCCCAACCTCAC
Source organism: Scheffersomyces quercinus (assembly GCA_030556775.1). Classification (NCBI taxonomy): domain Eukaryota; kingdom Fungi; phylum Ascomycota; class Pichiomycetes; order Serinales; family Debaryomycetaceae; genus Scheffersomyces; species Scheffersomyces quercinus. The sequence goes on along the minus strand of JAKTUQ010000006.1, from coordinate 510,909 downwards.
AGCAATGGATGGAGTTAAAGTTACGACCCGATCTCCAAACCCTTGACAAAGAAATTAATATCACGAGCGCTGAGATGAACTCTGTAGAATACAATAGCGGAGGGCTACTTAATCTTCTATAGAAGTTTAATTTAAATTTTTAGTTACTCCCCATCTAAATTTAAGGTACTTACTTCCTGTATCACCTCATTACTCTCGATAGATACCTTGAGCCCATCTCTGATAGGGTTTTGTTTGGCAATCCTAAACATTCCCTGGTGTCGTACCACAGCCTACCAATGCTCTTCTCAAATCCAGGTAATCATCGTTTATGTGATAACTATAAAATAGTCGTCGCTTAAAGCCATTCGTTTCAGATCCACTGCCTCGACTGGCCCTACTATTTCACCTTGGAAAACTAGTCATTTAAGATTGGCTAAGGAGTGCATGAGCTGAATTTGGCTAACAAAAGAAACCATCTGATACAGTGCTATTCAGATGAATGTCGCACCTCTTAAATCCGAATCTCCGAAGCTTTTCACACAATATTGTTTCCGTGTACCATTTCAGATAGCTGTCGAATACGTTATCCTCTGTTATAGATATTTCTTGTCGTGAAGTGACAACCCCACTAGTACGTTTACCAGTGTAACCGTGTACTACAGATTAATTCAATATGTCGTTAAGTGTTTTCAAATTTGTCAAATCGCAGAACTTTAACAATTTGTTACGATAATTGAATAGATTTGTTGCTGCTAATAAATGAAGTCTTCAATATAGTACTGAATTATAGTGTTGGATATATGAATATAGCCGTATCGTTTGCATTGGCTGATTCTTGAGAGAATTTATTTCTGCCGCTTGATCAAATTATGAGGATATGCGTATGTCTTTACCACTTCATTCTCCCTATCTAAACCCAATCGGAATTTTGGCATTTAGTGAAGTCAAAGCTCAAAAGGGAAAGGTTTCTTTTGAGAAGGCTATCTGCTAGAATCAATGAGGACGCAAACACGGTTCGCGTCCAGAATTGTATTAGACAATTAGTTCACATCTTTGATTTGTTTTTAGAAAAGAAGCCATCATAGTCATGTAGATGCGACAAGTAACCGTGGCACCATTTTGAAACTTATCTGTGACTTTTTCGGATAACTCCATGTCATCATTACTAAGGAGTGTGTCATTCTTGTGGGAGAATATGGTATTTTTAAAGTAAGCACAAGTTAATGTAAACCACCCCAATACGGTCAAGCTGACTCCCAACGAGTGAATGAGATTATATAGTTTATAGGACGGCTCTCATATTATTTAGTTAGTTAACATACAATTTCATGAAAAGCATTCTTTTCATTCTCAGAATTACATACATCATCAGTCTCTTTTCTATATTACACCGCCATTCGTATTGACAAACATTCACCATTTTTCAGTTGAATTCCATTCTTTCAAGAAAATATCCTCTTCATATCAATAGTAATATTATTGCACTAGGTTAGAGTAAGGACTCGTTAGTAAAATGTCCTAATCTTATTTAGATCCGTTTTAGCTTGAAATTAAAAGTTCTACTGTCTTTATGAGTGACTCAATCACTGTGGTTGCACTGGAGTGGGAGTAATTTCGTAAGAAATTTCGTCACTGCGATAGCATATAGGGAAGTATTACAAGAGATAGGACATTCCGATTTAAATTTAGTAATAGGTGGTTTAAATGGAAGCTATTTGACATGCTGTAGAGTTGAGTATATATTTCATGGAGTATCAAGGACACTTAGCCAGCAAAAAGTTGAGACCCGTTTACCGATGTGTAGTTAACCCAGAATTATGTCTTGTTGAAAAACAAATACTGCGATAGCCCGGAGTTACATGATTATAGAAATCTACAACTTTTCACTTTCTGTCAACGGCCCAACCGGATAAATTGGAGGAAAACAGACAAGAAAATAAAAGGACGCTACTATTGATTATTGATTCATCTCTAACTTGCTTCTGCTACTGTGTACTCCTTCTCTGTTGTCCATACGCCTCGCTGTTCGCTAAAATGCACACGAGTATACGGGATCGGCCGAAATGATAAACCAATGAGGACGTATACCCGAACACTTTATCAAGGGTTCAACCCCAAAGAATGCTGACGGAAAAGACGGAACAACCTTTACTCTCTTTAATTATGAAAAAGGAAATTAGCCAGAGCACCACCGAAAGATGAACGCAAGTTATAAGTAATTGTACTTCTGCAAGCACTTTTGAAAATAGTTGAAAGTCCGAATTATGGAAAATATTTAATTTTTTGACGTAATCTTTTCGCCAGAATATCTGCTTAAGTATATATTGATTAACTTATATAGCTCTATAGTAAACATGTCCCTCTCTCCTTGTTGTTTCAAAACCTTCTACCATGAGGGTGAAGCCAAAGGCACATTCCACACAGTTGGTGGTCTAGACTCTTACGTCATCGGTGAAGAATTCGGGAATGAAAGAATTATAGTCATTTTGACTGATATCTTGGGCCACAAGTACAACAACATCCACTTGGTAGCCGACCAATTGTCTCAATTGGGTAAGTATCAAATCATTATTCCAGACATCTTAAAAGGAGACCCTGTCCTTGCATTTGAAACTTTCGACAGACAAGCTTGGTTTGGAAACCACGGTCCTGATATCACTGGCCCAATCGTCCATGGCTTCCTTTCCAAGTTGAAGCAAGAGAAGAACCCCAAGAAGTTGTTCGGGATTGGTTACTGTTTCGGTTCCAAATTTGCCCTTGATCAATTGACTGAGGGTGGCCATTTGAATGCCGCTGCAGCTGCTCATCCGTCGTTATTTACTGAGGAAGCTATTGAGAAGGTAACCAAACCATTGTTGATTTCTGTTGGTGTTACTGACGCTACTTTTGGTGAAGAATTAAGAGAAAAGACTGTCAGAATTTTGTCTTCTAAGAAGGACGTTTTCTGGCAATTGGACTTGTTCTCCAACGCTCCTCACGGTTACGCTTGTAGAGGAAATTTGGAAGACCCTCAAGTTAAGTATGCCAAGGAAAAGACCATCATCGACCAGATCAACTTCTTTGCTCAATTCTAATTTGCTACATATAGAAAGTAAATTTTATCAATACAAGTGTTTCTTTTTATAAAACAATATCGCACGTACTATATACTTTTCCTCTTCACACATCTCCGTTATGTTAAAACATTGCATATTGAGCATATATTGCTGCATGGAACAAAATTGTTATGGATTAGTTTATATTTTATTGACTTTCGAAGGACCACTTTTTTATGGCGTAATGCTTCTAGGTGATGATGGGTGTAATGTGTATTTTTTATTTTTATTATATTTCGTTATGTTTATGACCACTATTAAATCTAAACATTTTTATATGCTACTTTTAGTTTTTCTAAAGTATATTCTTTACCTCTATATCCTATTGATTGTTTTACGTGTTTTTCAATGTTCGTTGTATTTATTTGTATATATTTCATCATCTAATGATCCAGAAAATTTATTAGGTAACCTTTTAAATTTTTCGTGATCTATACCTTTTTTACGAATATACTATCAGTATCGCTGTAAAGTGAATTCTTTATGAAATTTATATATTCTATATCTAGATGCACTTTATAACTTGTCGTATAGCATGCGTCAGATTTTAATCTTTTTCTATTCTCATTATATCATGTCTTTCTCCATATGTCATAGAATTTAGGTTTATTAATTAGAACATCTTCCTAATTTTATTCTATCGCCTTTATCTGTTGTTATAACTAGAATTGGATATAGTTAGCGTGCTCAAAAAGAAATTTTTCTGTCGCAACAAAATATGTCGAGCCGAGTTTGTGACAAAGCCCGTATCAGCACATCTACTGACATGAAGCTGCTGGATGGTGCTGGCAGCGTTGAAATTGAGACACGTCTTCGTGGTCGCTTATGAAAATTCACCAGGGGGTGAAATTACCGACTAATAGAGACAAAAATAGATTAGACTAGCACTTGCAAGTTCCAATTGTGAAAATAACTCTCTAATCTCTACACTTATTCCCTTCACGCAATAGCAAATCTGTCAAAATTGAGTCACGTGCGAACTTATCATCTGATTCAAATCACCTGTAACAAGTCACGCCGTTTTCACATGACCCAAACAGTATATCGAAACATCTTCTTTATTTATCAGAAACCGTTTTCTATCACTCTTATTCCCCAGCAGAAGCACATAAACAAGCTCGAATTGCTTAGAAATAGATATCACCGACTATGGGAACAGGGAATTTTCCGTCTCCGTTCAAAGTGAAGCCATTGATTGGTCCAGACGCTGAAAGCACCAATACTGAGCAGTCTGAGATCAACAGCAAGAACAGTATTCTTCACCATTCGTTGCTAGCAAATTCGTACCAGACTACGGTAGTACCAAGTTCTAACAATGAGACCACGTCAAAAGACTTGCTCAATTGGATTAACGATGTTGACACGAGATTCAAGAAATTGTTGAATGTCCAAAAATTGGAGTCTGCCCAATTGACCGTTAAAGACAATGAAGCTCAATTGAGAAGGAAATATCAAACAAAGATATACGACGAAAACTTCACAAAGCTTGGTGAATGGATAGCAAACAATGAAGTAGCTGAGACGAACAAAACAGAAGGGTCTGAAAAAGCACGAGCTATTGAAAATAGACGAGAAGAAGACGAGAAGGATGAATATGAAAATGAAAGTGAAGAAGATGAAGATGAAGACGAAGAAGAAGACGAAGAAGAAGACGAAGAAGAAGAAGAAGAAGAAGAAGAAGAAGAAGAAGTAGAAGAAGAGGATGATGATCTCATAGAAATCCTTTCCTCCGAGGAAGAGGAAGATGTGCAACCACAAACTCAAGTCCAAAATGTAGATAATAGAGACTCAGAAGAAGAGTACGATGAAAGCGATTATGATGACGACGAGGAAGAAGAAGGCTACGGAGAACACGAGGAGCCAATTCATAAGGGCTACGATTATTTAGGTCCTGGCGACCAAGTATCTTCAAATCAGTTATCTGAAGGAGTTGAACATACCAATGATGAAAAAGATGAAGATGTAAGTGAGGAAGAATACGATGAAGATGAATATGGAGAAGGGTATGAAGATGAAGAACAAGCAGAAGAAGGTGAGTATAATGAAATTGAAAGTGATGACGGAGAAGCGAACCACAATCAAAATTACTCAATTCATCCACATTTGCAGTCTCAGCAATACCAACAGCAGCAACAGCAGCAACAGCAGCAACAACATTATAATACCCAATCAGTTCAATTGCCAACTCAGCAAAGTAGTCGGGGAATTTCATATCATATCCACCAAGGACGGCCACGTCTCTCAGATACTTCAAGGTTTGAGTACTCCGATCCTATAACTAACCAAAACATACAGGATGATGATGTTAATAATGATGATGATGATGATGAAGAAGGAGAAGAAGAAGAAGAAGAAGAAGAAGAAGAAGAAGAAGAAGAAGAAGAAGAAGAAGAAGAAGAAGAAGAAGAAGAAGAAGCTGATCATGATCATGATCATGATGTCGATGTTGATGATGACAAAGATGATATACATGAGGACGAAAAGGATGAAGATGAAGATGAAGAACATGACAAAGACGATGATGAAGAAGACAGAGAATATGAAAAGCGGGTATCACACCATCGCATGACAGAAGAACATCCAGAAAAAGCTCATTCCGAAACAAATGTGAATCATAATACGCCCCCCATTAAAGGTCACGATGTCGACGAAGATGAAGATGCAATTATCATTCTTGACTCTGATGAAGAAATAGAAGAAGAAACTTCCTATCAAACAGAAAATACCTACCAGCAAGGCGAGAATGCAAAACACGAGGACGATGACGAAGGGAATGAGGACGATGACGAAGAAGAAGATGACGACGACGAAGATAATGAGGATGGGGAAGAAGAGGAAGAGGAAGACGATCATAATGACGTTGATCAAAACTTGGTTGATCAATGGAGCTCGGAGGAACAACCTGACTTCGAAAACTTTTATTATATGTATTCTCCATATTCTCCAAAAAGTCCACGATATGAAATGGATAACGAAACCTTTCATCCACAAGATCTTCTCCACTTAGCAGAAACCGCCCTTCACCACGCTCAACAACACTCCAATGGTACCAGCACTGACGCCAATACCCTACAGAATACCCAGAATGAGAATAATAATGAGAGATTCAAATCCGCTTATAAGGAACAAGAGCAATGGCTCATCAATAGGATGGCTGGTTATAATGCAGATGTAGAGGCTACTGAAAGTAACGCCGATGTCATTCCAATTTCAAAGGAGGATGAAGAAGAAGAGGACATAATAGAAAATCACGTTAAAGCTGAAGATACGGCACCAATTCCAAATCCTTTCTTTGCTACAGAGTTCCAAAGTAACCATGAATTGGAAATAGACGAGGCGGATGAGAACAGATCAGATGCTTCCTTGGCCGATGAGGAACAAAGTGATGCAAATGTTTCGAAACAAGATCTGAGGTTTGACCAGAAGATTCTGGTCGATCAAGATGAAAATGAATCAAAAGATGCGATGGATGAGTCGAAAGTAAACGATGTCACAACAGTTAAGTTGGAGTCGGAAAGTGACATTGAAAGTGAGTTTGACTCCTTTGATGGCAAAGTACCTATCTTCAAGACCATGGAAGAGGAAGACCCAGAGACAATTCTTGAACAACTAAGGGAAACGGAAAAGAAGTTCCATATTAAATTGCAGGTGGCAGCAGATCTTGAAGAAGAGATCAAATTGAAGTCATCTCCATGGAATTCGTCCTTACCTGGCTCTAGAAACGTTTCTATAGAGCCACCAATTCTCGAGGAAATAGTTGATGAGTCTACTTACTTCGATGATGGTGAAACTGTGTACTCCGATGAGGATGAGGATGAGGATGAGGATGAGGAGGAGGATATAGGCGAGGTTAAGATTGAGGTTAAGGATGCGGTTGGTGAAAATACAAAGGTTGTGGAAAAGGTTGATCATGATGTGGAAGACATTGCCAAAGAGGTGGACACAAAGAAATCTCTTGGTTCTTCGCCCCTTCCAGAAACAAGAGAGACTGAGCACAACTCGAACACTAATGAACAATTGGAAGCAGTTGATACTGACATAAAGCCGTTGCATGATGAAGTAGTATCTACTGTAGATGAACTTCCTCATGGGCTAGAAGCCGATTTGCAAGTCCTGGTGCCTGATGTAGAAGACAATCCAGAAAATGTTAGAAGTGAGCTTGAAAGTGTGGAAATTCAAAATAAAACACTTCATGAGGAAACACCGGCTGATTTCAAAGATGAAGTATCTGTTGAATTAAAATCAGCTAATCAAGACTCCGATGAAGACAAGAAAGAGGATGAAGATGAAGATGAAGCATTTTTATCAGAAGGCAGTCCCGATGCCGAAATAGATGATTTTGATGAGCTCACGGAAGAGACCCCATCCGATGATATTCAAAATATAGCTGTTCCAAAATTAGATGAGGTTTCAAATGAAACAGTTGGTGACGTAGAAGATGTTACCTACAGAGACGATACTTTCATCTCGCCAACTGCTCCAGAAGGTGTTGAACGCCCTCTTTTAGAGTCGATTGTAGGTGACGATAGCAATATGGATACCACAATAGTGGATGAGACACTTGGAGGTGAAACCACAATACCTGAAGTGGTGATTGAAGACGCAGAGATACAGAATGATATTGAAGATGTTGCTCCAGTCATTAATCTTGACGTTGTGAACGATGATAAAGTCGACAAGACGAACGCTGATACAGAGACAATATTGCATGTTGATGATGAAGATCGCCCGCAGAAGTCGAATCTTGAAGAAGCTAACTTTAAGCGTACTGATGAAGCCAACTCAATGTCACAGGAAGATGTCGTTCTGTCTGTAGATAACTCCACAATTGACAGTATACGGACTCCTGAACACAACCTAGCAGTTCGAAACACTAACGATTTGGTACCCGAAGACAATGCAAGCTCTAAAAATGTTTCCGAATTACTCGATATCGTTCCCCCTCAACTAGATCCTATAGACGAAGAAGTCACTGAAATATCTTTTGAAGATGATGAAGAAGGAGTCGATAATGATAGTGCACTCTTGGAAGATAAAGTAAATGTGAATCAAGAACCAGGGTCGAGTTCTGTTGTGTCTTCTATTGCTGTGGAAGATGAAGAAAAGGAAGGTATCGTAAAAGCCGAGAATGACGCCCAAATCTCAGAGAATTTTGAAGCAATTGATAATGGCAATGATGAAGTAGAAATCGAGGGCCAACAAAAGGAAGATTCTACTGAAAGGGGTCCTATTGTAACAGAAACAGTATACTCCGATGTATCGAGTCCTTCTGTTGTCCTGTCAGATGAACTTGAGCTGGCAGAACAAATTTCATTAGTGGAATTTGAAGAACCATTGGATACCGAACCAGTCGTGTCTGAATACAGCGATCTTGCATTAGTTGAATTACCTGATGGTGAAACTGTAATTCAAGCGACACTAGTAGTGGAACCGGAAGAATCGGCTGAGCCGGAGGAAATCATAAATGTTTCATCAGGTAATCAAGGCTCCGAGGAAATCAAAGAATTGACAGCGTCTTACGATCCAGAACAATCAGAGGAGCCATTATTACCAACAGAGATTAAAGAGCCAGATAGTCCGGAACCTGAATTCATAGAGGTGATAGAGGATGACCTCGAAAATGTTGATTTGATAGATACACCGACGTCTATTGAACTCCCTCCTACAAGGTCTGCATCTCCGGCAGTAGAAGGAATAATCCTGAGTCTCTCAGTAGAAGAAATTGAAGGCTCAGTCGAAGAAATTTCCATCAGTGAACTGACAATTGCGACCACAGTTACAGGGGTGCCATCCCGCAAAAGAAAGGCAGATGATTTACCGGAGGATAGACATATATTCAAGAAACTCAAGAGATTTGCTGGAGTTCTTCGACCCAGCAGTTTGTTCAGAAATAATAGAAAAGTGTTTGTGGACCATATTGAAGTACCAAAATTAGATTCTGTTGAAGATGAATTTGAGTACGATGACGATGAAGCTTCGGTAGCTACGATTGAAAGTAATCTAATTGTCGAAGAGGTCGAGGAAAAGATCGAAAATGTCGAAAAGGTCGAAAAGGTCGAAAAGGTCGAAAAGGTCGAAGAGGTTGAAGAGGTTGAAGAGGTTGAAGATGTTGAAGATGTTGAAAAGGCTGGACTAGAGGATAAGCCCCATGATGATGAACTTACACTTTCGAGCGTAATCGGGGTAGACAATTATGAAATGGATACCAAGACGGTTCCATTTGATGTTGAAACAAAAGGTCCTACAACTGAAAAGCCCATCGAAGATGTAGTTACGAATGAGAATTTGAATTCGGAGATTCTAGAAGAGAACGCAGAGATACCAGTTGAGATTGACGAAAAGGTAGTTTTGGAGGAGGAAACCAGTGAAATCACAAACTTAGAATCTGGTGAAGGTTCAATAGATACTTCTGGAGAGCTCCTAGTACCCACTGAAGTCGAGTTTCATTTTGAAGAAGGTAAGCCTGACACTGGGCTTCAGCCTAATGAGAGTAGGGACACAGAATCAGAACGTGAACAAATAGTTGAAGAGGCTCCAGAAATTGAAGAAACTCCAGTGATTATAGTGGATAAGTTGGTTGAAACTCCTGAAAATGGACCAGCACCTGAAGAAACCCTGGGTGGCTTAGAGTCTACCTCAAAAGATGAAGAATTTGTCGAAGAAGCAGCAACAAACCAGGATCCCACATTAGTTGACGAGGCTATAGTAGAGGAAGATGTGCCGGATGTTCCAGAGACTCCTCAAACAGAGCCAGTCCTAAACGAAGAGCCAAAACAACAATCTCCAGAAATCAAAGAAACGTTTGACCATAATAAAGCGTTCTCGTCTACGGAAGATAACGTTGATATAGAAGAAGGAGCCGAACATAGAACAGAGCCAAAAAATACCGAATTCAATGAAGATGAAAAGAATGTACAAAATGTTGAGGATCCAGCGATTTTGCCTGAAAAGGATCTTACTCATACGAAGGACGAATCAGAGACTGTTCTGGTGGAGCCTATAGAGGCTCCTGCTAAGAAAACGAAGAAGCCACCTGCATCAAAGAAGAAGCACAAGACTGTGTTGGGTTTGGATATAGAAGATTTCCCCGTAGAGGAGAAGAGATCTCTTAGAAGCGGGCACAGATTTGGCACCCCTATTGAGGAACCAAAGGAAGGACTTCCTGTATCACCAAGAAAAAGTAGAAGAAAGGTACTCACCAAATTAGATGTTCCAAAGAGACGCGAGTTGAAGAGCGCCTTATTGTCTCCAGAAGGTGAAGAGGGTTCTGCTCCGCCATCAAGAAAGACATCAGGATCGAAATGGTTAGAACTGCAACTGACAGATCATCCAGCATCTCGTACTCGTTCCAAATCACCATTGAAAAGAAGCATGCAAGAGATACTTTCCACTGATAAAGAAGACGATGAAGGAAATGAAAGTCAACCCAAGAAGAGGCAGCGTCGTAGTAAAAAGAGGGAGTTGGACGTAGACGAAGAGGTTAAAGAAGAGGAATCTGGACAAAGAGGAAGATCTAGAAGAAGAAACTGAATCTGGATTATTTCGAGTGTATTAAGTACTATTATATAAAAGTCTATCAATTCCGTGTAAATATATGTACATGAATAAATAAGATAACTAATGCAAGGTGATGAGATCCTGGTGTTCCTTTAGTGGCGACTAGGCAATATGAGCCATAGAAAGTTCGTATACACTGAAGAAAACCATATTAACGAGGAAAGAACGGGCCATTGAGATGTTTAATCCTCGGTATAAACGTTTTTCGATCTTGCGGAATTGCCTCTTCTTATCTGGTAAAGGAGCTAGCCCTTGCTCTTTTCTTAAAATGTTGGTGACGACATCTTTTTGAATCAAGGACTTCGTTGTATCCACAGGAAAAACGAGAGCACAAGTGACCATTCCGGATAACCCTCCCGCAAGGAGAATGGAAATCTGGGACTGTTGATTAAGATCGGAGTTGATCAAGTTATTGGTTGCCCATTTCATAGACTCGTAGATGGAGTAATAGACACCAGCAGAAAGCGAGTCTCGAAGAACATGATGCTTGAAGCCTGAGTACAATCCTTTGGCGCCCTCGTGCTTAACTATATCTCTTACAATTTGAGACATCGGCGAATTGGTGGGCAACCGGTTCGATGTGGGCAAGTTTGCTGGGATTTCTTTTAACGATTTATTCTGCACCAATCTCTCGAGCTGCGCATAGATCTTGGTGAATTCAAAGGGGCACGCAAAGAGTGACAAGACTGCTCCGGCAATCGACCCAGAAACAAAACATACTGGAATGTTTCTTATGAATGGGTGAGAAGGGGTGTTCTCGTCATTTCTGTACAATGCATTATATGTGTAAGGCTTCACCAAGGTGAATAATGACACATTGAACGACTTGGAGAACGATGTTGAGACCAAAGGTGCCCAGATGCCTCGAAAGAAACCCCGAACACCTTCTCTCATGTAAGTCTTTCGGACACAATCAAAGTAACTGGTAAAGTTCTTGTGGGTTTGCATTCTTGTTTTCACGGTATCCAACGGGAAACCCAAGAATGTCGATACAAAGGTAGCACCATATGCCAAGACACTTCCTCTGAAGGGCTTTAGAGCTTCTGGGAACAAATGAAAGGCTTTTGAATGATCCAACGTACCTGTTATGGCAGGAATTCCTCCTCTTGTCTCCGCATTTGCCTGTGACATTGTAGTAGCACTTTTCAACGGATTAGCAATTCAGTAATTTCGTCCAACAGGTCAACAGTGCAATAGTGAGATACTAGTTTTACGACCCTTTTGCTATTCAACTATGATACCTTTCAATTAGGCAAGTTATGCGTATTTATTCGGGCTCTTTCACTTCACCTTAGTCAATTTGTTTCTTCTATAAGGCAGATCTCGGTAACCACTTTCTATGATGAAGCAAGAAAACAAGCAGGTCTTTTGGGGTCTCTTGGCGTAAACAATGGTTATTGGTATTGTCGGTCACTAATGCAATACTCCCAATGCCCAAGTTTTTAGAACCAATTCGTCAAATTCGATCTTTTCGTCTATACCCAACGATTTCAGTATTGCCTATCACCAACAATATACCAGCTATTACTGTACCAATTGCTGTACCAATTGCTGTACCTATTACTGTACCTATTACTGTACGGATTACAATATACTATCCAATGCAAAACTCGTTTCTCGGCTCGTTGATAACCAAAACTTCTATGGTATCGCGCTCTGTTTCCTAGCTCGACAATGACCCCAACAGCTCTCTAACTCTTCATAGAGTACTATCACCTATAAAGAGAAACATATCAACCATTCTTTATCTTTCTTTTAGCCGCTGAGCTCAAAAGCCGCTTACATCGTGATTGCCTCCTGCATGTAGCGCCGAGAGTCATGAGAGTCATTTGGGTGGTAGCGCTGGTAGTCAGGGCCAGTGATGACTATTGTGATGGGGGTGGTGTTATGTGATGAGAGTGTGATTGATGATGATGGTGAGTGGGTATGACGGAGTAAAGTGTGAGATGGGTGAGATGGGTGAGCTTGTGGGAGATTTTTATGGGAAAAAAAGAGGGGAGGGGAAGTGGATCATGGAGCTAGAGTTTTGGAGTATCAAATGATTGCAAAAAGTATGCTTGCTATGATAGTGTGGGTGTACATTTATAGATTGCTAGTGGGTAAAGTGGTAGGAGAGGTAGAAATGTACTGTAAGAGAGTATAAATGTGTACAGCTTTAAGTTACTCGAGAACGAGTTCGAAATAACGATTTGAGCTTGAGCAATGATTACAATTGTAATTCCATACGATATCTACTGTCTGGGGGTAATGTAATATTATAGATTGGCTAAAAGATTTATAGGTATTTCCACTGGAGACATAAATGATATGAAAACCCCCAAAAAATGGAATGGGCATACCCTCAAGGGATAAAAATGGATATTGTCAACAATGGAAGATGATTCTATGTTCTGTAATTGTAAACCTACTCCATTTTGACTGTATTAGAAGTTATTCAAATACTACAACTTACGGTAGCAGGCTTTATCTTATTTGCTCCATTTGAGCCTTTCAATCCAACTACAATACCACAGAATTATCAGTGTTATGGTTCGTTGATATTGACGTATATACAAGAATGTCATGTTAAGTATCTTTATGATGATACGTAATGGGCGTGGTCTATATGATATGATGCTATAATTGCGATTGTCGGCACCTAGTACTTCCAGGTTGAATTCATGAAGTAATTTACTGCCATAGACTATGAAGTAGCGAATTGTAACTATCATAGCGTCGATAGTCTTTTGAAAGTCAAGTCATACTAATGACCACTTCTATTTTACCAGAGGATCATCTAATCCTCTTCTTGTCTTTTCTACTCTTAGTAGCCTCTTCTTCTAGCATCGTTAACCTGGCTCATCAAGTCCTTAAAGCCATCAGAGAACTTTCTTCTCCACCATTCTCTCTTCTTCTGCTTGGCGTATTTGGCAGGACGGATGTATCTTTCTTGCACCTTTTGGTGGTACTTTATTCTGTTGGCGTTACCCAATCTACGAACTCCGGCAAAGGCCTTGCCCAAACCACCGTAATGCACATCGACAGCTCTTCCTGCCACTGGGCCCATTTCTCTGATGTTCTTAGCAACGTCTCTTGGGTTAGGGATCATATCCCCGAGTCCGTATTCGCTGGACTTCGAGTTCAAATACGACGAGTCCGAGAGCTCAAGCGAACTGTTCAACAATTCGTTGATATCGTTAATTCCATTGGAATTGTCGATTTTCTTCCCGTTTTTACTATTACTATTATTACTACCGCTACTGTCCTTCTTGATTCCCTTATTCAATTGGTCAAACGACGACGAGTTAAAGCGTACAAATCCCGCCAAAATGCCGAATTTTGGCGCCACCGCCATTCTGGCGGGTCCTACCACCACATTTCTCTTGACAAGACTCACAAACATCGCGTCTATGCTGGTCTAATCCTACGATATCTCCTCCTGAAAACACACCTTCAACCCGTCAATTTTTCACAGCGCTAAAAAAAGTTGGTTGAAAAAAATCACTGAGAGGTCGTGCGCTCGCTAAATGCTGTTATATCAAATGCGACATTGCAACAGATGTCGTGCTGCTGCTCCCGAGTAATGTCGTTCTGTCATTATGGCAATCTCCGTATTACTGTTTATACGAGATTAAGCAAGGGTTCAGAGTAGGGGAAGTGACAATTATTTGCAAGTTAAGAAGGTTCTGACCCGGAGGCAAGGTCCAGCAACAGCGTCTTTTGTAGTATCTAAACCGTTCTCGAAGCGAAACCACGGTTTTCCCCGAAAAATGCTGTACTCGTCCGAGATTATATCCACAGTGCTCTTCCAGAGCTCCAATGTAGCAATATACTCGATTCCGCCGGGAGAATTGTCGCTCTCCAAGTGGGATTTGAAGGAACTGAATATCATATGGACCGGACAATTGCGTCTCATCGAAGAAGAAGTCATCCGCGACAACGTTGACTTGTTTGCATCCTTTCCTGATACTCTCCACAACCAGAATCCAGTTGACGCCCTGGTGTGGGGCAATTCCGGAGTTCACGGTGACAATCACACAAATGACTTGGACCGACTACACGGGAACCAGCACCAGGACAAGCGCCCCAACAAGCCCTTTGAATGTCTCAGAGCGAAATTGGAGCTCTATAATGAAGTTGTGATCCCACCCGGAGTGGGAAACTTGACTACCATCAAGAAAGACGTGATATGGGCCGAGACATGGTACAACCCGAGTCCCATACTTGCAGAGGACTTGGGTGCCGATGAATATTTCAAGATAGCAAATAATGGACAGGAAACAATCCAAATGACTAAAGAGTCCTCCAAATACTATAAGATCATAGCGCAATTGCCAGGCTCTGGATATCACCCTTTTACAAAGGACACCGTTCAGGGGTTCGATGATGATAATGGAATGTTGCTCCAGGTGGCGCTAGGACTCAAGTTCTACGAATCTTTTGACAACATCTCCTTCAGCGAAAGCTTGAATATCTACAAGAGAAGATTTAGAAACTTTGAGGATCAATATCGGTATGAGCTTAAACTCCTTGAGATTCAACAAAAACTGTCAACGTTGACGATTAACGATCCACCTCATAGTACCTCGCCAGACTCAGTTGATGAGCCATTGTTTCCTTTGGACACTGGTAAATCAGGATTCTGTGCACCTCAGGGTTCAGCAAACAATATGTCTTTTGAGTATAGTTTCTCTCTTGGTAGAGGTGAAACACCAACAAATTCTCTTCAAAAAGAGAAGGTACTGGTTACTGCTATTAGTGAGTCTGATGATGACGAAGACGATTTTGGTGATTTTATCACAAGTTAAGCTGTCTGTGCCTAACTTTTTGCATGACTAATTAATAGAGGATTACAACTATTTAGTTGCTGAAACATAATAAAGGACTAATAATGAACTCTCTAGTCTATTCAGTTATTTTGATTTGAGAGGAATAGTGATAAGTTTCAACTCGCTTGACAAAATAACTTGAATCAGAGGTCAGTATTCCGCAATGATGACTCTTCCATCCGCTATATATTTTATTATGTCATCATTTGCATCTAACATATTGCTGTCTATTTGAAAACCATTGAGGTGTACGCCATTCTTTTGTACTCTTTTCACTGCTTGATGGACCTGATCTTTATTTAAAGCCCTATTGCCATCTAATTTCACAGCTTGAACGGTGCTGTTCCAGTGTATATTCGAAATGTCCACCAACGAGTTGTGACTTAAGTCTAATGAATAAAGCGATTTCGGCAAAGCTAAAACATTTCCTTTCAACCACTCAGAAAGAATGTTCGAACTCATATCAATGGTTTTTAAATCCGCAAACCTGTCAAGATTTCCTTTAAGTTCACTAATATTATTGTGTGAGATGTCGAGCTTTCTGATAGAGGTTGGTAGGATGCTAGTATCAAAATGTGGTATGGAGGTTTTACTCAAGTTTACAACTTCCAATAAGGGACAACTTGCAAGAGATAACGACTCAATGTGGTGCTGAAGCAGATTATCATGGAAGTCAAACATTCTCAAACAGGGCAAATTTACATCAATTGGTGAAAGTATTTGGGAGCCGTTACTGCTGATGTCCAATATAACCAAGGATGCCGGCAATATTCTACAGAAATAAGCATCGAAAAACGGTACGCAATTACGTGAAAGGTATAGTTCCTTCAAATTATATGGCAATTGTAAATTCAGGGAACCACATATTTGGTTTGCCTCCATTTTCAAAATATTAAGGTTATTGGGTAGAGTTAATGGTGAACCCAAGATTTCGCTGATGATATTATTACTTAAATCCAATAAACGTAATTGTGAGGTTGCCTTTAGATGTAAACCACCTAGTTTATTCGAATTCAAATAAAGATACTGTAGCAGTTCAGGAATTTGATATCCGTCGAATGTAGTTAACTTATTGAAAGATAGATCTAAACAGTTGAGCATCCCTAAGGTGGGAAGATTTGTATCTCTCATCGATCGGATGCTACAGTTCGACAACCTCAAATATTGCAAGGTTCGAGGAAATTGGTATCCATCCAGGAACATGATAACGGTTCCCAGTATAGATAAATAACTCAAGTTCATGGGAATCCCAAATTTTTTAAAACTGAAGCTGTTACAGCCTCCTTCAAGATTGAGCCACTTCAAGGTAGAAGGGAACAATAATCTGTCAGAAACCAAACATGAATTGATAAGATTTAGGTAAACCAAACGTGAAGGTAACAGAACTCGGTCGATGTCCAGATCATTATTCCCATTGTACTCTTCCAACTCGTAGTAGATATGGTCTATGTCATGGACGACATCATCATCGTCTTCGATTTGACCATCTTCCTGAGGCGTTGCAGGGGAATCTTGTGAGTCTTGTGGTCCACTAATTGTATTCGTTATGGTAAGCTCGCGTAATGAGCAAGGCCACTTCGTTTCAATAAAATCAGTAGACTCGTCAAGGAGCCGACAATCTTCAATGCGCAATGATCTTAGGAGTCCGTACTCGCTCAAAGAGTTGAGGTCAGATAACACGAAGAAATATTTCAACGTTAACAGCTGAAGAGTCCGTGGTAGCAGTAGTTTCAGGAATGTTTCAATATCAAACATTTCAAAATGAATGTCAGTGAGTTCTGGTTCCTTGACCGCTGTGAAATAATTCACTTTTTGAGATACAATGAAGTTGCCTGTGATCATAAATCCAACTCCTAGTATAATAGTCAAGCTTTTAAGCAGTTGGGGAACATTCAACTTACATTGGTCATTCAAGTCGCCTATCAACAGATCATCGACTGTAAGCAGTTTTAAATCGTAGAATATCTCCAAATCACTTAATTCAACAGAAACACGTCGTAGTTTCAAATCAGTTAAGCTTACCCTATTGAGGAACTTCCAGTAAGAACTAATCTTGCCCCCGCTCACTTCGAAGTGTGTAGTCCAATAAGGTATTAGGTGTGTATACTTTGTATAATCACGGATGGATCGATTTCCCAATTGAAGTACACGAATTTTACCACTTGACAGCGCAATATGGCGCAAAGCATTAATATAAGAATAATTATATGGACCATCTGTCATTTCATCGAGGACTTCATCGAGGATTGGCTGTTGATGGTTGACCTTGATGCCCGCCGCTTTTTCGATCACTCCTGGGTAATCCTTTTCGACTGCCTCAAGCGTCCAACCGTCTTCAAAGGATAATTCTTTAAACACGAATTCCGGATGTTCTCGACAGAAACTTAAGAAGTTTTTAGCTGATCTAAATTGAACTCTACCCTGAGCCAAATATGTGTCTCGCGAATGGTACTTACTATTCCTATATCCGAAAGGATCACACATCATGAGTCCCAGAAGGTCATTCCAATCTTCTCGAAAATCGACAAAATAGCCTTCTTTTTCGGAGTTACATATATGAACCTTGCTGTAGACCGCCTCGAAGGCATAGCGAGAAAGAACCAGATTCGTAGCTATGATATTAATCAAGTCGACTGGCAAGAGCCGGTCAATTATGGCTCGAAATAGATGGGGGTGGCTATTCAATAACTCAAAATTTGGCGAAAACAGCATTGCCAGTGTTTCTTTGTATGCCCATATAAGGTTATTCTGGCAAAAGATTGGATTTCTTGGCTTTTTAAGCGAAAGACTCACGGAGGGTGCAAAATGAACTCCGATAAGAGAAATATGGGGTAGATGAGGCGCTTATCTATTGTGGCAAGGGCGTTTTCCATCACCCCATATACGAGAAATGACTCTTTCTATACTGATCCCTCTGGTGGGGCTGTGGTTCTGCGGAGTCAAAACCTAGTCGGGGTCATTCGATAAGGGATTTATGACAGTGGCGTTAGATAGGATAGGATACGCGAAGGTATACACACCTGCTGAGATCTATGCCGAGGGATCTTGATTTTTAGCTATGGATATGAAGAAGTTGGCTGCGGTAGAGGAAAGGGGCTACATATCAAAGATCAATCACCAGTTTAGTTAATACATTGTCTAATTAATATATTTTTAAATAGATATGATTCTATGAAATAAACCCCTTAATCCTTTGTTTTTGGATTTTTTTTTGTTTTTTGTACTTAATAATCGACTATGGCAAAACCTTCTTGCTTCAGTTTTTCTATTATTTCTTTACTCCCTTCTGGTAATACATCTTCTGGATCAAAGGATGGTGGTCCTTCAAATCTTTATTCTTATTTTTACTGTATTCGACGTAGGCCATATCTTCTCCTCCAGCTAGACCGGCCATCGATCCTGCAGTTCTAGTAGCTGATGAATCCTCCAACCTCCTTCTGTCGGCGTTTGAAATGAAATTCGTATCCATATCATCTCCAATTTCCACCCCAGCGGCGTCTTCATTCTTCAACAAAACTTGCTGTAACAATTCTCTCCTTTCTCTAGCAGACGAGTATGCCAAATCTGGTAATTGTTCCATTCCACTCAAGTGGGTAATAACCTTAAAAGCATAACCTTGATCCACAAGGAAAGCCTGTCTCTTGGTTGAATAGTACATTTCCTGGGTATCTTTGGAAACTAATGAGTAAAAGAAGGCATTGAAACCTTCATCATTACGTCTCTTGGCTCTCAAGATACGGCCCAATCTCTGAGCTTCTTGTCTACGCGATCCATAGTGTGACGAAATCTGGATCAAACAAGTGGCCTCTGGTAAGTCAATGGAGGTGTCACCAACTTTCGAAAGGAAGATAGTGTTGATCTGGTCGTTGTGCTGGAAGTTCTGAAGAATCTTCATTCTCTCCTGTTGAGGAGTAGAACCATAAATGAATGGTTTTCCTAACTTCAAGGCATATTCTTGCAAAGCATACACATTGTCACTGAAGACAATGATTTTATCACCTCTCTTTTCGTGGTAGTGGATCAAGAACTGACATGCCTGGAACTTAGTTGGGTTCATAATGTATAACAACATTCTCTTTCTGGCTGACTCTCTTAAATACTCTTGATAGAACTCTGACGTCATGGGACACCACACCTCGGCACATTGAACGTTGGCAATATGACCCTTCTGTGCCAAGTCCATCCAATTGGCTTCATATAACTTGGGGCCAATCAAGAAATTCAAATCATGAATCTTATCATCTTCACGAACCAATGTAGCAGTGAGCCCCAACTTTGCATGAGCAGCAATTGTTGTAACCACACGTCTAAACATAGCAGCTGGTACGACGTGAACTTCGTCCAAAATGATGAAACCCCACTCTCTACTCTTCAAGAAGTCCATAACTTTTTGGGAGTCATGGGAACGATTTCTTGTGTTAGCAACCATTGAGTAGGTAGACACAACCAAACCAGACTCACTTGTGAACATCTCCTTGTTTTCTGAAGTGAAAACGGCCACATTTTCTGGCTGAATGGTACACCACTGAAGAAATTGTTGTCTCCATTGCATCACAGACACTGATGAGGTGCACAACACAATGACCGATTTACGAATAGTACAAGCTGCTGTAATTCCCACCAAAGTCTTTCCCGCACCACATGGCAACACAATGATACCCGAACGGGCACGACCATTACCAAACATCTTGGAAAGAGACTTCTCCTGGTATGGACGAATTTGTGTAGATGGCTTTAAGTCAATCTCTAAATCAGGATTTCGAGCATCGTTTCTGAAATCGTACTCCTCCAAAACTGGGTAATCGATCTCTTGACATCTTCTCTTGACAATTTCAACTGAATCACTTGAAATCTCAAATGAGTGCACAGTGTCGAGATCATCGTCATCATCGTCATTTCTATTCCCCACTACAGATGCGTATATATCTTCCACATCGTCGCTCTTTTTCTTATCTTCTTCAGCGTTCTTCTTTGTGCCTGGAATGACCATATTTCCCTGAGATGGGGCAGCTGATTGCACTAAACCATTTCCTGTGACTGTACTTTCTGACGATTGAATTCTGAGCGGTCCTATCACCTCGTCTTTAAGAAGCATCTGAAGAATATCAGCCTGGGTACTTTCTACAAAGTACCTGTTATGTTTCAACACCAATTTCACCTTACCGTACGATATGGTGGCACTACGGATGAACTCTAGCACTTTTTCCGCTACTGGGACTTTGGAGAGTCTACTAAGGACCAGGATAATGTCGTCTGTTTCCAATCCAACCGAAACAGCGGCATAAAGAGAATATGGCGTAAGTCTGTACTCATGGATGTGCGATGGTCTAGAAATTGGTTCTGCAATGGTGATCAAGAAGTCCTGAGCTTGTTCAGCCAACGGACAGAACGATTCTAAGATGATACGACCATCTGGAGACATCCAAATTGGGCGCGAGAAATGGTCTGGCTTGAGCTTCAAATAGGAATAATCTGCCTTTCCGAATACCTTTGAAACTGCATCAGGAACGTAGTCCGCTGGAATGTCTGGAGTGAGATCCAAAAGCTCTTCATCAGAGTACTGCTCGTCTTGCATCTCTGTCTTGATGACTTCGATGGCCTGTTCGGCTTTTCTCTTTTTGGCAGCGTTTCCAGTAGATTTGGGCCCATTTTTCCGCTTCTGGGGCCTCGATCCGTAGGCGTAATCGTCTTCCTTGGTTACAGCAACCTCGTCATCCGAGAACGAGTCGTCTGAGAAGTTTCCCTGGTCCAAATCCGCATAATTGACGCCTCCTGGTCTACGGTACGACATGGCTAATCCGGTTCGCTGTTTGGTCTGTTTCGGTGAAGAAATTACAATCGAATGTCTTGACGAAAGAGAACAACACAAGAAGAAAGAACTTACTACAAATCAATTGTTACTTATCATTTTCACATCATTCATTTGGGATTATTAAGCGCTGCAGGGTGTGTGGAGTGTGTGCAGGAGATGGTGATGTCGTGGTGTGAAGTGATGGTAGTAGTGGTGGTGGTGGTGGAGATGGAAATCAATGAAAATGGTTTAATTGGATCTCAGGTGGGAATTTGACTTGACTCGGATACTAGGGTTTTATACATATAATACGAATTTACGTGTGAGTTGGATATGACTGTCCTTGTTCTTCTGGTGGAGCTAGTCAATGAGTAATAGTATGGAACATCGCGACATTGTTTTTCATTATGCGACATTTAAATATATACGGAGCTTATTCTTTGATTATGTAAGCAGAGGTTATCTACTCGTGTGCCCTTTTGAATGAAGTAGTGGTCCTATGTGGGGGGTATATGGGATGTTATGAGGTAAAAGGAGTTGCGTTCTTATCTTAAACTAGAGGAGAGCCTGTTTTTTTGTTGGGCCAAAATTTTGAAGTACTGTGAAGTGAAACTTCTTGTACTTTGGTGCTAACTGGGAGTCCCATTTGATTATGAGTATGATTATGATTATGATTACGACGGCTTCAAGAGGACTTTACATGACCCTTGACAGAGATCTCAAGCTTCGTTGCTCCCTCCTTCTATCAAACTCTCACTACCTATTCCAATCTTCCACAGATTACTTTAATCAACTCAATTCTTCTCTATCTTCATATTTTGCAGCGCTACCAGTTTAACTTTTTGCAATCATTTCAGCATAATGTATAAGACTATACTTAGTTGTCTATTAATTAACCAGGTTTACTTACAACTGGCCCGGTTAAATCATATCTGCGGTCTTCGAGTGGCTACACCTTTACTTATATCATCAATCTTTTATTATTATTACTATGCTATTTGAGAATTCTATCCGTGATACCCTTCTATACATACGGTCCACGCTGCTCTATGGTAATCGGCTATCCAGCAATTATGCCGCCTCTAACCTTGAATACCTCCTCTATTCCGAATTGCTGCGAAATCTTTGGTCTCCCTTGAACCAACGGTAGTTATCTATTTGACTTTCCATAGTATCCAGGATTCCTTATGTGTTTGTGCTCAATGAACACTATTGTACAGTGGTCATCTAATCAGTGAACTTGTAAGAACCAGATGCAAATGTGATGGAACCTCCCTTGTAAGAGCCTCTCTTCATCTTGTTCTTATTCTTGGTGAAGTCCTTTCCTCTAACAGCTCCCAATCTAGTATTGGCCATTTCACCCCAAGTTCCGGCGGCACCCTTGTATGTGTTGTCTTGCAAGACGGTGTCCTCGAAGGAAATCTTGTGTCTTTCTATTCTGGAGAAGTGCTTTCTCTGGCCTGGCTTCAACTCGTCCAATTCAGCAGGAATTCCTGTTGGCTCAGGGCTGGAAGATTGAGAAGAAATGGACTCGGTTTGAGAAGAAGAATCGGTTCTGGCCTTCTTGATTGGGGAAGGAGTCTCTGTGTCTTCTGCCTTTCTCTTCTTAGAGTCGTCCTCATCAGAGTCGGAGTCGGAGTCGGAGTCTGAATCGGAATCTGAGCTTGAACTCGAACTGGAACTTGAACTGGAGTCAGAATCGGAATCAGAGCTGGAATCAGAATCAGAGCTGGAATCAGAATCAGAATCAGAACTGGAGCTCGAACTGGAAGATGAGTCAGAGTCCGAGTCCGAGTCTGAATCTGAGCTATCAGAATCAGAATCGGAATCAGAATCGCTGGATGAAGAGTCTGAGTCAGAGCTGTCGGAACTATCAGAGCTGTCGGAACTATCAGAGCTGTCGGAGCTCTCTTTTTCCTCCTTTTCTTTTGGCTTCTCTTCCTCTTTCTCATCCTCTTTCTCGTCCTCTGACTCTGAGTCAGAGTCGTCAGAACTGTCAGAACTGTCGCTATCAGAGTCCGAGGAGGAGCTGTCGTCTGAGCTGTCAGAGCTGTCAGAGCTGTCAGAGTCATCTTCCTTGTCCTCCTTGTCTTCCTCCTTGTCTTCCTCCTTATCCTTTTCACCTTCACCAATCACATCTTCAAGCTTTCCATCAACCTCAGCAAGCTTTAAACCTTCACTTTCAACCACTTTGGCCAAAGCCTTCGAAGCCTTGGCAAAGACTGGGTCTCTGTTTAAGTACTCCTGGATGTACGATAATACCACTTCTGTAGAGGCGCTCATTCTCAATGTGTGTTTCTTGCTGCTGATATCGTGGGCCCTGTTCTAGAGAGAGTATTCCATAGTAATATGCTAATGGTTATACCGATGAGATGAAAAAAAAAGAATTTGATGTCACGTGAGTTTCGATAAATTTTTTTGAGCCGTAGTTACCTAAAATGGGTATTTCTCAGATGAAGGTTATAACCCGGTTATCTATATGGATTGGTGGGGTATAGAGGAGGAGTAGGGGGAAGTAGAGGTGGGTATGGTGTTATTGAGAAAGTGGATGTAGAAGGGAGGATTTTCAAATTAAGACAGAAGTATGTGAAAGTGTGGATGAAAAAGGTGAATGAAATGGTGAATGGTGTATCTAGTAGTTGTAGAAGCAATAGGGTCCTTTCGGTTCAATTGACCATGAACAATGATGGTAAGTGATTAGTGAAAAGAAGGTAGAAAGGTATGAATGATTTGCAAGTATTGATCTACAACAATATTACACTATTTTGGGTATTCTTGTCAATGTTACCGTATCTAGTCATCATACCATAAAAGGCCTTTTCATTCTAACATTAATCAATATATAATTAATTCATAGTCTATACACTTTAAGCTTGCTTCTCTAAAACTTAGCCTTGAAACCATAGACGTTATCGAGCTCACCACCAATCATCTTAGCAAACTCGACTTCTCTGATCTTCTCTCTGTCAGGACCAAACTCTAATTCTGGTCTCTTCTTCAACTCCTCCTTGAAATCAAGCTGTCTCAGCAAAACATACTTCTCGAGAAGCTCAATGATGGCCTCTGGCTTCTCGGCATTGACCAAATGCTCTCCACCTGGGATGTCAGCAGTTCCGGCCAAGTATTCAGGTTGAATGGCTTTTCTAATGAATGGAATACTCTCAGGAGGGTTCCATTTTGCTTTGTCACCAATAACATGGAACACTGGTACTGTGATGTGTGGAAGCATTGCCATACCTTTTGGCACGGACAAAGCAGAACCTAAATAGGTGGCCATTTGGTTCTTGGCCGAAGCTTTCGATTTATACCTCTTGTCTCCCGTTTTAGGATCAACTGTGATCAACAATTCGTCTGCAATAAAATCTTCAAGAACTGAAGGTTGCATGCTCTTGTAGAAGGAGAACTCTCTGTAGAATTCTTGGAAGTCTTCATTGCTGTCGAAGTCGTCAAGAAGTAATGGAGCCATACTGGAGAAGATTCTAGCGAATCTTGCACTGGACTTGTCATCGGAATACAACACGGCTTCGATCGGAATAATAGTGTCTACGAGGTTTGGGGCATAGAATCCAGCAGCTACGACCTGGTGTCCACCTAAAGAGTGACCAACTGCAATGTTTCTAGAACGGTTGTCATTCTTCAAGTCTCCGGTCGTTCTTTGTTCATGTTTGATCACTTCAAGAAGGTCCTTTCCACCCTCGTCCCATTTGTAGATCCATCCGACCTTGTTACCATTCAAAACACTGGAATCACCGTGTCCAATGGCATCTGGGGCTACGACGGTGTCCAAGTACCATTTTCCACCACTCTTCTGGGAAAGTTCGAATAGGTGCTTGATGACGAAGTGCCATACGGACTTGTTCATACCTGTTCCATGGGAGAAGATGAAATTGAATCTCAACGCATCTCCTGGAATAACCTCTGTGGTTTTATACTTATTATAAACGATATTCAATCTGTCATCTGGAAGAGTAGTGCTTCCTGGGGCTCTTGGGTGGAAGGCTTCGGAGACCTTTTTCTCCAAATTGAAAGACATTGTGCTGTTAAAATTGGATTGCTAAGTCTTGGTATCAGGTAATTACCATAAACAACGTTTCCAGTTATGCCTTACAATTATACAAACATACATACATATACATATATCTATATCTATATTTATACAAATAAATAGGAATTAGTATGGTTCATATGAAGAATGTTTTTTGCCGAGGTCCCGAAAGAACAAATGCTTAACGTTGGAGTATCCGATTCTGACTTCTTGGTTGGTCCGGTTGCTTGACCGATACAATTAATATCTATTATACCGGAGTTTCGTGGCGATGTCGTGGGTGCAGTAGTTCCTTTCTTTGGTGAGGTGGACTAAAGACTAGATGGTTGCTGAATGTAGATGGTGCCTGAAGTGTGGAGAAGCGAGTGAGTGAGCGAAGGGCTGATTGCAAATTATTCACTAATACAATTACACAAAATTCTACAGATAGGAGGTTTATTTCGGTGTTTAATTAGGCTATACTCTAAACTGTGTAGTTTACTCTTATAGTGACACCAATGGTGGTAGCCTTGAAGTGCTATGTTAACTGCATCGGTCTATATCTTGTTAGACCGGCTCTAATATGGTGGAAATTCAGTACGGCTTTCTCCGCATTTCGTATACGCGGAGTTAGAGAGTTAAGAGAAAACCCGAACACAAGAACGGATATAATGAAGAGCATAGGGCCGTCGACGTGGGAAGGGTGGCCTTCGGTGATACTTGGGGCAGCTGATAACAAGGACAGAAAGTGTCCCTGACATGCCCCTGTGGCGTATTGTTAGTTATGCCAGAGAACAATTGGGGGTGGGGAAAAGGTGTATAAGGTGAAATTTGCAACAGCTTTGGGACATCAACTCCGAAAACCGTTGAATAGTCATATGGTCCCTCGGTAATAGAGAGTTGAGCAACAAAGGCGGCTGCAACTTCTGCCGACAATGATTAAGGATTCAAACCGACCGCAAGGAGATGACCGAAGGCATTTGATCTTGCCCTGTGATTATCAAAGGTTTGGAGTATTCTGGAGCTATCGGTTTTTACCATGAGCATCAAGAAAGGAGGGTTAAAGAAAGAAGATGAAGTCAAATCCGTGGTTTCATCTTCCACAGATGAATATTGTTTCTCTGGTAGTATGCAACGAAACATGTATATTTGAGACTTCTATTCACTGAATCATCAAATTTCAATCTTTTTGCATCACATCTGGATGCGGATGTGTACTACATTCCTACACTTATCATAATTTTAAGCGGATTTACATATGAACCCAATTGATGGTTTGATACGAAAGTTTATTTTCTGTCAATTTGAATTCTGAATGGGTGCAATTTGCATTTCTATACGTATCAACTCTTGAATGAACTGGAGGTGATCTCCAGGAACCGTTTCACTTCGTTTCGAAGTCACATCACTTTTCTGCCCTGCCATTTTTTATCCAGCAGACGATTCTCCGATGTACATTTATCCACAACCCATCTCTTCAAGCACTTTCATGGAAACGATCATGTTTACCACAATCAAAGCAACCGATATACCTCTAAGTTATACTGTTCTTCTCACTACACCACCTCTCCCTCCACACCACACCACCTTTGTGGGGTCGCATTTTGCAGCAATTCGCATCCTCGGCCAATGCGTATGCACCCAAAGTCTAAACGATGCGAAACGAGATCACTACCGTCTCGGTGTAAGAACACAGCTATTAGTCACAGTCCCTGGAGCTGGTATTAGTCATTTCAAGAAAAAAAAACAGCCAGAACTGTTTATTACCTCGTCTACATTCATAATTTTCGGCCATTTTGTCTCATCTTTCCTCCCCATCGATATAACTCCCCTTCCTTGAAGTATTCTCCTACCGGGACCCTCACTAAAATAGTGAAAAATCGGAGTATCGCGGCATCGGACAGTGAAAAAAAATTCATTAGCGACGGCTTCCCCATACTTTTCAGAGGAGATCGTGGAAGCTTCAGGCAACAGTAGGGCACGCAGCAAGACATGACACTCTCCAATACCATTAAGATCCTCAGGACGGTCCAGCAGGTCAGACAGTGGCGGTTGCAGTGTCTTTTGAACCGCGAATCCGTGGGGTTTGTGCCTACAATGGGTGCTCTCCACGATGGACACTGTTCGTTGGTGTCTCAGTCGCTAAAGGAAAACGACCGTACCGTCGTTTCCATCTTTGTAAACCCTTCCCAGTTCGCTCCACATGAAGACTTGGACGCCTACCCAAGAACCGTGGACTCGGACCTCAGCATGCTCTCGGCACAATTCAAAGAAAAGGTGGTGGATGCAGTTTTCATTCCCAAGATCTCCGAGATGTACCCATCGGGAATCACGCTTGAACTCAGCAAGCAAAAAGGAGCATTTGTGACAGTTCAAGGGTGTTCTGAACAACTAGAGGGTGTCACCAGACCACAGTTCTTCCGTGGAGTTGCCACAGTGGTGACGAAGCTTTTGAACGTAGTTACACCTGATAGAATCTACTTTGGCCAGAAAGACGCTCAACAATGTGTCGTCATTAAGAACTTGGTCAAGGATTTGTTAATCAATACAGAAGTCAGAGTTATGCCAACATTACGAGAAAAGAATGGATTAGCAATGTCGTCCAGAAATGCATACTTATCGCCATCTACCAGAGAAGGAAGCGCAATCATCTATAAGGCATTAACCTCTGGACAAGAAACGTACGAGAACTTGTCGAAGGGTTCCTCGTCAAGAGTATCCAGTTCAGATATCCTTAATAGCATCAGAGGAGTATTGAACGAGAAGAGAGATTTCGAAATCGAATACATAGCAGTGAGTCATCCAGAAACATTGGAAGACTTGGAATACGTAGAACCAGGAACCGGTGCTATTATATCCACTGCTGTTAAAGTGCCAAGAGCTGACGGATCAGGACAGGCAAGATTAATTGACAACATTGTCCTTGTTTAGTTCCCAAAATGTAAATAGAATAAGATCGGTTATCTTACACACCTTAATAATTTATTATAGCTCCTTTCTGGAAATATACACTAATGTTACATGTTAAAAATACAGTTATCCGGGCAAGTTAAATACCTCTTCTCTTCTTGAACTTAGGAGCCAATATTTTTGCCTCTGTTGTGTTGATCTTCTTCTTATTAGCATTCAGTTCTTGTTTCCTTTCGTATGCTTGTGCGTCTTCTTGGAGTGCTCTTACAATATCCCTTCTATCGGGGAGATCTATGTCAATCACGCTACGAATCCTCAGTTTGTATTTGTCAGCGATATAGAA
This sequence comes from Scheffersomyces quercinus, assembly GCA_030556775.1. NCBI lineage: Eukaryota > Fungi > Ascomycota > Pichiomycetes > Serinales > Debaryomycetaceae > Scheffersomyces > Scheffersomyces quercinus. The sequence continues at coordinate 482,399 of JAKTUQ010000006.1, read as the reverse complement.
GAACTTGTCACCAAACTCCAATAACCAGAGTGGGTCTACCACAGTTACCACGTTCATATACTCTTTCGTTGTTAAGACCAATTCGTGATAAATAACGTAGATACTTTCAGGTGTACTTCCGATCAAGGAACTTGTTGGGTGCAAGTACATCTTCATGTAGCTATGACGAAGGTTGATAAACTCAGGAGCTCCCCCGACATTGACCTTCACCAATTTCGCCAGCTGTTGATAGAAAGAAGCGCATAAACACTTTCTGATATCTTCATCAGATTTGGATTTACTTAAAGGAAAGTTGTTTTTCCTCATGATCAAAACTATTTGATTCTTAATGTCCTTGGCTCGTAATAACGACTTCAATTGAAGGAAATTTTTGTTACACCATGAATTGATCTTGTAGTAATTGTTTTTGAATTTTCGAAGGTTGGTTTCCCATTGAGTGTAGATATTCAATAATGTGAGATGGTCTGATTCTGAGATTAAGAACTTCTCTCTTGCCATGTCAGCTTCTGCAGCTCTTTCTTTAGGTCTCACGACTACCGAAGGGACGGAGAGCATTGCAACAATGGTAATAATTTCCTCGGAGCAGTGAAATTCAGGTTTACTGGACAAGAGAATAGTTTTCGAAAGAGTAGGTTCTATTGGAAATTTTGTCATTGCTCTGCCCAAATCAGTCAATTCGCCGAGATTATCAAGTGCCCCAATTGACCACAACTCATATAGAGAGCAGTTCAATAAATCCTTTGGAGGAGGATCCAAGAAAGGAAATAAATTGATGTCATCCACTTTGAGTGATTTCAACAATAACAACACGTTTGTCAAATTGGTCCTCTGGATTTCAGGAATTGGCTGCACATACATCTTATCATCTTCAGTAGCTCTTTCAGTGTACAATCTGTATGTGATACCGGGACCCGTTCTACCGGCTCTACCACTTCTTTGTTGTGCATTTGCGATTGAGATTGGGACGAGTTGTAATGTATCCATACCGAGTTTTGGATTATAAACTTTAAGCTTAACTAATCCAGAGTCTACCACATACTTGATACCATCAACTGTCAAAGAAGTCTCTGCGATATTAGTGGCAACAACAACTTTCCTTTTCGAGCTGTTGCTCTTACTGAAGATCTTCTTCTGTAAATCAGCTGGCAAGGTAGAATATATTGGAAGTATATCCAAAGGAGGTGGGCTCTCCAATAGATCTAATTTCTCTTGTAAAAGCTGACAAGTGATTTCAATATCTTCCTGACCTGTCATGAAGACTAGAATATCACCATCATTCTGTTGATTTTTTGTGTTTTGCAAATGTATCGTCAATACTTGTTTGACGGCAGCTTCAACATAATCAGAATTACTATTCTTGCTGAACAATACCTCTACCGGAAAAGTACGGCCAGGAATGGTGAATTGAGGAGCATCACCGAAGAAATGAGTAAACCTATCCGCATTCATTGTGGCACTTGTGATGATTAACTTCAAGTCTCGTCTTCTCCTTATAAGCTGTTTAAATAGTCCTAAAAGTATGTCTGTATCGAGAGTTCTTTCGTGGGCTTCATCCATTATAACGCATGAATACTTTTCTAACATTGGATCGGCCAAGATTTCTCTTAGCAAGATACCAGCTGTCATATACTTAATGAGTGTCTTTTTGGGATCTGTTTTATCTTCAAATCTGATAGCAAAACCAACCTCTTCACCTAATGTACAATTCATTTCTTCACTCACTCTTTTGGCCACCGACATGGCTGCCACACGACGAGGTTGTGTACATCCAATGATTCTCCTTTCTCCATTTGAAGCAAGGTTAGAGCCAAATCCCTCTTCATATAGAAACTGGGTCAATTGTGTTGTTTTACCAGAACCTGTCTCACCAATAACTATAGTTACTTGATTCTCTATGATTGTCCTTATTAGATCAGATCTAACAGCGAATGCCGGCAATAACTTCCTTTGTTTCTGAATACTAGCAGCTTCCTCGTTGTTTGGTGGGCCTGCTTCTGTGTCTTCTTTCTTTTCAGCTTTCGTGCCTGATTCTTCATCGACGCCAAGAACATTACCCAATTTGGAATCTCCATATCCAGCTCTTTCTTTTGCCTGCTGTGCCCGTTCTCTCTTGGACTTCCTCTCCTTCACGATAAAACTACCAGTCTTCGCCAGAATTGCCAATTCCGAGGTGGAGTCCTTGATGGGGTTAATAGTAGGACCAATACTTCTACCTGCAGCCCCACCGTCTAGTTGGATTTGTAAATAATTCTTGGTTGCCTCGAGGAAAGGTGGTACAAAACTATGAGATGATATGGGTATTCTAGAAAGGTCTGCAAAGTTTGATGAATGTTCATGATCATAATCAATATACTCTCCCGTAGAGTCATCGAAGCCACCACCCGATCTATTACTTGGGTTCCTCTTTCGCACTTGGAGTTGAGGTCGTGCTGCAATGTCTTTATATTGCAGGTCAATATCGTCGTACTCTTCTCTGGTAGTTTGGCCATATTCTTCGGTCGTATACCATTCTCTATCGTTTTCTATATTGAAGTCCAATCTTTCGTCTGCCATTCTGAGGTCATCAAGAGAGTCTTCTTCCTCTTTTTGAACTTCTTTGGAAACTTTTTGCTCCCTTTTAGACAATTCAGACAAGGAGATAGTCTTCGGTTTCGCATCCTTTGCCTCGGTGAATGACTGGCTACTGTTACCGTCAAGTCGATTAGTGACTTCTATGGGCTCCTCGGCATCTTGTTTAATTCGTAAAGCATCCTCTTTCTTAATTTTCTTAAATTTAAAGGATTTAGATGTACTCTGTTTCGGTTGTTGATCTACGTTCATTTCGTTCTCACCTTCATCATCACTGAAGCTAAGAGAGAGCTTACCTTTCGCTTGATTCACGGGTTTTGCTGCTTTCTGAAAGCCTAATTTGGGCTTTTGTTTCGCTATTTTCTCCTCCGGAAGTAATTCTTCCAACTCTTCCTCATCGAATACCAAGGAAAGCTTTGGCCTCTTTGGCTTCTGCTGGGAAACCGTAGTCTTCGATATCGCTGATTCGGTGCTTGAAACCGTACTTATATTACCACCATTGGCCTTATTCTGTTTAACCAGCTCCTCTACTACATCGATATTAGTCTCTATCAATTTGTAGATATTCTGGGCATATTCTTCCTCGGAAACCCCGAGGACTTTGACGTAATTCTTGAAGTCCGGATACGACTTGCTTCTTCTGTAGAAGACTGCCAAAGACTCTATCAACCTATCGTTCACATCTCGATTCAAATAACCCGAAAGTCTACCCCGGATGTCCAGCACTACGGAACTACTATTTACACCGCCAGACATGTCCGCAACGCCAATTACTTCCCGTGTAGTCACCCTAAAGAAAGAACCACTGTTACCAGTAAAACTGAATTGTTGCAAAGTCGTTTTTTACGTCTTCTCTGGTATAAAATGTCGCATATATGGACTAAAATGTCGCATTTGACGTTTTTGAATTATTGGTCATTCCTGTATACAGATATGTCTATACCGAAGGGTTTTATTTGCAGGAAGTGAAAAGTTATAATCTTTCCTTTGTTAGATGCTTAATTTGCAGTGTAAGTGGTGGGTTCTGGTTGAAATTTGGGACTAGAATAGTGTAATTGGTTTGTGGTATTCAGTGGCGAGAATTTCGAGCTGAAAATTGGCTTTTCATAGGAGATATACTGCCTTATTTGTAACATTGCAATTGTGGTATAATCATAGGATTCGTTAATTCTACAATTTGTGTGTTTGCTTCAGCTTCGGTATTTGAGCTGAAAAATCGCTGAATTCGTGGTAATTCAGCTAGTTAAAACGATACTGGAGGGCTTGCTGGACTTGCTCCTTGAAATTGGAGGAATAAACCCGGTCTAAATGCTTGCTTCTCATGTCGCTGGCTCACTTAAACATCATATAGCAGTGAAGATGCTAGTATCACCACCGCCAACAACCGCCAAGGAAGCGAGACATCTCCTAGAGAACTTCAGAACAATAGGCAATGTGGAATTATTTTGTTTCGAAAGAGATAAGTCCGGTTGTGCTGTGTATGGTCAAGAATTATTACTACTTTATAATCCTTCGCATGGAGTTCTGCCCTTTGGATCAGCCTTACTAGATAATGTTGGAGACGTGGACAAGGAATCGGAGTTGGAAGAAACGGTTATTTCAAGTCAGAAGCGAATACTTGATGATCTTGCGAACATTGTGGCGTTGCCGAGGTATTCATATATTGAACATGATGAAAAGTACATTAACGGACAAATCGAGATCCCCTTCAAGCACAGGTTGGTAAAGGAGGGACTACAGTTTGACAAAAGATATAACATACCGTCTTCTACTATTGACAGTCAATTTTCCAGAATAGTGCCTGTCAAAGATAGCAAATCGGACAAGCCAGTCCTTGATAGCAACAGCTTCGGTGCTATCAGATCTTATATACGGCACAACTTCCAGAAGTTTCACAAGTTCGATTCTATTTCGGTGAGGACGAATCCAACTTCGATTGGAAAGTGGATCTCTCCAAAAGTCCAATTAAATCCTCATCATAGGATCAAGTTTAACGGGTTTGAGCTGTAGGTGAAGATTATTTCTATATAACATGGATGCTTATGACACTTGAATAGAATACTAATGACTACAGCATATGAATTGTAAATATATATATTATTGTACATTAGTTATACCTTAACTACTATGGAATTTCAACTTTCGGTTACTTTTCTAACTTCTTCGAATTCTAAATGACATTGATTCTACTCAGAATCATTTTTATACAATGGAATAATTGACTCTCCACAAACAAATTCTATAATTACTATACTGTATCACTTGCGGGATGTTCTTTCAGCTGTCTCGAGATCCTTCTCCAACACATCGTTCAAGTAGTTCAACCCAATCTGTTGTTTCAATAAGACCTTAGATAATTTCCCAAGAGTTTCTTCGATGTTTCCGTTCTTGGGGTCCGCTCCTCTCTGTTCCTGTTTTTCATCACTGTTCAACCCGTTCAATCCATTGATAGAAATCTCAAACTGATAGTTCAAGTCCTCTGCTCTTTCCTTCAAAATAGCCAAACGTGCAAATACATCACTGAGCTTTCCGATTGGGCTGTTTGGGTCGTTCAATTTAGTCGTCAATACATCAAACTGCTTAGATATTTCTTCTTCTTCCGGTAAAAGTGGATATCCCTTCAACTTCAAGATAGCCAAAACTGTGGCCAATCTAAGCAATCTCCTGGACAACTTCGTGTGCTTAGCCTTTGCCTTGAGTATTCTCGTGGTGTTTTCCAAGTCGTGTTTGGACGACAACGCATCCAGCTTTTCATTGATCTCGTTCAATAGTATTCTTGACTTGGAAACATGATCAAGTTGTGTTTCTATACGCTGTGCTACATCGTTGAATGAAGTGATTTTGATAGGGTAGTGGTTTGGTGTCGGCCTCTTACTCATTGCATTGTCCCAGTCTTCTGGAGTTTCGTTATTAGGACGTTGCTGACTCAAGAGAATGTTAATTTCTTGGTCATTAAACTTGTTGTAGAAATGAGTTTTCAAGGCACATTTTGGAGAATTTGGATCCCATTGCTCCTTGATTTTTATGAGCTGATCATTGATAGCTGGTGTATACTTATTTGAGGTATTTGTAACTGGGGCAGAGTTGGTTATTTGGTTGGAGCCTCCAAATGTATTGTTGAATTGCAGTTGATTGGCACCAAAATTAGATTTCTGTTGCTGTTGTGTCGTACTCCATCCAAAAGCTGGTTGGACATTGTTGGTGGTATTATTTCCTCCAAATAATCCTCCAGACTGTTGCTGTTGTTGCTGTTGTTGTTGTTGCTGCTGCTGCTGTTGCTGTTGGTTGCCTCCAAATAAACCTCCTGATTGTTGTTGATTTGAAGATCCGCCAAAAAGTCCTCCACCAAGTGTGCCAGAAGCTGCTGGCTTACTTCCAAACAATCCACCTCCTGTGTTTGAGTTGGATGTGTTTGAACCACCAAAAAGTCCACCTGTATTTCCAGTTGGATTGTTATTAGTTGTAGATCCGCCGAAAAGACCTCCAGTGGCTCCTGAAGTTCCAGAGCTGGAGCCAAATAACCCTCCTCCTGTTGATTGTGTTGTTGCAGGCTTGCTTCCAAATAATCCACCCCCTTGACTCTGGTTTGATGCTGTATTTCCTCCGAAAAGACCACCTCCGTTGTTCTGTTGGGTATTCTGAGCCGATCCAAACAATCCACCAGCTTGTGTACCTGTGTTGGCCGCTGGCTTGCCAAAAAGACCACCAGATGTGTTGTTGTTCTGACCTAACAAGCCCGAATTCGTGTTTTGTCCGAAACCGCCCAGAGTAGCGTTGCTGGCTCCGACACCAGTATTGTTCGATGCCTGGCCAAACCCGGTACTTCCAGTGTTGTTGTTATTAGAAGCATTGGCGCCGAAAGTGCCTGAATTGGAGGCTCCAGCGCCAAAGAGTCCTCCGCTAGCACTGCGCTGAGCTCCAGCAGCTCCAAATAAACCACCCGAGCCGGTGACACCAGGAGCACCTGCGTTAGATTGTCCAAAGCCTGAAGTAGTCAGATTGTTGTTTCCAAAGCTCACGCCCGAGGAGGTGTTCTGGGCCGTGTTTCCAAAGGCGTTTGATGATGTTGCTGGTTTTGCACCAAACAAGTTGGAGGAAGTGTTGTTGTTAGCGCCAAACAATCCGCCGCCACCGCCGCTATTTGCGCCCGACGAAAACATTGTGGGATGCGGGAGTGTGTGGGATTCTGGGGATATGGTACCACCGATGGGAATCGCTTTGGTTGTACTGAAAGAGTGCAATTAACCACGAACAAGCACCATCGAAAGTGATAGGTTTCAATGGATTTAACGAAAATGAAAAAGCGACTGTGAGAATGTCGCGTTTTGGTTTGAATGTCGTCTTGTGGGTGGTGGTGGTAGTGACTTCTATGGTAGGTATGGAATTAATAGTGATTTCTTGTTGGTGAAGTGGATTTCATGGGTTTTTTGGCCTTATATGGATTTGTATAAGAGGCAACAACCATTCATACTCTTTTATTTTTTAGATTCAGCTCTTTTTCATAGAATTGTTTTAGACTCCATATCTCTACTCTTCACTCGTTAAGTATGTGAATACATACATTAGGAGCGATCTCGCTATATACACGCAGATGGATCGGATTCGCGACATTTCTAGTGAGTAAAAAATTGGGTTATATGCAGGGTGTATTTGTAAACATCAGAAAGCCAACGCTTTTGATGATGGAGGACGGAAGTCGGTAAAAGATGAATTATTGGACTGAAATGTACGGGATATTGGCTTAAACTAGTCAATTAGGAGCAAAGTTTGAGTTCTATGATGGGAAGCTAAATTTCAGCTAGAAGCAATAAACCATCATCAAGTTACACCATTACTTATCCTAAAGTAAACAAGAGTTCTTCACATTATAGTCACCTGATCATAATACACGTGATTCCATTATCAGATTAGTATAAGCTACTTCAAGGTAATATCTCTACTTCTTTACTCTACAGCACTTTAAATACTTTTATATATATTGATGTGAGATAAATAACTTCTCTCTGCTATACTACATACCCCCTTGCGACGTTGCAGCAAACAGAGACTCATTGTATGTCATGAAATGAAATGCAGGTGGGGCAGAAGGTTCAGAGAATGATTTCTCTAAATCCAAGGTAGACGCTGTCAAATGGGCCCAAACAGAAATCCACCAACGATGTAACGTCTACGGATGACTAGGGTGCCCCTTTTCTGGCGGATTGTCAACTTTCTATGTCTTTTCCTCGATATCTTTACGACTACACTTCTCCTTCTGTCTCCAGAGTGGAAAATGCCAGAAACGGGTGCAAAGTGGTTGATGAGGCATTCAAACCCATTCTTTCGAATTCGGATTTGGCCTTTTATTGAATGTTCTAGTGCTCTAGTTGGTGGCTGGAGCAGCTGCAGCAGCCTCTCTGGCTCTTAAGAATTCGGCGGTCTTCTTCTTGTCCTTGGAAGTACCCTGATAGATAGGGTTTTCGTTTAGGTGGATTTGTGTTTCTACTCCTGGGATCTTCTTTTCCAACTTCAAGTTGTTGAAGATACACTTGCCCAACACTCCCTCGGAGCTTCTGCAGTGTCCCATACGGTGGTTTTCTTGCTCCAAGCATTCATAGTGGAGCTTGAACTCGTCAAAACAGTATTTATTGATGTCCCTCAACACGTCAATGGCGCATCTGGTGACTCTTCTTCCCTCCTTGAGGCATTCGACACTTCCTCCGTTGTTCTGGTCCTTACATAACATGAAATCGTCGTTGTATGGCTTACACTTGGCGCCGATGTAGAAAGCAGCAGAAACCAATGGGGCAGACGTAGCACCAACCTCATCGACATCGGGCACATCCGATGGCAACGGGTTTTTATCTACGTTTTCCCATTGGTGTCTGCTGGTGAATAAGTCTCCCAAAACCATTGTATGCGTATTGTCTGTTGGCTTGTACTTCTCTTTGCTAACAGCTACCTGAGTCTTTCCTTATACTGATGAAATTTTAGTGTGAAGAAAAATGCGTAATAATTGTCGTCGTTTGGTTGGTGCTGATAATTACACGGATGGGTGCGAATATGCGTAACAGACGGTATGGAGGTGGAAGATGTGGGTCACGTGGTTAGTATGGTAAGGGAGTGCTAGTAATAAGGAAGGGGATAGAATAGAAGTTTAGAAGGAGGTGGGTTGAGTGGGGTATAGTGAAGATGCTTGAGGAGAAAATTGGAGATCGCTTTGCGTGTGAATGTATGTCTTTATTAAATTTTAAGTGTTATTTCTGTGTTATTTATGTGTATTTCTTTGTATAGAAACAATATATCCCATTTTGGCTGCGAAGTGTAGAAAACTTAAAGTATTCTGTTAATTTAGCTGCAAAATGATAATAATTGGAATTATGGGGTCTATGGATTAAGATAGTAAATAGGAGATTTCATGGATATGTTGCTAATTTAGACTCCTATAATAGCATGTTTTACATACATAGTAAGAAATGCTTATAGGGCTCAGTAAACCAATCAAGGATATATCCCCAGAGTGTATTCTCTACTGTAAGCTTCAATGAAGGATTTACATATACACAAATATTCTTCTCATAAAATTACTAGGCTCTATCCAGATAAAAACACCAATTATTCTTTCATTATATCTATTCATACTCCTATTTCTTCCTTATGATAGTCAATGCATCACTCTCATGTCCTATGACCTTATACACATTCAACAACTCAACTACCAACGTGTTCAGCACAGTGTCATTTCCACTCTTAATTGCACTTCTCAACACATCATCAAGATAACTTTTGAATTCGAATTTCAACGATGAAATCTTGTTTTTCAAGTAATTATCGATGAATTGGTTCGAGGTTGGTGCCACGCCATTCTTTTCATTCTTAGTTTCAGTACTATTGGATGATGGGAGATCCTGGCTTACAAGATACTGAAAAATTTGCGAGACGGATAGGTACAAACACGTCAAGCTCTTCGTTTTATTTTTCACACTGTTGCTAGTGTTTTCGTCTATTGGCACAGTGTCCAAATCCGCTTCATCTATGATTAATGCATTCTCGAAATTGGTCACCTGGTCATTCAAGAGCAAATTCAACTTGGCTAGCGTCTTCAACCGTATCAATTGTTGTCTTACCTGTAACGTATTGTCTATCAATTCATGTGAATCTTCAAATTTTTGGTGATAATTAAGCAAATCGAGTCTAAAATTCTTCAAATCACCCGAGATCAAGTTAATAAGGTCTAAGCCTCCGTTGATCGACTTTCCAAGCTTGATAAAATCATTGTAGTCGTTATTAACCAAGTCCAAGAGGTTTTGGTTTAAGTCTGTGGCCAACTTCGTAAGTTCCTTTATGAGTAGATCTATGGACGTGAAACGGTGGTTTCTGTAAAGAAAAACATCGATTTCTTCCTGGTTGAACTTTTGGAAGTCAGTTCTGTTGATGGAGATCGGATATGGAAACTCATCGGTGCCATTTAGGATATCCAATTCCGAGGACATCTCGTTTTGGAATGGATTTAATGTATATTACTGGTAGAGTTGTTTAATATGTGTTGTTATGATCAATGACGCCAAAACCCTATCCTTGCCCTAATTGCACAATTATTTATTTCTTGATTATTCTAAATGTACAAAGAATTGAATTGCTACCGTGCCGTCGCCTTAATAATAGACTTTACTCTACCGGTTTCCTTATTGCAACTTCGATTCACATAGTTAAACCTGGCGATTAGTAGAAATTTCCAAGTCTCGATATTCCACCGCTTACACAATATCTTACATAAGACTAAAGTCTACTTTTGGAGAACCAACGACAATAAATATTTGTAGCCATTTGCATCACGTGAATATAGCTCTTTTATGGAAACATTGATATTGCATGGAATCCAACTCCGCTAAGGTCAAGTCAAAGGCAGCTCCAGTCACAACCAGGAAATAGAATTGACTCCGGGTGAAGTTATTATTTTCCCATTCTGCGGGTCTATGCTGGTCGGGAGTAAAATTAGCGCAATGTTTACTTTGTGCCGATTGGTACTGCAATGAGCTACCATATAAAGTATAGCCCCTCGCAGATACGGAAATGATAGTACACGGTACTGGGTGTGATATGTGAAGAAAAAGTTTTTTAAGATACTAGCCACAAGTGTCTTAATCCGAGTAATGAAAGGTAAAGGCTCAGTAATCGCCAGGGTTATGGTACCACAAGAAAGAACTCATTGTGCTCATCGTATACATGTGCTATGCCACCTCTACGATGGTTATTGTTGTGCACCTTGTCTTAACAAGTAAAATGCCCATCGTCGGATCTACCTTTTACTCTTTTAGGATCAACAGTCCGTCACTGTTGCAGTAATTCCCGATTAGGACAAGTGAATAGAATGCACCTCCACCAATGACAACATGAACACGAAGAGGAAATCCGCAAAATTTCAGGTCTACGGAAAACAATAAGACAGATAGAAGCTCTGGCCTGCTCCTCCAACCTCCTATCCTATTTGCATCATCAGACGTAGGTACAACAATAAGGTGCGATCATGAACAATTTGCGCACATCCAAACCCTGGTTCCTGATGACTTGTGCAAGTGCATTGTTAACGTCAAAAAAAAGCGAGATCGCATTGACAAATAGGACATTGTATGAATCAGGAAAAATGATACCTCTGGAATTGTATGACATAATGACGACTCGATTGTTTTCCATTGTTCTTTTGTTTGTTCAGGTAGGCTATATAGGAGGAAATGACAGAGATTATCAGAAAAACCTATATATTATGCTTAAAATGGGCCAACATATGCAGTCCAGGTAATATTTTCTAATATTCAGATCAACTTCTCTAAAAGTGCAGTGTAACAATGGGCATGATCCAGAAGTGATCACACCCTCGGAATTGGATTCAGGGGGTTAAAAATATCGTTGATGTCATTTAGTGAGCTTTTTTTCGTCCTGGTTTGCAAGGGTTTATTTTGTTTTAAGTTATGAACTGCAGATGGAAAAAAGGACAATAGTCTAGTTCAGATCCGAATTGTACATAAATTGTAATTTGCTACAGGTTGCTGATTCCTTGGGAACTGTAGTGTTCAAGCGGAAGGTAGTTGGGGGAACGACTTGCTTTTACGCAGTAGTAACGGTTCAAGTGTTTTCAAGTAAGCAGTATTCTGATAAAATCACCAAGTACAAATGGTTGAAAATTCCGTTCACCAGTACAAGAAGTGTAATGTTTGCAAAGCAGCTTGTTCCAGAGATGTTCAGTCCAATTCCGCTTTCGTCTAGTAAACATATATGTCTGAAATTAAAATGTAAGGTCGTATCTATGAAAATTTGCGAACATGTGAAATTAGCATATTGAATTTATGTAGTTCTTTGCACACGTGAAATTGGAACCTTACATAGAAGATTTTCTCACAATTGAAGAGGACGTCTATGTGAAGAGAGGCCGCCTTCCGAATACTTCTAAAGGTGATCGCTTGGCCCAAACCATGGATTCCATGCTTCAACGTGTCATTATGTAGAGAACTACGCAAGGGCTTTTACTAGAGGAACAACGATTTCTTGTCCATTTAAACGACCTTGGCTCAGCTATTTATTTGCTGTGGCATTCATACGCACGGCTGTAGCAGGTTCCAGTCTGTTCGCATGATCTATTGATTGAACTATACCTAATAGTCTTATTCTTCCAAATATACGTGTTTGGTAAGGGTCCATTATTCTCCCTTGACAATGTTCAGTTGGCCGTGTTACTATTGCCTTGACTTGTGATAGTTTCTGTTCCCCTAGTACACAAGGAACAATGTTGCCTCTATTGTTGAAATCAAATGAAGGGTAGACCCTGTCCTTTGCATAAAATAGAAACCCTTTTACGATGATTACTAGAGTGATCTACAATACAATGATCGACACTACTAGACCTATTGAATAATCGGAAACTGGTTCGTGCAATAACTCTAAAGTTATCATACTTTTAGACTTCAAGGCAACGAAGTGCGTTTAGTTCACTTTCTTGTAGTTATCATTGTCTCGAGTGCTAAAAGACCATAGATACCCTTATCCAAGGCATAAAAGTTCAGGAACCCCTCTCGCTTAAGCACCATCTTTACTGAAAGAATCTTAGACAATTAAAGTCCATATATCGATTCCCAATAATTGTATGTGCTTGTTAGGTCTAGACATTCCATTGCAAAACGATTGAATCAGCACGTAAAACGTCCGTTTTGCAGGAACTATGGCACCGGAAATAATGGCATGTATGTCATGAACCATCATTTAGGAGAAACCGTCTTTATTATTCATTGAAAGATGTTCCAGAAACTTTGATGTTCCAGAAACTTAATATATACGAAATGCACATTTCATATGTGCTGAACGGCTAGAGGCTAGCATTTTTTAAAATTCTATGCGTCTATGAGCACTTCAACGGTCATTTGTAGGTTTTAGCAAAAATTAACTTCTACCTCGGTCATAGTGAACCACATGTAGTAGTTAGCTATATATCCAGTGGAATAGCGGGTCAATGAATGCCATATAGATACTACTTCAATTCACGCTACGCTACCCGCGGCTAAAGAAATGATCAAGAAATCGAGCTGGCGAAATATGGGTCGGTACTGCAGCGGAAATACTATCTACCTAGATAAGAGTTTTCTTGAATTGTCGAGCGAGTGCTTCAAGGAGGGAACTCTCTACATGATCGTGAGGTCTCTGATGTTACCTTATTTCATTGTCCCCCCACACCGTGGAACACTGTATCCATGTTATACGGTATTTGATCAGTGGTCTTGCAGCAAATGCTCTACGCAGGCCCCTAATTTAAGTTTCTCACCAATATTTTTAAGTATGTGGGAAGCGAAGACTATACTACATCTCGCAGAAAATATTGTATTGTATTGTCAATCCATAGTTTACCATCAGTCCTTTCACAGAAAATACGTAAACCACACTGCAATTAGTAATTAGGACTTCTCCTCAACAATGGCCGTAGTAGAACTATGAGAGAAGCTAAAGTCGACTTAAAAAATACCATCATTTCTTTCGAGGTGAGCGTCGAAAGCAAGCATTGACCTCACGCCTGCTTGTAATGACTCCCCTGAGTCGGTAAGGCAGAGAACCACCTTGCTCGAGCTGACCCTCAATTGAGGGCATTGTATGAGCTTTTAGGCCAGTCCGAAGAAACGATTATTAGTGGCAACTATTACCGTCAAGGAAATCTTCAGATGGGAAAATGGGTAACTCGATACAGCGTGACGAAAAAATAATACCACAGGGTTTTGCCCTATAGATAATTATAATCAAAACGGGTGAACCTCAATGTTCACTTTTGAGACGTAGTTTAGACCGTAGCGCATTATCATTATTAATCGATAGCAATACAGGAAGTTGACTCATCTACTACCCATGGATAATCTCCGTTACCTACAGCCATTACAATAGAACTAAAGATAACAGAACACAAGACAAAAAAATAACTATGGCAAATGTTCACAACCACCACCACTGCCACAATTGACCCGGCTGACATCAAGTACACAACTAAAACTACCAAAACCAAAGCAACCACAGACGAGTCAGGTCACTGATTCCGCCCCCCCTCTTCACGTTAAATCCCCAGCAGACCTCCTCCTTCAAAATAGGCTTTAGACAATTGCTCATTCCGTATGTGCAGACCCATTTGCCAAAAAATAACCCGTCCCCCCAAACCTTAGTGCCATACTTACCTATTCTGGCAGCCAATTTCACTCTACTGCTAAAGAAATCGCCTTGCATAAAAAATACCCAGGTATTTTTTCCCGCGCACCTCCATGAAAAAGGAACAAAATAATTTTAGCATACATGTACAATTTACACTCTAAATATATTCAATTAAATACCGGTTTTTTTTTTTTTTGACCCTATGTTTTATCATTTTCGATGTATATCCATAACTATATAAAAAAAAAAATTGTCAAATCTACAACTGGATATCTATATGTATATATATATATCCAAATCACTCGGTACAATTTGAGAGCTGATAGTTGAGGTTCAAGACTACATTTGACTGGTTATCATTAATTGTTTTTTGTCGTCGTCCTTTCGTGTTGTACTTAAATCGTGTTCATCGGTGCCCTTTTGAATTCAAAAAGTGCCTTCTTAGTGATATAACTACTGTCTTTGGTTTCCTAGTTAGCACCTTAACTACGTGACAGACAAACAGTCCATTCTTCCAGCCAAAACTTCCAACCTTTAACCGTAGGAACCCTTTTTCAGACCCTTGTCTCGTTCTCGGCTGCAACTGACATTTTAGTTCATCTCTGTCAGCCTTTCATCATAAGAACCGTCCGTATTAGTACTATCGATACTACTCATCTACTGTCCTTTTCTTGCTAAAACCCGTCCAATCCACTTGATATGTCTACTGCCGTCTACTACACTCCAAACCATACTATGCCAGTTGATGACGTTCACTCCAAACACACCTTACCATCGCTAGCCCAAATTATACCTCCTCATTCTAGCCATCAAGTTAACCAACAAAACCAACAGCTTCTTCCTCAGTCCGCAGTGTCTTACACCCACGACGCTACGCTAGCAGCAGCCGCTGCCGTTGCTGCCGCTTCTACGTCGCCAACAAACTCTCAAGTGTCTCCCAGTCTTGTTTCCAATAGTCTTGTTCCTATGAACAGTAGCATTGTTCCCATTTTTGGTGACGCCAAGGTCATGTACCAGAATACTAACAATAGCAGTAATAATAACTATAATCACCAGACACCTGAGGTTTACTCTCAGAACTCTCAGCCTTCCACTGCCAATAGCACACCAGCTTCGTCGTTCAGCGGAGGAAGTACTTCCAGCTACGGAGCAGTCTCTGGCATGAACATGGGCAGTAACCATAATGGTTCTATCAGCAGCGCAAGCTCTGTCAGCAGCAATGCCACTGAAAAGTGTATCTGCAAATCCAACGCCAACCGTATCCCTAGACCACGTAATGCGTTCATTCTCTTCCGTCAGAAATACCACCAGTCGGTACTTGACGAAGGAAATGTCATCAGAACCAACCCTGAGGTCTCCAGAGAACTTGGAAGACGTTGGAGAGCATTATCTGCTGACGAGAAGGACCACTGGAACAACTTGGCCGAGGAAGAAAAGAAGAACCACGCCAAGAAGTACCCTGGTTACCGTTATACCCCAAGAAGAAATGGTAAGAACAAGAACTGCAATATCTGTCGCCAGAAAGCATTAAGACAACAGCAAGCACAGATACAACATCAGCAGATGATGCAAATCCAACAGGACCAGTACCAACAGTACTTGCAAATGCAACAAGTCCAACAGGTGCAGCTTCAGCAACAACAGAACCAACAGTTACAGCAGAACATACAGCAGCCAATTATGGCCCAGCAGCAACAGTTACAACAGCAGTTGCAACAGCAGCAATTGCAGCAAGTCCAATTACAGCAACAAGGTAACATGATACCGCAACAGATTGGTGCAAGCTATGGCAATAGTGCCAACAACCAACAATTCATCATCTCTGCTAACCCATACATAGCTGCTCCACCATTACAAGGAGTACCTACAGCACCAGGATACCAGTTAACATACAACAATAACAGCGATAACGCCAACAGTAGTAGTTCTAACGTTGCATCTGCTGCCCAAGACAAGCTCTCACCTTTGTCTACGGGCCCATCTCAACAGTACTCGGTACACCCTCAACATTCCAACAACCAACAAGCTCCTCCTGCTGGCTCAGGGTCGGCTCCTTCTCACAGCAACAACAATACCAACGCAAGTTCCAACGAGTACTTGGCAGGAGGCAATGCCCAGTTTGGTATGAGTTATGACCAGCTCCAGCAGCAGAACGGCGGCCACTACCAACAGCAGCAGCAGCAACAACAGAGATTTGGTTCGTTGCCAACACCAGTTAACAATGGTGGTAACAACTATGGCTTTGACACCTTCGGTATGCCACAGCAACCATCTCAATAAGAGGGTTGGAAGCGTTCTACATCACTGTTACTACAAAATCCTCAATATAGGAGTTATACTCAGCTATTCTTCTATATTGGAAGCAATGGTTTCAAGGGCATCTCCCGCTGTAACCATACGAGTGGTGGTTGAACCGTTCAAAGCATTTCTCGGCTGAATAGTTCGGTTTCCTTTCCATCTGTATATTCCATTTCATTCAAGAGGCTTCTGCCATGGACCAAAGAAGTCTCGACCTCATCATAATCTAATGTATAATTAATCATTTTCCCATTTGTATTTATTCTATAAAATGACTTTTTACCTTTAAATGTACGCTAAGATATTATCAAACTATAGACTACAAATTGACTATTAGTTCGTTGTACAGTGCTTCATCATATTTTAATAGAGGCTCGTAACTAGATCATCGATATTAATTCTATCTGTTCTTGTTAATCCTCGTTTTTAAACATCGTTTTTATAGTATAATAATCTACGATGAACAATAGTGACTATTCTTTTTCTTGTAATAATAATATATATATTAAATAAAACGGATTCTCTTAACACCGTTGTTCTTTCTTGAAGGTTATTATCATCTGTCTACAAGGATAAACCTGCGCTATGCTACCAATAGATAAAAATATTCATTATTCAGTGGGTATTCATATACCATTTGAAATTGCCTTGTCGAAAATGTCTATCTACAGAGGTACCGTGTGATAGTGTATGATAGTGTATGTCAGGTCATTCAATAAGATCCCAATATTCGTTACTTTGAGCACCAAAATTACATTATCAACGAATCACTCTTTGGTATGAGAATACAATAATATCTAAAGGTCACAACAGTAACGTTGTGAGTATTGCGGGAGATCTTCTATTATACATCATAATATACCATCATCACCACATTTCGGAGGAATGAGTTCATTTATGGAAAGGACCACATCTGTTATTCAAATCGTTATATTATCGTTCTTAAATCACTTAATCAAATAATATCAAATAATACCAAATAATATTAAACCCTTTATATTTCTTTTCTTATCTATCAGATAACATAGAATTGCCAATCCGTAAGGTTAAATTACCAGTAATTCTGATTAATATACCAGTAATTCTTCTCTCATACCATCTGGACGGGATAACTGGTAAGGGTATTGCCAAGGTATGTGATTGCAAAACCACCTCGGTGTTAAGCGGGCAATATATTCAGTAACACTTCTATGGAATCAAACTACCTACTTTCCATTAACTTCAGTTCAACGGTGGAAAATAGGAATAAGGCGAGAATTGCCATGTAATATAGCTAGTTCCATAGTAGTTGTACTTGCAGTAGCGATGACAAAACCCAACAACTCACTTGTACAGTCACCGTCCGCTAATGCACAATACGGCGTAGATTTGGTGATGTTATCAATCCTTCTGTAAATAAGCTGACTGGAATAGGTGACTGTTTAATCCGGAGATTAGCAGTTCACAGCACCAAGAAAAGGTAAGAACAGTAATGTTGGGAAACGTTCCACGCCGAAATTGCAAGCTTATGAGGCGGTTTCGTGAAGTAAAACTAGAAGTAACGGGTCTAAACCTGTAGAACATGCTATAGTACGACTGTGATTTTAAGGAGAACAACGTAAGGGTCCAACAGTTCTTCAAACCTAATGATAAGAATTCTAGACGCTTTACATGAGTCTAGAATACAATTTCCGGTTCAATCATACCAGTATGTTTAAGCAACACTTCATTGAATTGCAAATGCTAGTTTCTCTGTAAGAATATTCTAATCACCTTTTTGGTGCAATATTTGGGTAAGAAGATAGAATCTAAGGGACCACCCAACTTCAAAATAGTATACACGAACTCTCTGCTATTTGGTATCACAAATACTGTCTCATGATATCTACGGCACTAGAGAATTTAGAGCATAAACAACACGTCCTATTTGAGTGGAATAGGTAATCTAAGTTAACATCAGGAACCATAGAACCTGCGTCTGGAACGGTCATATCTCGAAGGATCCACTAGATCACATTCTAAAAAACCTTGTAGTTAACGTACTCTGCTACCTCATTCGATTGAAGAGAGCATGATTTACAACAATAAGAGTCGATGCAGTTGTATAACTGGGGCGGATAAGACAACTCTAGATTGTACATGTACAGCCCATCAACAAATTGCTGTATTCGTCCTCCTCAAAATCAGCATATTTTAATAAGTACCCCTTAGCCTGTAATTTGAAGGACACGAGCATAATTAACCGGGCTATGAAGCGTCTCATGTGTTACAACTTATTTACCTCTATACTCTACACTCTACACATATATGAGTTGGCATCTAACCGTTCTCGAGTAGGGGCAACAAATCATCAACCGCATTGCTTGCAAAATTGCTATGCAACTAACATTGCAACCTGCGAGCCTTGCTAACAAAAAGGAGTCACCAAACTACCACAAAGGGAAGCCAAAATACCGCGCTACGCTCCTCGTCAGTCTACATCGAGTACATTTGGGCTAGTTTTAGTGACGACGAAAATTTTCACTTCAATTTCTACATTTCTATTCCCATTTAGCCATTATGAATGGGGCATTGGCTGGCTTGCTTTGGTGAGTTATTTTTCTGGTGGACCTTTATTTTTATGCTCGATGATATTATGGGATAACGATTAAGTACATGTACGCATCGGTTTAAAATATCTAAAATGGTGGAAGTGTGAAATTTGACCGAGGTAATAGAGAAAAATCCGTCTGCGATCTACCATGCGGTGATGTGTAAGTTTCGGAGGAAGCATAAAAATAAACTGTACCTGAAAGGCACAATTGGCAGAGGTTTTCTGTACTATTGTTCCCACTAAAACCAGATTGTTCGCTCTATTCTACATTGTCCATGACAGAGACACTAGGTCAAGCAGAACCAAACATATACATGCACCTGTGAATTCCGGATACACACAATAAGTCCCCTGTATGCTTAATTCCGGACACATTTACAGTTTCCGTAATGGGCGCATGCACGCCCGGATCTCCTCTAGATCTCCAGAGTGAGTCGGTTATGAGCCAAAAGTCCAAATACCGTGGTTACATTGAGTAGTTCTACTTAACGAAACAAATATCGGGAAGAACTAGTCGTAGAAGCAGTTGATGGATTGTTCAGCTGTTGGTACTCCTGACCGAAATAATATTAGCAAATAATATTGGTCCTCAATCAGTAATAATGACAATACCAGAAATAGCATAATATGCTAAATAATATCATAGTTCTGATGTTTACCAAGAGTTAGACGAAGCACTGAGGTACTTGTTTGTTATGTTCGTGCCTGCTACTGGACTATTGTCGTATGCCTAATCTCCTGCTTATTGCCTGTAAACAGAAGGTTTCCAGACGTGCATGCTGGCCAAACAATAGCCCAGGTACCATGACAGGAGTATGTTGAATGATCTTGAACCGGAGACGCTCAGGAACCGAATTCTTTTAACGACATTCCTTTTCTTTCGAGTAAAAACATTACAATTAACTAATGGTTTTTTTTTGACCGTGAAAGTATGGTCGTATACGTCAGTGGGACAAATACCTGCTCACCCCAACATACCGTAACGCTTAATTTACCCCTGGTAGAGTGGGAACCGGCTTTATACCACATGTAAATAATAATTTAATTATTATTCTCATCACTAATCACAAGTTGCACTTTTGCCTTTATTAGCAGTCCACAGCTTCCTCTATACGGTTTTTCAAATAATACTTTTAGACATCGAAAAATATAGCTATCAGATGAAATTGCTCTAAAAGAGAATTAAGGTCTTAAGTCACTTTCTTAGTAAACTCTATTATTTACCATCACCGCCTGTTCATTAGACAGATCTCCAGCTTCCCTGACCTTTGTAAAAAGCACAAGCGATGCTCATCATCTCCACCTCCGCTCACACAAAGATACACCTCCGGCGCTTGCACTGTCAACCCAGCTACCATTTTCATCATCCTCCGGAATGGTCCCAAAGAGGAAAAATATCACAGCGTCAAATATTCGGACCGGTATTTAAGCCACATAGCACTAATTTTTCTATCACCGGGGATCTCATACCCGGTAGTACAGGTATTATACATGTACTCTCTCCTGAATTCACACGTCGATCAATATGTAGCCCCCTTAATAATAGAACTTGGTGGGTTAAAGTGACATCAGCCATACTCTTGTTTTGGGATAAAATATTTCTAACTTTTCCCAACCGGATTTCACCAGAGTGCCATGGCTTTAATCCCAACGGTGCATCCAATACTGTAGTATCTACTGGGCTCGTCACCACTACGTTAACTGACATCAGCAGTCCCACAATTGCGGTGCTTCTGGCGATGGTATGTCCATACTTCCTGTTCAATAAACTCAAAAAATATTTCTTTAGCTTTAATATCGGGATCCATGCATAGGAGATTCTGTTATCATATGAAATTTTTGATGTAAGATCGTATGCACTTGTCAGTATGTTTGGAATTGTATCTGGTTGTCCATCACAACAGCCGAATTAAGGTATTAGGAACAACATTACCTTATATGGATCACCGACAAGGTTAGACCTACAATGGGGACCCTAGATCAGGCCAAATGGGCTGCTTTCTCTCTCATTTCCACTGAATAATACATGGGCGTAGCAACCCCTCCCGGCATCGCTATATCATTCACCAAGATCCCGTAATTCTGTCCTGAACTATTATTTACAGGATGGCTGATGCTTTCAAACCAGCCACCAAAGCAGCTCAAGACGATACACACCTTCTTAACGGAACCTTCCCTCGAATCTCTTACCTCTTACTATCCTGAAACTTGCACTCAATGCATCAATAGTGTCCTGCGCTTGCCTACGGTCTCTCTGTATAAACAACGGTTTGAACCCTTCCAAGGCCCAAAACCACAAACTCTCGGAGCACTTTAGCTTTGCGTAAGCTATGGTTACGTGCAGACAATAGCATTATCTACGCCTTCTGCTCTTCATCTCTGCCTACTTGCCTTGCTATTATCCTAATCTGGTCGCGAATGGAAATGGTTGCAATTTTAATTTTGCGATCTCGTATTTTCTAGCAATCAAAGATCCATCCAGTTTCAGCATGGCATAATACTTTTTAGCTTCACGGCCTTAACACTACAGGACATGGGTTTGGAGCACCAACCAGTTTTAGACTACCTGAGAGTTGTGCGATCTATCTGTGAGGACGGTGACGAAAGTGACTCGGGTTTATCAGCCTCGATAGAGTTAATTTGTCAATCATTGATTTTTTTCGACAAACTGGTTATCGGAATGTTTTCGCCAACCATAGCCGACTATTGTTAAGAAAGGGCAGCCTGAATAGCAGTGAACCCTTGCAAGCCTTGCGGGGCAAGACGAACTGCTGCTATTTTCTGGAAGAGGACTTCTCTGATTGTTGTGGGGGGTCTTTTTTGAAAGAAGCATATTCTTAAGCTAAGCGTAATCCCTACCGAAGAGGAATTAGAGTTTTACACTACATTCTTTGTTATAGATTTACCTTCCCAAAAGGACACCTACAATTGCAACCTATTCTCTCGCGTGAAACACATTAAACTTTTATTAAATGCTCAAAATAATCATAAACCTGAATAAATATACTTAGTCATACTACCCTATATGTCTTCGCCTAAACTGTCTATCGTGACCACTTCCCCTGGCTTGAATGGCGGTAATCCCAAGTACGGACAGCCGTCGCATCTGAAGGCATCTCCTAAAGCACAAGAACCGCATCCACCAGTCTTACCTTGAATTGTGAAGTCTATTTCTGCCAAGTCTTCATCTGAAAACTTCACAGCCAGCTTCTTCAATCTCTCCTCGATCTTGATGGCTTCCAACGTAGCAGACTGTGCCATCTTACCCAAGATAGAGTCTTGAAGCGATCTTTGCTGCGACTCCTCTTGTTCTTCGATCTCCTTCAAACCACAGGTACAATCCTTACAAGCCTTTCTTCTCTTCTTTCCGCTAGGCAACTCACATGCCTTTGGTACTATTAAGTTTGCTCTGAGACCCAAGGAGTTTGACTCTGAGATTAAATCGTTTTCATTGATGATATCATCATTATCTTCATCGCTTTCTCCTTCATTTTCAGAGTCGCTGAAGTATGTCAATTTTGTATCGTCTAATTTACGCTTCATGGCATTGGCCTCTTCATTCTCTTCGTCTGTATTTGATGCCGAAGTGTCTGTTAAGCCTACAGTACTGGTGTTGCTAGGAGAAGCAACGACGCCTAACTTCTTGAACGCTGGAAGCTTCTTGACACCGGTAGGAGCTGTTTTCTTCTTAAGCGGTATGGAAACAGACTCTATTGGCTTTGGCTTGATCCAGGTCTTGTTGTTCAGATCGCTTACGATGAATCCAGTCATCAACACGTCTAGCACTTGGTCCGTTGGCAAGTCACCCGAAAGTTCTCCGTCATCCACCAACGTTTCGTAGAGATGCTTCATGAACAGCACCGGTATGTTCTGGTAGTCTTCATTGGGGTTGATATAGATGATTTTATCGTATGTGTTGTGAGTCAAAACCACATCTCCTCTGGTGACACGGTCTATGATATGCTGTTCAAGATGGTAGACAGCGTTGTCATTCTTGATATTTTGCTTGATCGATTCGACCAAATGCTGGTCGGTGACCACTGTAGGATGGAGTAGCAAGAGTATATTCGACATTATGGCTTCTATCAATCCCGATTTCTTGTGTTTGCAACTGATTTCTATCTGATTACTAATTGGCAGCAAAAGGCTTTCTCACTAAAGAAGAGCGGAGACAAAGCAATGAGAGCAGCTAACAGGGGGTAAAAGATACAGATAAAGACACAACAACTATGCGATCTAACTCGTCGTCGTTACCGTCTGATTTATATATATATCCAACTCGACGTGAATATATAATCTGTATAACAAGATATATCACAACCTTCCACTATCTGATAAGAACAACTACTTACTCACACTATATATATAAAGAAATGCTGCTCAGTTAAAAATCTCGCTGCTTCCAAACGATTCTGCGTATTAGTCAAATGAGGAAAAAGAAAGAAAAAACTGGCAATTTTTTCGCTGCGGAACGTGATGCACAGTCACGTGATGAGTGATTCCGATACCGGAGTTCGAAGTGTTGATTACGTAATCCAATTTGGTGTAGATCACGGTTAGGGATTACGTAAGCCACGCCCAATCGGGACATGTGATGCATAATGGAGCATAGTTGCAGCCAATGGACAAAGGTGAGATGGTAAGCATGGGAACGAGGGATGTGAGGAGGGTGATTCTCCACCTTTCGTAGGGGGTTTCGTTGGGGCTGTGATTCGGCGTAGGTTAGAGTCCGAGAGGAGTTTAGGTAATCGTGAGAATTTGGTCATTTCCGTCGGTGTTTAGCGGGTGCTGTGATCGGTGTAATTGTAATTGCAAAGGGACGTCGAATTATTGGGTCTACTCATGATATCAGTAATTGGCCTCGTTGACCATGGTATTTGGGTCACTGAGGTTTTGGATATGGTTTTTGATGAATACGGATGAATAAGGCCCAACGAGGAATATACTATTTTTTTTAACTACACCCCTCTCTGGACTCTCAAATCACGACTTAGGGATATTCATATCTACGACAAGGCTCATGCCGCCAAGAGAACCCAATTCCTAATCATTAAAACATTATATAATTATTTATTAGATCTTCAGCTAATGAAGGTAACAACCCATCCTGTTGGGCTATTTTATACAAATGAGGCTGTACACAGATCAACAGTGTCGACACAGTAGCACAAGAGCACTTTGATCGACGAATTGCAAACTATACATCAAGGTCATTGAAAACAAGCTCCATCGGCAATGGTAAACTTTTGATAGCAATTGCGATTAAGAAGAAATATTTTCTGTTACCCCAATATCACTTTCCTTATGGAGATTGGACCTGGCAACCTTGGACATCCTAATACTTTCCTTAACCGTATGCTCATGATTGAAAACAACCTCAATCTCTTCCAACGTCAAACCACATGTCTCGACAAAGAAGAAGAATATAATTATGAACTGGAAGGCGTCCCAGAACACAAAGAAAACGTAGTACCAGTACTTGATGTTCTGCATTGCAACAGGTGCAGAATACAAGTTCACAAATGAAGCTACGTTACTAATAAAGAAATAAAGTGCCATACCTCTTCCTCTCATGTCATTGGACATTACTTCTGCTGGGTAAATTGGTTGTAATGGTGTGAATGCAAACGAAAAAAACACGGTCATGAAGATGTACATGAAAGCGATACCAGCAGAGGCGGCAGTGTTGTTGTTGGGATCTACTTCAAAAGCTCTCACTGCACCAGCTAAAGCAGCAAAGCAAACGACAAAGCCAGCATTGGCATATAGTAATACCCAACGTCTAGGAAGACGATCTATAAGCAATCCACCGCAAGTAGCAAAAATGTAACTTAAGATTGAGTTAATACCTGTTAACAACAATCTAGTAGTTGGATTTTTGATTCCTAGTGTAAGGAATAAGGTAGTCATGTAATAGGTAATGACCTGGTTTCCACTGAACTGGTTAAACCAGGACCAGGCAAGAACCAAGGCACTTCTTTTCCTGTTTGACTTTGTACGGAAGAAAGAGCTGAAATTCAAGTAGTCTTTCGGTTTCAAAAAACCATTCGTTCTGAATGAGTAAGCTATCTGTTCCATTTCTGCATCCACGATAGGATGAGAAGCATCTCCGTTAGCATGATACTTCACGATGAAGGCCCTTGTCTTTTCCACCTGGTTTTTTGAATAGAGGTATCTTGGCGAATCACCGAATTTCATGAAATAACATCCCACAAGCAAGACCAACAGAATACCTGGGCATAATAGTTGAAGCCACAACCCGATTTTGAAAGTTTGAGCACCTGTCAAATTCTTACTTGTTCCGTACATCGTCCATGTGGCAATGATACTACCAATATAGTAGAAAGTGTTAAAACATCCGACCAACCATCTCATATCTTGTGGAACCGATTCTGTTAATAACATGGCTGCAGTGCAGTTGGCTATTGTAGAAAAGAAACTCAATAAGAACCTACCACCAATATAAGTGCTGTGATTACTGGTAGAACTGATGATAATGGATCCCACAATCGTTCCAACCAACCCGATAATGATAGTAAACATTCTACCAATATAATCACCTAACCATATAAAGATAGTGGCACAAATAGCTCCTGCTGGAAAGATGCTAAATACCAAACCTGTGTCGCTTGCTGAATCTTTAAGATTGAAGTATTCCTTATACGCTGGCAATGTCTCTATCGCAGTTTGCAAGCTGCCATCGTAACCGTTCATTGTGGAGCAAAGGTATAATCCGAAGCAAACCACATAAAGCAAGATTCGGGATCTGCAGAACGACTTAACTGGATAAAGTTTGAGGATATGTTTAATAGACTGTTCTGGGTTCTTAAGTAAGTCCTCTGTTGCGACGACCGTGAACTTCTCGGACTTGTCATGGCCAACTAATCCGTTACCTGAGTGGGTCTCGGTTATGACATCCTTATCTTCGTGTGAGTCTTCGCCGGACGAAACTGAGTGGGACATGGTGATGTAATCAAAGTTTCTGCGATGTGATTTGTAACGTGTGCCTTGCAGTTCGTCCCTTGCAGCTGCTTATCGTGTAATGCAGATTGCAACCAAAGTAGGATTAATTGATAATAATTGATACCAAAACAAAAGGTCTATGTAATGACAGTTGTCAATTTTAACAATAGGCTATACTTCCTCTCCCTCTATCTATTTCCAGACCTTCGGATCTCTGTCTCTCTATTTATATCCTTATTGCGTATCAATTCCGAATCTGCCACCCCCACCACCGTAAACCGGTTGCTTAATACGTTCTGAAGTCTTGTCTTCACCTCTACCTAAATGCATTAAAAATAAATGCAGTCATTAACTAGCAACTGTGGGGAGAGCCTGGTAACAAGCAAATCTGGGGTATTATTCCAATTATTATTCTAAGGCCATGCTAAGATCACGCCGCATAGAGATTAGAATGCGTTCAGGATGAAGATTCGGTAAAGCAGGATTCTCTAAGCCGTGCTTTACCGGTACAGTACCAAGGGTTCTCATTGAAGTGTATAAACGAGAGCAGTGTTGGGGCCCATACAGCATGGCTATGTGGGATTTCATTTTGCATGAAAGCATTGTCGTAGAAGACCCAACGAAATCGACAAATACCACAATGTACGAAATTTACCCAATGTAACACATTGATGGAATTGCCATCAAGATACCCCGTTTCGTAGTTCTCCTCTTTCTTCTTCTCCACAACTACAAACCATTGCGAACCCACTGAAAACCCTCTCAGTTCATCTCCATAGCGGACAAATCCTCTTCTTCCAGAAATACCAAGAGATTCAAAACCCCGGACCATTATACCGAATAGAGTAATATGAACATTACTCGCGTGTCAAAAGTATACCGACGTGCCTCCAATATGACATAAGGTTATTGCGACATAGAGATATTTTTACCCCGGATTTTCTTGGTATTTCAGATTGAGAAGTGGTGAAAGAATAAAGATAAAGAAGATGGCGAATTGAGGAATAATAATACACTTCATTGCTTGCTATAGATCGATATAGAATTGATATAAATCGGTAGAGCAAACGAGACTACGGCGGGGGTACTTCTTGTATTCCACATATCTATCGAGCTGTTTCATCTTGTAGTGTCCTTTTTTTCTTGTTTGTTCTGAGTTGTTCTGCTCATCACATAGTATCAAAACATGTTTGAACCACACAACTTAAGAGTCGTAAATAACATCATCCGAAGCCCTTTAACAATCACTAATTGGTACTTTCGGCAGGTCTCAGATATACCGAATCAGGTATCAGGTGCAATTGACAAAGAATGGCACAAGGCTAAGCCTCATACGGATGGAAACCAGGTTCATTTGGATTTGCTACACAACAAGCTCATACCTGACCCTTTCCTTGATGACAACGAGAAAGTCGTCCAATGGGTTGGTCAGGCAGATTGGGAATACGGTGCTGATTTCAACGTCGACGGAATTGCTAACGCTAAACAGTACTATCTTGTGTTCGAAGGCTTGGATACATTTGCTACAGTTTATTTAAATGATAAGATAATCCTTACCAGTGATAACCTGTTCAGAAAGTATAAAGTTAACATCTATGATGAAATTCGTTCAACCAACAAGTTAAGGATTGTGTTTAAAAGCAGCTTACGCGAGGGCCGTCTTCTTGAGAAGAAGTTTGGCCATTTGGATTGCTGGAACGGAGAATCCTCCAGGGTTCATGTAAGAAAACCACAGTATCATTATGGGTGGGACTGGGGCCCTTTGCTTTTGACTTGTGGTCCCTGGAGACCAGTAAAGATCCGTTGTGGACCATTTGTGGATGATTTCTTTGTGAAGTACTCCTTGAACGAGTGCTTAACACAAGCAAACTTGACATTTGAAGTGAACATCGTCATTCCGCCGGAAGATAAGTTAAGTAAAATGCAAATCATCATACACGGTCCGGAGGGGTATATCGAAACATTGGACACTTCGATAGTTAAGGCTTCCAACACAATCCATTATTCATTAAAGAACGTCCAATTGTGGTTCCCAGTTGGTCACGGCGAACAAACCCTCTATACATTCAGCTTGAGTATCGAAAACAGAGTGGTGGGGCAGACGAGAGTGGGTTTCAGGAAAATCGAACTCATTCAGGATTCTGACAGCGTTGGACGGTCATTCTATTTCAAAGTCAATGACATTCCCATCTTCATGAAGGGCTCAAACTGGATTCCAGCTCATTCTTTTATCTCGGACTTAACTACAAAGGATTATGAAGATTGGATAGAGTTGGCCGTCAGTGGAAACCAAAATATGCTACGTGTATGGGGAGGCGGTATCTACGAGTCTGATGATTTTTATCGTATTTGTGATGAGAAGGGTGTCCTTGTATGGCAAGATTTCATGTTTGCTTGCGCAGTGTACCCAGGTCACAGTGAATTTGTTCAAAACGTCAAACAAGAGGTAATTGATCAACTAAAGAGATTAAGAAACTACTCGTGTATTGCCATATATGTCGGTAACAATGAAGACTATCAAGTTCTTGAAACATTACAACACCAAGATCCCGACTACAAAAAATTCCCAGCAAGAGTGATATACGAAGAAATTCTTCCAACGCTTATAGCAGACTGTACGAATCGTATTCCCTACCGTTTTGGATCTCCATACTCCGACAGTGATACCTCTACTGCAGACTTAACTATTGGAGATATTCATCAATGGAATGTTTGGCACGGAACTCAAGAACCATACCAAGATTGGGGCAAACTAGCAGGTCGATTTATTTCCGAGTTCGGGATGCTAGCACTTCCGGACTATTCTACTTTGGATAAAGCCATTACCAAAAAAGACCAATTATTTCCCCAGTCGTACTTGATGGATCACCACAATAAATCAATAGGATTCGAAAGACGTCTCGCCTTGTATGTTATGGAGAACTTCGCCTTGCCAGTTAACTTTAACCTTAAGACTTGGGAGTACACCACCCAAGTTATGCAATCAGATTGCCTCAGTTTGGCATATCGGTACTGGAGAAGAAAGTGGAAGGATTTTGCATGTGGAGGCGCTTTAGTTTGGCAGCTTAATGACTGCTGGCCTGTAGCAAGCTGGTCCATTGCAGATTTCCATCAGGCTCCCAAACTAGCCTATTATGGCATCAAGAGAGAATGTGCCGCCGCTGGTATTGCCTGTTACAGAGTTAAGAAGAGAACGGGTGATCCCCATGAACCCGAGAACTTAGCTGACCAAACGCCTTTGCATGATTACAACGCAAACTATACTTACTCCCTCGATGTGTGGGGTTTCAGCGACCATGATTTGCACAACTTATCTGTATCGATTACTTTCTTTGATGTGACAGGTAAGCTCTTAGAAACCCAAGAAAAGGCTAATGTTTCGTTAACAAAAAACGCTGTGACTGATCTATTAACGAGTTTCACTTCGCCTAATTTAGATGGTAATTGTATTATCCAATTGCTATTGCTAAATGAGAAAGGCGAGATAATGCATCGAAGCAGTGACTGGCCTCTGCCATTAAAATATCTCAACTGGAAAGCTCTTCACAAAGACCTCAGAATATCCTGTGAAATAATTAAGGAAAAGACCATCAAGGTGACTTCGAACAGACCTGTCAAGGCCTTGCGTTTGTCGTTGGCAACCGAAGAGTATTACCGCTTTAGCGATAATGGCTTTGACCTCTTTCCGGGAGACCCTCGGACAGTATGCTTAAATTGCAATACCGACCAGACGTTGGCACCCATCAACTTCGAGTACCTTACATAAAGGCGCCCTAACAGGACTTTACTATTTGCATATGGATGCATGTATCGGGCTATGAAAAGCATTAGGCTGTCAATTTGGTATGAATCTGTTTAAGCGATGACCGGAACAATGGTTATCCGGTCTAATACTTTAGGATATAAGAGATTTAGTTGCAATTTATATGTACCCCTTGACCTGGTTGTACCCCTTAACCCTCTATTTCACATTAGACAAAGTAACACCATTATTTTTTGATGCACATACACGGACATAACTTACTTGGCGCAGGCAACTTAAGGCTGTCTGGTGAATATTACCGTTGATCTTTAGCCATGCTTGGTCTAAATTTAATTCAGGGTCCCATTAAGAAAGGGTCCACAGCTTTTGAGGCGTTCGACATGAAACAGAAACAAAGGGCTGTTAACCCTTTAGGAGCGAATGAATCATCTTGTGCAGCCGGTTCTTTGTTCACTTCATTCGTAGGTGACTAATTAGTACGAGAACGATTCTTGTTTCAACGGGGTCAATACCTTCGGGGAATGACAGTTTTCGCAATTGAAGTCTAATGTTAGCAAAAGTATATTTAGAAATACATAACGAAGGAAATAATGTCAATGCATGGCAGCCTGTTTGATACTTGCAACTCCAAAATAAATCATGTAAAGTAATATTAAAACTAGGTAGAGAATTGAAGAGTATTCTAAGGTAAGAAGCTGGATCTTGCCGTTCCACAATTATGAGCGATATAACAACAAGAGCTTGCGTTTGTGTATCTGTCGCACTTGTAGGTATGATTATGTTTCATACAGCTATGAAGCATGGAATCAAGCCCTATTATACAATGAAATGAAATCACGATTCGAGAATTCTTTTTTTCTGAAACCGAAATGAGCTACCTGATGCGCTTATGAGTCGTCGTCTGTAACATCATCGTCGATATCAGTAGCATCACTATCGATTGAGTTTGCATGCGGAAGTCTATTTTTCTTTTTCTTATCGTTTACTAACCTGGAAATCGGTGGAAGAATTGGAGCTGGTTGCGAAAGAGATGTCTGTGCATTTACAGGGCTCTGTACAATTACCAGCGACGAACGTGAAGATGATGGTGAGTTAATGTTGTTGTTATTAAGACTATGCGTCCTACTGTGAGTGAACTTGATCGCCTGTGGTGACGACAAAGACATAAGAGACAACACTGCATCTTGCTCGTTGGGGTTCTTTTCTGAATCCTTTGTGTCGAAGCTCAGCAATCCAGATGGAAAATGGTCGTCCCTGATTTCTGTTCCCAATGCAATATTAAGAGGCGGTAACTTTACCAGATGTGAATTGTTAGCACCGTTCTTCGCAGGCGATTGCTGCTGCAAAATGAGAGTGGAGCCTTCTTCATTAGAGTTGATAATCAGGGATCTACGCTTTGAAGAACTTGAGAATGAAGTTCTTGATTTCCTCCTCTGGCGTGATAAAGCAGCCAACAAGGCATTGTGAGCACTTGACTCCTCGTCAGGAGATGGCATATTTATGTATTGCCTACTCTCGGAATCGTTATGCAAAAATGGAGATTGCTTCAAAGGGGAGTTGGAGTTGGATGGACTGAAGTTCATAGGTTGTATTAAATGTGGTGACGAGTTGGTCTTTGGAAGAGGCGATTGTTGTAATGTCTGTAGATTCAAATTGGCTCTCTGGAGGGAAGTCGAAGGGGACCATACATGTCTGTCACCTTCTTGCTTGATCTTTTTTGTTGGCGAGGTTTCCGAGTCAAATGAAAGTTCTGTGAAGGATATATGGTTCTTCTGTGTGCTGGTTGTATCTTCTCTTTGCAATTTTCCGAGAGCGGAGCTCAATCTGTTCTTCAATTGTGAAGTTATTTCGGAAAGGTCTTCTTTGTTAGGACTACCGGAATTTCCCGCATTCGGTATGCCATCTTCATTCTGGAACAACTTCTTAGCAGATGAAAAATACTGTGGTGTTTTCTGGAGCTTGGAGCGTCTTTCGGCCGAGTCATAACCAGTATGTCTTGGTGTTTTTAATAAATTAGCGGAATTGTAAGGAGAAGCTAAGTTCTGCTGGTTCAATTTGTAGTCTGGCGACTTGTAACTGCCAGAATTCGTCCTCTTCAATGATGGAGAAAAGGGCACTTCGGCGGTTTGTTCTGGGGTCTTCAAGTAGTTAGCTGAAAAGCGAAGCTGGCGTTCATCTGAGGTGGTTGAGCCATGCGATGCGGAAGATGATGGAGGAGGCGTCGAGGGTCTTATATTACCTTTTGACTGGAGGACTTTCGGCGAAGACACCGGAGTGGTTGGCTTACCCGTGCTCATTGTCGATTGTGTGATTTATGTGACACAGCGGTGGATACGGGAGGTTCTGGGTAAGCAGAACGAGCTACGACAACGGGGTTTTCTTGCGCTGGACTGTTTGGTGGATAAGTTAGGCCAATTCCTGCTTTGAATACTTCCAAAAGCCGGTCTTTTGGTGGGTTTCCAGCGGTGAAACTGGATTCTATGGGAAAGTGTCGATTTGAACAAAACTTGTCAATCACGTGAACTCAGCTGGAACGATGATTCTAAGGCAAATTACAAGGAACTACAACGACAACGGTAGTCAATGGGTCCACAGGATGAGACGGCTGTTTTTTAAAGTTGATAGTGCTGATTCTTGCACTCTGCTGGTTGCTGTGTTCTCGTCCCTACACAGAATACTCCGTCGTTACTATAGACATACACTGTCTCTACTAAAGAAGCAGTTGTTGTAAAGTGTTCCTTTTCTGTTTTCTGTTTTCTGTTTTGGGATTTGTGAGCGGATGGTGTTTGCAGGTTGGCCGTGGTGAGGGACAGGGCCGAATTGCAGGTTTGGAAGGTTCTGCGAGTTTCACGTCGGCGTGCGGCTCACCACAAAAGCGAACGAAGCAGCGGAAAAAGGGCAGTGAGAGGGGCAATATTGCGGCACGAAGGTGGGCTGGTGAAAGTTGCGGCACGGGTGTTTTTTCCTAAGCTCTTCAAGCCTCCATAAAAGAGTCATCACGTGCACATACAATGAATCTATGGATTTGAAAGCAATAAAGATAAGCCAAAGGAAATAAATGGGGCAGGGTAAGGTGATATTTGGTAGAGATATTGAGGTGATTTGCTATTGGGTGGCAAGCAGTGTGGTTTATTTTTGGCTGCAGCAGTCTTCGGTATGGTTGATTTCAATCACTTTAGACTCGTATTTATAGTACTGCAGATACCGTCCCAGGATGGTACAATTTTGCAACTATTGGCTATGAGCTGTTCTGTGTATGTGTAAGCGGCTGACAGTGAATTCGGGGGTAAAGAGGAAGATGAAGACCTCTGTAACCAGCGAGTGGAAGTGTATTATGTCGATTGTGTTCTTGACTTTGTTGTAGGTGTCTTGGATGGAAATGACAAAAACCATAACAGTCCCAAAGGAGGGGGACTCCAAAATCGAGTATTTTAGTAGCAGATTGCATTGATCGCCAACAGGCAAATTTTACTTAGTAATTCTAGTGTTATTCTAGACCACCAATCTGATCTCACTTCAAATCTAAATAATGATTCGGCAATTTTTTTTAATAGGGCCGTACAGACATGCGGTGAGTTGAATTTTGATTCGGAGCTACCCATGTTCGCTGTGACTGGAGGATAAGGAAAAGACCTGGGAAAGATCAGTATTCTTGTGCAAATTTTAGATTTTTTAGACTACAGTGCATGCTGGCTGTTCTGTTTTGGTAATTCGTTCATACTACTTTCCAGTTGAAGTCCGTATACGCCCACGACGAGTACTTCATATTGATTGCTTGCAGTAGCGAGACATAACCTACTTCAAATTTTACGTTACTTCACAACAGTACTTTCGCTACTTATTACCCTTGTCAATGTGTTCTTTTCTACTAAGTTTCGTACATCCCAATATTTCCAAATGTCTTACGATTCCTGACATAGGCAACATAATTAACGTTAGTACTGCACTGAGTTACATTTTGGTTATACTCCATATACAGTCATAACTATGTAATATTCCTATAATTAAGCAAAGATACTATCATTTCTGTAATGCATTCGCTAAGGTTTTCACCCTCTTAGCTGTCACATCCATATTATATAATATTTTCTATCAACATGTAAGGAAATTACTATCATTAATGTAAGTTCAAATTATAGAACTTTATAAATAATTTCTCTCCTCGCCCATTTCGTTAGCCTTTTACTGGCACCTTATACGTATATTGACTTTACTAAATAGTAGATACATCTTGCGTTTCGACATCGTCTCCACTCTCTTTAAGTTACTATAGTCCCCACACTTCTTCTTCTTCTGGTACCTGAAAGGATTTTTACTTAAAGAATTAGAAGGTTATTTAGATAATAAAGTTGATGCTTGCCCTCTCATTAGATTTTCATGTGTGTAAAATTGTGCTCTCATTCAATTGTGTATCTATTATGTTCTCCTTAGCACAAAGACTCTCATCATCATACAGAATCCCAATATCGCAATATTATGCCAAATATATACTATATATTAATCATTTCACTATTAATCAAACTATATGCGCTACCATATTATACAAATGCAACCACACATTATTACAATTTATAAAAATAACTGCCATTACAGAGTAGTATTAGAGGCTCCTATTCCATGTCGTTTCCATAACTTCATAGCCAAACTCACATATACGCACCATCTGGCTACAATTTTCCCCATAACAATTTCTACACTCTTCTTCCACCACTACTGTTTCTGCTCTAACTGCCATTCTCTTATTCACTGCTCACTGCTCACTGCTCACTGCTCACTGCTCACTGCTCTATTAGTACCCTACCTCTCCCATTACTGCGTCATGGATTTCATAGCCGCTCCTGTACACAATACCCCCAATGTTTACTTAATTAATCAGTTAACCAAATCAAACATTAGCAGTAACCACTTCTTCTTCTTCTTGTGTATTCCATTGCAGGGGCAGTAATATTCACAGCGTCAGACCGTTTAATACACAATCAGCATCGCAGTAGCCCCCCAAAAATCATGAATTACCCGCCCTCGTCCCAGCTACGCAAGTCTACGGGTAAGAGCCTTACTATGGGCTCTGCTTCTCGGTCATCGATGCATCTCACTAGGATACCACTAGACGCCAAATATCTAAGTAATACTATCAATAGTGCTAATAGTGTAAACAACGCAGCAGTGGCCAAGCGACTCTCGCTTCTATCGACACCCGCTTCCACAAATAAGCGTCGTCAAAGTCAATCTTCTCAACAACTCCACCCTCCATCATCGTCACAACACAGCTCCCAGCAAACACCACAAAACTCCCAGCAAACATACATATCGAACGCGATTTCTTCACAGAAACAGCTGCAGATTCAACAACAACACACTCCATCACAACAGTTGCTCCATTCTGGTTCCTCTATCGTCGACCAGCGCCCTCTCAGAGACAAACAGTACCAAGCCCTCATTCAGCTGGAAATTTATGACTTCTTAGTAGCAAACAAGTTCGAGCTTGAAACAAACCACGCTATAACGCAAAAGAGCCTCCAACAACCGACGCAAAAGGATTTTACTCTGATATTCCGCTTCCTTTACAACAAAATCGATCCATATTACCAGTTTCATGGATCTGTAGAGAAGGAAGTCCATACACTCTTGAAGAATTTGAATTATCCTTACATAGAAGGCATCAACCGGTCCCAAATAGGAGCTGTTGGAGCACAGAACTGGCCCTCTTTTCTTGGAGTTTTATACTGGTTGGTGAAACTTAACTTGGCCATAGTGAATCTTGACGTGGACGACTCCTTGATATCTCCTGGGGATGAATTTGATAGAATCTTCATCAAGTACATTCGTGACTCATATAACGCGTTTATTAACGAGCGAGACGATTACTCTGAGTTCTATAATGAAATGAGGCTCCAGTTTGAACAGTTAAATGCCAATTTGATTGAAGATATCCAAAGTTTGGAGGAAGAGAACAGCCGACTTCAAGGTCAATTTAATGAGATAAACGGACAGTTGATAGAATTGCAGCAAGCTGAGAAAAAGTCTCGTGCTTTGGACGATGACCTCAGAAAGTTTAGGGCATATATAGAAGAGATGGAGTCCAAGAAAGTCAAATGGGCAGAGATTCTCAAGAAATGTTCGACTGAAATCAATAATTATGAAAAGGAGATCCAAGCACTTAATGACATTAAGGTGGACTACGAACAGAAAATAGAAAGTCAAGGCATTACGGTAAATGACATAAATAATCTTAACGTGGAGAGAGATCAGTTGTCCAAGGCAATCGATCTGATAAGCAAAAAAATAGAGAATGCAAGATACAGTGTTGAAAGCAGACAAATAGACTTGATTAAAAACTATCAAAGTCTTGAGAACTTTATTAACCTGTACAATAATACCATACAAAAGGTGAAGTCCACAGACTACAACTTTGACATCAAACTCAATGAAGACGTTTTAAGAACTGCCACTGATCCAAATACGACCATTGCTCCAGCATTTGAAAGTGACGCAATTATTAATAAAATCCTTAGAGATGAAAAGGTAAGCCTCCTTCAGTACAGAAGCGAAATAAAGAATAATGTTCACAAATACAAGGATGACAACATAAAATTACTGGAGCAGTACGATCAATTACAGGAGAAAATTCAAGAACAACAAGAGTATTTTGAAGATTTGCAGAATAGATACAACAGTGCAAGAGACAACTACCATGAGGCATTTGAATCAATGACGAGTGATAGTCTTGCCTGCTCCACTCAAATAGAGCAGCTCAATCGCGACTTGAACGCCATACAGGTAAACACCAATGAGGGTGTCATAGGTTTGGAGACCGAACTAGTCAACATAAATTTCAAAGAAAGTGAAGTGGACCATCATATTACAAAATCTAGAAGGGAATTGTATGATAAGTGTGCCAAGATGTCTCAGTTTATAGCCAATTTTAAGGTTCGTATCCAAAGCAACTTGTTGGACTTGGATGACCTCACCAACTTGGAGCTTGAGAAAGAGAAAGGCGAGGAGTTGCCAAGTGGAGAATTGAGAGGATCTGAGATATGAGGTACTTTACAAGGCAAGGAAGATGAATAAAGGATGGGTGAAAGTGATTATATTTTAGGATATGTAATATTAAAAACTCTGTATAATTAGGCTAAATATATCGCTTTTTCCACCCAGTATAAACAACTGTTGAATTTGAATGAGAATAGTTCTCTTCTAAGATTAAAGAGTAGGATAAGCACTTTCAATGAAACAAATTATCAATAATAGAGTCAATTATCTAAGCCTTTTACTAGACATTGTTTGTATTTTCACACAAGGAAGAGCCTCTATTTTTAAATATTCTATACAATGTCTATTTAAAACTACACTTGTACCATATATATTATAGTATACTATATAACCATTACCATATTTTTGGTATATAATGACGTGATTACAATCTTCACAAACATCCGAACATCGGTTACACTATGCACTACCTAATCTCGTCCTTTCCCTTTTAAGAATACTGTTTACATAACGAAATGAATAATTCAATGTAACTGTTTCTTTCTATCGGAGGACAGTAGTAATGAGTGATATTAGTGTATACGTGACGTCTAACTTGACATCGTCAGAAAGACGAATCTCTCCACAGTGGGATTTGCACTATCTTAAAACAAGATTGGAGCTTATCACAGGCATAGAGCCAAAGTACCAGACGATTCAGTATTACCCTATCGCTAATTCGAATGAATCCCGTAAAATCTCAGATTCGGGAAATTACAATGAGCAGAGTGACCGAGAAGAAACCGTAGCGAAGTTCAACATTGTTCCTTTCAGTCGTTTGCATGTCATAGACACGAATCCCGACTCCGAGCTTGCGGGTTTAGACGAAGACAATGTAGGCCCAGACGTGGAGTTCAAATTGTCAGAAGAAGAGTATGCGAAAAAGACCAATACAGTACTAAGCTGGAAGCAAAACAATAAACTTGGACGATTTGACCCAGAGTTTGACGCTGCCAAAGCAAAGATCTACGAAGAAAACCTCGCTATTGCTGAAACAATGAAGGTTGGCGAGAGATGTAGGGTGATAAATATCGGTGGAGAAAGAAGAGGTGTGGTTAAATACATAGGGAAGATTGACGTCTTGGACAAGGGTGAAAATATCTGGGTTGGAGTTGAATTCGACGAGCCAACTGGAAAGAATAACGGTTCTATCGACGGAGTCAAGATATTCGAGGCCAAACCGGGGCACGGAAGTTTCCTCAAGCCCAAGCAGGTTGAGGTGGGAGACTTTCCTGAATTGGACCCATTTATGAGTGATGATGATGACGATGAACTCTGATTTTTGGGGGCTCTATGTTGGTATCTAGACATAAAGAGGGCGAGGGAGGCCGCTACAATCAGAAATTATACATTTAAATCAAAACAATTCGGACACAGATGAATGTACGTTCAAGCATCTTTGAGTATCATAGAAACTATTCTATTACATCTCTTTACCTAAGTTGTATCCTAGTACCGTGTAAAGTAGTTGTTGAAGCTACAGAGTATGTAATGTCGTATCGGTATTGCGACAATAATGACACCGGCTGCAAACGACATTTGTAGTTAGTATGATAGCCTGCTTAATTGTGTAGATAGAGTATTGTTCGTATCATATTCCGTCTGTTATAGTTTTACTGCCTCCGAATGCTGTGAGATGTAGTACGTTCCTTGTGATGTATTTCATTTCATTGTGTTTAGGAAAGAACTTGCCTTCCATTCTTATATTAAATACAGACAATTTCGGAGCCCACTCTATAAAATCATAGTCAATGCTATACTCAAGTTTACATCATACCTTCGTTCAATATCTCAGCAAACACGCTCTTTTTTGCCCAAAGTCAACTCCACTACCATCCCTCACCCACTTATTCCACCTCCTCGTCTACCACATCTCCCATGTCTCCTCTCCTTCACCCAACCCACTCATCATCCACCGTCACCAAAAAATACTCCATATGTCACCACCTGCACACATCACTCCATCACATCCCGCGCTACCATTATTCTCCGAGCCGTGATTTTCGTGATATCCATCGGCATGAGGGATTAACAAACAACTCTGACAAATGTCCATCACACTCTTTGTAGCTAAAAGCAGTATAAGACCAGCAGAATTCGTTGTTTCGGTTCGTGGGCCTGTTAAGTGAAAACCAACTGTAAATCTTAAGCAAAATGTTCGAGTTCATTGACGATTACGTCACCGACAGAGAGTCGTTCATCAAGTACCTTCGTCTTGTGGTGTTTGTTTGTTTCTACTTGGTCGCTAGACAGTACTACACCAAATACGCCACCGAAAAGCTCGCCAGAAAGCAGCATGCTGAAGACCAGCTTGAGGCCGCTCAGAAGCCCGAAAAGGAGAGAAAGGAGAAGGAGGAATTCGAGGAGAAGTTGACCAGGGAGGCCAAGTCTTTCGGATGGGGTAAAAGAACCAGAAAGAACGTCAAGAATACTGAGGCTACATTACAGGAGGCCGCTGAAGTGCTCAGACAAAGACACCAAACCGCCTACGACGCGGCCGAGGACCACGACATTGAGCACTTGTTGGAAGAGTAAACTCAGAGAATGCTTGCTAAACTCGACTTTCATGCCTAAATCCATACATAATACATGTTATCCATTGTCATAACACTCAAATCACCCACTCAATCAATGGCACCTCTCGTTAACTATGTGCCCCTCATAGTTAACGGGTTGCACTAACAAAATTTCACCAG
The DNA here is from genome assembly GCA_030556775.1 of Scheffersomyces quercinus. Lineage (NCBI taxonomy): Eukaryota > Fungi > Ascomycota > Pichiomycetes > Serinales > Debaryomycetaceae > Scheffersomyces > Scheffersomyces quercinus. The sequence continues at coordinate 442,855 of JAKTUQ010000006.1, read as the reverse complement.
ATCATATATTTCACTGGCGCTACCAGCCACTATCACTAATAGCACTAATTGGACCAACGACACCATAAGAATACGGGGCTCTAACCACGGATATGATTGTGAAGTCTCCCTCCATATACGTCCCTCCCCTCTCCTCTCACCATATAGACCATAGTTAGCTGTATATAGCACCCCCAAAATAGAATAACACTACCCATGAAACTACTCTACTACCGTATAACTCGCTATACTAAGAAAGCATACATCACGTGATCCAGACCTCGATGGCATCGAAAAAAAATTCAGGTTTCTACTGAAAAATTGGGTTTACGGTGAAGAGTAGTTGAAGAGAATAGGTTCTTGTGTCCGATACGAATAGATAAACCACATATAGACACCATGGCCGGAGATCCTTTTTTGTCGGATCCGTCCAGGAAAAGAAAGCGTTCGTCGAAGTTTACTAGCACCACTTCGAGGACGAAGAAGAGCTCGAGTCGATCCAACACTCCACAAAGAGCACAAGATGAAGACGATGAAATAAGCGGAATGAGTGAGTCCGAAGATGAGAGTGAAACCCTTGAAGTTCTGTCTAATGAGAACGGCGAGGACGAGCTCTCGTCTGACGAGGAGTTTGCAGACGAAAATGCCACTGAGAAGAGAAGAAGATTAGCAAAGCAATACTTGGATAACTTAAAAGCAAACGAATTGAATGACGATGAGCAAGATTTCGATGCCCAGGACTTGGATGACGATATTCTCGCAAAGAGATTACAAGTAGATGTTGCTGAAAGTAAGGGTTACGTTTACAAATTCATTGGAAATAAAATATCCTCCCAGATCGATGACTCTACCAAAGTTACCACCACAAGAATAGGGTCCAAGAACTTGACCTCATTAGCAGTGAAACACCCATTCATATATACTGTATCGAAGGATGCAGAACTCATCAAGTGGGAAATCTCCCACGATTCACGTAAAAAGCCAAAGAGAATAAGACATAACAAGGGTGGTCACAAATATATCAATAACGAGAGCTCCACTAATAACCATCATTGGGGAGCCATAAACTGTGTTGCAGCATCACCAGATGGAAAGTACGTAGTGACAGGAGGCTCTGATGCCCGTTTAATTATATGGTCCTCGGAGAGTTTGTCCTGTTTGAAGGTGTTGGAAACAAGATCAGCAGTCAACTCTATTGTGTTCAGAAGAAACTCAGACCAGTTGTTTGCTGCCTGTGCTGATTTGAAGATAAGAACATACTCCATAAACCAGTTCACACAACTAGAAATTCTCTATGGTCACCAAGACAATATCTGTGACATTTCTGCATTGGCTAGAGAGACTTGTGTTTCCGTTGGTAGTAGAGATAAGACAGCTATGTTCTGGAAGATTGCTGAAGAGTCCAGACTTACATTCAGAGGAGGTGATTCTGACGAGAAGAAGAGAAAGAAGAAAAGAAGAGATGATGACGATAAGACTGAAACTTCTCCAGAAGAAGAATTGCCTTTCCATAACGAAGGTTCGATCGAAGTCGTTTCTATGAACGATGAATCCCATTTTGTCACAGGATCGGATAACGGTAATGTGGCTTTATGGTCATTGGCCAAGAAGAAGGCTCTCTTCACAGAAAGATTGTCTCATGGCTTGCAACCAGAATATACACCATCAAAAGCCAGTGCTGAAACACTTGAAGAAAAGGCAGTCAGACAGGTTCCTGAACAAAACCCATACTGGATCACAGCCATTCATGCTGTTCCTTTCAGTGATGTTTTCGTCACCGGATCATTTGACGGTTCAGTCAAGGTTTGGCAGATGGATAACGACAGATTACACAGATTCAAATTAATCGGTTCTATCTCCAACGTCAACGGATGTGTGGTGAGAATTGACAGTGCCGAGATCTCTGTGGATGGAAGTGAAAAGAACAAGAAGTTGGCTGTGTATGTCTTGGTGAGTAAGGAACACAAGTTCGGTCGTTGGTTGGGCAAGGTTGAAGGTGGAAGAAACGCATTGGTTAGCTTCACCTTTGATATCTAAGACAGCCAGCGGAATAGAACAGAATTGAAGAGGACTAAAAACAGCACCAACCAGAGAATAATCGACCTATTACGAATTGATGCAAGTATTACTACTTACAATATTTGAACTCTAGTTCACTTCCGAAAGCAAATGTGTAATACGAACTGGTCACACCGGTGGTTCTTGTGACAAAGTACAACCATAATCCTAGCATAGTCGGGCTCCATGGCCCTCATATCTTGTATACATAGATAGAGCATTTATATCATATCAGCATTACTATAAAGCAGTAGAAAGAAGGAAGTAGTTCGTATCAATAGTATTGTGGAATTTTTGATAACAAGATCTAGATAATCCAGGCTCAAAATAGAAATAGTAGATATGAAAAGTTCATTCTCGTCATACCACGGTAACTTACTTCTACTTCAGTACTTTGTTCGTATACTCTAGGAACCCTTTGTATATATTCCAAGGATATTATATATAGCTATTATACATTTTTGACTGTTACTATAATACAGGATGACCACTGTCCAGAAAGAGTTTCGAGTAGCTGTACCATATCAAATACTAATGACAAATACTTATCGTTCTGATTAAAATGATCTACGGTCAACTTTTGTCTCTCTCCGGTCCAGCTTATGCTGATGACGACTACTTTGCTTCTATTAATCCCAAATGGAATCTCCTCCTTTTTACTCTCCTTCATGATGACTCACTTCTCTCCTAGAATGCTGCCTCGTCGTCGCCTCCAGCATCCATTCCATCATCATCTCCATCATCGAAGTATTTCTCAGCATTATAATCATCATCGTCGTCCTCATCAAACTCGTCATCCACATCTTCCTCCAAATCCTCGGCTTCTTCCTCTTTGTTCTCGTTATTGTCATCCAACTCCTCAGCCATGCTCTTCAACTTTTCCAACATGGAATTAGCTTTATCTTCGTCGTTTCCATTGAGGATATTGTACTCAGTCAATCCACCATTTGATTTATAGGTAGACAATGACAAAAGCTTCTTTTTCTGCTTGTTTGTTATTCCCATTACCGAATAGAGTTCTTCAGGAAACATTTCCAACTGGTACGGGTGCTCTTCTATGGTTCTTCCGATCTTTTTCACCTTCTTATACTTATCCGAATATCTCTGTATACCATCTGGAGCAGTATTGCTCTTCTGTTCTTGCACCTTTTGGCCTGTGCTGGTGACATCACTCACGGAACCAGTGTAAAATGGCCCATCTGCCATCAACTTGGCAAACGAAATCGACTGTTTTGCTGCCAACTCTTCGTTATCGGTCAATGGACCATTCACAGGCAACACCAACTGAGGTTTTTCAGTGCCAAAGTCGGTAGACAAGACATCACTATAATCAAGCCCAAAGGGCAAAAGCGCTCTTCCAGAGTTTCTATTCCGAAACGACATATTCTGCGGTCTCTACGAACTACTTATCCTGGTCTATAACACTCTTAGTCTACACCTATAGCCTAATATACCTGTTCTTAAATCATAAAGAATACCATTAAAAAATCGAGATGGATAAAAATTAACGGTTTTTGGTCCTGCACGGTGTGGAACACTGGCGCTACCATTGCGATTTATATAGTAATTTGGTAAACATGCCTCCATGCCGCACTATTGTGATTCGATTGTCACGTGATATGGATATTCGCCGAATACCTCGATCGATAATTCCTCAAAAAGAACCAAAGCAGCTGGAATCTAGTTCCACGCCTACCTGCTCTCCAGTAGAAACCATATTTCTCTCTCCTTCAGACCTCCATCAAAATTGGAACATCCATTAATTGTCATGATGTAATTTCCTGCACATACCACTTCCATACTAAAATGTCGTTCTGGCGTTCTGTTCTCTTAACAGCGACATATACGACATTTCTCCAGATTCAAAAACACCAGGCATCTCCCATCAAGTCACAACAAGCCACCGTAAATGTCTACGTATAACGCAGCTTTCATCTTATTTTCTTCCTAGCCATGCACTGCCGTCTCAGACTGCTGCCCCAATGGGTGTGTTTACCTTCTTCCTTCCCCATCCCTCTATATTGGCATGACTCTATTGTCTATGGTCCCCTTATGATGTACTGCACATATCAACGCATCAGTGATATTGTATATACACACCCAATGCAATTCCCATTACTGCGAAAACGTAAACAAACCAAATTTTTTGATTTGCGGCCGTAATTATGTCACGTGATTGAACATAGCCTGAATGATTGATTCAGTATTAAGCTAGGAGATGGAGTCTTTTTATAGGTCTTGGGTGAACAATTCATATTCTGATAGTCTTTGTAGAGAGGAAGAAGCCAATTCGACACTTTGAAGAAAGTATAATAATTTAAATTCTAGAATTCAGTGCTCTTCTTTAGTCACTGTCTCACTGTCTCACCAAAGCCAAGCACTCTTAAAGTCCTTTTTGGCCAATGTCTGAGTACGGGTTTGCAGTTCCAGAAACCTTTGAGACGTACGAGCCGAACTACTCTGCCGATGGTGTTCTCACTGTGTTCGTTGACAGCGCTAAAGATCTTCCAAACAGAAGAAAGTTGGACAAACAATGTCCCTACGTGACGCTAAGGATTGGCCCTACAGCCAGAAAGACTCCTGCGGTTTTCAGAGGTGGACAAAGACCACAATGGAGCCACGAGCTTCAGTTTGATCTCACTAGAGATCGCAAACCGGTAATTACTCTAGATGTCTTGGACGAGACCAAAAACGATCCAACTCCAATTGGACATGCTGATGTAGACTGCTCGGAGCTTTTGCACCCTGTGAATGAGGTTGACGGGGTCTACCGGATGCGTAGATCATACGCATTACAGCTCAATGGGAGGGCTGCTGGCCTGATCATTTTGGATATGAGCTTCCATCCAAGTGCTCCAATGCTTCCGCCAAAAATTCCAGTGGATGGACATGGATATGAAGTAGCCGACAGCTACGGATTCCATGACCAAGAGAATCATAATGAAGAACAAAGATACCAATCTAGGATCCTGAGGAGTCCAAGTCCCCCAAGAGAGCAGTTTTCACCAAGAACACTGCAAAATGGTCACCATACTCATCAAGTCAAGCAGAGAAGTGTAACCGACGATATTTTTGTCACGGAAGAAGATATGAAGAAGAATAAGAAGTTCTCGTCATTCATGGCTGCTAGTATGAGCAGTAGTAAAAGCCTGAACGCCTATTCTTCCAAGGCTAACCGTGACGTATTTGTTGGTGTAGCACAAGAAGAACATGGCTTGAAATCAGGGAAATTCCTCAAGAAGATCAATAAGTTATTTAATAAAGAAAATATGTCGAACTTTGCATGGCACGAACCTTCAAATCTGATATCGCTGCAGAACTCATCTCCTTCCAAGAGAATTGACTCTCCCATAAGCCAGTACGGATTGGAAGACGATGATAATGCCGACTATTCACCATCCGTTCCGCTGCCCCCACCTCATTTGGTTGAATCTGACCATTTAAATAAACCGGTTTCTCACAGCAGAACGAACTCGAAGTCTCCACACAGAAAGCCTCCTTCCGACTACAATGAAGACTTCCGTAAGATGAACATGAGCTCCACGACCTCGATACCGTTTTCAGCCGATTCAATAGGCGGAGAGGACCCAGTACCTACGAAGGTTTTCTTGTTGGACAAACAGATCACTTCCCTAACCAGAAACAAAGATCTTCCACCTGACGTCAACGCTGATGATATTGGTATTGCCCCATCTCCCAGCGAGCACTTTACTAGGCAGAGAAGATTGAAGGATGGGTACGGTATTACCAGCGAAGACTTGAAAGTGGATTTGAGAACTGATAGAACTGGATACTTGGGAGATGGACGGTTTTCACCATCAGTATTTCAACGTATAGATCACTTCGATCTCGATGGAGACGAGGACAAACCACCTGTTCCACCAAAAACTCCAATGGGGCTCACAGCGAAGGAATACTACGCTACAAATAGAGAGGGCTATTTAAAGGACATAAACGGTAGACGTTTCTAATATGTATTATTACTATCATTAATATATGGGACTTTATAATCGAGTGTTGTAGAAGCCTGAGGAGTATCTGACAGTATGTAGTGCCATTCACACCAAGTGCTCACATCGATATCAAGAGCCGATTTTCATATTTTGATCAGTGGGAAGCTTAGTCCTCGTCTAGTGGGATTCTGATCCAGAACTAGGGCTTATTACTTTCACATTCTCTTTCACATTCTCTTATGATTCTTTGTCGTTGTGTGATGTTCCAGAGGTGAATGAGCCGGTTATCCCTGTGGGACATTTGTTATCCATGCAGAAGCTGCCATTGTTCTGCTTGTTACATTCCTACATCAGATCACATATATACTTTTTCTGTTCATTATCGGAGTGATACGTATTCTTGATCATGAAAATCGTCAGCTCTGAATCCCTTGAGTTTGTCCTGTTGACAGAGTAAAATGCAAAGAGATTAGGTGAGAAATGGAAAGTAAACTAGGCGGACCTCAACCAAAGGAGAGCAGCAGCATAACGGAACCATCAAGAACTAAATACCTAGAGTAAATATGTAGCGTGTAGCAGTATGTCGAACACTAATAACCACAAATTCAAACTTTGAATCGAAGTAGTAAAAACATCAATGAATTAAACAAAACAATCGACTAGAATTGGAGATCATGAATTGGAAGATGAAGAGCTGTATTTCTAAGCTTGGATAGAATTCAGGAGATATTAAGAATCTGATTGTCATTAGTATGAACAGCTTCAAAACACAGACTTCATTTCAATTCACTTATAATACACTTTATAACGGCGGAGAAGGGGGGTATAAGAATTTTTGTGATGAGCTCAACCCATGACATCAGCACAAGCAAACTGAATAACTAACCCAATAGCTAGAATACTTGATATCGAGTGATGTAAGATTGTAGACCCATCTGTAGAAACAATGTTTGTTTCTGGGAACTTAGAGTAAGAAGGCAGCGATAGCTCCAATCATACCCAAAGCAATTCCAGTAGAGGCATCGCCTGCGATATGAGCGGCACCTGCCTCTGAAGAAGCCGAAGTGGCAGTGGTTTCAGGGGCAGAACTGCCTCCTCTGGTTTCTACTGGTAAATTGGAAGTAATGTCACTGTGGGCAGTGATGGTAGTGTTGTGGTATGGGGCAGTGGTGTTGTGGTAGGCGGTGACAATTGAAGGAACGACTAAGGAAGTAGAACTTTCAGCGGAGGAAGTGGTAACAGCCTCGGACGAGGTGTTGGTGACATTGGCAGAAGCTACGGCTACAATACCTCTGAAGTGGTCCAAGGAGTAGATGACCTTGGCGGCGGCTGAAGCGTAGAAAGCAGATTCTACGGCAGCTACCGAAGCGGCTGAAGCAGCTGAAGCAGCAGAAGCTACGGAAGCAAGCGAGGCAGCGGCCTCAGCAGAAGCAACAGCAGCATCAGAAGCAGCAGCGGCAGCAGAAGCCTTGGAGGCAGCGGCAGCAGAAGCCTTGGAGGCAGCGGCAGCAACAGAGGCAGCTGACACAGAGCTGACAGAAGCAGCATAGACAGCGGCAGCTGAAACGGAAGCTACTGAAGCAGACGAAACGGAGGCTACACTACTGGACTCTTCTGGAGTCAACAATGTCTTGGTGATGGTGATGGTGGACACGATGGTGGTGTCTTGGTCAGCTTTGACTAAACTGAAAAGGGCTAATAAGCCGATTGAGGCGACTTGATTGAACAACATTGTAATGAACGGCGGGGGTGTAAAACGACAAACGAGTGTGTGGAATGAGTTGTTTGCTTGGTGGTAAGGAATTCAAGGGGAATAGATATTTCTTGTGACGGAGTAAACAAACACAATACGGGACAACACTGGGGGGTTTTAAGGAAAGACTAGGGTAAGAATGATCTGGAGGTAGTACGGGTTAGATACTAGCTACGAAATCGAAGCGCTGGTGTGTGTGAGTGACTGGTAAATACTGTTGGTACTAGTAAGACTAAAAGAAGTAAAAGAAAAGAAGAAGAGAAAACAAATTCATTAATTGAATTGACAACCTAGGGAATTGATGTCGTAATATATTTATTGACAGACACCGACTGTGCCAATTAATACCGGCAGCAGCCACATGAATTAGAGACCACAACAGCCATGCATCTAATGGGAAGCGGCAGCAGCAGCAAAAGCAGCAGCCTTTTGGAGAAAAATTTTTATTGTGGAAAGAGGTGGAGTTTGGGGATTTTGCGACAACAGATAACAATGGAAAGAGGTGGGATCGGGGCCGGTTTTTTGGCCCATTGCGGGCTTCCAAGAGGCGGATTTCTGGATTGGGGCCGTATGGCAACAGTTGGGACGGTCTGGGGTGCCATTTTCACGGTTTTCTGGCTTGGAATGTGACCAAAACTTGGCCTGTTCTCTGGTCTTTTGGTCACTCTAACCGTCGTGTTCACAGGGACTCTTGATCGCCAAAGAAAAATAGTGGGCCTCGCAGCCAAATCGTGCATTGTTTTGTGCGGCAGAAATGCAGAAAATTGGAATTGGAGCAATATTTTTTGGCACAGACGAGAAACACGAAACTCACGCCTACGACTTTCGCGCCCGAGCGCCCTAATCGGGAAGGAGCACTTCTGCATTGGATATGGGGATATATTGAGGAGTGCATGTAAAGACGGTATTTTCCTGCGTGCAGTGCATTTTGAGGTGCGCGCACGACGTCTGGTCAGATTCAGGTCGTTTTGATACGAAAATACGACGCTCAACTACCAAAGTTTCGACTATCTGCCCCAATGCGGACGAGGTGTCAACAAACATGAGCGCATGAAACAAAACGCTCGTCTATTAAGTGCAGATCGTATTCTGGCGATCGATTGGGCCACCACGAGAGTCCCCGTGCCGCAATAGTATGGCCGTCCAACACCCATGCCGCTACACCACCAACTGCATTTGCTTTCGTCACAACAATCATCACACTACACGAGATGCCCATTTGGGAACGACCTACACGCTCCCCGTGGTCATCAGTGGTGATGAAGACACAAATGAGAGACGGGGTATACACAAGATATTACAGATTAATTACAGGCCTTAAGTGCACACAGTCGATCGTTCAATTAAGGTGTAATACGATATAGGAGTCAAATTTAAGTGGCTTCTCGCCCATGGAAGGGGGAGAATTAGTCCGCCTCGGTAAGAGTATTGGAAAAAAAGACAGTAGGAACAGCACCCTATAATGTGAGCCATTGCCTGAGATGAACAAATGTAGTGAGTTTAGACCTCGATAAGAGCGCTCAACAATGGGCCTAGAAATTCGAAAATACAAAAGGCAGAACCAGACATAATGTACACTAAGGAGACGAGCACTATAGATGAGGTTGCAGCAGCCAAATTTCACAGTGTGCAAAGAAAGCTGTTTTTTGATGTTATGTGCAATAACTCATGTTACATTGATAGGTGTACCTGCCGCCGTGCGTACATTGTACTTCAATAAGATAAGGGTCCTGTTCTGGATGTGGTTATGGTAAGTCTTGGTTAGGTAGGCCCAATTCATGATACTTGAAATGTGCCTGGACTAGAAAAGGCAGGGTGCTGGCTTGTGGATTGATCTGGCGGTATAAAGGCTCCATATTCCGAGGCATGTGCTCCTACGACGAAGAAAATTTTTCATCTTCTACAGTTGAATCTACGGCTACTAAAACAATACATTATAGAACGCCAACGACTATGGCAACTAACGAGTACAATGTTTGACTCTGAATTACGTGACCTCATTTCGTGGAGGTGAATGAACTAAATCTCAAGAATCTCGAGATTTTGACTAACAGAACAATGATAGTGCGTTGCTACAATGTGCGATGATTTTCTATTGTTCATTACTAACAATAGAGTTGGGAACGGAATCAAAAGTGACAAATTGGGCCATCCAAAGCAAGTTTAGACTTCCGCCATTGATCCAAACAAATCGTGAACCTAGACAGCAACTTTGTTTAGTAATTCGATTTCTTTCATCTCGGTATCCGTCAAAACAACTCCTCCTCCGTTGCTATTACTATTTCCATTGGCAACGTCAATGTTTCTCTCTCCAAAGTCCTTATCTTCGTCATCGTAGAATTCATTATCTGGTTGTATAATCTTATCTCTAGCGTACATCGAACCTCCCTTCGTGTCACGAGCGTCTTGCTCGTCTTCATAAACGTCTCCCCAATCTTCCATATCGTACGGAACATCATGCATCTGAACAGAAGGTGCATGCTTGGTATGGTCTAGGTTTGTTATCACACTGGTCAAGATCTTATCTAAGTACTCTGGAGAATTGGCATTGTTCATATTGGATGATCGCACATCCAACTCATACAAAGGAGCATAATATTCGAAGTAGCCGTTATACGGTAACTCCTTTGGTAGTATAACATCGTTAAGTAACCCTGTCTCAAATGCCCATGTTCTTGCAACATTTCTGATGGTATAACCCCCACCGCCTACAACCATCATCGGAATCCCAAAAGACTTAACATAGCTTACACAGTTGGCATGGCCTCTCATAGATAAATTGAATGGTCCCAACCTATCTCCTGATAAAGAGTCACCTCCACACTGTAACACAATTGCGGATGGTTGATACCATTCTATAATCTTACTAATGATTGGCTCGAATATGGACTTGTACGATGCATCATCTATACCATCTCTTAAAGGTACGTTGACAGCATGGTATTTACCCTTACCAATGCCAATATCGTTCAAATTACCCGTGCCTGGGAAGAACTCTCCAAATTTATGAAAGGAACAAGTCATTACTCTGTCATTGGTATAAAATGCTTCTTCTACTCCATCACCGTGATGCACATCAGTGTCAATGTAAAGTACTCTTGGGTGGACTCTTAATAACTCAATTATACCCAAGACAATATCGTTCATATAACAGAAACCAGAGGCCTCCGATTTCTTAGCATGATGTAATCCTCCGGCATAATTGATAGCTACATCACAAGTACCATTATTCATTCTTGCAGCACCTTCCATGGAACCACCACACGAGATTTTGCAGAATTCTGCCAACCCATCGAAGACAGGACAATCATCTCCAACGTTAAACATGATCTGTTCTCTTTCAAACATGCTTAGATTGTCGGGGGTAACCCTATCTATAAAATCTATGTACTCATCGGTGTGGAACTGAGTCAACTCCTGGTTGGTGGCCGGCTTGGCTCTATATATCTCCATCTTTTTGTACAACTCGTAGTTCATGATCAAGGAATGGGTCATCCGTATTCTATGGGGTTTCATACAATGGCCCGTTCCATAGAAGTAATTTCCCACATCTCGATCGTAGAAGTAAGCCACTCGTTTCTTTTGGTTGGGGTCAACCTTCAATTCGTCAAACGGTAATCGAACATACATCTTCAGAATACCCTCTTTTTGATACCTATCCAGTGGTCTTTTACTTTTTCTCTCTGTTCCTAATCCAGCGAGTCCTTTTAAACTCGGTTCTATGCGACTCTTCGTGTGTATAATCCATACACTATTACACTACTACTACAACCCACGATTCGCAATAGAACTTGCTTCCTGTTCCTAATGATAAAGAAACCAACTTCTTTGCCGTTCACTTTTCTCAACTGATTGGTTTATGGGGTTTTACTATGGGATTGTGCTGTGTGCAGGGCGTTCTTTTTTTGCAAGCATTTAATGGCCTTATATACGTTAGTGTAGGTTAGTTAATTGTAGTTGTAGAATAGTAATTGATGTGGGTTGGATGGTGTACTACGAAGAGAAATTGAAAATTATGTAGAATCGTTCATTATTATAAGTTTATTTAAAAAAAAATTGAAATAAAAAAGTCATATAAGTCCTCATCCCCTAGTACTCCCCATGAAACTCCGTACTCCGTAGTAATACACCCTTATTACCCTAACTCCCCTCAAAAGTCAAACTTTTACCTAGCTATAGTAGAATAAGCGTAAAAGTCCGCCTACTCGGCCTCGTTTTCGACCTTGTTGATCTTACCGGACTTGACATCGTAAATATAGCCGGAAACTGGCACATCCAACACCAAGGGGCTGTTCTCAAAGAACTTAACGTCGTCCTTAACACTTTGCTCGAGATCGGAGAAAGGCAAGAAAGCAAAATGGTCCACGCTGTGGCCAGTGTCCTTCTTGACAATGCCTCTCAATTCGCCATCTGAGAAGGTCAACATACCGCAATCAGTATGGTGAACAACAACGATTTCCCTGGTGCCCAATAATCTCTGTGAGATGATGACACTACGCAAGGCATCTGATGCCCTACCTCCAGCATTTCTAATTACATGGGCATCACCTTCTGTCAACCCGAGGGCAGCAGCTGGGTCAATTCTAGCATCCATACAAATTACCACGGCCACTTTTCTGGCAGGGGGCAAAGGTAAAGAGCCCTTATCGAATTGGGCTACGTATTTCTTGTTGGCTTCCTCGAATTCGGCGGCTACAGTCATGGTGATTATGGTAATTGGTCTATTCAGTATAAAAGCTTATTTAGTATTGTCCTACAAAAAAGAGTATAGAAGTGAATTTTCACCCTTGCCGGGGTCAATGGTCCAATTTTATACGACTTTCTCCAGTAGCACCTATTCTTGCACCATTTCCCCCAAACATCCCCTTGTTTCTTCGTAATCTATGCCTATTGCTATATAATATGGCAATGATGCCACAACTGACGTCATTTTTCTAGGAGCGCAATGTATATAATGTAATATACATAATCTATTCATTATCTAAGTAACCGACGGGCACATACACAACCGGTGCTAACAAACGTTGAAAAGCGGAGTATTGTGTAACATGAAATATGTATTAAGGAACCTCGATTCATGTTCCAAGTAATATTCGTATTCTGATTAACCTTTCATTTCTTCCGGTTAGGGATAGCCTGCCTTGATCTACCTTGCAACCTCTCCTGGGATTAATAATTGTGGAGTCAAATTGCTGCAATTGAAAAAAATACGGTTCCACAGATGGGCGACGAAGTTGGTGGATCGGCTAGAAAGACGGTTATAGGACCGTTGATGGCCGTTACGATAATGCAATATGGTGTCGTGGTAGGAAATTAGCTGCGAAATTTTTGGTTCCAGGGGGGGTTGTATTTTGAGGTGATGGTTAGAGTATAATGGTAATATATATATATATATCATATATATGATACGTAGGCATATAGTTATATAGTAAATATTATATATATAGTTTATTTCTATTTACATTGTTACTCCTCAATTACTCATCAATTAAAGTATTTAATTAGAAAAATTGTCAATTCCAGCGGTATCTACATTGATCAGAACGGTGTATCGGTGTATCGGTGTATCGGTGAAAAACTTGTATTACCCATGTCTATCATATCTATAAACTGTCTAACGAAACGGGCTATACGTTCTTCTTGTTGAGTTTCCCGCACTCATCCAACTTGTAGATTCCCAAAATGTATGCTATTCTGGTCACAACAAGGTCAATGGCCATCTCAATGGAGTCATGGGCAAGATCAACTTTGGAACCATCGATTTCCTGCCAATTGACTGGCAATTCCTTCAATTTCATCTTCTGGATCTCTCCTAAAAGCAATACTTCGACGTCGAAAATCCATCTTTCTGTGTGCATGTGAGGGAAGATGTTCTTGACAGCATTGTAGTTGAACATTTTGAATCCACACTGGGTGTCCTTGACGTCTCTGATTCCGAATATGTAAACCAACGTGTGTAATCCATACATCAAGAAGTTTCTGATGAACGATCTCTTCACAACGGCATCGGTGTTGACCATGTGAGCACGAGATCCAATAGCCAATCCTGGTTCGTTCTTATCCAAGCCATCCAAGAATGCAATCAAATTATCGATATCGGCGAATTTCGTAGCTCCGTCGGCATCGGCAAACAATGAGAGTCTACCTCTGGTATGCAACAATCCGTGGGTCACGGCACCACCCTTTCCTCTATTTTGGGTCAACTGGATCACTCTTAACACATGAGGCTTGAGCTTGAACTCGTCGGCCTTCTTAAGAGCGTATTTATCAGTTCCGTCGGAGGAACCGTCGTCAACGATCAAAATCTCGTACTTGTTGGGATATTTGGCTTCCAAGTACTCAAAGGCTTCGTCCAACATGACTCCAAGTCGCTCGGTCTCGTTATAGCAAGGAATGACTATACTGAGCTCGATTCCAGAGTCCTTAAAGGTGGACTTTTCCGAGGAGTTGATTCTGGCTGGCAATGGGTATTTTTCACCAATGCCATCATTGGTAGTATATTGATCTTCTGTGGGGAACGGAGCTCTTGGCTTGTGGGAAAACACGATCACCGTAACGTAGACAGCAGCCACTACTGCTACGAGGAAGACAGCCACGTATACGAGCATCTTATTGTGAACTTTTGGTTGTCTCCAGTATCTGAATCCAATGGATCAAAATGAACCGATTCTACTATCACTTTCTCTGCTAACCACCAGGTATTTGCACCAAAATGACACTTTTTTCTCTAAATAAACGACAATTTCACTCTGGCTACGGGAATATGTCCTACTAGCTATATTCTACGGTATCTATATGCCCTATATCCATATATATATCTGTCTACACCACTATACACCTGTCATTAAAAACCTCTAAAAAGACGGCTTTCTAATTTTTCGTTGAGCGCGTAAATTTTCGTCAACACGGTGGGTGTACCTGCAGGAGGTGGTTAGGCTAATAAGAGGAAGGTGAAAGGTGTGGGGTAGGTGGTGGTGGAGGAGGAGTGTAGGTGGTAAAGGGTGTAGGTGGTAGAGTGTGATGAAAGTGGGAATGTTATGGAAGAGATGGGAATGGAATGAAATATGTATCTAGTTCTTTTGTGTGGGAGTATGTCTTGGTGAAATGGAAGTGAGGACATGCAGGTGGTTGCAGGTGGTTGATTATTTGTATGGTATTTATTGGTAAATGCCTGTCAATTGATGGATATTCCAACTGAGCTTGGGAAAGAAAGTAATTATTCCATCCCAGATGGTCACAAGGCACAACTATAGAATAGTAAAATGCTCAACTTAACGGTCTTCATTGTGCTACTCTGTAGCCTCTAGACTCTGGTGGTGGTCCCTTAGAACGACATTCAGAATGGGCATGTCGCCAGAAGTGGGTGCAAAATACGACATTATATCAATACTGGTGGTTTGATAAATACTCTTTGGTACGGGTCTTCCAACCAGGGTTATATTATTCTCTACATGTGAATGTATAAGCAATAGAGGTTTCTGCTTATATTAGCATGAACTTACTTTTTCTGAAGTTTTCAACGTCTTTGTCTAATATGTTATTATATATATATATACCAGAGATGAATATATCATAGAGAAGATTGTATTGCCTCAGTGACCGTCAAAGAAGTACATCTTCCTAGTTTTCCTATTCACGAAGTATATCCTAAGCAAGACAGTAGAATAATCACATCACTTCAAAGCTCAGGAAAGTTCCTTTTTATTAAGTCAAGTTATCTATAAGGTGCCTGGGCAAATTGGAAAATATTACAAGTAATTACAGTTGAATCGACGAACAGATGAGAGCGAACCAACGAAAATGATAACGAAATACATTAACATACCAAAATAGCCCAACTTCTTTTCTTCTTCTCTTTCTCTTTGTTTCTCTCCTCTCTGAGGTTCATGGAAGCGCCAACTTGGTCACACGATTATTCAACACTCTCGCATTGTTCACAAACACCTCCACTAATTCCTCCAACCTGAAGTTATCGGTTCCGTGTGTGATCTTATCAATGGCATTAAATACTTCAGGAGTATCGATTTCCATTTCAACTTCGAAGTGAATGTCATGGTTGACAATCTTCTTTCCGTGTTTATTCTTTGCCTCATGCGGAATCAACACTCTGGTCAAGTCAAATTGTGTGATTGTAGGAGCATGAGTCCAAGTATTTCTCTTCTTTTCTCTGACTAAAGCAGCCTTATTTTTAGCAATAATTCCCTCTACGTTACCTTCTGGAACTGGCATTTCGAGAGATAATGACAACCTCAAATCATACATACTTGATGGGTTGTGTATGTACAAGTCAGCAACTCTTTCCTTCTCAATGGCTGTGAATCTGGGTGGTGTCAAGTTGTTGTCTTTTGACACTCTTATTTTTCTAATATGCTCTCCTTTACCTCCGGTTTGGTAGAAAGTATCTGTAATATCTGAATCCAATGTGTTGAACTTTCTTTTTGGCTTGTCCTTTCCAATGCTGTTTCTAAGCTCCTCCTGGTAGCCTTTCTCCAACTCTTCTAAGAACTTCCGTATCTCGTTCCACGCGATTTCTTCCACTTGCATGTCGAAATGAACACTCGAGTGGTCTGTGAAGATGCACTCAGTGATCACATTTAGATTGATTCTGCTTCCGGTTCTCTTGTCGATGATTTTTCCGAACTTCAACTCCAACTCAACAAACTTTCTGTTCTTGTCATCAATATTGGAGAAGTTGGCGAAGATCCACTCGGCCATTGTTCTAGTCAAAGATGGAGGAGGAATGATTCCCGTTATACTACATTGTAAATCCACGCTTCTCGTTGATGTGTAATCGAAAACTGGTTTGTCAGATAATGCAGTCCTCACATGTGCTCCGTTGTGAGTTTCGACCTCCTGATGCTCCACTAAATGTGCTTTGTTTGGTGAGATATATTCTTGAGCCCAAATAGGTGGTGTCGTGTAACGCTTAGGCTTAGTCGACTTCTTTAATTGTTGTATCTTTTGCAATTCGTCCACTTGTTCAGTCTTGTGATTGTTTGCGTGATTATTCTTATGATTGTTAGCTTGTCTGTCGTTGCTGCTGTCGTTCTCGCTCTTAGGCTCTACGTCACTCCTTACTTCCGATTCTGGGCTTCCCACATGATTGTTCAAATCTTGATTCACAATGGATTTCTGATCATCAGATGATTCTGCCGAGTGGTTGTAGTTTGTGCTGTTATTCAAATCATTTAAACTGGCTTGTCTGCTGATGTTGAACGATGTCTCTTTGCCGGTTGTGATGTCTACGTCCCGGTCATTCGTGATATTAGCAATAGAATTGCGTTTAATGGGAACAGCTCGAGGTGTGATGGGGCTAGATTGCACTGGAGAGCTAGAGCTAGCATTGGTATTTACTACGGGTTTCACAAAGGTCTGAGACTCTTCTTTGTCTTCCCTGGTTGCATCGTTGCTGCTGACTCCGCCATTAACCTTGTTTTCGCTCTGAACGGGAGTTACAGACGGGGTATCGTTCAATATATTGGTTATAGAGTGGCGCTGGTGCGACGACTGTGATTCTCCGCCAGTTCTTCCCGAGGAAACCGATGGTTTCGGCTCCTTTTCGTGGTCACTGGGAGGAGAGTCGTTGTTCAAGATGGACCCGACGTTCATTGTACGACACCGATACGAGGCAAGTTATCTCAGTATTTTTATCAATTTTTCGCCGAAATTTTTGCTCCAGCTAGATCGCAGATACTTTATGCTGTCAATTGACTTTTTCTACGTCTTCAAACCCACTATCCACTGCAATAAGTCACTCTTTGCAGCAAGGGTACGATGGTCTTCTCGGTTTTCGGTTTTGAGTTTTTGAAGTTCAGGATTTTTTCGGCTTGTGAGGGTGTCTTGTTTAGGGAGGGAGCGAATAGTGTTGATGGTATTATGCAGGAATGTATATGGTAGCGGTGCGACGGAAAAGAAGGGTGGCATAGAGGTCTGACGAGAGACGACGAAGACGAGATGGGTATGATGGTTATGTATTAATGGGAGGTAGGGGAATGTTGAGAGGTAGCTGGTGGGTAGAAGTAGGGTAGAGATAGGGAAGTACTAGATGTGGTGAAATTTGCATTTTTTTTGGTGTTTATTAGTTATTTGGTTGGGTGGAGTGGTGTTGGTGATGGTTGAGTAGGATGGACTGCGGTTTTGCAGTAATAAAGAGAAGTATTGCAGCCATTAGAATTGGGATAGGGACTGGGTTTTTAAAGTAGATTTGAGTATTGAAATATAGCTCTTTAGCTTCCAGGCAATTTCCCGGTGTTAAATTCAGAAAAAAATGGATGAAGTGATATTTGGAGCCTGCTGTCATATGGTTGGGGTACAACAATGAAGGTGAGAATGAGAACCGCTGCCTTGGAGCATATTAAAGTTATTGAACAGGTTTTAAATAATAAGGTGATTTGACTCCCTGGTAACGCTCATTTCATAGTTCTTCATCACTCACTTCCTACACTAGTTTACATTGTCTCTCAAATCATAATTACAACATAAATACATAGCATATACTATACATGGTATGGACTATACGTCATATAGCTACGGAACGGGTCCCGGCTGTAAAGAAATCACACCAATATCCATAAATAAGTAGAAGAGCTCAGCTCTTCGTTGTGACTATAATCAAGCTGATCTAGCACGTCAGTCACTTAGTATCCCAAGTTCTTGTTTAATCTGGCAGCAACGGCGTCAATAAACTGTTCAGTGGTAACGTAACTGGCCCTGTCAGTTTTGCCTTGAGCCAATGCCAAGTCCTTGGTCATAATGTTATCCTTAGAAACAGCTTCGATGGTAGCCTTCTCCAATTCCTCACCAAACTTGGACACATCTGGAGTGTCGTCCAATTTACCTCTTTGGATCAAACCTCTGGTCCAGGCAAAGATGGATGCAATGGAGTTGGTGGAAGTCTCCTTACCTTGTTGATGTTGTCTGTAATGTCTGGTGACAGTACCGTGGGCAGCCTCAGCTTCGAAGGCCTTTCCATCTGGAGTCATCAAGACAGAGGTCATTAATCCCAAGGATCCAAAACCTTGTGCAACAATGTCAGATTGCACATCACCATCGTAGTTCTTCATGGCGATGATGTATCCACCCTTGGACTTCAACATCTGGGCGACCATATCGTCGATCAATCTGTGTTCGTACCAGATTCCTGCGGCTTCGAAATCCTTCTTGTACTTGGTGTCGTACAAGTTTTCAAAGATGTCCCTGAATTTACCATCGTATTTCTTCAAAATGGTGTTCTTTGTTGATGAGAATAAGTTCAACTTACGGTCCAATGCCAATTTGAACGAAGACTCAGCGAAGTCAGTTATAGAGGCATCAGTGTTGTACATGGCTAAAGCGACACCAGCGCCTTGGAAGTCATACACTGGGTATTCAACGGCCTCGGAACCATCTGCTGGCTTGTAGACTAAGGTTACCAGACCAGCCTTTGGAACCACAATGTCAGTGGCCTTGTACTGGTCACCGAAGGCATGTCTTCCGATGATAATTGGCTTCTCCCATTGTGGCACGATTCTTGGGATGTTGTCGATGACAATTGGTTCTCTGAAGACAGTTCCTCCCAAGATATTTCTTAATGTACCGTTTGGCGACAACCACATCTTCTTCAAGTTGAATTCCTTGACTCTTTGCTCATCTGGAGTGATGGTAGCACACTTGACACCGACTCCGTACTTCAAGATGGCCTCGGCGGCATCGGTAGTGACCTTGTCGTCGGTCTCATCTCTGTACTCTATTCCGAGATCGTAGTACTTCAAGTCAACGGTCAAGTAAGGCAAGATCAACTTGTCCTTGATGAATTGCCAGATGATTCTGGTCTGCTCGTCACCGTCCATCTCGACGATGGGGTTTTTCACTGTGATCTTCTTGATTTCGGACATTCTTGCGATTTTTGGCGGGTGTGGATGCTGGTGGACCTGGCTGTGACTATCTACGACTCCGAAATGCTACAGAAGTCCTATGTATTAACAGTTCTATCTAATGCTAACTGATGGCCTCCAAATTTCATATCCATTGGCTGTGCCGCACAAAACGGAAATCGCTCTCTATTTATAATTTACGGCTACAACCCCACTATTGCAACAAAACTGCAACAAGCGGAACTCGTACGTCAGACGGGCCCAGTTGGGAAGTCACTATTATTAATGCTGCCAGTAATGACAGGAAAGGAGTTTCGGGGCCAGAAAAGTCCCGGGGATGGATTAATCTGTGTGTCACGTGACATTGCTGCTTAGTGAGGAAGACGATGAGGAGAGGTGGTGATGGGGCCAAGTTACCGGTGGTAGTATCAATGGAGGGTCAAATTGGCTAATTCTGGAGCTGTGTGCAATCCTCGGAGTCGGATTTGGGGTGTTGGCGAGGTTTCGGAGCCACGTCGGCATTAGAAGAACGCCTGTTGTAGGCGTACACTAGTGGGACGACACGAAGAGATGTGGGACAGGGTCAATCTTACGATAGGCATCGGGTAGTGAAAAGTTTTGGGTTTTGTCGTTGGCCAACAGTTCCAGAAAGAGGTGAAATGGTTGTTTTCGGCCTAGATCCTTGGGATGAAGAACAAGTTTCGGACTGTGAAACACGTCGTTTCGGACCCCCAGCGTTGGACTCCGTTCCTGAAGATGGCACCAAACCACTGGCACTGAGTTCGGCCATACACGTCGTCGGCATTACTACTACAGTTCGGAGCATATGACATTATTTAGACACAACGGGACGGAAATTGAAACGAAGGTGGTAGCCCCGCCCCTCTCCGGATTAACTAAGATAGGAGTCAGATTTTTGGTTTGTACGAGGTCAAGAAGTGAGTTTCTGTGGATCCACTCTCTTTTCCAGCTTGTAGTCCCAGATGGAGTATCGAATGATCACCCTTGCCATGGTACTACAGCCTTACCGTCCTACCGGCTACCCCAGATTTCCACCACCACCGCTTCGTGCACAGAAACCTCGTTAATGAAGTGGGGTCCCCACAGAAAAGAATTACTCGTTGTAGTACACTACTACGTCTCCTGTGTGTATGGCATTCTCTACGTCTTCCATGGAAGAGCAGTACGCGCAAGGAGGCTGCCTGATCTGTCTCCGGTATCCTCCTCGAAGCCACAGGATGGCACCCGCTATCATCCTAGCCCGGGACGAGGAAGTCGGAAGAGACTACGACATACGAGGTGTGGTAGACGTAAGAAAGACGGTAGACGGTAGACCAGGTGTGGATGGTGGTGTAGGAATTGAACTGGTAGATGGTGTAGTGGGAAATGGGTGTGGGAAATTAGTGGGCGTTGGAATGGGCTGATATAGAAGTTGGCGGTGAAGGTGGTGGCTATTATTTAGTTTGGTGTTTCGGATAATTGATAGGGGCCGTGGGTATCCATTGGAGAATAATCCGTGGTGCGAGTTGGGAAAGAGAGAGCAGGATAGAGGGAATATAGTGCTAAATAGAGAATCGAGAGTATAGATTATAGAATAGCTAGGGTCGTAACTACAGTCGAGAGAGTATGCCCTACGAGACCTCTACCTTCTGGGTCGTCATGTCAGTTCATCCGGAAGAAATTGTTAAATTGATCAGCGAAAATTGACGATTCTTGTGTCAAATATTCTTGTGTCAAATATCGTATTCCAAGGAAGAGAAGTCCTTGTCTACTCAAGTTCTCTCACTATCTTTATCACCACTCTACTTACTCTATACGTTCGCTAATCTTTCTGAGACGACAATCAACCGCCACTGAATCAGGCAAGTTAATGCGCACGGAGTTTCGTGCACTTATCTCTCGGTAGCGTTTTCATTTTTTCCCGTCCAGAGCCGCCCACTACACTAAAGTCCATGTCTCTTAGTGAGTTTTTTTTAGTCCGTAGTACGAAGGCTATGGCGATACGACCTTCTAAGCCGTTGTTGCACCTAGACATCTATTTCTATCTATCTTTATTGGCCTTTCTTAGTCTTTCAATATCCACTTACTCTTCTATGGTTGCACAGTTGTCATTGAACGACTATATTGTCACTGCTCCATCATCTACTGGCTATTGTTTCCACTTACTCGCCCTCACTAAACATCACTCTTTCTCCGCATTTCTCGGCTTCTGTTTCCTCGCTAATCACACACTGCCATTTTCTCACTACTACTCTCGACGCGTAGCACCACCCAGATTCTACTTTAGTGGCTTTAATACAAAATGCAACAAGTCCGAGGAACCCCAGACTATCGAAAGGTATCAACCATTCAAGCTTCAAACAAAAACTCTCATTCTTGGCATTTGCTGTGGTGGTATAGAACTTGAAACGTGAAATGCCTAGGAATTTCGTATCATAGTGATCGAAGATCCGCAAGGAGTATTTTCTGACCTACGTTACCATGTTCTTCCGTTACTCTGACTGTTATTTTATCGTGTTTCTTGTTATTATTAAATCCTAACAATAATATTAAACTATAAAATACTGCATTCTTCCTGATGTAGTAAAGATCACTGCTATGGCAACGGTATCACGACGACTCTCGCATCACTACATCGTAGCCAACGACAACCTGTCATTCAGCACGAGCGCATTATCTATAGTATTTAATCTACCCAGAAATCCGTCCTGTTGAACCCCTATAACCACTATTCTCTTCATCATCCTTTATCACGTCTTCTTCTAATCTTTTCCCTATTTCCCTTTTTCTTCCCTCCCCCCTCTTCTCTCGATCTCCTCGTATCTCTTTTCCCATCCAACCTCTTATCGGATCTCCTCCATTAACCTAATCTGCCCCATTACGTCATCGCATCTCGCGTTGGATATAATAATAGATTTCTGTTTACATCAAGACTCTTCGAGGCTCAGTTCATTGGTTCCCCATATTTTCACAACTGGTTGTTCCTTCTTTGGCAGACGGTTTCTTGCTGTGTCCCTCATTAGCAGCGTCTCGGCCTCACACCAATCATGCCCGAGAGTCGTAAACTTCGGCAGGTAAAACTGGGACACCTCGATCCAGTTCCTTCGTCAGAACATGGCCGTATTCAAAATCATAACCAAGTCCATCGGTTCCCCGATGCGCTTTCATTTACTCCTTCAACTATAAGTAGGAATCCTAATGTTGTCGATTCGTCAACCACTGCACCGCAGCCGCATCAGTCAGCCCTTAGGCTGGCCAGAACCTTGCCAAGTACCCCCAACATCTTCCCAGCCGAGCCTAATGTCAATTTGTCCAAGATCAAGTCTCTAAGCAAACTTGATATTCGTTCTCCGGTCATCTTCGGCACTGGTTCCTCCAACACTAATGCATTGGAGCGAGTAATCAGTAACAGCATTAACGAGCAGACATCGCTCTACACTTCTCAAACCAATGGTACCGTCGCATCTAAATTACTCAGCATCGGACCCAAAACCATATACGCATTAAGAAACTACTACAATGATTTCACCACCATAGACTGGGCCAAAGCCTACATTCTGACTAATAGATTCAACTACGAATTAGAAAAGAACAAATGGATAATAGATCCACCAGAAAATAATGACGACACGTTCAAGCCGGGATATGAACACCTTTCTGGTGATAATATCCCATTGTACCACAAGACATACTTGGTAATGGGGAAATGGATCCTTATTGTGATCATTGGATTTGTCTTCTCCTTGATAGCATTTTTGATCGACAAGTTTGAAATCTTGTTGGTGGGCTTTAAGCATGGCTACTGTAGGACGAATTGGTTTGCTAGTCAGGTTTCTTGTTGTGCCAATACCATTCACAATAACACTTTAGGAACCACTCCTCCATTAATGTTCATGAATGTATTCAAACTGGGGTACGTATTGAATACAAAGAATGGGGCTTCTATTCTGGATTCATGTCCCCATTGGGTTTCTTGGTCCAATCTCTTTGAGACCATACCCATATATAAAAACTTCAGGTTTGACTTTGTTATCTATGTCGTACTTACTGTCATTCTAGCCCACTTGGCTTGTATTATTACCCTCTCGACAAAACTCACTGGGGGAGTTGTCGTTACGCCAGTCGACAAGGTTCTGGAATCTGATCCTGATCTGAATTTGGATAAGCACTCATCTCCATTGAGTGACGCTCATTCTAAGTCAGATGAAAACGCATATTCTCCCACATATGAAGTGGCCCCTAGGATCATGTACACAGCATGTGGTTCTGGTGTTCCAGAAGTCAAGACAATTCTTTCTGGGTTCGTCATACGTCGGTTCCTTGGTACATATGCCTTGATTACGAAAACTGCAAGTCTTATTCTAGCCATTGCATCAGGTATGTCTTTGGGTAAAGAGGGTCCATACGTTCACTTAGCAACGGCTGTAGGAAATATTGCTTCTAGATTCTTCCCATTTATAGACCAGAATGACCTCTTGAAGAAACAGATATTGTCAGCCAGTGCTTCAGCGGGAGTGGCTTTGGCATTCGGATCTCCCTTAGGAGGAGTACTTTTCATACTCGAAGAAATCAACCATTATTTACCCTCCCATCAATTATTCCAGATCTTCTTCTGTGCCATCATTTCTACTTTATTCTTGAAGTTCTTGAATCCATATGGAACGGGAAAGACCGTGTTATTTGAATTGAAATACTCCTCGGACTGGAACAGTATTGAGCTCGTCTTTTTCATCATTATTGGTATAGCAGGTGGCATCTTCGGTGCTTGTTTTGTTAAATTTGTAGGTTGGTGGCCAAAGAAATTTCGTCTGTTGAAACTTATCAAGGACCGACCAATATTTGAAGTGTTCTGCGTTGCAATGCTAACAGGATTAGTAACTTTTTGGAACCCTTACACGAAGCAAGCGTCTTCAGAATTGGTCATGGACTTGGCAACTCCATGTGGAGTCAATGAGATTGATCGCTCGTTATGTCCTACAACTACAGATCAATACTTTAAAGAATTTGGATCGTTATTGTTTGCATTCACAGTCAAAGTTGTATTAACTTTCGTTACTTTTGGCTTGAAGCTTCCTTGTGGTATTTATGTGCCATCAATGATAGCTGGAGCATTGTACGGAAGGATGTTTGCTATGATCATACAGTGGTTCAATCTCACATACAACCTAAATCTTGCCAACACTTCGTCGTCCACAGTTGGGACGACTACCACCATTATGAGATTCATTTGCTCAAAGAATTCCACTGAGTATGTGGATCTAGGCATTTACTCCATGATTAGCGCTGGTGCATTCATGGCAGGAGTTACCAGAATGAATATCACCCTCGTCACCATCTTATTTGAATTGACAAGTTCCTATACTTATGTTTTGCCAATCTCAATCTCAATAGCAGTAGCTAACTGGGCAGGAAGTATGTTAGAGAAGAATTCTTTATACGAGTCGATATTGATACTGAATGACTATCCGTTCATGTCATCCGAAACTGAGGCTATTAATCCATTCACAACAGCAGGAGATATTATACATGATATGGATACCTACAGTGAGAAAGAAGATGAATCGATACCAGAAACACCAACATCCACTTCTTTTCACCTGAGTCTTCTTCCTAACGTTGAAGTTAGTCGGGTTGAGCAATTGACAGATGAAGATAATAATAAGTTATACATTGACTTGACGGAATCGCCATATGTCACTGCTTCAGTATTACAATCGAAGTTCATTCTTTTGCTAGATCAATGTCTTTTGGATGGATGTCTCCCCTTGATAAAAAATCAGGTGTGTGTGGGCTTGATTTTCTTCTCCGAATTAGAGTTTTGCTTGGACAAATTGAAAGAGTTCAGTTTGAAGTACGACGTTGGAGAAGAAATATATTGCAAGTTGCTAAGTCCTGAAAAGTATGAGCGCTCCAATGAAAGTATTCGTGTTCATGAAAAGCACAATGCTAGCGTAATACGTAATTTGTATGAGGAAAGACTAGAGGTAGATTACTTTAACTATGGAACAATTATGACACAGAATTCAGACTATTTGGAGCTCCATGGTATATTGGACGACATGACGAATCTTATCAAATATGTGGATTGCTCCCCAATATTCATTAATTATGATAGTGAGCTAAGCTTTGCACATTTGATATTCGATAGAATTGGGAACAGAGTGATTGTTCTTTTGAAGAACGGGCATTACTTTGGTGTTTTGCATAAGAAAGTTCTTATTGATTTTTGTAGAAGAGAAGGATGAATATCTTGACATTAGGTAAGTAGGAATATTAAGAAACCATCAACATCAATTTGTTAATTATTTACAATCCCGTCTTTGTCCTCATCAAGTTACTATAGACATGAATTATGGAGGAATGTGTATGTGTATGGCCTTATTTGTGAAGTAGTTTGGATGCTAATGTATATTGACACTGCGGTAAATACCATCCAGTGTACATGTGTGCCACTTAATAAGGAAAGTTCAGGGAATTATGCTGACAGGGTACAGACAGGTGCATGCAGACAAAAATAGGAAATCATTGCCTCTTATTGAACTTATTCAAGGCATACTGTTCCCCATGTAATTGGGTTCAAAGAGGTCTCTAGTTAAATGGAAATCGCTTGCAGAATTCTTGTTGACAATAATATATATATAGATATTTAATAATGAGAGAATTCCTGTGTTATGTGTTAATAAACCTTCCTCAAGAACTTATACTCAAATGCTTGCAACTTGTGGATGAAACAAAGTTGATGGCCTTGTGCAGAGGAAGTAGCTTACTATTCCGACTTGCTCAACAAGTAGCTCCCGTAAACGTGAAAATGCACCAACGGAAATCATCTCCCATAAGTCGATTACCACATTGGATAGATAATAGCGGTCGTGAAGTTAGCATGACCCGATTTGTTAAAATGCCTTTTCCAAACTGTTCAACTCTAAAGTTGCACATATTCGATGTAGATCTCATCTTATGCCATATGAAAATTCCGGGATATCTTTCCAGAACCAAAATTGTATTGTACTTATCTCACTACGTGAGTGCCATTCCAGATTTCGATTATAACATAGAAGCTGTCATTGTTGCCTATATAGATACCAGACAACCCCACGGCAATCGTGGATTTGAAATGTTTAGGAAGTGTTTGGAAAATGACAGTAGATTCCCAGAGGGTTTATATACTTCTAATGGGCTAAAACTCATTGACATCCAAGTTATTCATAACTATAGACAATACTTCCCTTACATTACTGGGCTTAGGCTAAATTGGGAAGCATTCCCTTTGAGTGCTCTCCATCTCCTACCTAAGAACTTAACTTCATTTGATACTGTATTTGGAGATACACAATGGGATAGACTCTGCGATACTACACCACAACTTCCATCACAAATGCAACATCTACGCTTTATAAACCTAGTGAAAGGCTTTGATATATTGGACTTGCGTAATTCCAACTTGCGTAAAATTATCGTGGACTATCACCAGAATTTGTGCAAAATTTTATTCCCGAAGAGTGTCCATGAAATTGTTCTAGTTAGAGACTCAGACCAGTTTGACAACATAGTTAATATCAATCAAGAATGGGAGTATTTTATTTATTCGTTCAGTCTATTACAAAACTATTCCTGCTTAAAAATATTAACTTTGAATGTTGGGAGAATCACAAGCGAGATGGACGCACTCATAAGTGGCCATACTCTCCATGGACACTCCTGGCGAGTCGAATTCTCCGAAAAGGGGTCTCGGAACCCCATTGATTATCACTTTGTGTTACCCTCATGCTTAGAGGAACTAAACATCTGCGGTCATAGCATAGTCAAGATCAAATCAGATATTCAATTGCCACCAAAGTTGATGAAATTAGTATTACTGGAATTGGAAGCAGATGATTTGGAGGCATTTACTTTTCCGATCACTTTGAGTTCTCTAATTCTATACAGAGTGAAGACGAATCTACATGGACTTAGGATTCTGGAGCATTGTATTGAACTCTCGGGTGAGACCCTTCAGTACCCTCCAAAGACAATTGCTCCACTGTGGATATTCCAATACTCCTTCAATCATCTTTTCCGATGTCATCCCAGCCCCTATGTTGAGCTGTTCAATTCACAAGTTCTCGGCCTCGACATGCTCTGATATTGGGTCAAAATTGCGGAGTACTTTTTAGGAAGAAAGCAGCAATTCATGCATACATGTATGGGCATTTTAAGATACAGGAGGTAGTTACGATCTAAGGCTCGAATAAGCATATGTATGTATTGAATAACAGAAAATGACAACATATGATCAATGCTATAAACCTTTTGAAGACTTAGAAGGGGTACTAGATCGTCAAGTGGCTGGTAGAAAGCATCTTGCGACAAATTGGATTGTATTATCCGAGCTTTGAAACCACTGCAGGCCACTATCCAATCATCGAAAGCAGATAGAGGAGAAATTTGAACTAATCATCAATGAGCGATTAATTTTAATAGAAGAGAACTTGCTCTATCATTGTATTTGCTTTGAAGTGACCTAAAATTACTGTTGTATCTTAAATTGTGCCTTGGAGACTATTCTGAATCACCATATTCTTTATTTTGCAGCAAATGAAAAGGTTGGAGACTAACATCACGAACAAATCTATGTTGGACTTAAGTTCTTTATAGTTTATTATGATGTCATCTTGACTTTCATATTCTATTGGGATGTCCATAAGTTGAAGTAAGCCTGGGTTTGTCTTGATATATTTCCTGTCAATTGGAATTCCATTATTTGAGGCGTCATGAGCTTTGTGGTAGCCATTACATTCTAGGAATTCTTCGATCAAATAATTAAAGGCAATTTTAAATCTTGGGTTTGTCAAAAGGTTTAGTTGCACCAACATATTATTAATGAGCTTGTTCAATTCCATGTTAACCTTAGGAGGGTTAGCGAAGTATGATAGAAAAGTCTCCAAAAACATTCTACTGTACTGTGACCCATGATTGAAGTCAAAGAAGTTCCCCCGCATAGTAGAACATATTACTGGAAAGAAATCTGTGCTTAATGGCCTCTGGTGAAGTACTTTCATGCATTGAATTCGCAACTCATACATCTCAATAGGTTCAAATACTACAACAGATTCACTTGAGCTCTCATTGTCGTACCTTCCAAACAAGTAGTGGGCCATCTCTTCGTGACATTTTACTGTGACTTTCAATAAGCTTAAGAGTATATCTCTTTCTGGCGTCAGCTTCCACAAAAGATTAATGAACTCCAGAATCAATACATTTCCAAATATCTTCTTCACGAAAGGGGAGAGTTGCTTTCTAGAAGCCATTGTAAAAAGAATACTCTGAACCACAAATTGTTGTAACTTGCATGGCGTTGAATCCAATATTTTGTTCATAAACTGGGTTTCAAAGACTTCAAAGAAGTACCATCCCCAAGTCTCTGGGATTATCTCTAGCATAATTAAGAAGTGGTTTAAGTATTGTTCAAACCTTGTTGTAAGGCTAGCCCTATTTGAAAGTTCGTCGTCATTCTTAGGCAAACTAACCAGCTCAAATACTATTCCACTGAATATTTCCAATAATTTGTCTATGAACATATCTGCAAGGTTTGAGTTGTTCGCCAACCAACTCATGAGCAAGGCATTGCTCCTAGAGAGACTCAAAAGAGACTGTAAGTTCTCAAAGTGCAAGAAGTCTTCCTCCAAGAACACGAATTTGTGTATAAGATGATATATAGGTAGATACATGGACTTCGTCAAGATGATTTCTCTTCTGGCTTGTCTAGCTCCTCTCAACAAAGTAGTGACGTGTTGCTTCCCGTTTTCGTTCTGTATTTTCAAGAGCCAAATATCTAAGACGTCCGGGTGCAAACTGAAGATAAGGATTGAGTTAGAAACAAGCTTCTTAATGTATGTCTTCTGATATGGCTGTAAGTTGTTGTAGCTATCCAAGATAATTAGATATTCGCCCAATATTTGCGCCATAAAGAAGTTCACTTCATCATCAAATCGAGCACCTCTTTGGCCCAAGGTTATAGAGAAGGTGATCAACCGTTTGAACAATATTGTTTGCAGATTAAACAAGTTAACGTCGGTATTCTGGATCTGGATCCTGCTCAATGATAAGAAGAAACCACTTTTGATTGCATATTTTAAGATTTCTTCTTGGCTTTGGGAGTCTATATGCTTATTGAGTGTGCACAAATCCGAACTCAATGCTGATGGTAGAAGGAAGCGATCTTTGTCTGAAACACCGGAGTTCGTCTAAAAATGTGTCAGTACAGGTTTCTTCTTCATTATCCAGTACTAAATGGTATTCTTACGATTTCTATGAACTCTACCACTTTCTTCTGTGTTCTCCGCATCAATGATTGTACGCCTACAAGGTCAAGATAACCTCCATGTCTAACAGCAGCACTGCCATTCTCTTCAAGATAATAATAACTCTTCAGAACCATCTTCGGCTAAGGACGAGTTTTGGCTTTTTTTCTGCTTCTTTCCTCTCTTTGTTCCTCTTCTTGATTTCTACTTCCTATTCCTCTACTCTTAGCCGTAATACTCGAAACCGCTTCCAATCACGAATCTCTTTCAAAACCCTCTTTTCTCACCCAATCTGCTTTCTTGAAACAGACGGTTTTCTTTGCAGCCATTTTTGTAATCGTTATCCTGCAGATACCACTATGAAACATTAATCTTTTACAGCCATCCTTACTATATAAGGAAGTGGATCTGTCGCTTTTGCTGTTGTAGTAATGTGGACTTGTTCTGAAGAAGTGGTAAATACCTGATTTGTAGTGTTTTAGTATCTACTTTATTTTATAGTATTAGTATAGCAGTATATTATATAGTGATATATATTCGTGGTATAAATTGTATAGTATGTCTAAGAATATGGAGAGCAGTAGGCAGTCAACCTCCAGCGAGTCTGGTGTTGCAGCATTATCTAATCGGTACACTTACAACAAGTTCGGATCCAGAAAAAGACTCCTGGATCGACTTCCAGTTGCTCCGGCAAGTGATAGTTTGGATGGCGACGGGGGTCTTCCCAGCGAAACCAGGTCTCCAGGTGAAAATCGTAAAAAGGTGGCTTTCAAGGAGGAGAGGCAGTCAGTATTCATTAAAGATTTAGACTACAACAACCATTACATCCATACCGGCCAATCGCCAGTAAGTCAGATCCGGAATATCAAAAATCCAACTGAAGGATACCCAAAATTGAATAAGTTGCACACATTGAAGAAAGCACAGGTTGTCAAACACTCTACCAAGCCCTATGGTGTGAGAATCCGGTCTGATAGGATCATTCCTACAGTCAATTCGTGGATCGAACAGTATGGATTGAAATTTGACGTCATCATGATCGGAGCCTTGGTTGAAAACCAATTCATTTTGCCCTTGTTGCAATCTATTCCAATTCATAAATTGTGTTCCAAACCGGGATTTTTGTTTATCTGGGCTACTACGCAAAAGATTCTGGAATTAACTGTATTGTTGAGCAATGAAAACTTCAATAAGAAATTCAGAAGATCTGAAGAGCTCATATTCCTTCCAGTGGACAAGAATTCACCTTATTATCCAGCTGACAAAGGAGATGGATCCTTGTTACAAAAACAGCAATGGCATTGTTGGATGTGTATCACAGGAACCGTTCGAAGGTCCACTGACAACCATCTTATTCATTGCAATGTGGATACTGATTTACAGATCGAATCTCCAACTGACACTCGAAAGAATGCAGTCCCAGACTCCATGTATAGAGTTGCAGAGAACTTCTCAAACTCTAACAGAAGATTACATATCGTCCCATCAAAGACAGGATACGATATGCCCATCAGATTGAGAGAAGGGTGGGTTGTTATGGGCCCAGATGTCATATTGAATAACTTCCAACCTGCCGCTTACATCAAAGATTTGAACTCCTCATCTTTGCTACAGTACAAAACATATGCTAACGGCTTAAACAGTGTCTCCAACGCACAATACTTGGTACCTCAAACCGACGAAATCGAAGACTTAAGACCCAAGAGTCCCACCATCACTGGCAAAAAGCTCCAATCGCAACTTTAAACCATTTCAGCGTCCTCTACACAAAAGGAGAAGAAAAAGAACTAGTCTCAGTCTAGTAACATGTTAGTAAAATGTTATCAATATCTAGGTATCCTTGATAGTCGAATGTGATATCTAAAGTAGATGTCAGATAAATTGATGAATGTTGGAAAAGGTTGTTATCAGCATCGCCTAAACTAAGAGTGAGCTGAGTAAGGTTATCATCAGCAACAATAGAATATCAATTCGTCTATCTGGTAGTCCCTGTTGGTACATACAATTTGTAGAGTTTGCTATCTAATACTAGCACAATAGCTAAGAAGAAGAAATACTATATAAAATGCCTTAAATATAATCCGAAAATTTTTCATTCATCACAGTAAAGTCGGGTAAGTACTGTGTATTTATGTGTAGGTCAAGATTTGGTGAAGTTTGATAAGGGCTTAGCTGCAAAAGAGATGGGGCTATGAATGATGAATAAGGCCCTTTTAGAATGTCTACGTTTGTAATAACAATTTTAATAAAATGATATATATTAGTCTGCTCAAGCTATATATGCGACAACGAACTCAATGATATATAATCCTATTACGGAAAAAAACCAGAAAAACAAAAAAAAACCATTGGAAAGTGTTGTTGGGCCAGTTATATCAAGGGGTTTCTTGTAGAAGTATCCAACAAATAGCCAGAGATGGAAATTATGATTAGTCAATAGGCAACGCCCAGTTTTAATGGTTAGAAGTATCTAATCATTAGCCATCCAATGCCCTGGAAAGCCTAATTAGGAAAAAGAATCAGAATCAATGGGTAGAAGTATCTAATTAGTGGCCAGGGTTTTTCTTGAAGTATTGACTATTTAAGTTCTTCTTTATTTCATTGAACAGCAACAATAAATAATTTGAACAGTAGACTATTTCTGTCATATTGGAACCTGCAGCATTTGTTACCCATCATCTCGTCATCAACGTAACCATTTGTCACCAATAATCTACCAGAGATTATAGGATGAAGTCATCTCCTCAGAGGAAATTGCCTTACTTCCAAGATAAATGTTTCTCAAATTCATGGACAAAAACACTTCCTTATATAGTATTGGAGTTCTGGAGCATTTGTACCTATGACTCTAAAAGAGTGACTCATTGGATATTGCGACCCTCTCCTTATCTTAGTGTAGCCAGGAGTAACGCATGATATAATTATAATATTAGTCACCCACGAATTTGGATTTCAGGGTATCAGCCGTATCCCCCAACCTCTAGGCTATACATTGAGTGAGTTGTGATTTGAGTGTTCTTCAGTTTGAATTTTAAGTAGTTGATTATTGTATTTAGAGTTGTTTTGGCAAAAGTTCGAAGAAAATAGAACAAGTTAACGAAGAGAAATGGACATTTTCGTTTTACTACTTTTGGCAAGATTCAATAAATTTTGATATTCAAAAGCATCCACACATTTGACAAGAGGCAATAATATATTCTGAACCTATCTGTTATATCTATCTGAGTCTAAAGGATAGTCTTCGGTATGGTTTTTAAATAACATAATTACTGCGGTATGGATGTATATATTCCGCGCATGATAAAAATCACGTGATATAAACATGAAGAGTGGAGGTTGCTTTAAGCAATAAAACAAGAAATGGTTGCGTGGTCTAGTTGGTTATGGCATCTGCTTAACACGCAGAACGTCCCCAGTTCGATCCTGGGCGGAATCATTCTTTTTTCTCTTTTTGGTGCTAGATTGTTATCTTTGAAGCTTCTCTAGCCCCTGCAACTAATACGAGCTAATCTGGCAGTGCCATTGTTAGAGGCGGCATCAAAGCCTTCTGAGTGCATTTATGGATGCATTGTGGGTATTTTTTGTATTAATGGATCTTTCAATGGTATGTATGGGTGATGGCCTACGCTCAATGGTTAGTCTGAGGCAAAGATATAACCGTTAGAGAATTGTTAGAGGAGTACGATACGAGAAGAGTTTACACAGGTAAATAATAAGCTTAATTCCGAGCCATATAGTCACCCGAATATTTCTTTTGATGACGACTATGCAACCTTGTAGGAAGACGGTGGAGATTATTTATGTCACCAATTCGAGCTGATTAAACCACGAGGAATAATAAAGTCACATTTGTAATAATGGACATGTAATATCATTTTCCCCACCTGGTCCCCCTTCTCATTTCAACAAACGTCTTCGCAACCAGTGTACCACGGAGGATGTTGGTTTTGGAGCCATATGGGGCGCCAGAAATCGATCAAGTGTGGCCGTGGGAGAAAACGGAAAAATTCACTGATAAGATAAAGTTTGACTTCCCCAAACGGTGGGGGTGAAACGTGGAAATGGATAAATTAGCGAAAGATTTTAGTAGCCATTTAATAAGACTATTCACAGTTAAATAGAAATTGGAGACCATTCTGGTGACAAGACCTACATCCTTTGCGGGTCAACGGTACCTGGTTTTACGGAGGTGCATGTTTCCCCATCAACCGTAGGTTCCAGTCGCAGGGCATTTTATTAATCACATAAGCGGCTTAAGGCGGTGTGACGGAATGAATAGCGAAGGTATTTCCGATGATACCATGGTTACCGTAATATGCTGGAGCTACAAATACATTACGTGAGCCAGCGTCTCACGACGTAATAATCGCCAAGGCCGCATAACCGTTGGTCCCACAGTAGTCATCCCCCGACCTTCAACACTCACGGTGAGCGCTTTTTTTTGGGCTCTGGGGCCGACACGGTGAATTGAGTGTCGCTAGCGACTCGCTACGCAGTGAGACACGCTGCCGCGATAGGGAAGATTAGATCATCGCGGTACATCGAACGAAGAAAGCCGCGATCAGGCTGTACGGTGAAGGAACGAGAGAAGGCGGAGGGAGGGGGATTTTGGGGCACAGTAGATAGAGTAGGCACAGTAGAGAGAGTAGATTTAGCAAGAGCAGAGAATGGTGATTCTCTAGGCAGTGTTCTTATCGCTAGAGACTCCACGAAATGACTCTAGAAACGACAAAAATGGCGCAGAAACGACGTCACTGAGATTTATAGAGAGACTGAATTACGATTACAACTGGTGCAAGGAAGCGATAAATGCAATTACCGCAAATATTATACAATTACCAGCTTACCAGGCCTGGCCAGGCCAAACCATCATTACTTTTATCACGATTATTACTTTTTATTATATTTTCTAATTCACGATCTACTCTATTATTACTCATTTTCTACGACGTTTCTAAAACTTCTCTGCTACACCATCCTATACGTAACTTGGACCTTCTACCCTTGAGTTAGTCATTAAACGACTCCTTCCCCCCTCTCTCGCTCCCTGCACATCCCCTAGTTGCCTTCTCCGTCCCGATCAGGAAGCCCAAAAGAAACGCTTTCGTGCTGCCACCACTAAGGCGCAAATAGCCACTGGCACTAACACACTCCGAGACAACCTGGTTCTAACACTGGGTATCTGGTTGTGAATCTGTTCTGATTCTAGTGGTGATTCTGGATTTTTGGATTTCTGGATTTCTGGCTGGATCCGAGTCTCTTTTGTGTAGTCTCATTATCCTGTAACTAGTGTCGTTCCGTTTCCTGGAGTATTAATTATTAACTATAACCGGTTCTTCTTTCTGGTTACTACTTTCTTTTACGGCTCGTTCTCATTCCCGTTCTGTGTGAGACTTGAGGTTCTGAGACTGAGCGGTTAAAGAAAGAACGTTTTGTTCGTTTATTCGTGATTCTTTCTTTGTTATTCATTGTTACTCGTTCCTAGTTGATAAAAGATTACTTTTCTGGTTTTTTTGTGTGTTCCTTGTTCTGTCGTCTTTGATCTCTCTTTTCTTTTCTTGGATTAGGGTTTTACTAAGGACGTCTTTGTCATAAACGACTCGCTGCAAGCTTAATAATTGGGATCGACTTGGATTAGGAATTTATTTTGAATTGGAGTTTGCTCTTCTTCCCGTTGATTAAGTTCCTCCTGTTCCTTCTGTTCTTTCTGTTGCATTCCATTCTTGTTCTGCTCCGTGTCTCATCTGATCTCTTCCCTTTGCATTTCCTGGTATCATCTACCACCACATCCAAACCAACGTCCGGTATTAGATCCACATCCATATCCAGCTCCGGCTCGCCTTGATCTCAATACTATCGCATCGGCTTCAAAGCCACATCTTTCATCCATACAATAATCAATAAGACACCTTCCACATGGACCTTCCGGCCCCATATAAGCTTCTCCTGGTGTTACAGGATGAAGTGTCCCAAACTCTTACCCTTCATCCCCAGATAGCCACGTTGAACCAACTTTTCCTCAAATGCCTTAAAGAGCCTCGTTACCAAGCGCCACTCACCATCGTGGAGTTATCGTCATTATTCAAGAGCTTCTATCGTGATCTCAACTCTCTCATCATCAACATATTCACCCTGTCTAACCTGACAAAGAAGAGCCTTATCGCCAACTCGGAATACTTCAATGCCAACCCTAAAGTGTTCGATTATCTCCTTGCCATAGCCAACTACAGCACGTCTTCTATCAAGCTCCTTAAGCGCTCAGACAACGACGCCCTCTACCAATTGAGAATATTCAACTACTACAAGTTTTTAACTGTGGCAGAGTCGATAGAAGCTACCCATTTGAGTCTCTTCAACTCCATCAACATCGGTGAAAATGTGACGTTATACGACAAGTTATTCCGCTTCGACCAGAAGGATATCATATACCAAGAGTTTCTTGAAGAGAAGCTCGCATCATTAAGGGGTCTTGAGCTCTCGTTCACTTGCTTCGTAGATAAAGATGTGTCCAGCCAGGACAAGATCGTGCTGTTCCTAGAATCGCTCAGCGAAGAAGATTTAGCTCCAATCCAACAGAACATTTCAGACCTCAATACAGTGAATGTCACCCCGTACCTGAAACTCAAGAGCATCGTTCTTATACATAAGAACCTCATCAAGCTTTATGTCAAGGCAGGCTTCAAGAATAGCCAGATCAACAATGATCTTCTACTTCCTTCCCTCATATATCTTATCATTTACAAGCTTTCAAGTCGTGACTTGTACTTGAATTTCTTGTTCATCCAAAACTTTGCCAATTTGTTCGAGCCATACAGAGTGGAGGTATTTCCCGTAAATCTTAACTCATCATACTACCCATCGCCAGAGAAAACAGTTCTATCCACTAAATATAGAATCTGCAACCTCTATGAATTGCTTAACTTGAACGAAACTCAGGATCAGCCTCAAATACTGGAGCATTTGGGAGGTGAAGATTTGAATTTCTTCGATAACGATAAGGATTTGATTCACTATTTGGCAGAAACATACATGAATACTGGTGAGTTGCATTACTATTTGACGAACTTTGAGGCTATTATAGTGTTCTTGTCGAATATCACTATTTCTGAATTACTTGTGAATACGGAAGTTCAAGAAAAAGACGACGTACTTGAAGAAGTAGTTAATGGTAACACTGATGAGCATAAAGAAAAATCGGCGAAGAGCAATGGGAGCAGCAATGGTAGTAAATATGACAAGCTCCTCCTAGCACCTATCTCGAAACTTGTAGATGAGGAGCTTCTTTCACACTTCCAGTTCCCTGATGGAAAGCTTAATGACGAGATAACGGCCAAGGAAGAAGTGGAGAAACAGCAAAATAGATCGAGATCTTCGTCCTTGATGAACACTATCAGTAGTAGAATCAATGAAACCAGATCCAGGTCTAACAGTTCTATCATGAATACACTCAAAGCCACCAACGTCTCAGCATTGAAAGAGAGTTTCCCAACTCTCTCATCTCCACCAGATATCGAGGCAGCCACTACGTCAACAAGCGACTACATTGACTCTGAAAATACGGGTTTTGCAATGATGAGAAATATATTAGGTCGTTTTGGATCAGTACTGGTAGCCCTGTTCAAGTCTCCGACAGAGGAGCACCACCCACTTTCGACTGTACAAGACCAGGAATCAATGAGCGATGACGTATCTCTTTCATCGCTGTTGTTGCAGAAGCGGTCCAATACTTTGATTAGTAAATTGTCTCCTAATCATTCAAGAACAAGGTCTCTGTCATTGGAGAACTCAAATAGTAATGGAAATGGAAATGGAAATGCATTCCTTAACAATCATTCTTCTAGTAATAAGAGGAATTCGATTACTGCTAAGCTTACAAATGGCGTGTCGGAGTTTATGACGAAGTTGAACTCGGCACAGCAAGGTTCACAATTGCAAACTTCTATTAACAAGAATATCTCTAACAGTTCTTTACACTCCTTAGAAGGGGGTGAGCTGACAGATGCATTACCATCATTACTGAGAAGACCCGACTACATACGTAGCAGAACTGCAAGTATCCAAATTATGGATAAGTTCTTCAACAACATTAGTGCAAATTACCAACAGCTGCAGCTGCTGCAGCAGCAGCAGAGGATGCCATCGCTATCTTCTAATAGCGAAGAAGTGATGGTAACCCCAGAGGAGTTGATCAAGTACCAGCGTGTAGATTTTGAGAGCTTGACCATCAAGGATTTGAGAATTATTAAAGGCTATTATGATCAGCTTTGTGACTTGATTGTTCCACTGCCCAGTGCCAATTCCAATGGAAAAGCCGAGCGTAATGGGTCTATAGATGGCATTTTCAGAACCAATACTAATGGTAAGGTCAACGATAAATCTAACGACGAAATTTCTAACGATAGCACCAGTCTTTAGCCGATGCTGTGCACAATATATATATAGAGCATTAATGTACGTTGATAGCGTATTTAGCGAACTTTTGTGTAGCAATAATACGATTTGCATCCATAAACCACAACCCTTCTCAATCTCCATACTCTGTTTGCACCCAGCACTTTCCTTATCCCCACCAACTGCAACCATCGCGATCAGTACTGCACACAACACATCGGAGTTGTTCCAGAAAAATCTACCCGAAATGACAGGTTTTGGCGTCATATAGTGTATTTAATGTATGGCTCTTTCCCCATTATTCAGAGTAGGGCTGTCTTTCTGTTCTTTACTTAGTTATATCTTTCTTAGGAACGAGTTGGTTATATTAGGACCACACATTGGCATTAGCATGGTATGACATATGATTTCTTCCGGAAGAAAACATGGCAGATCTTCGGAAGATTTGGTGTCTGATCTTCAAGATGGGAAGAGAATAAAGCTCGATAATCTCTTCAGTGGGCTTTCACTTGCTGAGGAGAATAGCAATGATTCGGACCTGGATACGAAAACAAACACCAGGCCAAAAGTGAACTTCTTGGATGAAGAGTTCATAATCAACCCTAAGGTTGAGTCCTATTCGGTGTTTAAGAAGCCAACCAGTAAAACTAAGACGTCAGCAACTGGAACAGGAGCGCACTTCAATGACTATATAACCGAGAAGCTAATCTTTCATTTCAACGAAGAGTTGGCCAAAAACTTCCAAATAATACCTTGGTACGATTATAGATTCCTTGTGATATACAGATTCCAACGATGGGCAGTGAAGATGTTCAACAGGTTCACCAGAGAATACAGCAAAAGGCATGGAATCACCATCAGACCTATTCGAGTTTACGACAAGATTCTCCAATTGATAGAAGAGAATAAGTTGACTACGAAGGACCTTTTTAATATTCTACTCCAGGAGAATTACTTGGAGATGGTACGACTTGACAAGAAAAAGATGACTCGACAGCAAGCGAAGGAGCGTCTGCAATTGGAGGAAGAAGAGGAGATGGTGAATGGTCTAGGATATGATTACTGGGACAACTTGAAGTTTGACCTGGATTTTGATATGATGGATTTACTGGAGCCAACCAGAAGCAGACCCAATGTACGACATCAACAGAAGGTGGTGGAATTAGTCTCAGACGAGTCGGACATGGAGATAGAAGTAGAAATGGAAGAGAATGCAAGGCGGGCCATGGAGTCCAATTACGGTTCCTATTACTCAGGTTAATGGACATTGAATTATAGAACCAATGTTAACCCAAGATACAGATACTTTGATATAGGGACCCAGTTCCGATGAATAGCAGACACAGAAGTATATAAAACCTTACCTGCTAGTAAGAAAGACATCCCAAGAAGCATTATGATAGATACAAAACAAATGTAAATAAGTAAAATTGAAGATTCTTGAAAGACAGCCAAGCTAGCTTGGCTTGGTGTATTCATATATCATATACTACTTTGCAAATATTAAATAATTCTTATTAATTCAAAGAAAATGAGAGATTATCATATTTAAAGATAATGAACCAGAGTGCTTCATAGACCACAAACGAATCATCTGCTAATTTATCTTCATTTTGTACGTATTGTAATAATAATCATGATTATTACATTTAGTAAATAAACGATATAGATATCCCGATAATTAAAACATATGACAATCTACAAAGTAATCAATGAAAACTATACCCATACTACTCCACTATGTCATATGATTATATATATACTTTTCAATTGCACTAACCACACATAATTATTACACCTTACCTTTTCGTATACTTTCATATCTTATCATATCTTATCATATCCTATCATACCTTATCATATCATTCCATCTTTTATTATTATGATATCTATCATATCTTATCATAATGTGGAGAAATCACTTGAATCATACCATGACTCACGAGTCATGTATATAGGTTTGTCGCTTGCTGATATAATCAGATAAGACAGTGACCAATGCTACAGGAATAAGTTAATAGATGTAGATAAGACACTTCTTTTATGGTAGTTATTGACTTGCAAGCACGCTTCTTCATCTCCTCGGATAGAAGCCATACACAAGATGGTTTCAATAATAAATCTTCCCCACGAAGTAGTGGTGAAGATCTTCAAGAACTTGTCTCCCGGCGAAACATCACTGGTCATCGAGAAGTTGAAGTCAGACGATGCTAGCCACACCAGATACGTGGACTTGTTGATCCGGTTGCTCTACCAGAGACTATTCAATGGAAAACTCATGATAATAAACGAAGAGCCAAACCAATCTTTTGAATATGATACTTTGTTAACAATAGACTCGTTCGAAGAGCGGTTTTCTGTGGAGAACTACGAGAACTTGTTGTTTCAAGAAATAAGACCAAACTACGTGGAGGTCAAGTTCACCCGTCAAGTCAACGATTATAACAACTTCATCAACAATTTATACAAATTTTACAACTTATTAAGCAGAAGTGATGACGAGGAAGATGTGAGACTCTTAAAGTACTTTGAAACCAAAATCCTTCAATTGAATTTCTACACTGATGGAAATCTCGTCTTGATTGAGAATCCAACGTCTTTATCAACGATAATAATTAAGATACTCATCAACTTGGCCAATAATAAGAATCTCACATTCAAGATGATGCAATTTACGATAAAATCAACCGATGTCGGTAAGCTTTATATTTCACAGTGGAGTCAGTTATTGAAGAATTTCGTGAATCTTGAGATGCTAGATCTCTCGAATAACATTATCTGCTCAGATTATGAGGAGTCTACGGATGTCATAGCAAATTCATTCAAATTGCCTTTGAAACTAAAGACTTTGATTCTAGACCACAATGTTTTACGATATGTTTCGAGGGCTATGATCCAGAATTTGCCCAAAACACTTGAGGTTCTTTTGTTGAACAATAACAAGATTACCAAAGTAGAGTATTTCCCGATGGCAGAAGACTTACCGAATTTGAGAGCGTTCCAGTTGAACTTCAACTCACGTCTAGCTACATTGGACCCGAAGATCTTTGAAAACCATGGCACCAAGAGCTTCATTCTCCAAGTTCGGGGTACATGTCTTGATGATAGGACGATTCAACGGTTGAGGGGTGTTGCACGGGCACACAATTTCTGGCTACATGTGTAGAGGACATAGAGAAGGAATTTCGGGAATAGGCGGATTAAGGACATTTCGGGGGCCACAACAAGAATTGTGGTGAAGGGGTTATGCTTATTCTATTAAAGAAGGCTGATAACTAAGCCTCAGCCCATGGAAGAGATAATGGAAGATAATAATGTATGAACAATTAGACTGCGAAAAAACGATCAGCGTGAACTGTGGAGAGATAGTGAGAGTGATGAACAAGAGAGACGACTTAATGAATAAAAAGATCACAAATCACAGGAAGGGACCAGTATTTCTTGGGAAGGGTACAATTCTGAGATTTATACATACACATACCTATAATATGATATAATATAATATACAATATACTATACAATACATATATATATATATATATATATGATTACATCTACTATGATTTAAGTGCCAACACCGCGCTGCGAATTTTTTAACTATGGAGATCGTTAACTATGGAGATCGTTAACTACGGAGAAGACATTGAGACACAGAAAGAGCAAATAAGCATTGTAGGTGAGACACTGAGGTGAGAGACTGAAGGCGAGATAAATACTTGACTCAATAGTCTTTTGTATCATATTATATATATACCACCTCTCTTAACTCATTTGACTTATATGTACATATGTACATATACACAAAAATACATTCAAGTACTAATAACACACAACTTATCGTATAGTATATCCCAACCCATCCATTCATTATCATCTTCCCTTGTACCTCCTCCATTCATTATCATCTTCCCTTCTACCTCCTCTACTCTTCACATTCTTCCTTCCTTCCACAGTTAAGGCTGCCGCCTGCACACACTCCCCTCACTTTTCTTCTCCAAAATCCCCAACAGTCCAGGTCGGTCCGGATCTCGACTTCTGTCAAAACCGAATCTCGCTCACACTAAGAACTATACGGCGGCTAAAGAAATTGAATTAATTACTGTTTTATTATACACTAGTACGGTTAAAAGCCCTTAGATCTGTACCAATTGCTCTCGAACTATGATAGGCACAACCAGAATACTCCTACTACCGCATGCGTTCAAAGTGGCACCCAGGAGTTCGCCGTATTTCCAGGTTAAATCAGCTATCTTCACCCGCTCTCTAAGCAGTTGTCGATCCAGTAGAAACAGCTCTAGAGCACCAATAACACCCAACGAAGGAGGTATAGTGATACTGAAAATAGCCCCAAATGCTGTTAGACATCGTTATGGTGGGTTAATCAATATACATTTGCTAGCAAGAAGATTTGCTTCTTCGACCTCACATAACGGAACCTCTAACCAAGCTACATCCAAGTCTAATCAAGAGAAAAGTCAGGAAACGAACGAATCCGAATCACAGACTTCGCCAAAAGATGACCCAAAACCAGAATCGCTTGGGAAAGAGATCATCAAGTTACTCAAACTTGCAAAACCAGAGTATGGACTCCTAGCATTTGCGTTGTTCTGCCTTGTGGTGACATCAGGCGTTTCCATGTCCTTGCCTTTGTTCATTGGTAAAATCATAGATACAGTCAAGCCAGCAGTGGGCCCAGATGGCGAAGAAGTTAAAGTAGTAGCAACAACTGAGTCTGGACTAATCTTAGGCTTGGAACCATACCAATTCTACACTGCTCTTGGTGTATTATTCACTGTAGGAGCTGTCGCCAACTTTGGACGTGCCTACCTTTTAAGATCCGTAGGAGAGAAACTCGTAGCTAGATTGAGATCTCGTCTTTTCCTGAAGATTTTAGCCCAGGACTCCTACTTCTTCGACATCGGTCCCACCAAAACGGGCATGAAGACTGGTGACTTGATCTCAAGAATTTCCAGTGATACTCAGATCATAGCCAAAACTCTCAGTGGAAACATTAGTGATGGTGCGAGATCTATTATTAGTGGTTTTGTCGGTTTATCGATGATGTGCTTTGTGTCGTGGAAATTAACTCTCTGTATGAGTTTGATCTTCCCTCCTCTCATGGTGATGTCGTGGATATACGGTCGTAGAATCAAGGCATTGTCAAGATTAATCCAGGAGAATATTGGAGCCATGAGTAAAGTCACCGAGGAAAAGTTGAATGGTGTGAAAACTATTCAAGCATTTTCTCAACAGCAACTTATGGTCCATGAATACAATCAAGAAATCAAAAACATCTTCAACAGCTCTATCCGAGAGGGTAGGCTCGCAGGAATATACTATGGGTTTAA
Organism: Scheffersomyces quercinus; assembly: GCA_030556775.1. Lineage (NCBI taxonomy): Eukaryota > Fungi > Ascomycota > Pichiomycetes > Serinales > Debaryomycetaceae > Scheffersomyces > Scheffersomyces quercinus. The sequence goes on along the minus strand of JAKTUQ010000006.1, from coordinate 399,241 downwards.
TGGTTTTCTAGGAAATGTCACGCTTATTGGCTTACTAGTAGTAGGAACAAAGTTAATCACTGCGGGAGAGTTATCTATTGGTGATTTGTCCAGTTTCATGATGTACGCAGTATACACTGGCAGTTCTGTGTTCGGCTTGGGTAACTTCTACACGGAGTTGATGAAAGGGATTGGTGCGGCAGAGAGAATCTTTGATTTGATCGACTATAAGTCACATATCCCTATTCATCTTGGTAAAAAGGTTGACAATCTTCATGGTGATATCCAATTTAGGGATGTCAAATTCGTGTACCCTTCCCGGATAGAATCCGTCATTTTCCAGGACTTAAATTTGACAATCGAGAGGGGCCAGAATGTATGCATTGTAGGCCCCTCAGGTAGTGGTAAATCTACTATTTCACAGCTTTTACTCCGCTTCTATGACCCTGCTCAAGGAAATGTTTTAGTTAATGGTCATGACATTCAGGACTTGAACTTGAACTTTTACAGAACGAAATTGGGCTACGTTCAACAGGAGCCTTTACTTTTCAGTGGTACTATCAGAGAGAATATATTATTTGGTAAAGAAGATGCCACTGATGAGGAAATAGAGGAAGCATTGAGGTTAAGTAATTCCGCTTCGTTTGTTAACAATTTACCTGAAGGTATAAATACCAAAATCGGGTCTTCTACAAGCACTCAATTAAGTGGAGGCCAGAGGCAAAGACTCTCATTAGCAAGAACTTTGATTAGGAGACCTAAGATATTGATTCTAGACGAGGCAACTTCTGCCTTAGACTCTATAAGTGAAGAAATTGTCTCCAAGAACCTCAACCACTTAAACAGACATGAGAATGTAACTATCATTTCCATAGCACACAGGTTGTCTACAATACGGAATGCCGATCGTATCGTTGTTTTGAATCATGACGGTGACATCGTGGAGGACGGTAAGTTTGAAACTTTGTACCGTAATCCAGGTAGTGAATTTAACAGATTGTTACAAACGAACAGTCTTGAGTAGACTTCTACTCCACTTAGATTTCAAACTTTGCCACCATGGGCCTGCCAGTTATGGACTTTAGCAGCCATTATGCATATGGCATTGTGCGCCAGAAAAGTTTAGTCCGAACTTCGCATATGATGGCTTTTATATAGCCGTCAAATTTTCATTGTACATAATAGAACGTAATTGTTCAACTCCTATCGCCATGCCAATAAGATGTACTGGGATGAGTATTCAATCCAGTTGGCATCTTGGCAGTCTTCAAAATATATTCTTGTAATTATACCGACTCCCATATTTTTTTGTAGGCTTTCCTAACAAGTATTGTACGACATGGACAGTTGTTGCGGTCGGAGTTGCTGCAGTAGATTTTACGACAAAACCCTAATTCCACGTCTGTCGTTACTACTGCAATTATTCCCGTGATATCGCATTGTTTCGCTTGTGTACTTGGGTCGTCATGAAAAATCACATGCATCGAAGAACAGAGTGGTTCCATTTCATGAGCAGGGCCTAGTACGTGAGGACTTCGATGGAAATGGAAGTATGGCGGTCAACGTAAGTAATATTATGTTGTTCCATGACCATGCAAGTGCACATGTTGTTCCACTGCTGCAAGAGCCGAACGGCGTGAGCGATAGAAAACGGCAAATTCACTGAAATGCTTTATATGTTCACATTGGTGAACGGAGAATAGAGAACCGTCTATGAATTTGATGTGAGTAAGAAGACAAGGAAGAACGATAACAATCTACGTATGTGCCGATCTTACCGACTTTTGCAAGTCTTCTGACTAGAGCCCTAAAGCCATTGGCATTATACTGGTTCCCCTGATTTTTAAGTTCCTGCCTCTTTCTATGCTGAGGCGGCTGCAAGTATTTTTTTCTCCGGTGAGGAGGAGCAATCACAGACATCTAATCTTAGTTGGTACAAAAGCAATTGACAGTTAGTATGAGGTGATATCGAACCTTGGCTTGAGATAGTGGAGGTAGGCGCTTTACACATCAAAGAATGACCACACTTCAACGATGAAATACTGTGATATTCTGGCCTTGACCACTCCGTATGAGCCATAAACGGCATACGGGAGAAGTTGCATATTGGATGCAATCTCGATATTATATATGTATGATTGAAAGCACAAACCATAATAAAAGTCTATATCCGGAATCGTGTTAACGGCGTAAGTGTTTAACTCCATGACATACGTAGTTTAAGTCGATGGAAATACCACGTCAATAGGCTCTCTGCTGGACCTACTGTAGCTCACATCCTCTACCCACTTGCCGCCACCAGCGCCACGTCCTTCCCTTTTTCACCTCGCTAATTTCATCACAGGGATCTGCTGCTAAAACCGTTAGACGCCCGAACACTGAGACCTTTCTAGTACGAGATTACGTAGTATTCTCGTTACGGTGATTTCTCTTCATTATTGCTAGTATACTTTGTATCATTATTTGTATCAGTATTATTATTATTATTATATTTATTATTTTCCTATTATTATTAGCAATTGCATTTTGTACCTACTTCCTTTGCTTCTTTCCACTGATAACATTATATATAAGGATTCAATATCATCATCTGTATAATTATTTAATATTTATCGGTATTATTATTATTATAATTACTATAGTTTATCTTAATATTTTTGTTCTTAACCTTTTGTTCTTATTTAATATCAACGACTCTATTCTTTTGCCGCCAGTGCCGCTTCTACTTACTATCTTCACCATCTTCTTCCGACTATATTTCTGCTTCAACAATTCCTAACATTGTCTACCTCACCAATACCGACATAGTCTCCTCCAGACACAAGCAAAACCCAAAAAATGACACTGTCCGCTGAATCGTCCCCAAGAGAAGTCCGTCATTCAACCGAGTCGAACCGGCAGGACCCTCTGACCTCATCGGTCCGAGATGGCACTTCTCTCATCAAGAAGTTCACCCAGGCGCTTATTCCACCGCTCCAAGGCACCTTGGCCTATCTCCACTCTACACCCGTCTCCGAAGACGAACTCTCCGACTACGAAGACAACAGTCACAACATCATCACCAAGAACCTCCGCAGTGAAACTACACGCCGACATCGGAACAGTGGGAGCAGAAACAGCTTCCACCGAAATCGAGATGAAGTAGCAACCGATATTAAACCCACAAAACAGCATAGTGATGACCATACTACCGATGATAAGACGACCGCTCAAGGTACCGCAGTACCCCACAATAAGAGCTCACTCTCCAATACCAACAAGACTCCGAATTCTTCTAGAAACAGTGGAGAAGACGAAGAAGAAGACTTCGCTGATCTCGTAGGCGGAGTGAGGCCCGTTAGCTACTTCTTGAATATGGTGACCACGACTTCAATATATTCCGGAATAGGATCCATCTCCAAGTTGCTCAAAACATATGCTTTAGAAGATCCCAAAGAACGCAGACACAAAGCACATCACTTAAGCCATAAGAGACTAACCAAGAAACATGGATCTTTAGTTGGTTATGGCTTGGTGGATACCAGCGAAGAAGAATCGAGTACAGAGGAAGAAACTGACGACGAAGAAGTAGAACATCGTCATCATGCACAATTGGCCAAGTTACATGATTCACCACTGAAGGTATCAATTCACTCTGCCGTTGAAGAAGAAAATAAGAAAAGTGAACGTAAGATAACGTCTACCGAATTGCATCATGGAGAAGCTGGGTTACTCCCAGCCATATCTGTCCAACCAGATTTAAATAACCACCGCGTGGAGAAGCCTGCTCCCACAAAGACTACAACTACTGCAATGGAGACCGATACTGCCTCAGCAACGTCGGCTTCAGCTACATCCACTTCAACAACTATTTCTTCGACAACTAGTTCCCCAATTCACCCAACTAAAAGCTATCAAGCAACAAGTACATCTTCAACATACATAAACCAGACCAAATCATCAGCACTGCCAGCTATGGATGCAGTTTCGCCCAAGAAAGCGGTATTTTCTATAGTAGCCGATTCTACTTCAATGTCTAATACGCCTTCACATGGAGAATCGGATACAGACAGAGGTGATGTTTCTACGATAGCATCTTTTAAGTCGGCTCAAGGTGATGAGACTACAGAAGCTCAAGCTCAAAGCCCTTTGGCTGCCATTAAAGAATCAACATCCAAGGTGTCACTACCAGAAAAGTATCTCAAGGACTCTAAGCCATCCAAGGCGGAAGAATATAGTCCTGACATACCGCCTGTGAATGCCACTAAGCTGCACCCTGGATTGCAACGCAACGCTAGTTCTATATCTACTGAATTCGGGGATAGAAGTACCATTAATTCGTCTACTACTACATTTGTGACCAAACGGACCACCTTCCAACAGTCAATTCTTGACAACTTGGACCCAAGCTTGATTAAAAAGGGCCTTCTTGTGAAACTAAAGGGAGAAGATGGTGGTCATCATGATGCGGAGAAGTTACGATTAAGCATAGCTGATAAGTTGCAAAAAGTATTTGATTTAAGTGATGACGACTATTTCTATGGTAATTATAGCAGTTGGTTAATCAAAGATGTCTTGTTGCAGGGCCATTTATACCTCACCAGGGAATGCATACTCTTTTTTGCCTTCTTACCCAAGCGTTATTCTGTTCACCTGAATTCAGAGGATAACTTTGACGACTCTAATAACATTATCCAGTCCGGTACGTTGGGTATGAAGACAGCTAAATATGGAGATTCGCTCTTTACAACGGTATTAACGCACAGATACTGGGCAATTTTGAGACCTGAGACTTTAAGTATTTATAGCTCTTCGACAGATCTTTACTTCCCTCACTCTGTGATAGACTTGAAATCTTGCATCCGAGCAGAAATAGTAGATAGAGACAAATCGGAGATTGTGAAGAGCTCTCCTCCCAGAACAGGCTCCTTCTCAGGAACGGGTGCTAACACTCCTAGATACCATCGGGATTCAAATGAGATTAGCGATGAGGAAATGGAGTATTCAAATGTCTTGGCTCAAGAAGCTACAGCAGTGACTGAGGACAACGCGGAAGGAGTCTCTGGAGGTGTATGGGTCCGCCTATTAACTAAGAAGAAAACTTACAAGTTCTACTGTGACAGTCTTTTCTCTGCAAGACAATGGTGCAATAACATAACCAAACTAATTTTCCAATTAAACAATGCAAACGAAGGTGACGAGGTCTTGATCAAAATCCCAATGGAGAATGTGGTTGACTTTGGCAAGAACAGCATCTTTGATATGCAAGGTGTTGATATAAAGGGAATGGAGGATGAGATTCCTCTCTGCTTAAGTATCCTGTATTTCAGTGGAGACGATACCGAAGAGAAAATCCTTTCATCAAATAAAATGAAAAGAAAACTTATGGGATTTGATGTGGGTCGGAAGAAAACTCAAGATGGAAAGATTCCAACTATTCATGACTTGGGAGTTGAGCTGATCTACTTCTTATTCTTCAGAGATGGTTTCGATTGTTTGGAAAAAATCAGACAAGTGGTCCAAGATCATAAGAGGTATACGGATGATCAGGCGGAACTTTCCAAAACCAAAGTATCCAAATCAGACAAGTTCATAGACAAGGCTAAGAGGATATATAAGAAAGATGGAGAGATGAAGCAAGCGAAGAGTTTTTCGACATTATCGTCATCGGACTACTCAAATACCATTGTCAGTCAAATAGCGTCCATTAATAATCGGTCGACACCATTCTCGGAGTTATCTACTGCAAGTCCTCCACGGTCAATCTCCCCTACCCTAACGAGCATTCCTGGAGGCATTAAAATGAAGCGTATAGGAAGAAGCTTATCAAGCCCTGCAAAGATATTCTCAACGAAGAAATCGATAGGCGAACTGCCTACTCTGTGCACTAGATCCATTTCTGATCTCACGGAGCTGGCAATTGGATCTCCATCTTCAGATCTTTCACTCTCTCCTTCACAACAACTTAGTTTACCGAAGCCGCTTACTATTGCAGGTCTTAAGAACATGCAGATGTCGTTTGAGACTTCGCATAAAGAATTAGACCTCGAGGCATCCAGGTACAAGCAAGGTGACTCAAATAACAGTGGGCGGGCATCTGTATCTCGTACTCTGTCTTCGAATTCAATAGTGGAAGCAGGCGGTGCGAAATCTATTTCCATCCCTGGCCCTTGGAGTTTAAGAGACCCTTCTGAATACAACGGTGACATGAAGCAAACAAAGCTAAATGCAATTGGCAAGAGTATCAAGGCTTTGTCAAATGTTAGCAATAAATGGTCAGCATATCCAGCCCATTTCGTTGAAAGTGGTGCTGATGATCCATACTATGTGAAAGACATCGGTATCCGAGAATCCACAGAACACCATTACCAAGAACATTTCTCCTTAAATCTGGAAAAGAAGCTTGTCGCAACTTACTACGCCCATTTACAACGTTCGATTCCAGTGTACGGCAAGGTATACTTTGGAGATACAATTCTTTGTTTCAGAAGTTTGTTGCCAGGAGTTTCAACTAAAATGATTTTACCGTTGACTGAGATTGAAACATGTTATAGAGAAAAGGGATTGAAATTGACCTACTCAGGTTTGGTTATTGTGGTTCATGGTCAAGATGAGTTGTTCTTAGAATTCAGTTCACAGAAAGCAAGAGATGACTGCGAAATGACTTTATTATCTGAATTGGAAAAACTTCATGGCAACGAAACATGGGCACCAAGTCCACATCAATGGGGGCAAAATTATGAGTTAGAGTTGTCTAAGACTAGATTAATGAATGGACTCGACAAAACAAAAGTTCCTTCTTGGAGTGAACTGGATTTGAAGATTGCTAACATGAAAATTGCACATGCAAGAATCAAGATGTTTGAGGATAAAATTAATGCTGCAGCTGGTTTGGATATTCCTATTATCTTGGAGGACTCTCCAATTTTCAAGACAGAGGTTAAACCATCTACGTCATACAACTTTACTTTATTAACCATTGGATCGAGAGGTGACGTACAACCTTACATAGCATTGGGTAAAGGCTTGATGAAAGAGGGCCATAATGTGACTATTGCAACTCATTCAGAATTTGAAGAATGGATAGTGAAACATGGAATGAAGTTCAAGGCAATCTCAGGTAACCCTGCTGAATTAATGTCTTTGATGGTCACTCATGGTACTATGTCAGTAGCCTTTTTAAAGGAAGCTTCCTCTAAATTCAGAGGGTGGATTACCGAACTTTTAACTTCCAGTTGGGAAGCCTGCCAAGGTACTGATATCTTGATCGAGAGTCCCTCTTCAATGGGTGGAGTTCATATTGCAGAAGCATTGGGTATTCCTTACTTGCGAGCATTCACAATGCCTTGGACGAGAACCAGAGCTTATCCTCATGCCTTCATTGTACCAGAGCTGGGAAAGGGTGGTTCTTACAACTACTTGACGCACGTTATGTTTGAGACTGTGTTCTGGAAGGGAATTTCTGGCCAGATCAATAAATGGAGAGTGAAGGAGTTGGGCTTGCCTCGTACGAATTTGTTCCGTATGCAACAGACAAAGATTCCTTTCATGTACAATGTGTCACCTACTATTTTCCCTCCAGCTGTAGACTTCCCTGATTGGGTAAAAGTAACCGGATATTGGTTTTTAGACGAGGGTGCAGCTGAAGATTACGATCCACCAGAAGAATTATTAGAATTCATTGAAGAAGCCGCCATCGAAGGAAAGAAGATTGTTTACATAGGGTTTGGATCCATTGTTGTCAAAGATGCTAGAAGTTTGACGACTGCTATCGTTGATGCTGTTTTGGATGCGGACGTCAGATGTATTTTGAATAAGGGATGGTCTGATAGATTAACCAAGGATAAAACGCAACCAGAAATTGAATTGCCTCCAGAAATCTATAACTCTGGAGCTATTCCACACGATTGGTTGTTCCCTAAGATTGATGCTGCCGTTCACCACGGTGGCTCTGGAACTACTGGAGCCACTTTGAGGGCTGGATTACCAACAATCATTAAACCCTTCTTTGGTGACCAATTCTTTTATGCAAACAGAGTTGAAGAGATCGGTGCAGGTATTGGCTTGAAGAAATTAAATGCGAAGTCCTTAAGTAAGGCCATTAAAACTGTCATCAGCGATATGAAGATTATTGAGAAGTCAAAGAAGATTAGTGATAAGATTAGACGTGAGAACGGTGTTATGACAGCAATTGAGACAATATATTCTGAGTTGGAGTATGCCAGAAATTTGATAGCCGCCAAACAACAGCACAACGAAAACTACAGACTCCACACCCAACCATTATCTGGTATGCAAACTCCAGCTTCGCATGACAGTGACTCTGAGGATTACACTGATGACAATGATGATGAGTTTGATGAAGACGATGACTCTGATGAAGATGAAGACGGTTCAGCCGAAGATACTGATGAGGATAATGACGATGATGACACTGATAATGAAGTAGTGAAGTTGACGTCTACAAATGCCGATGATGAAGAGAGTGAAGATGACTTGGATCTTGCCTCTCCACAACGGCTTGAGTGACGCCGCTTCCGTTTTCTGGCGATTGTCGCCAGTTAATATATAATTATGTATATAGTAATGTATAGGATTAATGAATTAATTTAATAATTTTCATAGGCCAAGAATTTTTCAGTGGTTGTCTGATATTGTAATACGATGAATACGTAGGTACTTATAGGATTTTGCCATTAATAGCTTTTTTAATAATTACGATATCATCAACTCACTTGACATTACACATTCTGCAATCATTTTCATCTTATCTCCGCAGTAATACAGATCAATGCATAGACGAATCCACATCTCTATTCCACCTTTGCACATTCAAAGCTGCTACTTTCCAAGCTTCATCCCATCGAGCGTCATAATATTTCATCTCCTTGCCCTTTACAATGCATCACCAGACTCTTACACTCACAATCACTGACAGCCCCCCATACACCTCATCCACCTCATACAGCTGGTGATGTCACATGATTTGCAGCCAGGTTTGCTGCAAAATGTCAGCCCTGCAGACAAAATTCTTCAAAAATGGTCCCGTGACTTGTGGTGATCTTGACTCATTGAATTCCTGGCAACCCACTTGTAGGTGAAGGCCGTTAAAAGGCAACAGATTCCCGTTATTTTTGTCTTTGTTCACAATAACATCGCTTGTCAGTTCCCATTGAGCTTGCAGAAACTCAATTTATTCGTTCAAAACGCCCTTGCGTCCAGCTCATCGTTCAGCATCGACTTGCCTTTTCCAGCGACTAATTAATCCCACAGGATCCACAGTTCTTCAATCAAACCACCGGTCGCTATTTCCACCCTACACACTCGGCCTCATAAACCTACTATACCAGATTCGTATTTTGAGTTAGGACAATACAGTAGTATCACCTGCCGAAAATTTTTGTAGTAACTACAGCTTAGGCCTCCTACACACTGGGGAAGTGGAATTTTTCAAATATTTAATCATTTTAGTCATTTGGCGTTAAGATCCATGTTCACCACGAGCAAACACCTAGTATTGTATTAACATTTGGTGGCAAACAGTATTTCAACACCATTACTCGCTACGACATTCGAATCACAAGAATACGTAGTACACTAGCCGCAATCCACAGTCTCATTAGTGTCTCATTAGTGTCTCATTCTTCCTAACCATATACTAATTGAGCGCATCATGACTGCCACATTAAATCCCGTCTACAAAGACATTACAGAGGAACAGAAAACAACAAACGCCTACGCTAGACTTGTTCCCGGTCAAACAATCGTAGAAATCCCAGCCTATGTCTTGGAGTGTGGTGAAACCTTGTCTAACTTCCCTGTAGCGTACAAAACATGGGGTAGATTGAATGAGGACCAAGACAATGTGATTTTGATCAACCACGCCTTAACAGGGTCCTCGGATGTCCAAGACTGGTGGGGACCATTATTGGGAAACAGTAAAACGTTTGATCCATCAAGATTCTTCATCATCTGTATCAACTTTCTCGGCTCACCTTACGGCTCGGCTTCTCCAGTATCGGTTGACAAATCTACGGGTAAACCATACGGACCATCGTTCCCCTTGGTAACAGTCAAAGACGATATCGGCATCCACAAACTAATCTTGGACTCATTGGACGTCAAGGGAATCGCCTGCGTGATCGGTGGATCCATGGGTGGTATGCTTGCCCTTGAATACTCGGCCACGTATAACAAGACTCCATATGTCAGAACAGTTATTGCATTGGCCACTTCGGCTAGAGCTTCGGCTTGGTGCATTTCTTGGAATGAAACTCAGAGGCAATGCATCTTCAGTGATCCTTTCTACGACGACGGTTACTACTTCGAAAATGAGAATGGAATTAAGCCTGACTCGGGATTGAGTGCTGCTAGAATGGCAGCTTTGTTGACTTACAGATCCAGAAACTCGTTTGAAACTAGATTCGGAAGAAAGTTACCAAATCAAATCGCTGCTGTTCCCCGTAGTGAAAAAGACTTGAAAAGAGTCGAAGAAGAACAAGGTATTAGATTTCCTAAGACAAAGGACGAGGAAAACTGGTTATTGCATAACGATGGATCCAGATCGTCATTGTCGAGAAATTCATCCGTCAGTGAGTCGAATAGCATTAACAGCAACAATAGTGTATCTAAACCTCAAACATACTTCACAGCTCAGTCGTACTTGAGATATCAAGGTAACAAATTCATCACTCGTTTCGATGCCAATTGTTACATCTCTATAACTAGAAAGTTGGATACCCACGATATCACAAGAGGCAGAATCGAAGTGAATGAACATTCCGAAGACCCATTGCCAGCATTTTTACAAAGCTTGCAGCAACCTCATTTAATTATTGGTATTCAATCAGACGGTTTGTTCACCTATGGCGAGCAGCAGCTTTTGGGAGAAAACATCCCAGGTTCTCAGTTGGAGAAGCTTGACTCCCCAGAAGGTCATGATGCATTTTTGTTGGAATTCGAATTGATTAACAACTATTGTTTGAAATTCTTGCAAAAGAAGTTACCAGAGTACTATGACGACAAATCCGGAAAGTACGAACTCTTTGAGGATTGGGCTAAATACGTGGATAGTACAGACAATGGAGGAAACTCGGTATTCGGCGAAGCAGAGAAGAACATTACCAATTGGTGAATTGGAATGGACTCTCAGTTCCCGTAGTGATCCTTGGCTTTCACAAGGTATTCTTGTAATCACCCTGTGCTTTTTTAGTATTGGAAAAATAATAGTAAATAGTTAACCATCTAATAAGAAGGTATGAAATTAATAACCAAATTTTTATTCGAAATATATCAAACATATGATACATTTGTAATCAACGAACCACACTAGCTCTCCAGTACTGCATTGGTTATAGTTGCAAAAAGTTTCAAAGGCCGGGCTGAGCATTTATTATTGGTAGTAGAAGAGCGTTTTCTTTTTCAATGTCTAAGTTATTTCTTAGGTTAACTTGACTTAATTGAGTGAGTGAAGGCATATTCTTCATTTTGCGTAGAATCATATCACAATCTCTATTGGACACCTTTATTTTGATTGTAATATAAATTAATTGTAGAGTAATTGTTCTACAGTTTTGGCTAATTTCCCTGTAAATTGGAGCATCTAGAATTCACTAAATAATTCGCCAAAAAAAGCTCAGAACACCTAGAAAAACTTGCAAACACAACATCACCTTATAGCACTTAATATCAAAAGCAAGAAAAGATCATAGTTACTCATTTAGAGCTCTTATCTTGACATGGAGTAAAGGTGTAAATGCCCAAAAATTTAAAATTTCCTGCATATAAACATAATTTTCGCTGCGTCCTCATCTTAAGCAAATATCTTTCCCTTTCAGGAATTGGGTACTCTGGCCGAGTTGGTCTAAGGCGCCAGGGTAAGGTCCTGGTCTCTTCGGAGGCGCGAGTTCGAATCTCGCGGGTATCATTATAACACACCAGCAATTCCTACCAACACCTATTTTCCTTTCTTTTTTTGCATCCTATTGAGATGTAAGTATTTGGGGCGTAGGTTTGTTAATGGATGCGATTACACGACGCTCATTGTCCGCAGTAATTGTTTCCAATTTTTATTCTTCGTCAATTGGATAGAAAACAGACTTCAGTTAAATCCGTTCGGATCTATTTTGGAGAAGGGCATTTGCAGAGGTCATAAGTGTTACAGGCATTGATTTCCAAATTGAATATTAGTAATTATAAAAATAAGAATAAATACAGAAATTTCGCTGGAAGTGTTCACCACAGCGTTCTAATCAAGTTATAGTAAAGTCTCTTACTATCTAGGGAGTAACAGTTCGTATTCTTATTTCCATATTACTTGATAGTTTAAAATTATTAGACTTCTCTAGAAGTTAATCAGTGATATAGCATCAAATGTCGTAGTTTTAATCATCTTCTTTCTTACCTCCTTTTCTAAAATAAACGTGATCATCTTACATGATGGTACAACACTTACTTTCAGAAGACTTAGCTGCTTCGGTAGACGATTGCTTGGCTCTGGTATTGGCTGCAGCAGCCTTCTCCTTGACAGCAGCAGAATCACCCTGCTTGGCAGCAGCTGCATTAACATTGTTATTATTAAGGTTGGAGCTGGCAAGACCATTGGCCACAGCTCCGTTATCAGAACTACCCGGTTGAGCAGAAGGGTCTGTCTGTTGCTTTTGTATTTCCTTTTGTTGCTTCTTTTCGGCACTAATGGCAGCCTCTTTTCTCATGATTTGTCTAACTACGTCGATGAAAGCCTCATCAACATTCGTCTTATACATAGCACTGGTCTCGTAGAATGGAACTAAACCCCAATCCTGCGACACCTTAACACCAACGTCTATACTCAACACACGGTCTTCCTCTAAGTCACACTTGTTACCAACAAGGACCATAGGCACGTTCTCGGTATCCTTAATACGAAGAACCTGTTCTCTGAGGGCCAACAACTCCTTCAAGGAGTTTTCATCGGTGACTGAGTACACCAACAAGAAACCCTTACCACTCTTGATGTACAATTCTCTCATGGCTGTGAACTGGGCCACACCAGCGGTATCAAGAATCTCCAAATCACACGCTCTACCATCGATTTCTATCTGTTTACGGTATGAGTCTTCGATTGTGGGGTCGTAACTCTCGACGTAGACACCCTGGACGAACTGGACTGTTATGGAGGATTTACCGACACCACCGGCTCCTAAAACGACGACTTTGTAGTCTGGAGGATGTTAGTATTGCTATAAACGACGGGAAAGTTCAGTCAGCGAGCCATTGGGATGCTTTTCGTGACTGGATTTAATGTAAGATACGTACCTCTCATTGGATATTAATTTGATCTTGCTGATGAAGATGGCTTTGAATGCACTGAAAGGGCTGAATTCTAGACTTTTGGGTCTTTCTTGCCACTGTTTGATGGGATATATGAGCTTAACAGCGGGTTTGAATAACACCAGAAGAGCTCGGTTAACGAAAGTGAAGGGTGAATAGTATTAATACTGGATCGTAGCGTGCGGTTTGAATCCGATTTCTATATCTTACACGCCGCCTTTATTCTTGTGATTATCTACTACTATCGATTTCAACACAACGATGAACTAACAATAAAATCAATATCAATATCAAGAATATAACACCGTAACACGATAAAGAGGACAGGGATACAAAACAATAATATTAATATTCACACTAATACTCTACTAACACTAAGAATATGAACACTAATAAATTGCACTCACTGACAACACAAATCAAACAAACGAATATTCCTACACACAAACTTTCCCAATTCGGAACCGCCAAAGATACTCAGCGGCTGTCGTGTAATTTTGTTGAAGAATTTGTGGTGTTTTGAAATCGGCAGCGGTAGGTGAAGACGTGAGTTAGTTAGAGGGTGAGGGTGCGAGGGTGCGAGGGTGTGTGACTGTGTAAGAGAATGATGTTTTTCGGGGTGGTATTTTTTAATGTTAGGGACAATTTACGTGTCGCACAGCGAGAGGCAGCGAGAGAGGAAACCAGGTCGATTCACGTCAAATGAGGCAGGATGCGGTGTTGGCGTTGAAGAAAAACGGGAATCGGGATAGAAATACGGTGTTTGGGACCAATTTGGAACAACTGTCTAGATTTCGGGGATTTTGGCGTTAAAATAGACAATTGGGAGTGGACCTTGTGGTATTGATTTGTCGTAGTGGCTTTCGCTAGAGGAGTCGCTAGAATCCTGCAATCCCATGGTGAGAATGAGTTTTCTCGCTAGAAATTGCTGGAACCCAAATTTGACCTTTCCAGACCCGGGCCCCTACCAGTTCCAGGGGATTTTATGATTTTAACTTTCAAACACCGCAGCCTATGTAACCATACATAAATGAGAGTAGAACCCTTGTCTTGTCTTGGCCAGTTGATGACTGGGGAATTCGCCGTGCCCATTGTGAACGGAGGGTCGTATGAGACAAAACGCAGGCGGCATTGAAATTACTGCTGTCTCGCTAGTACTAGCAATATTTAGGCTCACTATATAATAGTGTAACGGTAGTAAGAGCAATAACGGTTTAGACAGCTCCCCTGAAAGTACTTCCTTACCAGTAAAGTACAGACATGGTCTTACGGTGTATATCAAATATACTCTCAAATATACTCTATATTCTAAGCTTTCCACCTCATCAGCTCTCGCCAGCTCCATCCGCAACCATAGCGATGAGTTCCGCTCGCACGCACCACAGTACATCAGGGTTCACTTAGCCTACAGCCTACATGCATATGCTACGCGTCTAATACTCCAATATGGGGTTCTACATGCCATAACTTCATGATCCGCGGACGAACTATTACTATTCTGACAATACACACGTTTCTTGTAGTTCATCTGGATCCGTGCTACAAACACAATGCTCTGCCAGTGGTCAATGTCCTCATAGAACCATGCATTACCAATCGAGAAAAATAGCTGCGAAAAAGACGCGTAAAGTTGCGGGTTCCAGCACAGGTTGTGGTGGAGGCAATGAAGTGGGAGGGTTTTGGTTTAGGTGTTGGCATGGCCAAAATGAAGATTGCAGAATAGGGGTAAGGCGGCTCTAGGTGGAACTAAATAGTAGCATTGGTATGGGTTTTGAGAATTAGTTTTAATTGCTTATATAAAAGTACCGGGTAGGAAGAGTTTATCAGTCTTGTATAAGGCCATATACTGGGGATTGTCAATATCTCCCACAATTATCTTGTTTATATTAATTAATTTGATATATAGGCTCAAATTTGATCTTACATAATAATTGATTCATCAATTTGAAGATGCGTTCATTTAAGTTCTCTTTCCCTTCTTTAACGTTCTCCTTCTTGCTCCTGCTGGATTGGTACTTATTAGTGATTGATTCGTGTTAGTGAGCAAGTTCTAGCCTTATGGTGAATTAAAGTGATATAATCTCCCCCTCTACCAGCGAAAAACTTCAGTGAAGTTTCACTTTGATAACTATACATTTGCGTATTCGCGTAGTTCTCTACTTCTTTTGAAGGAATAATCCAAGTCGGTCGTAGTAAGACACAAAATTCAACTATATATAAGTGAATCAAGTATGGATTAATGCAATAACTCGTATTGCATACTTCGATCCTAGCTTCTTCCAGCTTCTCTTCTTACTACATAAAATCAAAAACTCTTTCTTAGAATCGTATATATAATTACGCTAAGTTGACTATTTAATATCATAGTTGTATGAATTCCTCCAAAGCGGCGTAGACAGATTATTAGGGCCGTATCATAAAGTAGGACTAGGATTTGGTGAACATGACAAAGAACTGAAGCTTGTAAAGTAAATAAATATAGAATGCAAAATGTAGTCGAACGTTAAAAGCCCGATTTTGACATATGTACAATAGACTATGCATTGGAATTGAAGGCACAAGACCTGATAGTCTTTTTGGAATGAAGGCAAAGCCTGGAGTTGAGCAACTGTCTCTACGTGGGGTTATCAACACGTCTTTAGCTAGCTTCACTAAACCAAACCTTTCTCTTTTTGTATCTTATGCATCATCATCTCGTACCACTGGTCGATAGACCCTTTGCTGTGCATTGCAACAATTATAAGAGTCATATTGTCAAACCCTATGCCCGTGTAGTTATTGGCCATAAGAAGGCAGTCATGCAATACGAATTCGACAATTTTGTTTAACTTCCATCCTAAGGCAAGCTTATCTCTAATCAACTTCACTAACTGACTATTCTTATAACAGTCCCAGATTCCATCACATGCTAAAACTATGAATTCTGGTGAGCCACTTGCATCCACCAAGTCATATACTAATAAGTCTGGTTCGACTGTCACCTGGAACAACTCTGGAGGCAAATGAACTAAGCTGTTCTTGAAATGCTTCTCGTTTTGATTGATGTATTTGTTTCTAGAAGAGTCGATAAACGGCAATTTGAACTTGAAATCACCGAAAGCCCTCGACAAGGCTAATATCTCGTTAATTCTATTGTTGAGTATATAACCATTACTATTCTCCACTCTTATCCTCTCATTCATAATAATAGGTTTATGATCAAATGACAATGTCTTGGCAACACCTTCTATGGACAAAATACACCTGGAATCTCCCGTGTTTGCAACAACTACGTACTTATCCTTCACTACAGTAGCTATGATTCCTGTCGAGCCGCAATTGACCAAGTTGGCCATTCTCAGGAGATCGTGGTCAACCTTGAAGAAGGAGTCTTTTATGATTCTCATGTAATCTTTCAAGGGCAAGTTGGCCCTATTCTGGTGGGAGTTTAGGTGCTTGAATATGTATTTCACCAAATGATCGGCCAAGTAGTCCGAGCAGGTCTTGCCTCCATGGCCGTCAAACACCCCGAACACTGCCAACGATTCATCTTCGTTGATTCTAACGTCGTGTGCATCTTCCATGGTCATACGGTAACCCTGCATCGTCCCGATGACATAGGACAAGGTCTCATGGCTGTGGTTCTCGATCTCCTTATCCTCAATGGGATGTGATAATAATTGGCCCATTGAACCGCTTGGTAGAAGTTACCACTAGCGACTTTGTGAGATGATGGATTATTGTACGATCCAGACTACAGTACGGTGAGCACTACAGGGGGTAATCAGACTGCTATTTTTTTCCTGTTAAAGGGCTCTTCGTGGTGTCGATGTGTTCACAACGGCGTCCTCTATCGATTGAACAACTATAAACTCCGAAAATGTCTATTCCTTGAGCCAATGAACGACGTAATAGCTTCAAAGGATAAGAAGGCTTCACAAGACAGCATACAGAAAATAAAAATGGTGTTGGGTAATATACGGTTTGTCGCGGAATAGGGGGAAGAAAGTCGAAGTGACATATAATGTCGCAGAGAAAACGGTAGAGAAGAAGCTGCGGTACAACGGGCGAGAGTGGAGTGTAGTGAGAATAGTGGGACGATGAGTGAGAATAGTGGGAAGATGGAGTGAGAATAATGAGAAGAATAGCGAGAAGTGTGATCAGTGAGAGTGAGAGTAGTGAGAAGAGGAGAGAAAAACACGACGCGTGGAGAGACAAAGCTAATGAGAGCTAGTGAGAGCTAGTGAGACTAGTTGGATGTAATAGGTGATGGTAGGAGTTTATATGTGGAATTAGCAGGTTATATGTGATAATTTTACATTGACCTATATAAGTTTAGTGAATAATTTTGAAGTATGTACACTTGTAGTTTGTAGACATGTACACTTGTATAGCCAAAGCGCAGTAATTGAAGTGACATCATATTGCTTCTGGTCGCCCCATATTCTACAGAGAAGGAGTTCCCAAAGAGTCGGAACATCCCTTGCCATTACGAATGGGAGCTACGGAAGAAGACCTCGTAATTGCAATAAAGAACAAACAAGGCGCAGAATACGGGCTACAGGCTTTTCTACGGACTTACCAATGGAGCTCGGACATGCGAGCTTTGGATGATCCGGTGACTATCGTATTGGTGAAGGAAATAACGGTAGAGGGGTATCGCTGAATCACAGGGTAGCGTAAATCCAGGACTGGTAATAATGGGCACACGACATCAAGGCTTAACGGTGTAGTGACAGGGGAGAGAAGGAATGGTCAATATTGTATAGTAAATGGAATTACTAGTTGAAGAATACAACTAAGGGGAAGACGAATAAGGAAGAAAAAGAAAAAGGTACACGATTATAAACTTTAACAATTAATTAGAAGAAGAGTCTTATAAGTCTTCACTACCTCACTGCCATTTTGCTGTCTTGAAGAAGTCTCCATGCCTTCTATTTGGGAAAGGCAGATACTAGTACGAACAACGGTAGGGTCTATTATTTATGGGATTCTGATTATTGCCATAGCTATAGTTGCCACTTTGTATTGTTTTTACGAAATCCTGAAGAGTCGTGATCAATGCTTGGCTCTTTGTTATATGTCTGGTGTGAATTATTTTGCAGCTCCGAAGAATGGTACTTCACACTGGTTTCGCTAATACGAGGTAGTACACGGAGGAGAGTGGAATGCCGAGATTAGAGTACAAATAGAAGGGAAAGGGCCAGGAAAAAGATAAAGCCTCTATTTAGACGGCTTTGAGCTTACTTAGAGATAACCAGACACATGAAGAATTTATGGCACAATTTATTCTCGAGTGATATGTCAGAGTTTTTAGAGCCCTTTAGATTTTTAAACAATTCCTCTATTGGAGATCTATGCGGTCTCACTGGAACTACAATCACAGTCCAATAATACCATTTTAGTTAAGTTGTTCTTTGGACCCACTGTCCATTTCTACAACTCCTTATATACTGAATCTTATCTCTTATCTAATGATGACGCATTAGATGTCGCATCACTACCCTCATAGTTACAGACCATCCAAATACTCCATGTCTATGAAGAATGTAGATTTAATGCAAATATTTCACCATATTCACTATGGTAATTTCCTTACCACTTGTCATCTCATTACTCTCTCATTACTCTTTATTCACTCCTTACTTACTATTACTTCCTCTACACCTACCACTCATCTGTCTTCACCATAAACAATGTCGCATTCCATCTCCCATTTTTCACGTTACCCCACAAAACTTTTTGGAACGTCTTTCGTCACAATGAAATATCACTTGCTACCAGCGCTACAACGTCTAAATAACGTCTAAATAATTATATATATACTGTACTAGTTACATCATGATGATACCAATGGTCTCTAAGGAGTCTCGCCTCGGCGACGCTAATTACAAAGCTCCAAAATCGTTCCCAATTGGGCCCTTTACCAAGTACAAGAACAATCCAATACTTCGCCCAAACCCTGATAACGAGTTTGAATCTGCTTATTTGTATAATGCCACAGCAATTGTAGTCGATGATAAGGTTTATTTGCTATACAGAGCGCAGAATAAGGCAAAATTGTCCTCGGTAGGACTTGCTTGGTCAGAGGACGGTGTTAATTTCACTAGATATTCTACACCAATTCTCACAGCCTCAGAGCCATGGGAACAGGGTGGAGGCATTGAAGACCCAAGAATAGTCAGAGATCCCGTCTCTAAACTCTTTATAGTGACATACACAGCTTATGATTTACACCATGCCCGGTTGTGCGTTGCTACATCTGAGGACTTGTTCCATTGGAAGAAGTATCCTTCTTTTATTCCCGAGGACTGGCACGATATCGCTTATAATGGCAGCGGAATCCCACACATCAGGCAACAATGGCTGAAGTCTGGAGCTATTTTCACCGAAAGGGCCCCAGATGGTAAATACTACATGGTGTGGGGAGATAGTTCTTTATATTTGGCCGAGTCAGATGATTTGATCAACTGGTCCGTGGTGGATAAAGACTTCAATAAAGCCACATTTGCTGACCGGAAGTTGAAATTCGAGTCTAAGCTTATAGAACTGGGCCCAGCACCAGTTAAGTTGGACAATGGTAAGAACCAATGGATTTTTGTATACAATTCCAGCACCACGGGACTGGAAGACTTAGCACCGAACTCATATACAATCAGTGAAATGCTCATTGATTATGATAACATTAAGGGTGGTCCAATTGCTCGGTTAGAAAGCCCTATTCTCAAACCAGAACTGGACAATGAAAAGGAAGGTCAAGTCAATAAGGTGGTTTTCTGTGAGGGCATGGTACAGTTCAAGGGGAAGTGGTTCTTGTACTTTGGACAAGCAGATTCGGAATTAGGTGTAGCCTTTGCTCCCGTGGATTAGGAAAGTCGAAGAAGAAGAAGAAGAAGAAGAAGAAGAAGAAGAAGAATAATAATAAGAGGTACAAAACAGTGCCTAGATAAAAACTTATGTATTATTCATTCATATGTGATGTCAGTGCTTATATACCTATATATTTGTTTGAATTTAAATTGTTTCTATTTGTAAGTGTGCATAGCATTGTAGATATCTAATATTACAGTGTGTTGTGTGTGTGTGTGTGAAGCTATTCGAATAAATGGATACCCATTATCATCTATATTTTGATTACCATGTGAAGAACAGTCTAAACCCGACTTATGTTCTTATCTCTTCCCTTAAGTTGCAGTTATGCCAACTTCTATTTAGTTGAAAATTGTACTCCCTTTGATTTGTGCCTATGTCCTAGGCTTCCCTTTCAACAATTTCTTCCTCTCAGAAATCTCTTTAATCATCAAGGCCAACATTTCGTCCACATTATCATCCAAATTGTCCAATGCTACGAAACCGCACTTCCAATGCTTGGCCACGGCCTGTCCATTCTCAATTAACTTCGGCGAAGCCAATTGGTTTTTCGAATGAGTACAGATTATCCAGATTGGAGGAGGACAGTCTGGGTCCGATGGATCCATAGAGTTCTCTAGTAAATAACTCTTTCCGTTTCTCATCTCGTTTCTCCTCTTTTCAACATCGAGTATACTCTCTTCTTTCCAGAAGCTCTTTAATGCATTTTTGAATGAGAATATATCATGTTCTTTGCCTTGCTCCCACCTCTTCTTGAATGTGTTATATTCTCGCCACGCTTCATCCAATGCACCCTTCATCGTGGCCAAGAGACTGAAAGTCTCATCTCCTGGCAAGGGATCGAAAGTGGGCAATATGGAGTTCTTTCTTATTGATGGAGCTGGAACGTCTGCTATCTCATCATATGAAGGTAAGTTATAAGAGGGGACGGCGCTGTATACAAAGAAATAGCCATCTATGTAGCCATTCAATTCACTGGCTCCGCTAGCCACCAATAAAGGGTTTGTTGAAACAGGCTTTCTTGGCTCATTGGCTAAGTTACGGAGAATGTCTTTATCCAATTTGACATAGATAGACGCTTCCAAAAAAGGTACCACTTGAGCTGGATTAAAACCAGAAGTGTCTATGAGTTCAACTAGGATTGGACTGATGTGCGGTGGTACGTAGGCCTTGTCATTGCCTGTTATTTCATTCTTATAGTTATAAGCGGCATAGTACTGGTTTTTGGAGCTAATTACTAGATCATTAGTATGATTTGGTTCAATAGCCTTTTTCTTCGGTAACCTTGAGTACGATTGGTACAACACCGGACTAAGAAGAATATGTGACTGTTTGGACAAATAGCCCAAGGTGCTTTCTAGCTCTTGTTCATCTAGTATTAACCTAGAGATATTAGTGGTAGCATTGAAGTGAAAAAGAATCGGATTCACCTGGTGAGTTGGATAGTAGGTATCCCTGAAATTTCCCAAACTAAGCTTTGAAATCGTCGAAGTTTTACCCGTTTTTGGGCCACCAAGAAACGCAATCCGTATAGGATTCGAGTCGTTGATGGGTTCCTTCAAGTCGTGAAGAGAGGTTGAAGCCGACTTTTTCAACGAAAAAGCGGACATTTTTGCTGCAAAACAAACCCGAAAATGTGAGAAGCTGCTTGGTTAACACAAATAACTCCTCAATTACAATTTCGAATAACAACAGTCTACTTATACCAACAACAGCAACAAAGAAACTACCATTAAAACCATTAAAAAACCAGAGATTCGGAAACCCTTGAAATATGGTAGCGATGTTGTTACCGGCGTGCCGAAGCGAAAAGTGCGACAGATATTTCCTAAACGGGACAATAGTAATGGATGGAGATGGTTATAGTGTTAGGGAAGAGATGGAAGAGGGAAGAGGGAAGAGGTGTTAGAGGGAAGGTATTTGAAGTGGATGTGAAGTAGAGATAGAAGATGTAAGGCAGAATACCTAAGGTAGAAGGAACGACAGTAGTAGAAGGAAGTCGGTAGAGGTACACGATATCAGATATAAGATATAAGTCATAAGGTACAAGATATAAGGTAGGAAATATAAGGCAGAACACATAAGGTAGAAGTACGATAAAAGCGGATGGCATTTTAATTTGCAGACAAGACAAGTAAGAACAGAGAATAGAGAAATTTCGGGTCATCTTCTTTCCTTGATCAAAAGAACAACCACCATATCTTGCATTATTTCATGTCCGTTGTATTGTTCACTGAACTCTCTTAACTATGTACTCTTAACTATGTTCTCTTAACTACTGACGAGTTCTTAACTATGGGACATTGAATTTCGCATCCTTTTATGAATTTCTAACCGGAACGCCGGTATTGATTAAATCTTGTCGTTTCATTTCTGTCATCGAATTTCAACGAAATAGAAAATCTTTCTCTTCAAAAACATCTCAGAAACCCCCATAGTCCTACAGTAGGACCGATCCAAAATACTCCTTTCACACACTCGGAACTTTCCATCCATAACCAATACCCACTTCTTGTACTCTTATATAATGCTCATATATCACTACTAAACAGCGGCGTGGATGTTTACACACCTCTCCTATCGGAACACCCCCTCTAACTACCATTCACGCCACCTCTACAACCAAAACTCACGAACCTTTCTAAACCAGCGCTTTCTTCGAGTGCCATTTCTACACCACTCTTCTTTGCAAGAACCTGGTATCCAACAGCAGTATTCGTCCAATGGAGAATGTCAGCGGGTTTCGAGAAGACCACAGAAGAGTCGAATTTGAATCGGCGGCTTTTTTCCCCGAAAATTGATCGGATAGTACGGCCAGTGGCGTCCTCTGATAAGAAGAACAAGAGAGACAAGAATGACAGAAAGGATAATAGATACAACGACAACAAAGTTAACGATAGAAAGAACGACATCAATGGAACGGCCAGAAAGTACAACGACTCCTTGTCCCATTTGGCACGTAAGGTCATAGAAGTGGAAGAGGATAGTGAGTTGGGAAGAAACCAGATAAACGATACTTTCAGACTAGCAGAACTGCTATATGACGAGAACCGTGATTTGGACGAAATACGGCATTCCTACGATGAATTTGCGTTTCTAGCCGATGGAAGCGAACCACCATCGGCTCATTCAATTACTGCCTTGTCATTGCAGCTCAACAGGCTCAGAATAATGAACCTTGCCATGAAAAATGATAGTATTCAACGATCAAATCAGCTCAACAGAGAGAGAATCTCCAAACTTCTGGAAGAAATAGCACAAACAAAAGACAAGATAGCTTATAGTGAAGGACTTCTTGAAGAAAAGAAGAAATCAATGGAAAAATCTTATGAAAAAGCGTTTGCGAAAGTTGATATCAACGCTGGAGCTCCAATTAAATTGTATGAAATCGAAAGACAGTTCGTCAGAATGCATAGACAAAGATTCATAGAGTTGAAGGAAATGAGCTTTTCAAGGGGACCAGACAATGAGTTGTATTTCCACCACCAGCCTATCTTGCGGCTAGAGTCTTTTAGAGGGCAGAAGTTCAGTACTCACATCAGTCAATTCCTCGAGAATATAATCATATTGCAGAGGAATCTTGCCATGTTATTTGGAATAGACCTACCCTATTTGAGTGAACTCATCAAAATGCTTCCTGGTGAGGAGTTTTTCAATGCTGTCAAGCAGAAGGAGAATGACATTATGGAAGTACACGAAGAAGATGAGAAAAATAGCGAAGAAGGATTGCAAAATGACAAGAAGACTTCGATAGAAGCAGATAATTTGAACAATAATGGGCCTAATGCTAACATGGCAAGAGTTATTAAATTAGGAGAGGAGTTGAAATTGCCTTTGTCTTCCAAGACCATCAATTCCCAGAGAAGGGCGCTGCTAATGAAAACTCCAGAACCTGTAACTGATATACCTGTGATCAAGGAAAGGTCACTTTCACCAACAAAGTCCTCATCACCAAGCACGGGAGCAAATGCAAAAAAGAACCTAATTATCATTCCACATATAATTCTCAACAAGCCATTCACGAGCTTGTCTGTCCATGAATTCCAAAACTTTGTCCATGTCGTAGCCAAAATCATAGCCAATTTCCAGAACTTCTTGATGGTAGTAATGCATGACAAGACTGATAATATTGACACCATCTGCAACTTCAAGTCCATTCTAGACAAGATAGTGCGTGTGGAAGAACTCTTTGATTCTTCTTTAGTTCATTATGATAAGATCATACGACCTGATATGTATCCCGACTCCGATTTGACAGACTTCGGCAAGTCCGTTTACTCATTAGAGAGCGCTTTATTGAAGAAGAAACAGGATCCTGTGGAAGAGATGGAAATCATGACTCTCAGGCGTGCAGTCTATACGAAAATCGAGAAGGGAAAGGTGTCCAAGAGCAAGGGTCGTCTGATGATGAGTAATGGCAAGATAGGTAATCTTCTTGGACATCCAAAGATGGATGAATGGGATCTTGTGAGCCAGATGCTTTAGTGTTGCTGGGAATGCAATTGACTGTTCATGGTTGGGGGTTCTGGTGAGATGGTAATGTTAAGGTGGCACGAACATAGAACGCAACTAAGATTGAGTAAGATAAGATGCTACGATGCCTAGATAAGGAGAAGATGTCGCTGGTCGACTAAGGTTAATGATATTTATTATGACATTACGGTTTATATAGATAAATATAAGGACTAGATTTTCATGGCATGGTGAATAATATTGACCACTGTAGAAGAGTAAGGGATACTCTCGCTGCCAATGGATGAGTGATGAACCACAGCTTTCACCACTATAATGACGTCTTGTTTGAAGAGTTCTTAACATACTCATCATACCGCTTCATTTATGAAAAATCTGACAACGACTGGCGATAAGGAATAACGTTTTGCACCCCGACCGTAATCGTCACCTGTAGATAAGCCAATTTAAAGTTGAATTTACAAGCTGGTAGCGCTGCAGCTAATTAATTAGTTGCTTCTAATCAGATAACGGATTTCAGGTAGTCGACGATGTTGGTTGGTGTGGTTGATGTTGTTGAAAGGGTTAAGGTTGAAAGAGTTAAGAAGCAGTTTTCTCAATGGGAGATAAGAGGGAGCAGAATGATGAAGTCAATTGGCCATTTTGAAATATTTCTTCAATATGACATTATACTGAATTGCAGCCACTAAGATTGTAATCTTTTACATCTCTTTATTAATGTGTTCACATTATTGTTCTCTATTGTGATATATAATATGTGCTTTCTCTATGAGTGTCAAATGACTTCAATGTTGTCAGAGATGAGCTCCATTTCTCACAATGAATTGACTTATTACGAGTTAGTTCCATATATAATGACTAGAAGACCGGTGGAGTATTCTTAACTCTGTACGAAGTTAACAGTTGTCTATTATAGATAATACAGTAACAGCACATTAGTACATTGAGAGAATGGGGGAGTATAAAATAGTACATAAACAAATGAGTGTACAGAGTACAAGATAGTTTTTAGAACAGTACAGTATTAGAGAACAAATTAGTATATAGAGTGAACAAGAGAGACAAGACAGTCCATATAGACTACAGAACCACAAGAAAACGATAGAGCGAGGCTAAAGAGAGAACATAGACAGCATAGACTAAAAGACGCTAATACTATAGATAATGTTACCTAATACATACTACATAAACTATGATACTTAGATAGCACTGGCTCTACGACACTAAATGGAGAACATAGACACTTAGACACTGACAATAAGATACTAAGATTAAAGAAGACACTCTGATTAAACAAGACATTAACATCACACTGACCATACAAACTCCTACTCACGAACATTACCACTTTTCCTTCACTTCTGCTTAACTACACACTACTAAAAGACACCACCCAATGAGTCTACTCCTCTTCTACTCCACTACAATTCCACTACAATTCCACCACTACTATTCCTCCACTACAATACTCCTCTACTCCACTACAGTACGACTCAGTGCGAGTACCACTCAGTGCGACTCACAGTACTCACAACTCACATTCGCCCAATAATCACATCTTCTGCGTAATTTCTCTCCCACCCACGTACTTCTCAGCCCAATTTCAACTCCCATCCATTCTCACCAACAATAATCCCCTAGCGAAAAAATGAGCCTTATCAATCAATTAACCGCTGAGTTGTGCTCTCCTTCTTCACCACTCGTCAGACATTGAACCAGTCTTAAAGCGTCGTTTCTCGTCAATCGCGTGCCTCGTCTTCCCCCCACAAGCCCCTTCGCCCCAATGTCGCTCTCAGATAAGGAACTCTTCGAGTTAAACAAGAAGGCCGTCACCGAAGGCTTCAAGATTAAGCCAAGAATCAACTATAACACCGTGGGCGGTGTCAACGGTCCATTGGTCATCTTGGACAACGTCAAGTTCCCTAGATACAACGAGATCGTCAATTTGACTCTTCCAGATGGATCCATCCGTCAGGGTCAGGTCTTGGAGGTCAGAGGAACAAAGGCCATTGTGCAAGTCTTCGAAGGAACCTCGGGTATCGATGTCAAGAAGACCAGAGTCGAATTCACCGGTGAAAATCTTAAGATTGCCGTCTCAGAGGACATGCTTGGTCGTATCTTCGATGGTTCTGGTAGACCTATCGACAAGGGTCCTAAGATTTTCGCTGAAGACTACTTGGACATCAATGGTTCGCCAATTAACCCATTCGCTCGTATCTACCCAGAAGAAATGATCTCCACTGGTATCTCTGCCATCGATACCATGAACTCCATCGCCAGAGGTCAAAAGATTCCTATTTTCTCCGCCTCCGGTTTACCACATAACGAAATCGCTGCTCAGATCTGTAGACAGGCTGGTTTGGTCAGACCTACCAAGGACGTCCACGACGGTCACGAAGAGAACTTCTCCATTGTGTTCGCCGCCATGGGTGTGAACTTGGAAACTTCTCGTTTCTTCAAGCAGGATTTCGAAGAAAACGGATCCTTGGAAAGAACCTCCTTGTTCTTGAACTTGGCCAACGATCCTACTATTGAGAGAATTATTACTCCACGTTTGGCTTTGACCACCGCTGAATACTTGGCCTACCAAACTGAGAGACACGTTTTGACTATCTTGACTGATATGTCTTCCTACGCTGATGCCTTGAGAGAAGTGTCTGCCGCCAGAGAAGAAGTCCCAGGTAGAAGAGGTTATCCAGGTTATATGTACACAGATTTGTCTACCATCTACGAGAGAGCTGGTAGAGTTGAAGGAAGAAACGGTTCTATTACCCAAGTTCCTATCTTGACCATGCCTAACGATGATATCACCCATCCAATTCCTGATTTGACCGGTTATATTACCGAGGGTCAAATCTCCATTGACAGACAATTGCACAACAGAGGTATTTACCCACCTATCAACGTGTTGCCATCTCTTTCGCGTTTGATGAAATCTGCTATCGGTGAAGGTATGACCAGAAAGGATCACGGTGATGTTTCTAACCAGTTGTACGCAAAGTACGCTATTGGTAGAGATGCCGCCGCCATGAAGGCCGTCGTTGGTGAGGAAGCTCTTTCCACCGAAGACAAGTTGTCTTTGGAATTCTTGGAGAAGTTCGAGAAGAACTTCATCTCCCAAGGTGCCTACGAGAACAGAACAATCTTCGAGTCCTTGGACCAAGCTTGGTCTTTATTGAGAATCTACCCTAAGGAGTTGTTGAACAGAATCAGTCCTAAGATCTTGAACGAGTTCTACGAGAGAGAAAGAGAACAGGACGATGATGACGAGCCAGACAAGTCTCACGATTTAATCGACGCTTAAATGGTCACCTGTTAAAAGTTGTTTTTTATTCATTTCATCATTAGAACACTCATATGCTGTCGGTGGAGTATACTATTTATAATCTGCTACACTATGGCAGTCACAATAACAAACATTCTTTCTATTTGTCTCCGTTTGCCTCATTTTTATTTCTACGCCTAAGGCTCTTTCCGAAATTCATAGTCGTTATTCTTCTAAAATATACGCTATAATGATTAATAATGCTTGAAAAAGTGATCTCTGACATAATGAGTACAACATAATTTGTGTCTCTGATCGAGCTTTGTCATATGATATAGACTCAGTCCATCTAAATTACAACAGTACCTTGATGTAGTTAAATATTAATGTTTATTATTACTGTTATATACACTTACTTTTAAGGCTCATAGCCAAGTGATGATGCGACAACTCATAGAGCTAAAGGATTTGAATAGAATAAAGCGGAAGAAGTGAATGTATCCATGCACAATACGGATGAATGTAGTAACATTTCCGTTACTTAGGCACTAGCCTTTTGTGCCCTCTTCAAGTTACCGATGTGGTTGATGGCAGAACCAGCCCTGAAGAAGTCAACTTGATCCTTGGACATAGTGTGCTTACACAAGATATCGAAAGTAGAACCGTCCTTCTTTGTGACCTTGACAGTCAAGACACCGCCGTTGTTACCATCCTTGGCAATCATGTCTTGAAGATCAACAGTAGTCAAAAGATCTCCAGCAGAGATTCTGTCGTAGTCACTTTCATCAGCAAAGGTCAATGGTAACATACCTTGCTTTTTCAAGTTGGTCTCGTGGATTCTGGCGAAAGACTTAACCAAGATGATAGAACCACCCAAGAATCTTGGAGATAAAGCAGCATGCTCTCTGGCGGAACCCTCACCATAATTGTGTTCTGCTACGACGATCCATGGTCTACCTTCTTCCTTCCACTTGATCATCAACTCAGGAATACCGTATTGATCACCATTTAAGTCGTATGCCTTGTTGACTTCACCGGTTTCCTTGTTAACAGCACCAATCAAAGTGTTGTAGGAAATGTTCTCCAAATGACCCTTGTACTTCAACCAAGCACCGGCAGCAGAGATGTGATCAGTAGTACACTTACCTTCAACCTTGAGTAGCACATTGGTAGACAATTCCTCACCAGACCATGGCAAGAATGGGTCCAATAATTGCAATCTGTCAGACTCTGGGGAGACATTGACAGAAACTTCAGGCTTTGGTTGAGGACTTGGTTCAGGGTAGAACTCTTCACGGCCCTTAATAAATCCATTACCTGGCAATTCTTCTCCTTGAGGAGGTTGGAATCTGAAGTCTTCACCGTTATCTAATTTGATCGAGTCGGTGATAGGGTTGTAGTTGACATCACCGGAGTAAATCATGGCAGTGACCATGTCTGGAGAGGTCAAGAAGTTCATAGTGTTTCTGTTACCGTCATTTCTGGCTCTGAAATTTCTGTTGAAAGAGGTGAAGATAGCGTTGGTCTCAGTAGAAGTCTTGGAGACGTCAGTTCTGTCCCATTGTCCGATACAAGGACCACAGGCATTGGCCAAGACGATGGCACCGTTCTTCTCGAAGGACTCAATTAAACCATCTCTCTCAATGGTGGCTCTGATTTGCTCAGAACCTGGAGTGACAAAGAATGGAATCTTTGGCTTCAAACCAACAGCTTCTGCCTGCTTGATGATAGAAACAGCACGAGACATATCCTGGTACGAGGAATTGGTACATGAACCAATAAGACCAGCGGAGACAGTCTGGGGCCATCCCTCCTTCTTGGCAGTCTCTCCAAAGAGAGAAATTGGAGTAGACAAATCTGGAGTAAATGGACCGTTGACGTGAGGCTCCAAGTCAGAGAGGTTCAATTCGATAACCTTGTCGTACTCAGCTCCTTCATCAGCTTGTAAGAAGTTGAATTGCTTGTTAACGGCATCAGCAGCTTGGGAGATAGGAGCTCTTCCAGTTTCAATCAAGTATCTACGGTGAGCATCTTGGTATGGGAAAGTAGAAGTGGTGGCACCGATTTCAGCACCCATGTTACAGATGGTGGCCATACCAGTACAAGACAAATTCTTCACACCTTCACCGAAGTATTCGACGATATAGCCAGTACCACCTCTGACGGTTAATTCACCAGCTAACTTGGTAATGACGTCCTTAGGAGAACTCCATCCAGACAATTCACCGGTCAACTTAACACCCAAGATCTTAGGAGCCTTCAATTCCCATGGAGTTCCTGTTAAGGCATCCACGGCATCAGCACCACCAACTCCGATAGCAATGGCACCCAAACCACCAGCATTTGGAGTGTGAGAGTCGGTACCCAACATCATCAAACCTGGTACCGAGAAGTTCTCAAGAACGATCTGGTGGATAATACCCGAGCCTGGGCCCCAGAATTGAATTCCGTACTTTTCACCACAACTTTGGAGGAAGTCGAACACTTCCTTGTTGGTAGCAATGGACTTGACCAAGTCCTCCTCGGCACCGTCTTTACCTACGATCAAATGGTCACAGTGAATGGAAGCTGGGACTGCTGTAGAAGGCATACCACAAGTCATGAATTGCAAAAGAGCCATTTGAGCAGAAGCATCTTGCATCGCTACTCTATCAGGGTTCAACTTCAAGTATTGTTCACCTCTGATATTGGAAACCTTACCTTGGGATGAGGCCAAGCTCTCTTCTGGATCGACCAAATGAGAGTAGAGGATTTTTTCAGCTAAAGTCAAAGGCTGGTTGTTAAGAATCCTGTTTACTGTAGTCAAGTTGTTGATCAACTTGGAGTATGGAGGAGTTCTAGACTTGTAATCTTCAGGTACTTTGAAGGAGAAACCCAGACCTGCTTGGGTAGCAAGACTTCTTGCGGAGAGACTCACGGCTCGTCCGAGTCTTACGGAGTTTCTGGCGGCCAACATAGTAGAGATGATAAATCTTATAATTCTTCGATATCACTGAACTACTCTATATCACTGATCTATTATATCAACGATGTCTATACCAATACAGATACTGTTACAGAAACTTATTCAAAATCTACAATTCAGATCAACAATAATAAGACCTAGAAATATTCCAATCCAGCTCCACAAATTTTTCACTCCCCAAGCCTACACCAACTAGAAATCCCGATATTTCACCGCCAACTTGTATACAGAGAACCCTTCCATTCCTTCATACTTCTACCGATCTTCTGTCTCTATACATGAACACCCTATCTATCACTCCATTGTATGGACCAATGACTAACGAATGAGTACTGATTATCCATTCCTGTGTGTGGCCAAATGAGCTTATGACTCAGAAGAGCGCGATTGCCGTGTGTTATCAGCACGTGATATGATGGAGATGTGAGGGTGCGACATCCGGGGTGGTGGTAGTGGAAGCGGTTTAACGAAGTGTTGAAGATAGTTTGATTAAAATAGTTTCTTTGGTAGAATGGGGAATCTTGAGATATTGGGTGTTGAAGCTAAAAATACAAGTGGGAAATCAACCGGTCCCAAAAATCCCACAATTTACCTTAATCAAATCACTATTCTACGCCGCCAACGGTATATATATTGCAATTACGTATAATGTCGCAGTTTTGGTCATTTATTTATATGCAGGCAACTTATATCGTCACTTTTTGCCCTGTTTTGATTTGGGCAAAAAAGGCTAAAAATCTTTCATAGAAAGTCTCTAGATCCTTTTCACAGTCCAAGTAGCGTTTATAACGTATTAAAGTCTCTAAAAGGGTTGGTGTTGTGCTTCAAACAGATAAAATACAAAATTGGAGAAAGTCACGTGACACTTAAAAAACTGCGGCATGGATTTCAAAAATGTAAAGGAAAATGTCGCACTAATAGCGGGCCGGACACGGCCAAATTTTCAAGTCTCTGGTTTTTTCTCTTAATAACACTATGTTTAGAAGGTATGTGAAGGGCAAGTGTCGTCAAAGAGGTATTTCCTCTACTTGTGTCTTAGTTGCGCTCTATGCAAGTAGAAAGTTACGGCATATGGTATTATTTAGAGAGATGACGTTTGTAGCCTTGAGTATTACCTGCATTGATTTTTTTGCACCCTAATAGTCTTTGAACTGAAATTATCTTGCAACTAGAAGGCTAGAGGACCGTAAAGTAATATCGAATAAGACATAAGACATACATTTAGACAAAATGGTACTGTTATTGAAGTTAGCTTTCGGCGTACCTCTGTAAGCTCTCATATCAAATGTTCAAGTACAAAACTATAATAGCTTGCGTAGCAACATCAAAGCTAGAAATCAATTGTCCTTGTCCTACAAAAGGCTCTACATAAACCATTCAATGGCTCTATTTTTTGTGATATATTATTAAATTATTGATTCCTAACACTCTATTTACATGGATTGTTCTAAGAAATCTCTATTTCCTGAGATTCCTCTCCATATCATCAGCACCGAGATTGGCCAAACGGTCTGCACTCTCGTTACCAGGATCACCCAGGTGACCCTTCACATGAGTGAACTCAATGTCTCCCCATTTCCGCTCATTGTAGTTCTTGTTCACATAATTCAAAATCGGAATGGTACTCTCAATGATATCTCTGTTGGCAACGTCTTGGCCAGTCAGGTTCTTCCAGTTATTCTGCATCCATTTGTCGGACCATTCATTCAAAGACTTGATTGAGTATTGTGAATCTGACACGATATTGTATTTGGTGCTCTTATTTTTGTCCAAGTCATTCGCTATGTCTGTGAGAGCATGCTTAATAGCATGTAACTCGGCTCTTTGGTTTGTAGGTTTCGTGGCTTTGATATCGTCCACAGTATCAAGTGATACTGCAGAATTTCTTGAATCATCGTAGCCGTAAAAGACTCCATATCCGGCGGGGGCGCTGTCAGACTTACCGTTACCTCTTGCTGCACCATCAACATAGATTTTGCCAACAGATTGGGGTTTTTCGTTGCCCCTTGTGCCTGCTTTATATTTCGATGGCGGGGCCTTAAAGCTGCTCACGCCAGAACTTTGCAATTTTGGCTGAGAGTTCTTAGGCCCAAACAGTTTGGCAGGAGGTTCCCTCACTGAGACAGGCGCTGGTGCCGAATAATATGACGCTGCTGATGGTCCCCACAGCGATGACGACGACAGACTGGTGACAGCAGATCCAGAGGAGGAAGATCTTGCAGCACCAAAACCAGAACTAGAAGAAAAACCTCCAGAATGTCTCAGCTGGCTTTCGGCTGGACTATACAGCGAAGTGACACGCGATCCACTAGTGCTTGATGAACTTTGCAGCACAAATGCATTGGCTTCTGCCATGGTATTGAATTTCTTATACTTGGCTCCACTGTACTGGTGGACGTTCAGTTTGCACGAGTCCCAGTCTTTGTAGACACCTGCCTTGTGGCCTTTGGCGACGGCGTAGTAGGGCATTCTTGAGAAGAGTCTAATCTTGGAATTGAGGAGGCAAAACCAGATCGGAGCAACGAGAAGCGATAGAGATGTAGCTAGGCAATGGACACTATCGGCTATTTCAAATAACTTGGTCTTGCTGCTTACAATACCAGTTATAACACCAACAAGAAACAGTAACAATAAATGTATGCTATATATACAATTACAAGAATAGAGATAAAGAGAATAAACGTATTCTTCTTACTTCTTTAAGTATGAAGGATGAAACCGTGTTGGAATAATGTCGCATTTGTGACGACATGAAGTATACGATAGAGAAAAAGAGATAGCTGCAAAAGACGACATTATTATGGTATGTCTGAATGGGCTTGGTAGAGGTAGAAGTAGAAGACAGGGATTAGAGGTTTGTGGTGGTTGATTTGGAGATAGTGTTGTGGCAAAGGTGAGTTTGCAGTTTTTGAAGGTTTGGGCGATAAGACGAAGCGTGTGAATTCTGCTTCTTTTTTTGAATTTGGAAAGTTACTAGGGGTGAGTGGGATGGAGAATACTGTTCTACTGTTTCCTAGAAGACAAAGAAGAAGCTATTTTAATAATTTAAAAAACAGATCATATACCTATTGTACATAAATTGGGAGAGTAATTCAAAAATAAAAAAACTATTTAAAACTATTGGCCTTTTGTTAAAAAAAGATGATCCAAGAGAAACTAGGCTAATACCATTTATTTTACATTAGAGTACCCATAATACTATTAGCCATAAGCAAAGACTTGCAAATTGGACCAGTATATAACTTCTGATTGGCTACAATGACCACCATACGCTATTGTTTAAACTTCGACATCGCCCATTCATAAGAATTGCCTCTACAGAAATCCCTTTTATTTGAGTTGCATACATTTTGATGCTATTTAGTCGAGAGAGAAACTATTCATAGCACAGATCTCGTCTCCACTCAATCTACTATTTCCATGATCTGACATATTCACCTACCTGAAATTTCAGGCTCTATAATATAATTGTCGTAGTGATATTGAACCTCATGGGCATCTTCTCTATAATTCCTGGATTACCAGGATCTTTTATCGAGTCGCATCATAAAGCTCCTTTCCAGGCTCTGTTGACCCAACCGCAATCCCTAACATTGTCATCCTTGGCATCTATTTTCCAGTTATTAGACGGATCTTCGTACTTTGACGAAATCTCTCCAGCAGGCTTGGAAATGCAGAGGTAACGTCCGTCGGGCAAAAAGCAACGTAATTGTGAAGATGGGTAAGGACATGGGCAGAATTTTGGCGCCTCGACACAAAGTCCCGTGTCTGGACACAAGTATTTACCACACTTGGTACTCAACACCAAGTTTTCATATTGTTCTGGACTCTGAGCTTGCCCTGGCTGTTGCCCACCATTACCAAAATTGTTGTGCAAGAAATCAAAAATATTGGCTGAAGTCAAACTTAGACAAAGAATTAATGCTGTGAATAGGTGTAACATATTGTCAATAATATTATAGATGTATACTTAGTTGTCTTTCAACGATATTATACCATCTATCCACTAACAAATAGTGTCTGATTGAAAATAGTACACGTAATAATTCAGATTTGGAAGCCGGGTAACACTGATAATCATCTGCAGGAGAGTTGATTAACGGCCGCGCAAAAAAAGAAGGGGCATACTGGGAATTGAACCCAGGGCCTCTCGCATATTTGTAGTTCAAACTTAGCAATGCTAAATCTTCGCCCAAAGCGAGAATCATACCACTAGACCACACGCCCTTTCAGTTGAATGATACTAGCTCCTATTTGTTCAAGTTTTAAAGTGTAAATTATATGCAGTTTTGGCCGAAACATCCGTGCCGCAATAAAGTTTACAATAAGGCCCATACCGCACCATTTAATCTATCATGTTGCTAACCTTAGAAAAGGAACCAAATTAAGCTTTGACGTTTTGCAGCTATTTCAACCTTTCAGAGAGGATGTAAATGATATTTCATTGGAGGACTGTTTTATGTCTTCTCAGTTAGTAAATAGACTTTTCAGTAATCTAAAAGATTTTTGCAATTGTTTTGAATGCAATTGCCTTCCTTTTTGAAGAATATTCGAATTATACTTTGGAAAGATAACAAGAATAGAATATGGGTCCGGTGACCTTTCTAATTAGATAATGCACTTTCTATCCGCCTCATTGTCTAATGCACGTTGCCGTACCTATTGAATGAATAGGATGTAATGCACAATAACGACACCAAAGTGCGGTTATAACTGAAGTTGAATACGCCAACTATTCTTTAATTCCCATACGGCACACCCGATAGATGTGGTTCTAAATTTAATAGCTTAAAAAAATAGAAGAAGGTACTTTTTTGGTCTAAGCCACATCTGCATGGTGCTAAGTTGATAGCAAAAGACAGTTCCTAGAGAGAGGAATTATGAGTCATAAATCCAGTTATCTCGAAGATCCCTATTTTTTGTATCATCTGATGCTTTTTCTGTAATATCAAGTTAAGGGAACATAAAGTAGAAAATAACTCTCGTAAAGAGAACTACAACGATGGCAGAGTTAAATATTATGGAATTCTGTTTATTTGTATATACTTAATTGTGTAATAAAGGATTGTTTTTGACGTTTGATGTAATAGAGGAAATAATGACGGCAATCAAACTAAAGATAATATTGCACCATTCATTGGCGTGAGATAAAAATCATGGCAGGTTTCTCCTCGCCCATGAAACCGCTTAAAATACTACTTACTATCTTACAAAGTAAAAATTTCATTGAAATATAACGCAAATTGACTATTTACAAGATATGAAACAAATCAATTGTTTTGGAGAAATGGAATATTTAGAATTTTGACGCATTTGCAAAATCCTCATCGATGATATTAGACTTAAGGCACATTTGCTGGAAGATATTCTTGGTATTGTATAAATTCCATGGTGTATCAAACTCCTTTATTTCACCCTTATCAAGAACAAGGATTTTATCATAGTTGATGATTGTCTTCAATCTATGAGCAATACACAAGATAGTACAATCCGAGAACTCCTTGATGATAGAACTTTGAATTTTAGAATCGGTTTCGTAATCAACAGATGAAGTGGCCTCATCCAAAATCAAAATCTTTGAATTCCTAACCAATGCTCTAGAGAAAGCAATTAATTGTCTTTCACCCAAAGAGAAATTAGATCCGTCATCTTCCACACTTTGGTCGAGGTGGAACTTATGGAGAACATTGGCTTCATCGTCACTATCCTCTTTGTTTTCAGTAGTATCTTTTTGCACTTTGACTTGTGCCTTCACTGAATCTAATCTTTCAGCCTCGATTAAGCCGGTTCTGACCAAAGCATCCCATAAATCATCATCAGAACTTTCGTTAAATGGATCCAAGTTCTTTCTAATACTTCCTCTAAATAAGATAGGATCTTGTGGAATAATAGACAATTTTGATCTTAAATCGTGTAATCCCATCTCGGTGGTGTCAAGACCATCAATAAAAATCCTACCAGATTCAAGCTCGGACAATCTATACAAAGCTGTCATGATGGAAGACTTACCAGCTCCTGTCCTACCACAGATACCAATTTTCTCTGATCCCTTAACACTAAAGGACAAGTTTTTCAAGACTAAAGGTAAGCCTGGTCTGTATGCCAAAGAAACATTTTCAAAACTAATTTCACCTCTCTCCGGCCAGCTGGCAGGAGGAGTCTTCTCTGTAATAATACTAGGAGCTTCTTGCTGTAAGTCGAAAGCGTAATGCGATATTCTCTCTACAGAGTTCATCTCATTCTCAACTTGAGTATAAGTTCTGATAAGCATAGACAAGGTACCACCGATTTGGAAAACATATGATAATAATAAACCAACAGATGAAGCGCTGATTTTGAAGACTCTGTTCACACAAAGCAAAGCGATTAATAACGAGAACAAAACAGCAATAATATTCATTTGCACACCTAACCAACGCTGGTTACTGATTGTGAGATAATATGATTCATTCATATTATCTATGAAACGATCATTCTTTTCCATGAACCTTTCCTCTGCTCTATAAGCTTGAATAGTACTTATACCACTCAATACTTCATTGAAGTTGTTGTAGACGAATGATCTTTGGACAGCTTCCAATCTCTTGATTTCTCTGGCTGAAGCCTGGTAGAAGTTAGCAACAGACACAAATAAAAATCCAAGGAAGGGAATAGCAATTGCAAACCATGGTAAATAAATGATACATAAAATCAACACACCGCAAACATTACTGAACATGTATAAAAGGAAGTTGAGTTGTTCACCTATTTCATTGTCCAAAACTTCGGTATCTTTGGTGAATCTATTTAAGATTCTACCCATTGGCGTAGTATCCATGAATGCCATTGGGGCCTTCAAAACTCTGTTAACAGCAAGAACATTTAATTTCACCGCAGCCGAATTTGTCAAATAGACCAATAAAACGAATTCCAATGTCAAGAACACATATGATAATACGGTGAACATAACATAAATACCGATGTAGAAATTGTCAGGTCTGTTTGGGAACTTTAAACCAGTCCAGAAGGACAACCAAGTGAAGGTGAAAATTTGACAGAAAGTAGCCAAACACATGAAGAGTAACATTGGAGGAATAATACCCCACTCAGTGAATCGTCCAGAGCCGATCTTGATATATCTCAAGTAGATGTCAAGACCAATAGCGTTCACACCTCTTTCTTCATCTTCTCCTAAGCGTCCGTCTTGGTCGTTGTTCACATTATACTCTCTGTGAATACCTTCTTCGTCCTCAACTACAGATTTCCTAGTAACTTGACGATGTATCAATTCCTTTTCGAACTGGTCTTCATCTTCAAAATCATGCTTAACAATTTCAAGATCTTCTTCTGGCTCTTTTTCTTCTTCGACGTTTTCACTTCTGTACGCCATTAAACTTGCAAATCCAGAATTCCTGGCTCTGAGTTCATCGGGCTTTCCTACATCGATAGACCCATCACCATTCAAGAAAATGACTCTGTCAGCGGCATCGATAAGAGACAACTGATGTGTAGCTAAGATTCTTGTCTTATCTTTGAGCAAGTCTAGAATACAGTTGTTCATGATATGCTTACCAACTCTTGCATCAACAGCGGACAAAACGTCATCCATTAAAACGATATCTCTCTCTCCATAAACGGCTCTGGCCAAGTTGATTCTAGCCTTCTGACCTCCCGAGAGTGTAATACCTCTTTCACCGATTTCAGTTAAATCACCAGCAGGTAAGATCTCAATATCACTTTCCAAGGAACAAGCATAAATGACCTTGTTGTACTTCTTTTCGTCCCATTTTGAACCAAATACAATGTTCTCTTTAACTGTAGTATTCTGAATCCAAGGGTAGCCACAGAGCAACAAAGATCCGTCCACGTTAACCTCACCTGAGGTTCTCTTCATAAAGCCAGACATGGCACTTAACAAGGATGTTTTTCCAGAACCAATAAGCCCTGTGATGACAACGAACTCCTTCTTTCTAATTTTCAAGTTTATATTGTTCAAACCAGAGAAAGGCGTATCTTCTACAGACTTTACGTCCGTAGTGAACTCCTTTTCACTAAATTTAGGACTGTCTACCTTTGACAATGCTGCCTTTTCTGTATCTTTAAGCTTCTTCTCGGACTTCTTGTCAGATTTCTTATCTTTGTTCTCCTTGTCTTTCTTTTTAGAATCACCCTTTTTGCCGTCCTCTTCCTTTTCCTCTTCATCGTCATCGAAGGTATCCCAAAGGAAGGTACCATTATCTATCTCGAGAGCAATGTTTTCTTTTGCCATGAGCAAGCGCTTCTCGTTGGTTGCTTCAATTTCAGTTTCACTTTCATTTACTTCACTGGATGTCAAGAATGCTGTAAGTCTGGTCATACCAGAGAAAGCTTCAGCACCAGAACTCAAAGCCATAGGCAACATGAAAACTTGGGTCAACAACACATTGAACAATGAGATCGATGAGAAAATGTTAGCAGGATCTTTTCTGCCCTTATCGAGCGCATACAACACCAAAAAGGCAATCAATGAAGCAAATCCAGTCAAACTCATAGCGAAGGCAATGACAATGTTAACCAAAGTCTGCATAACGTAAATAAGTCTCATTTCTAATCTTCTTGTCTTCGAAATGCTCTTAAAGTAAGCTGGCTCCCAGGAGTAATACTTAATCATCTTCAAGTTGTTCAAGACCTCTTTCATATAACTGACACGTTCATCAGTGTACTTACTGGCCTTTGTTCTGTAGACGAAGAACTTTGCCGTTAAGAATCCAATGAGCATCAAAAAGAGGATAAGCACACCAATACCAACCAAAGCAGACACACCAATGTTGACGATCAAAATAGCAATGGCAATGATAATAGGGAATGGAAATATGAACAAAAAGGGTTGAAGGCCAAGACCGATATCGATTCTGGACAAATCAGTACCCATGATAGAAGTGATTTTACCAACAGAGAATTGATGCTTGGCTTCAGGACTGAGTCTGAATGATTTTTCCATCATAACTTTGGTTAGCACAGCCTTGGCCTCGGCACCTGTCATCATAGACTTATAGAAGAAATGGTTGAAGAGTACAGCAGTGACAAACTCAATGGCACATGCACCAATGGCATATCCGATACCTCTACCAAGAGGTTCTAAAAGACCATAAGCTGAAAGCAGAATATCTGGATTGTCTTGACTGAAGGCCTTAGCTTCAACAAAACGAATCAATTTCTTGGTAAGTAAAGGGTTAGCTGCTTGACCACTGTTAGCAATGCCTAGGAATAGACATGCATAGAAGTATTGCAATTTGAACGTCTTAAGTAAGGAGAATGTTACGGTCCAAGGACTGACTTTGAAGTCTTCCAAGTCCTTTTCTTTGGGCACGGTGGTGGTTTCTAAAGTTTCACCTCTTTCCTTACACTTTTTTTTAATGTGGTTTGCTGCGACACGTTCGATGTCGTCTTCATAGTACTTCTTGAATCTCACGGTCATAGTTTGGACCTTGATATCATCTGATAGCTTGTAGAGATCTTGGGGAGTGAGAGTACGCTTGTAACCTGTGACCATCACAGGAATGATCCACCAGAAGAAGATCTTGGAGATGAAGTTGGCTTTCTGCTCGGGGTGAACTCTTCTTTCGTCGTCCGTAGGTAACGGAGGAACATCTTTAGAGAACAACGCCGAGAGAAGGCGTCGCTGCCGTAGTAGTTCAGGTTGCTGTTGCAGTTCAGACATCGTGATGAGGTGGCTCGTTTAATAAATACCTACGACGATGTTCCACTAGCAAATAATATAACGGTGGAAATCTTATTATGAAGTGGTTGCTTTCGATAAAGTGCGTACGGCTCGGAGAAATCAAAGGAATAACGGCATATAAATAGTAAAATATCGATTAGTGAGAACTGCAAAAGTCCTGAGATAGTCCATACTAATGCCGCTTATACCCAAAACAATAAGCACGGAGAAAGCAAAATAAAGTGCATAATAAGACCGAAAAAAAAAAATAAGAAATTGAATCACAATCTTGTTGATCATTTTGAAAATAAAAATATCAAAGAGAGGGAAGAATGACTATAGTGATATCATGCTACAGGTGGAAAGTTGATACGGCTCGGGAACCGTAACCTCCAAATAATATTAGTTTAATTCGTATTACAATAAACAGAAAATTGCTGAAAAACGACTTCTCCAACACTGGAACTACCAGATACAAGCTTCGTGCTCTATTTAGAGCTGGTGTATCATTGATTGTGCATGCAGATCGTGAAATTGAAATTCGGCGATAATTGGGACGTGGAGGGGGTGTGGAGACAAGGCCCCCAGGCTGGAACCGGGTAGTTTTAGCAGCTAGAAAATGGGTATTGCAATAGAAGCCGAACCAGTTCTCATTCGTGTGAGGGCTGTGATGTGGCTATGGTTGAGATTCAGACTCGGTGGTGGATTCGGTGATACTACCGTTGAGTTCAAATAGTAGGCTCATCTCGCGCTCTCGCGAGGCTCTGAATTTTACATTGTTCTTGTCGGCCGGAGTTGCAAGAAGCTTGAGCTCAAATGTTCCGAATCGTATCGCTTACTGTTATTGTAATGGGGTGCGACGATTGCGCTTAAGTAAGCGCAGTCGCACCCTCATGCGCGAGTGGCAAAGAATTTATTGCCCCAACGGGAGAGCCGCACCTCAAGCCCGCAATTGTGTGTGGCCCAATGGGTCCAGAATTACGAATCCCTGTGTGCGATTTACGGGTATAGGCATTTAGCAATGGGTTTATGTCAGTTTTGATTTGAGATGTCATCAGTCTAGTCGAAGCATGGACGCTATTGCGAGAGCCGTAGCAAGGAGGCGCCCAAGGGAGATATCGGTGGTCAAATGGGGCTCAATGGTCCTAAAATTTGCAGGAAACCGACTTTAGCCGCACGTTTAAGGTTATGTACGGCTTGGGGTATCGATAAGAATAGGTTTTTGCCACCACTGCCCTGAGAAAAAGAGTCATAACTTACTATTTTTAGTGAGGATTAGTACGGGGTTTACGGATTTATTCCCAAATTGTCTTTTGTCTATACTTGTGAGTTCTCCAATTGGTGGTCTTGTAGGTATCCATCCTACATATTTGACAGCAAAAGGACTTAGGAGTTACCCCTTTAGTTACCCACAGGATGACCTTGTTGTGGAGGAATTTCATGATGGTGTGGAAGATGCAAAACGTATCAAAACAATAAGTGGCAAGCTTAAGAGCTGTACTGTTTCCGATATTATGCGAAGACGGTGTTACCCCTAAATTCCAATTTGGGTGTAACTTTCCTTGTGAATCTCTTCTCTTTCTTGAAAGCTCTTAAAAACTATGACTCAATTGGAGTTCACCTTTCAGGGCTACATGAGCTCAATTGAGTATATGCCAAATGTGCCTCTAGCTAAACGAAGTGGCATATTGCAACAGACTCAATTCTTGGTGTAACTGTCAATTTCTACCAATTTTTTTCAAAGACAACACGACCGTGTAAACAGGGAAATTCGTATTGTCTTTCTTTCCAATTAAGTACAACCAATTACATGAAGATATGTTTATACATTTGCCACCAAATATTTTCTACGGAAAAGTTTTGCATCTATTTATGCACTGTTTAGAAGCTTAAATTATTGCATTAATTATTAGTCGGGACCCATGCTGGAGAGCAAGGTTCGTATGTATAGATAAGTATGTAGTAATATGACGATTGGGATCGAATGGAACGTAAATTAATTCTTAGATATGCCCACAAAAAAATGAGTAATAAATAATTCCCACTAGTTTCGAATTCAATTCCAAGTAGGCACTTTTGAGTGCTTCTGTTGGAACGATACTTTATGTTGATTAGCTTTTGGTAGCGGAATGATTCTAAAATATTAAGAAAATGAATCTCTATAGCCCTGCAATGACGTGAGGGCATCATCTACTTCCATTTGGACCTCCTGAAGTGCCCTCAGTTCTGAACGGATTCCACAATACCAGATCAATCCATTGACCACTCCTGTAATTCCAACCACTGAGTTGGTTATCATGATGACAACCGAGAGCCAGGCTTGTTGCTCGGACACAAAGGTAATAGCAAAGTGTAAAGCAATAACCACAATAATTGAGAGAAAGAAATGGTATTTTCTCCATGTGGCTTGAAACTTGACGTTGTCTTTACGGTACTCTGCGATCTCTCTCAGGAGTTCTCTGTAGACTTCTAATTTGTCACTAGTATTGGTGCTTTCTGTTGGTTTAACATATTCATCATTTGACTTTACAACCAATTCAGTACTATATGCGAAATGGTCAGAGTAGGAGCAATTAAGTGGAGGAGGCAATTTCTCGGTGAACTTGACCAGGGCATTGATAGGCGTGATATTATTGGAGTCGATCAATGCGTAGTCCAATCTACAAGCCTCCCAAATCTCTCTGTGGGCTCTCCAAGTGTTAAGCTGTGAGTCACAAGTTGTTCCAGCCTTAATGATTTGCTCTATAGGCTGCATCTTTGCAAGTTCTTCGATTGAGAGAATAGCGTTGTCATGACATCCATCCCACGAATCACTTAAACCACCCTCAACAGTGAACAATTTATAGGGCAATGAGCCTGGTTTCGAGTTCAAATCACCAACCTGAATAACAGCATAACCAGACTTCTTTAACATCTTTACAATCTTTGCAAAGTCCCATGCCTGGCACGCTCTATGAGTGGAATAACTATTCTCACCCGACTGAGCATATGGAGCATGCATATGTGAGTTCAAGATTGCTATTGGTACAGCATTGGGTTGATGTGGCTTTAAAAGGGTGATGGCTATACTCTTTCCGACAAGCCAGTCCCCTCTGAAGAACGCCGACGGTCTTC
Organism: Scheffersomyces quercinus; assembly: GCA_030556775.1. Lineage (NCBI taxonomy): Eukaryota > Fungi > Ascomycota > Pichiomycetes > Serinales > Debaryomycetaceae > Scheffersomyces > Scheffersomyces quercinus. Next base: position 355,627 of record JAKTUQ010000006.1, on the reverse strand, counting down.
CGTTAATTGGAAAACGATACAAGAAAGATTCGTCTATAGCGATCTTCGAAAGAATGGCCAAACCTGGTCCAGCTACAATTCCCGATTTGAATACCCTGCGGTATGGATACAAATCCTTACAAGTTTCATTGATATAGTTCCAATCTCCTTCGCACCAGACTTCTTGAAGAGCGACTATATCGTATTCGTCATCTGGCGAAGTTGGAAAAGCGAGCTTGTCTGCGATGGCAACAAGTCTTTGTCTTCTGTATTTGGATACCCATTTCAAACCCCAAGTATTGAGTGTCAAGAGTCTTATTGTGTTCTCATTCGAGTGCAATTTGCCGTTTTGGGCTTTTGCGTTGGCATTATTGGCTTGCTCCATTAGACATATAAAGCAGTTGTAGATCTGATAATCGCGTGTAAGATTATTCTATGGTGTGATGGGTACTAGTCTGCGAGATATCAATTCTGTGATGCAATTTTTCTTTCTCCGTAACTATCGTAACTAAACACTGACTACAGGTACTATATAATATAACCAACTTACCTTTCCTATCTAAAGATATCGATATAAGATATATTCTTTAATACTCTGAAAAGTTAATTCGATTATTATTGTTTTACGTCATTAACGGTTTTACGGTTTTCGGCTCGGTTTTTGCGGTTTGAAGAGCGAAATGACTGCGGTAAATGTCGTTCTGAGAGTAATAAATGTCGTCAATACAAGTTTATGACAACGACTTTTGGGATAGAAGTACCTGAAGTAGAATGGTTACACCAGTTCATTTGGAACACTGTTTGGAAAAGTTTCTCATATACAACAGTTCGTAGTGCAGAACTAATATACAATAATTTCCCACCCCATTTTGAAGATAAATACAACCATCATCAACTCTTAAAGTCACCATTACCTTCACTCTGACACGAAATGCAACCAAGTCAAAAGTCACGTGACTACATTTTCCAGATTTCCATCTTCGTGTTTTGTATACAATTCTTTTGTATACAAACATCAGTTATAGCATTGTAGTTAAGGATAGGATAGATTAAAGTCAAGAGAGCCTCATAAAGACTATTCAACAATCATTTGCTAGTTCAATACAAGAGATGCAAATATGAGTACGGAATCGGCTATAGATCAATTTGACGCGTTGCAGCGTCAGATGAGCGAGTTTTCAGCTAATGTTGACAGGACTCTAGCTGACAAGCGAGTGCAGTTGATCAGCAATAGAAAGGACCATGCCGTGAAACTCGAAGAATTGAGGAGCCAAAATACCAGTTTACATTCACAAATACGTGAGTTACAAGAAAAAGAGACCAAAACAAAAGAGAACTTGAAGCTGGCTTTTGAGTCATTGCAATCGCGCCGAGTGAAGGTGGATGAGTTGGTTAGCAAACAGGAGCAGTTGAAGGAAGAAAAGGCGTTACTTGAAAAGGAAATCGAAGAGATAGGCAAGAGTATCGAATCTTCGTCGAACCAGTTGACGAAATCGCAGAATAACCTTGAAAACCAGATGAAAAGGAATTATCCAGAACTTTTCAAATACGAAATGTACTTGGGATTAAGAATAGAAGTAATCCAGGTGGACTTGATGAAGTTTGTGTTCACGAATATTGATCCAGAAAACTACGACAGGCCGTTTTGGGTAGAATTGAGTGTGAGCGAGGACACCTACAAAGTTGGAAGATCATTCCCTGAAATCGAGCCAGGCATCATCCAGCTTTTGGAGGACGAGTTCAATGAGCATAGAGAACTCGTTAAATTCTTAAGAACGGCGCGTAATTTACTCAGGGAGTGTAGTGAACGAGAGAGGAATGGCACTTCCGCCCCAGGTTCTTGAGGCTCTTGATGTTATGAGGCGAGAGCATTGTTATTAGTTCAATTCTAGGCCTTTGTATTATTACTAATGAATAGCATTCAACATTAAAAGGTATTACTTCATTGATTCCAGTCCCATTTTTCTGACGGATCAGCTACGTATTTTTACATCCATTTTTTTGCGGATCACTACCTAAGTAGCCACCAAAAGCATCCTAACCCACCACTTCAACATGTCACTATCACCATCACAAATGAAGGCCCGTTTCATGTCTTTTTCCACATCAATCATTCTCCATAATAATCTCAAATGCCGAGACTTATTTTATATGTGTTCACCTGCATGGAGAAATTACGCAAGAACTCCTATGATGTACTCATAGTGATAATTGCAAAGATCCACAGCTCTGGCGTGGAGTATAAAGGAGATCAATAATCCAGGCACAAGTTTGAAACTGAATTTTAGGTTTACAATTGGATTAACCGTCAAAACCTCTCCAGTAAACCGAAAATGTCTTTTTCTACCTCTGCTGCTTCCGTTGCTGCTGCTATTGAGTCCTGGTTGGAACAATACCCTGAAGCTCAGTCCACAGCTACTTATACCTCTGCTCCTGACGTGTTGTCTTTGCTCGAGAAATCGCCAGAAGACACCATTGTTCTTGACTTGAGAAATGAAAGGACCCCTTCTTATCTTCAACATTCTATTGGTATCCCTGCAACCGGTATTGCTGGATACGAAGCTCTTGGAAGTACTGTCATTGACCCAATCAAGAAACAAAATGCTAACGTCAAAAACATCGTAGTTCACTGTAATAGCTCTAAGAAGAGAGCAGTCAGAGTCGCAGGATGGATCCAAGATTACATTAATGAAAACGATGTAAAGGATTACAACGTCACCATTTTGGAAGGTGGTATTGCTGGTTGGGTCCAATTGGACGAGCCATATCAGGAGCTCTTGATTAAGAACTAGGAAATTGAAGTCTTCGTTCAGTTCAGTGCTCATGTTAGAGTAGTAGTCCGATTTTAGATATTTAATCAAGGAAACTAGTGGTCCTTACACTTAATATAAGTATCATTTTTCATTAAACAAGTATAAGGGTAAATAAAGAGAGTCGTAAGCATTGCACGTCTACTTCGTCAATGTCTTGAATCTGAGGATAACAAAGAATCCCTCGAACAAATGCATTAAGATCCATTGGATTCTCTGTGGGAATGGTACTCTGTACTTTCTCGTTTGAGGAATGGTGAACAATGAAATTTCAGTGAGATGAACAAGCCCTGTGACGACGGCAATCTTGGCAGCATAGCTTTCAAAAACTCCGTAGAGGGTAGTTGCAACCTCTGGCAAACGAGGGATAATCCTTTGGAAGAGCGGATCTTTGCTGACCAACGTTCTCAAGATGGAGGGGTCATAAGCGTTGAGGAACAAGACGAGGAATGCAATATACATAGTAGAAGAAACTGCAGTTGGGTATAAAACCTTCTTGATTTGCTTGTGAGAGAATCCCTGTTTGTCAGCAGCGTATTTGGCCATAGCCACCAACTTATCTTTGAGGTCGGTCAATTGAGTAACTTTGACATTCTCGCTTTCTGAAGCATCGGCCCAGTCAATTGAAAAGGTGTGGGTTTTGGTGTCTTTGGTGCTCTTATAGTCAATTACCAACGTCTTTTCGTCAACTTTGGTGATGGCAACAGATGGCTGGACAATTGTGGAGAGATCCACATTTCCGTAGACGACAAGGTAATCAATAAGGGCCAATTGGTGGTCCTTGTTCATATGACCGATGATTCTTTCTGACATTTTGAAATTGGTATTTTCGGATATTTGAAAATGTAACTTTACTATCTGCTACAATGAAAGCGTTTGCTTACTACAAATAAAACAGTTCAAAAAAACTAGTTGAACCCAAAAATCATAAAACTTCAAATATGGAGTAACGTCCATGTGAAAAGTTCGCGTATGCGATCCCGGAAATAAACAGTAGATGAAAATGCTTAGTGGTTATATGGCACGAGAAACACGATATTAATTTTGGTTTGCTACACCATAGAAATGTTTTTGCAGTAATTTTGTAGTGATAAACTATCGGCTTAGTGTGGACGACATATCAAGCGAAAATAGTAATATCAAGGATCTAGCAGATGTGGTACATGTAACCACAAATTGTCGTACTTTACATTTTCTGGTAGTCGTCATTCTCTAATAGGGGTTGCAACACCTTACGCACCTTACACCTTGCACGCCATGCGCCTTCAGGTGACACATCTCGTTACTAAATTTACAAGATCTCAATCCGTAGCGTATTGTACAAAAGCCCTGAAATTCTATGACCTTCACTACCAATTACGATCCACTTACTACAACAGCCGCCTCCACCAGTCTGCCCATCCTCTTCGAAGTCATTCCCTCACAGCACGGAAAAAATCGCTAACACCATCACTAATAGGGAACAATAGGAACAATTCCATGCGACTGCCTTAGTAAAGGAAAAATCATACGGTTTTCCCCTGCACATACTAAACTCGGTATTATTTATGTAACTCTCAGTTCATCAGGTCCAAGAGTTGAATATGTACAAGACAATTTCTTTTTAATGACGCAGATTAAGTCACGTGTGGCGCGGTTGCAGCATTTCCGCAGCATTACCGCAGTACGTTTTCGAAGAAGGTTATCACTTCTTCATTTGGTTATCAGGATTTTTCAATGAGTGATGTGTGGAATGATCTTTATTTTCCACCAGGACCCAGGATACATGCCAGAAGGCAGGAAAAGCCTATTTGTAATTTTTCGGGCATCCCGAAGTCCGTATAAATAGGTTTCAACTTCCGTTCTCGATTTCAAGACCGTCGACCCTTATTTCAATATCATCATATACTCATTAATTCTATTCATTACACCGATAAACGCCAATTGAAATGTTCTATCCACATCAATATAGCAATGACGCCAACAGGAGCTTCGACTCCACCAACAGCTTCAATCATGAATGCACCCATCGTAAGAAACAAATCGACCACAGCAACGAATTCGTGCATAAGAGGAAATGTGAGTTCGAGTTAACCACTAAAATCGTCGACGAAATGAGTTACTTGCGTTGGTATGCCAATGTCAAGAATAACGTCAAGAATGCACCAGAATTCGGAAAATATATGGTTCTTGATTTACTTCCAGTGGATTTCGACTGTCGTCTGAAGTACACAGAGAAGGTTAAAGCTGCCGAGGGCCATTGTCTTGATAATCCCCAGGTCAACCTGGACTTAAACCTGCAATTGATTCAAACCCTTCCAGCAGAACTCTACTACTTAATCTCGTACAACTATACTTTCAATTGCAATTTCGAAGCAGTCAAGTCATATTTTGCAGAAAGAATTAACGCATTCTACTTGTTGAGTGTGGAAAACCATTTAACCTTCGACACTGCCCATGTTTTGCAGTTCCTTATAGATTTGGATAACGTGTGCAGAGTCTACAAGTTCATATTCAGAGAAAACCCAGCACATCAGTTAAAATTACAGTGGATTATGAACGCTATAAATAAGGACCCGATCAACAACGCTGAGATACTTCTGATGGTCCAACAGAACTGGGAGAAGATAAATTTGGACCACATGTTCATAAGGAGAATGTTGACTAACTATTCCAACTCAAGATTGAAGTTAAAGCAATAAACCATTGACCAATCGAATCGCATACACATTATATATTCGCTAGCATACCCTAGCAGTAAAGACCTTTTGTATTATATCACTTTTAATGACAACACATTACAGTAATGAACGATGCAAGATTGTAGATTTGAGACACCATTTTTTTATTCGTTAGAAAGCGGATTTTGCAAGCAAGATACCAATTTATGACAAAGACAGGACATTAGTATGAGGTGAAGACTTGTAATAAGTAATTGATATACGGTAAGTATGTTTAAAAAAAAGTTAAAAAAAAGAATGATTCCGCCCAGGATCGAACTGGGGACGTTCTGCGTGTTAAGCAGATGCCATAACCAACTAGACCACGCAACCATTTCTTGAAAACATTTGTTTCTGCTTCAATATGTCAGTTCGTTTTCACGTGATTCGAATCACGCCGCTTAAAGATCCATGCCGCTCGGAAAATTTAAATCACGTGATTGTGAAGAAGTGTGACGATATAGAGTTCTCAACAACCACGAGTTTCAGGCAACTTGTCCGAGTGGTTAAGGAGAAAGATTAGAAATATTTTGGGCTTCGCCCGCGCAGGTTCGAATCCTGCAGTTGTCGTTATTTTTTTCAATTCCAGGCTACTGGGTCTCTACTTCTTTCAAACTACTACTTGACCATATGATAATAACTGTTTGGCCCCTCCTTCTTGTCAAAAATATAGCCCGGAGAACTCATATTCATTTCATTTATAAATTTTAAAAATAATTGACTTTAAATCATGTTGATTAAATAATGAATAATAAGTACGTTTATAACAATAACTAGTAAGTAAGTATTGAGAGAAACTATTCTCTGATATTGAATTTGTATTATTTCGAATTACGAAAATTGTTAAGTCGATATTATATTAAATGCAATGATATTATTAAGATTTATATATAATTAGTTCTGAAAAAATTCATTAGAACGATCGATCAATATTAAACATTATATTTATACTATAATTTATAAGGTTGTAATTTATCAGATTACATGAGTCCAGCTCAAACACTCTCAGAGCGTTCCTTTTCAATGTGGGAAGCATCAGCCTTACCTTCAAGGTCAGAGTGGGTTTCTCCGTCCAACAACTCAAGCAAACCGACTTCTCTAATACAACGGTCATGGATTTCCTTCTCAATGGTAGAAGTACCGGAAGTGTCACCGAAAAGCTCATCAATTTCATCCAAGGTACGTCCCTTGGTTTCTGGGGTGAAGAAGAAGACGTAGAGGGCACCGAAGACACACATCAAACCCAAGAAAATATAAGCACCGTACTTGGCCTTAGCAACGAAATCTGGGGTGGACATGGCGACAGCGAAGTTGTTCAACCAGTTAGCAGAGGCACCGAGAGAAACACCCTTAGCACGCATACCCAATGGGAAGACTTCGGCGACAAGAACCCAAGCACATGGACCCCAAGAGTAACCGAAACCAATGGCGAAAATCCAGACGAAGACAACAGCAACCCAACCAGCACCAACGTGGTTAGCGAAGTCACCACCGAAGCTACCTAAGATACCAGCAACAACGAAATGACAAATACCCATAATAAGAGCACCGGAAATCAAGACTGGCTTTCTACCGAGCTTGTCGACCCAAAGGACGGCTGGAATGGTAGCAAGGAACATGACAATACCGACAACACCGGAAGCCAAAAGGGAAATGGTGTTACCAGATAAACCTAAGGTTTGGAAAATGAATGGAGCGTAGTACAAAATGAAGTTAACACCAGTCCATTGTTGGAAAGTCATGATTAAACAAGCTAAAGCAGCACGCTTAAAGGTTGGCAAATGGGTCAACATAGACTTGTACTGGTGGAATCCGATCATGAAGTTACTCTTGGCAGAACCGTCTTGGAATTGTGGGAAGTACTTAACAGAAAGTTCCTTTTCGAAGTTCTTCTGAGCCTTCATTTCAAGGTACTCCATTTGAATAAGTTGATCGTTTCTGTCCAAGTTACGCAACTTACATAAGGTGTCCAAACATGCCTCTTCTTGGCCTTCGTTCATCAACCATCTTGGGGATTCTGGCATGAACAAGATACCACCACCCAACATCAAAGCTGGGACTAATTGGATGCAAATTGGGACCAACCAAGCGGCTCTACTTTGGCCATCACCGGTACCACCAATGTAGTTAGTACCGTAAGTGATCCAGTAACTGATCATAATACCGAAGGTAATAGCTAATTGTTGTAAAGCGACTAAAGAACCACGAATTTCTGGAGGACTGACCTCAGCGTTGTACAATGGGACAATCATAGAAAGAATACCCACACCAATACCAACGACGAATCTACCACCCAAAATGTAGTCGTAGTTACCACCACGAGCAACGGCTTGTACAATAACACCAATGATGAAGAAAATGACACCAACAACGACAGAAAGCTTACGACCTAATCTGTCAGCAATGTAACCGTTCATAAGCACACCGACCCAAGCACCAAGCTCAAGAATAGATGTTAACAAACCCTGTAAAGTTGGGTTATCTTGAATTTTAGTAACACCAATGGCGACACTGAAAGAGTGCATTCCGGAGACTTGTCCGAACATACCTTGGTTGTAACCGTAGACTAAACCACCAAGGGAAGCGAAAATGGCAATGAACAAAGAACGCGAGTTAGCGACCAAACCGGCTGGACCACTCTTACCAGCGATCTGGAGACGCCTTTCGGCAATCAACTCTTGGATATCGTTTCCGTCTGATCCACCGTGCATGTTGAAATATAATTAAGTTAATGAGGTAAAATTAAATCTCCAAGCATAACATAACAGCGATCATCGCTCTACTTATACTGCTACACTTTCGCGTATGCTTCTCCAGTCTCGAGTATCGACCCCACATCGAAGTTTTGCTTTTCGTAACTATGAATGCACTAGAGTGCCTGACTCCACTACCCCCAGTAGCTAATAATTCCCAAGTACACCACAAAAGGGTGCTTTGTGGAATTCCCAGATTTTGCGGCATTAGAGTGACGCTCAGGAAGGTTATTCCGTATTGTGGAGCAAGAATGCGGGGGCCGCATTAATTGGCATGAAGGGTACAGATTCGACCGAAGTGGGATCCACCTTCTTGCATAAAAAGAAAATCACTAGCAAATCCAGACGTCAAAAAAATATCGAGGTTTCTCCATTGTTGTGTATAGTATGCTGGTGAGAAATTCACATTTCTCCTTGGAGACATATTATCATACGCCAAGTAGCTACACCGATAGATGAGGTAACGTTGAACTAAAAATTAACGGAACGACCTCACTTGCCAAAGAACCGCGCTGGGCTATTCCGAGACTACGGTTTTACAAGGAACACTTTGTGGTGCTCTTTTTCGGTGGGTTTTAGTTATTGCGGTACGGGGCTGTAGTTCTTTTTTTTCCATATTTTCTAGTTCTGGAAAAATTCTTAAGCTCCAGCTTACCAATCATGTAGATATTTTCTGCCATCCACGACTTTTCGGATTTTCTACGGGGTAGCTGGAAGAACCCCGGAATGGAGCGAGTGACATACACACTACCACGTCTGTGGACATTGGTGTTTTTAAGCTTTCTTGTTAGGGTTTTTCTCTAGGCTGAAAATCGTTGTGTTAGTAGAGTAGCAATGCTTGTTGGTGGCTGTAGATGGGCTCATATAGGTAGTAATTTAGTGAAAAACATTGGCTTTCTCTAAATCAAGGGCTGCGATGGGTTGTGCACCAAAATTTGTGGGGTTCCTGAAGTATGTGATGAATGTACCTGCCCCACCATCCAGCATTTTTTGAGGTAGGGCTTGCGCAGACGCAAGATGTGCATCTTCTTTCAAGCGTGTCTGAACTACCCCCAAATCTATTGCCCCCCTCTTTGCACTCCCTTGTTGAGAAAACTAAAATGTGGGAGGGAACTATGCAGCTGGAGAAAATATAGATATGTTCCTACCAGATCGGTCGGCCAGTATGAACCTTATTCAACACATTGGACAAAGGGTCGGTAGACGAGAAGTCTTCTACCTTCCTATTGTCGGGTTATTTATCGGAGTCGCCAATGTACACATACCAAAATTAATCCGATATAACTTGAAAATGCACGATCTTAGAGTCTTTTTTAATATTGCATTAAACTTCTCCTCACAAACAAGGCTTGAATGATCATTGGAGTGTAACTAATTAGCATCAGATTCTCTGTTTCACATTATTTATGAGGGTATACGGTAATTTAATGTACGTGTGGTCTAAAAAATACTGCTGACAGCTCGGACTACGACTCACGATTGTTACTGACGATTAAAAGAGGGTGCGTTTACGGAATTACATATGCCAACCTTTTGTGGTGACAGGGATGCTGCAGTGTAGTGTTTCTCCTGCTAATTTCATCTTCAATTTTACTGATGTATTGACTACGTCATTCTGAATCCATCATTTATCGGAGATGTATTATCACCGAGTTGGGTAATGTTATGCACGATGAAAGTTAGCTTTTAACGACTAGCTAACAATAACAAATTCATCGCTACGTAGTCGTTTATCTATAGTATCCCAATATTGATAGATATCTGATTATCTGGTTACATTATCATTGATTCCAACATTATAATTTCAATATAGAAACCGTACGATTCCCGGGAGGAAGGAAGTGTGCTATTTTCTAGGGAAGTGACAAATCCACTGATAAAAAATTATATTAGTTATGCAATCAACGCAAAGCAGCCTCGCGTTGCAATAAATCACTCGCACTTCACCAAAGCGGATTATTGTATACCTATTGGCAGGCAAGGGGCTCATATCCCCCAAATCTAATTTTTTTCTAAGAGCAACGTTTCCAATTCGCAGTTAGTTTGTTGTGGGAAGGTAAATTGAAGATATCATATTAAGGTATTGGGCAACAAGAAATTTTTACAAATGGTTTACTATGTCTCCCTTGCGATTTATATTGGGCTAGGAAAATACATTGTACCATTCGAAGTCATCGTAATGTAATATGGTATCGTATATTTATTTTTCACCGAACGAGAAAATCAGCTGGAAAGGGTGTGGGGAAGGTTTATATTGCTTTTTCATTCCCCGAGAACTAACTTTGTAAAATTCAACACTTGTGAATCACTGCTACTGAGATGAAGTTTTTGGGTTGCTGAGTTTTTGCTTGGAGTTGGTAACTTAATTATGACAAAATATCATTCAATGATTAATGTGGATAAATTACTAATAGTATGATATTGATCCTTGTCCCATGAGTCACAATATCCAAGAAAGATTTTCTTGCCTCAATGACGATATCTTGAATACCACTTGAATTACTACAGTTTCACCAATACCAAACTTAAAATTCAAGGGAGAATTAAGATAGAATTACGATACCATTCGTGGTCAGTTCGTGACAATTCAAGTTTAAATCTCTTATTTCTTGGTGTTATGAACAATGATTGTCACCTTCTTAAGAGCGACTTATGCTTCAAGTATATTCTTCAAGAATATTGTCATTCTGGAAGATATACATTTAGAAAAGGGAAAGAACAAAGAGAACAGAAAGAAGAGAAGATACCAAGAAGTCCTACTATCTTTTAGAAGTGGTGATGTTGGAGAAATGTGTGCTTTTAATCTTGACCTCATTCCAAGACAGTCATTAGCCGTTAGGAGGTCAATATGATTGCTTTCTATAAGACTATTTCATAGCTTTATCTGTTCTTTGTTGAACATAGCTAGATAGTGTTTTCATCTCCTTGTAGATGTTAACTACCTATCGAGTTGTCTATAATTATTGTCGTATTTTTGAATATGACATCAATCATGCCCACCAGTATCCCCTCCAATGAAGTATATGAAGAGCGAACGTGCCTATAGACTAAGGTACTTCCTTTATCGTGGTTCTGTGTAACCCCGCCGGGAATGTCTCGAGATGATCCGAATCTCTCGAAATGACCAATGCAACTTGAACATTCGAAATGACCTTTGAGCTGTGTCACAAAATTCCACAAAAAAGAGAATGACAATTGCAAGTAGCAAGTTGAAGAACATTCTCATCTTGCCACCAAATATATAATCACCATCCGAGCCGACGTCACTACTAATACCATGAATCCATCCTAGATGTCATTAAATTCTTCTCGAATCAACAAAAACGATACCAAAGGCATGTAGCTGCAAAATTGCAAGGGGAAAGCACAAAGTCAAACGAACGAAAAGGCTAATACCAAGAAATTTCCACAACCGCTATTGTCTGCACGATCCACCTCATGCAAAATTCGATTCTTGACCTAATTTGCGTCTAATGCATTTGGTCATGCAAGCCAGTTGCTAGAATGTGTTTTCTGGGGTGCTGTGGTCAATGATGGTGAACCCTCGGAAGTGTTGCAGAGCGCACTGGAACAACTTGGAAAATATGTCTCGGTCACGGATGAATGACAGCACCAGCAGATTGATGAGATGAGGGGCGTAACAACCTCGAGAAGATCTATCTCTTTGGTTTTTAGATCTTTTTTAATTCATTCAGTTGGAAATCGAAGCAAGTGACCAGACCACTGACGCTGTTCTTGAAGTAGGTGTGTCTTGGCACATGCCCGCTACTGTGATCATTGGATGATCGTCAAAACGGGTCGTAGTACGGGTAGCAGTCTTATGCCGGATTCATCTTCCGAAATGTGGGGTGCTGCCCATTTGATGCAGTACTCACCTCCAAGCGGTACTCTGTGATCAACAAAGGAAGGGGGATTTAGATCTTCTACTAGATGGAGGGCGATGACCAGATGGAATTAGTGATGTGGGGACAGAATTAAATTACACTGCCAAAATGAAAAATACGAGCAAACACAGATAATAAAGCTGCCACTGCAATAATCAATACTCCAACCTTTTACACCTATTATCCGGATTTCTCGAATATTGAATGCTTTCTACGCTCCTAGTCGATCCTGAGCCTCGTCTCCGATTCCTATTCGGTGCTGGGCACAATTCTAGAGTTTTAGCCTATCGTCAGCCTCATAGCAGGATTTCGCATCACAACACGAAACCCATCGCTCACCACTGTCGTCCATATGACAAGCACCACTATCGTCAACACGCCATCACTCACGTTTTCCTGCATTTCCACCTCACCCCATACTATGTCGTATTCATAGTGGGGAGTGTGATCTCGTCAGTATTCAAGGGCAGTCTTCTGATATTCTACGTATTGTCTGTTCTCTACTGGTGTGTTGGTGTTGGAGGAGTATTGGTTCTGGTGGTTGTTTCGTAGTCTGGTTGCTCAGTAGAAGTTTAGTGCATTTTACGGCGACAACTGCTTCCTAACTTTCTAACCATTCAAACGGTGAAAAACTTCCTCAGTCATTAATAATTCATTAATAATGACTCGGGTTAAGTCTCCTATTACCAAAACTATCATAGTCAATAATGTCTCATCCTCCTTTTCGTCTCTCCATGACTCTCTCAATGACTCTCTCATCAAAACCCAGTGTTCCATTTTACCTCTCCATGACTCTCTCATTAAAACCCAGTGTTCCATTTTACCTCTCCATGACTCTCTCACGCTATTATTCATGTATTCACTCGCCCTCTCACTGACCCCCATTCTCACCACCACTATCATCATCTCCTCCCCTCCTTCTCCCTCAGTCCTTCATACTCCCTCACATCACAGCCCTTCACTACAGCCTTACTCTATAGTGCTTCTGCCTCATTACCGGCCAATGTCGCACCATCCGCGACATTCTATCTTACTATTATTTTTATTATTATTCCTCCTCCACTATTACTGTTATTGTTAGGTTATCCTATTTCGTGTCTATAACGGTTTGGTTGTAAATACGGTATTATTCGCTACATCAACACTGGCTACTTCGAAGAGAGAATTCCTTACCATCAACTCCAGCAAATAGCTACTTCCATCCAACGCTTGTATTTGCTACGTCGAAGCTACACTTTAAAGCCATCGGCTCTCATTAACCGCTGTCGTGTATACCAGTAATAGACATTCGGGGTAAGTATTAGCTGATAATTAACCTTGAAAAGGACAGTTGTTTCGAGTAGATTCGTACCGGAAACAATACCTCCAACCATCCGGTCTATCATTGTGACAACAGGAAACGTTTGAGTGTGTTCTTGATCGTCTTGGTAGAGAGTTGTCACAGGTCACATCGTCCAAACAGATACGACATATCACCAAGAAGATAAGCATACAATCCAATAAACGAAGATTGCTGAAGTCATCCACTCATTAAATCGGGTTTGGTTATCAAACTTCATCATTCAATAGCATCTATACATTATCTACATTGCACAACAAAGCTATTGTTACATTCACATTCATCGGATATCTACTCACTGGAAAATAACATATCGAACATCCGGCCGAACTTCGACAAAACCATAGAATCGTCATAAATTGCCAGGGTTCCAGCCTGCCAAATCATATTAACAACGAATAATCTCAAAGATGGCCGAGAAACAACCGTTTGATCTCGGTGCCATCCGTGATATTCTCGAGAAAGAAACGAAATACCTTAAAGGTGTCCAAAATACTGACGTCGACTGGTTTCTCCGTGACTCGTCAATCTCGACATCGAGTCCCAGATTGTCAACGTCGCTGTCGACTCACCACAACCTATCAACCTCTTCAAAGGCTCGTACGGGCTCAGGTTCGGGTTCGAGTAATGACCCCTCCAGTCCTAAGAAAGTAGTCTCCAACAATTCCATTTCTCCTGTCTCATCGCACTTGAATACCAACATTTCAAACACGAACGACAACAATAGCACCAAGACTAAACCGTCAATTGCCCCTATCCAAGAGGAAAATGTCTCACCTTCTTATCCTCCACCAAGTGTCGTCGATTCCCCTCCAACTAGAAGTAACAGCACAGCCAGTAGAAGAAGAAGCAGTACTTCATCTTTCAGTAGCAGCAATGGTGGTTTCTTCTCGAAACTAAAGGGTAAATTGTCCACACATCCTAAGGATCTGGCTCCTTCAACGCCACCATTGACAGCACAGAAGAATGTTCCAGAAGTGGATTCAAAACCGGTTTTCAAGTCCAACTACGACATGCGAGCCCATGACAACCTGAAAAATTCGCTGCCTGTACCATCGGTACATCATAAGAGTTCCACTGCACCATCAGACTCTGACTCGAACTTCAAACTCACCCGTTCCATGTCTACTCCAAACGCTGCTTTAGATGACAGCGTGGATCCTAGGTTAGAGGAATATATCAAATTTTATCAACAAAAAGATATAAGGAGAGGATCTGTTGCCTCTAGGCGTTCATCCATTGCTTCCGATTCATCAAATGGATCTATCGGCAACAATTCCATTCCTAGTCATCCAGCTGTGTCTCCATTGCCTAGTGCTTTGATGAACGGTTACGAGAACGTAACCTATAAGAAAAACAGCAGCGACGCCGCGGAATCACAGTCAACTTCGAGCAAGCTCTCATCATTTTTAAGAAGAAAAAGTACAGGCGCACCTCCAGCTAGCACCAATTCTAACAACACTACGGGCTCTAACCTCAGCTTTGGAACAATTCTCGACAGGAACGGCCACCTAGCTGAGTCTACTTATTCAGTGAACAGCGTTTCATCAACACCGCCACCTCAGTCACCACTTGACTTGGACCCCAATTTCAAGAACTTAAAGCCATTGAAGAGAGTAGCATTCCATCTGTCGACGTTCTTGATAGATCCACCACAACAAATTCCCTCTAGATCGCCACGGAAAGGTAACGTCGAAATCCTTCCAACTGGTACTTTGAAGATTCATCCTCTCACTGAGGACGATAAACTTGCCATCGAGAAGTCTCAAATGGGCCAAGGTGGAGGAATTGTTGTTGGAGGTACGGGAGCATTAGGCTTAATCAAGAATAATGATGTTGAAGAAGAGGATGAAGGCGAAGATACCGGGAATACTGAAGATGGAGAGTCTAAGAAGAGTCCAGATGCTAAGAAAGATGAACCTAAGACCGCTCTGAAGATTAAGAATGAGGCTTCTCAAGATGTTGGTGAAGATGAGCCAGCTGTTGATAAGCATGCAAAACTGTTGGGTATTGACAAACCTATGATCCATGCGCAAGCAAGCACCAATTCATTCTACTCCATCCCAGTGAAGAAGATGGCCCTCGATCTTATGTACACACGTTGTTGCCATCTTCGTGAGATCTTACCCATCCCAGCCATTCTTAAACAGATTCCCAAGGGTTCGATGGCACCACTTCCTGTGCTCCAGCTTAGAAACCCAACGCCCACTCTGGTGGAAATCCAAACATTCGCAGATTTTCTTCGTATTGCACCCGTAATTTGCGTGTCTTTGGATGGTGTGAGTTTATCGCTTGAACAATTCAAAGTTCTTCTCTCGGCAATGAGTGCTAAGACACAGCTTGAAAAGTTGTCTTTGCGTAATACCCCAATCGATCAAGAGGGCTGGGCCCTTTTGTGTTGGTTCCTCTCTAGGAATACCGTCTTGAACAGATTAGATATCACTCAGTGTCCATCATTGTCTGTGAATGTGTTGAAAAAGAGAAAAAAGAAGTCGGGAGAGCCTAAGAAGGAGGAAGAAGTAAAGAGGATGACATGCAATAGCGATAACAGATCAGATATGGACTGGTCTTTATTTGTGGCTACACTCGTTGCCAGAGGAGGTATTGAAGAACTTATCTTGACTGGTTGCTGTATTACAGATTTGGAAAACTTTGAGAAGTTGATGAAGCTTGCTGTGGCAAAGAAGACCTACCGTTTAGGATTGGCCTATAACCAATTGACACCTAAGCACTTCAAAATGATTATAGACAATTGGTTTTTCCAGGACTTTGCAAGAGGTATAGACTTGGGATACAATGACTTCTCCTCAGTTCATATGCTCAAGATCATTCTCGACTTTAAGAGGGAGCACAAAAATTTCGACCAAATACTAGCAAAATCGAATCTTGCTTTCTTGTCCTTGAACCTGACAAACTCTATGTTCACCGAGTACTTTAAAGAAGTTTTTGAAGAGATTCTCTTACCTTTGCCCAACTTGAAATACCTTGATTTCTCCAATAATCAGCGCTTATTCGGCACTTTCACAAAGAATGCTAGTACAGACAGTACTAATGACGATACTAATGACGCATCTTTTGATGCATCCAGCATATCAAGTGGAACATCGGATGCGTCGTCTAAAGACTTGGGTTTAAGCGAATCAGCTATTGCCCTGTACTTCACTTCCAAGCTTCCCTTATTTCCTAAGTTGATTCGTTTGCATGTCGAAAATAACAACTACAGTCCATCTTCAATTCTCTCGATAGCCAAAGTGATTCCATTCTGTAAGAATTTGGGATATTTATCTCTCTTGGGTAACAAGATCGATTTGACAGCTGCTACAGCTTTAATAAATGGATTGAAGAACTCCAAGACATTGATTGCATTGGAGTGCGACATCGACAACTTCCCAGATTTATTCAAGGAGAGAATCGGTTTGTATTCAATGAGAAATATGGAGCGCCTACTCTATGCTTCTAAGAAGACCGATCTCAATTTATCCAAGAGTATGAATTCCGAGCTAGATGAAGGGAACCAGGAATCTCTCACAGAGACTTTAAATAAAATTCTTTCCATGAAGGCCAAACAAGGTTTGGATTTAAAGAGCCCAGAGGTAGTGAAATTTATCAGAAGAGCCATGAATATTCGTCACGAGTTGAAGGAGACTATTGACGAGTTGTTGAAACTCCAGTTGAAGAACGAATTAGACTTAGAGGGAAAAGAGACCTTGATCAGGTTCATTTTCATCGATTCTTCTATTGAAAAGGGTCTTCAATTAATCGACCCTTCACTTGTCGACTCAAGTAAAGATTCCCTCAAGTCTTTGGCTATACCTGCTGAAGATGAGAAGAATCTTCTGAAGGTCGTGAGTGATGGCTACGATCAAGATCAAAGGTTGCATATTCCTAAAGGTAATGATATTCCTCCAAGTTTGTCTCCCCTCAGTATGTCCAGATCGACGTCTAGAACTAATTTATCCAATTTGAACAGGCAGGAAGGTTCCGTCTTGAAGTTGTCAAAATTACATGACTACCATCACAACACTGATAGTCTCATGGATGAGTTAGAAGGAATGTCTGGAGAGGATATGCGTAAGAAGTTGAGAGGAGTGGAATTCTCCGATTTAGACAAGATTATATCTTATTTGGGAGAGTTGAAAGATAAGGGTATTTCTCTTGGTAAGGTCTTTGCACTTGACCATAATCATGAGCACAAGAAGCCCTCAGACGTTGTACTTGATCTTGAAGCCATTAAAATGAGGCTCAAGAAGTTGGCCGATGAAAAGGTAACCGAAAATGACAATGGAACTGGTGATGAGGCACCCGCTTCAGCAGAACCACCAGTTTCTGCGAACACGGCAGTACCACCATTGGATAAGACAGTTAGCTCCGAGACTTTGGACCCACGCGGACTAAACCTGGATGGTGACGGTGAAAGAATCAATGAGGCTTATGACAAGTTGTTGAGTAACTTCGTGCCACTTAGATAGAAGATACAGGTATGAAGACATCAAACATTCTCATTGTCTTTGCTGTAATGCACCGTTATTTGTTTGTATTATAGAGATATAAAGTTAATTTCTTCTTTCTACATTTAAATAACGTCACTTTTAATGTAAATTTACTTTTATGAATCCATTATGCTATATGTACATATTCATTATCCATCTTCTTAGTTGGAGAATTTGGTTGGTAAAGTGGTTTATGAGATGTGCTAATAGATGCCTAACCCGTAGTACATCTAAGTTCAAATCTGAGTTGAAAGTAGCGAACTAGCCTCGTTTTGATGTGTTCTGATACAAGTGAATCTGACGATCTGCCGTGAAGCTTGTAGATCTCTGTCATTGAATTTGTATAAATGAAGACTTCTGGAGCATCTGACCAATGGCTCCCGCTGGAACTGAATATGTGATTCCTTCTTCCTGTTCAACTGCTTCAAATCAACTCAACCAAATTAAATCAACTGAGCTTAATACTCCTCATCGCCTGAGTCGACTGTTGTACGAGCTCTTCCTTCGAACTCATCGTCACTGTACTCTTCACCTTCTTCTGGTCCACCATTCTTCTCAGCTTCCTCAGCCAAATCCTCACAGGCGTCAATCCAGTCCGAATAGATGTCAACCGGCTGCGATAACGAATGTATAGCCGTCTGGAAACTCTGGCCACAGATCTTACAGTGCAACTCTCCCAAGAGATTCTTCTTATCCAAGGTACAAATCACCGACTTTTCGTGATTACAGAACAAGCACGTAAACGTGATATCTAATGTTTGCTTGATTTTCTTTTGCGGCTTGGCCGACGACTTTCTTTTACCCATTCTGTTCTATGCTATACACTACAGTAACAACTACTACTAGCTATAAAGCTCCACTTTAATACTCTACTACTCTACTACTCTACCAACATCTTCTTTAATCGTCGTGGTGAAAACAGAAGTTTTGCAGAGATAGATATCGGTGGGTGCACGTCCTTTTCCTTCGTTGATTTGGAATTTATGTGTGGCGCTACCATGTTTGATTTGGGTGCGAATTTTCTTTTGGTTCCGTCGGTTCGTCTGAGTTGTGCTTGGAGAGGATAGTGGTGGTGGTGTTATAGATGGTGTAGATGGTGTAGATGGTGTAGGTGGTGTATATGTTGTGGTGGTGGTGTTTGGAGGTGGATTTTGAAGAAGATATGCTGTTTGTTCGTGGTGGTAGGAAAACTTTGTGTATGTTGTGTTGGTGGTGGTATTTAGGAGTTGGTTGTATTTGTAGATGATGGTATTCTTTGTTGCGGTGCTTGGCCGTGGTTCTTGCTCATGGAGCTTTTACATTGGTGAAGTTGTTATGTATTGTTTTACTAATTATATGTCGATAATGGGTTGTACCATTCTTATATATTATTCTTTAGTGAAGCATATAAAATTATGTTCACTCTATAGAGAATCCAGTAGTATCTCTTGTAGGCTGCTCTCTCCTATACACATTGCCTAATGGAATATATATTGATCCCACAATAAGATTTAATATTCCAACAAACAATGGCACCAACTTTTACTCAATATACCTACTAATATCTAACACCCTAAAATGCCAAATTACTCCGTACGTATTATTCGTATGCTATGCTAGAATGTACTAATGCTTATGAAAATGAGTTGTATAATGCTATAAGGCTGAGTTATCCTCTTCTTCCCTCCTCTCCAACTAGTGTCTCAACATCAGCTGCGCTCTCTTCTTCAATCTCATCTCAAGTCTAACCTTCTCGAACCGCATCTGCTCTGCTCGGACGCTGTCACCACCAGGAGCTGGGGGTGGTTGCGAAACTGGAGGCGCTGGCGAACGAGAAGGACTGAGAGATGCTCTAGCACTGTTGGTAGACTCCACACTGCTCCTGGCACTGCCAGTATAGCTCATCGTGATCCTCAAGTTAGGGTTATATGCATTGTTGAGCTTTATACCGTATTCGTATAATTTAAGATCTGTCTCTCTCTTTTCATAGAGTTTGGCTGCATCCTTGTACAAGGTTGCAATGAACTCGCTTCTCGATGCTTCCGTGGTGAATTTAGCAGGAATCGGATAGTGCAATAATAGCGATAATGCCTCGCTGAAATCGCTGGTTATCAATTGGGTCTTCAACTGGATCAAAAGAACGATAATCATGAATATCACTAAGTCCGGAATAGCAGTAATGGTGTTTCCGTTATGGTGTGAGAACTGGGCTGCCACCAACTTGTCCCACAACAAACTCGTCGTTTCCAAATCGTTTCCCAACTCACGTAACAAAAGTAACCTTAAGTATCTGATAACCCATAACTGCGACTCCAACTTAAGTTTATTAATTAAGTTGTAGTGAATAAGTTGGTCCACTTTCATCAAGTAAACATTAAACTTCTCTATAGACTGCCAAAGAACGTTCTCGTTCTCATAGAAATGGTTTATCACTCCGCTCTGAAGTAGGAACTTGTTCAACATGGTGAACAAATCGTGGGGTAAATAGTGGATGTCATACAAACTCAATATCCTCAAGTCATCGGCCGAAATGGTATTTGTGCTCGGGATCACAAGAGCTTCCCGGTAAATATTAATGTACATCAACCCCAAAATCTCGTGAATACCCTGTTTATAACCCACCTGTGGATTACACTTCGCCCACACATACAAAATCTGAATCATCTGTCTCTTTGCTAGAAGCGAATGTGGATTCGACGAGTGAAAGAACTCTTCGCCAGGAAACAACCTGTCGACATCCAATATTATTGTTTCCAATAATTCCACATCTTCTTCTGAGGTTTCTGTTGATATCAATGGCGGTGTGCTGCTACGTGATCTACTACTCACGCCGTTCAGTAATGGGTCTTCCACGTTACTCACTCTAGTAAGCGACGTCTTACCTAAAGTACGTGTTCTTCTCACCGTTGGATTCCCCTTGAGACTGGAAGTTCTCGAAAGTTCCTGATTCTGAAAGAAGGGACTGTCGTGTTCTAGTTTCCACCAGGGAATAATCATATCGTCTCTTCTCATCAATTGATGGTATACCACTCTAGAATTAGATAGCTTTGAATCCCAAGTCTGAATCTTCAAACTATCGGTGATAAGACATGCTTTCCACACGAGTGTCCGCGTGAAGCACGTCGAATTGAGAGGCGTATACTCATTGTCGGTAATAGCTGTCTTGAAGTGGTTGAGGTTACCCTTACATCGATCAATGGTGAGAAGCACCTTCGAGATGATCTCGTTCTCCCGGATCATTTCCACTTGTTTTGCTGAAATAAGAGGTTTCCTGTAATTCTGGCGACTTCTTGGTTCTGGCTATGTCAATTCCAGCCGTCATCTACTCCTGAAAGGCGCTAATTACCACGTATGAAAGCTGATGTTGAAGTGGTATAAGTTGTGTATTCATGTCTCGCTGTGGAGAACGCCGAGAACACCCATTTTAGCGAGAGATGGCGCCGATGCGATGAGGAAGAGTCGCGTCTTCAGGGCGGTGCGGCTCGCTATGAAACGATGAATTCGTGTGCTTTTAGGGAGACTTTAGCGGAGAGTGCGCATCAAATAGCGAGAAAGTCTACAACGACAGCACGGTGAAAATAGTGAACTAAACTATTTATAACTAGTCATTGTATACTACTAATACAAGAGCCTGTTTTTACAGAACAAATTACATAAACAACCTAAACAAGCTATGTCTGAGTCCGAGTCGCAGAAACTCCAGAAAAGCTTGGAGGAATTGGCTCTCTGGGAGAAAGGTATGAGTATAGCTGAGAGAGATGCTGAAGTCTACCGTCTCAAGAGAACCCAGAAACAATACGAAGCAAGAAGAGATATCCTCAAGCTGATCCCTAAGTTCTGGTACATCGTTTTAGCTGAAAATGATGACTTTGCTGAGTACGTCAGCGTCGAGGACTTGAAATACCTCGAGTCCATTGAAAACTTATACTTGTACTACCCAGTAGCAGACTCCGACTCTGAAGAGGCTATTGAGCACTACAAGGACTTCTCTATCACCATTACATTTTCTGGCGATAGCAAAGATGCATTAGTCCCAACGCAGGAAGTCACAAAGCACTTCAAAACAATTTTCAAAGACGGTGAAGAAACCATAGTTTCGGAGCCAGTAGACATCGAGTGGCCTGAAGAATTGAAGCAGATCAACCCAATACTCATCAAGAAGGAAAACAAAGGAAAGACATTGACCAAGGAACAAAAGGCCAACTACAGACTGGGAATGAAGTCATTCTTTGCTTGGTTTGCTTGGACTGGAGAAAAGCCCGGAAAAGAATTCAGAGATGGTGAAGATTTGACAAGGTTAATTATCGATGATTTGTACTTGAATGCATTGAAGTATTACGTTATGGCATTGCCTAATGAAGACGATGATAGCGAAGGCAGTGATGAAGAAGACAGTTCTGAAGGAGAAGAGCTTGATTTGAGTGAAGACGATGAACCAGAAAAGAACAAGCGCTCTGGAGAACCTAGTACCGAACAACAAGCAAAGAGACAGAAGTAGAATTGCGGTTCTTCATCATATACTCGGATTTCATTCAGATTTAAAATGACTACAAATAGAACAATTTGTCTGAAACTATGACAATTGGTGAAGCGAGGACTAGAAGTAGAACAAGAAGACCAAAACTAGAACTAAAGAAGTACAACCGGCACATCATTACCTTGAAACACCCATTGGTTCTACATAGAAATTGACACTCTGAGTGAATAAAATTAGCATACTAAAAACTTCAAATGATCAACGATCATTAAGAGTTGTAAACGAAAGAACATGTAGAACTTGTAAGCATCATGGTAAAAATAAATGGCAATTGAAGGTATAAATTAAGAACAATCTGTTCACTTTATAAGTTGAAAAAAATAACGACAACTGCAGGATTCGAACCTGCGCGGGCGAAGCCCAAAAGATTTCTAATCTTTCTCCTTAACCACTCGGACAAGTTGCCTAATCGATGTTGATGTTCCGCACTTTAGATCTTATGAGACGATTTTGAAAATTTTTGAAAAATTCGCCGAAAATGGGCATTTTTCATCCATTTTCAACCTAATCGATCTAAAACAAGTGTATTAGAGTCATGGGGATGCTATATATTAGTTCACATTAAAAAAAAGTAGATTTATGCGAAAAAAAATTGGAAATCAATTTCTGACTATTTTTACAATCTTTTGGCATATTGATAAAAATATTCACAAACTAATCACTATCACTTTATCCTTATTCTTCTTTATCTATCTCTATTATATAATATAGTTAGTTAGGAATACAGATACACCCGTCCAAAAAATCATATCATTATGATTGAACTTGTTTATTGAGAAAAAAAACAATAGTACTCTTTAATAGACTGTTTATAGAATCCCTCCTTTGTCGTCTCTAACGAAGACCTGTAGTTTGAAAACCCCCACTTCGGTAATTCTTTTGAGAAAACCGCTCTCTTATCTTTCTGATATATTAATAGTGCAACAAACGCGGACAACGTTTTGTTGGTATATCAATCCTCATGTTTGAAGTATAAATAATAATAAGTCATCCTGTGATTTACTCAGTACCATACTTATATCAATCATAATAGGGACTCTACAAAAACAGCGACAAGTGAGTAGATAATCACCTATTGACTCAACTTAAATGACCTCAAGGGCACAAAATATACCCCAGTCCCCTCTCTGGAGTTTCACAATCATTAATGTGAAAATCTGAAACTCCTAATTTTTTGCAATTAACACATCTCGGAACATCTTTCTGCACACAGAAATATTTTTTATATAGCTCGTAAAATATGCACGCAATTTACCATTTTAGGTATCAAGAGATATACTTGCATACGTTGAAATGTTTCAGATTAAAGGGGTACGTTCGTCTTTTGCAGTAAAAGAGTTGGTTGGAGTAGAAAAATAAGCGATCATATTCTTAAACTAACATATTTAAAGTCATCAAAATGGCCATATGTGGACCAAATTCTTATAACATTTCATCATGATTCAATAATGACTGCTACTATGGTCGCAGAAACCCTGCAGCTGCTCCCCAAGACCAGGATGGTCGTGTTCAATATCTCTCAAAGCTTCAAAGTTATTAAGATTCTTGGTGAAGGCGCTTATGGTATAGTGTCGCTTGCAATACATACACCTTCAGGCACACAAGTTGCCATAAAGAAAATCGAACCCTTCGAAAAACCGTTATTTTGTTTACGCACATTGAGAGAAATTAAGCTCTTATCCAAATTAAATAACCACGAGAATATCATTCAATTGTATGATGTCCAGCAACCACAAGATTTCAACTCTTTTAACGAGGTATATCTTATTCAAGAATACATGCCCAGCGACTTACTGAATGTTATTAACTCTCAAACATTAAATGAAGAACATGTACAATACTTCATCTACCAGATATTAAGAGGGTTGAAACTTATACATAGTGCTAACGTCATTCACAGGGATCTCAAACCTTCAAACATTCTTGTAAATGAAAGTTGTGACTTAAAAATATGTGATTTCGGATTGGCAAGATTAAATACGGTTCAGAAAGGGTTGAAAGGAGATCTCTCGGTTCCTAATATTTCGCCATTAACTGAATACGTCGCTACTAGATGGTATCGTGCTCCCGAAATCATGCTAAATTCATCTGAGTATTCTGCTGCTATTGATGTATGGTCTGTTGGATGTATACTTGGAGAAATGTTGACTTATAGACCATTGTTCCCTGGCAAAGACTACCAAAATCAATTACAATTGATTTTCCAAGTATTGGGGACTCCTCAAGGAGATGATTTCGATACCATTAAATCTTCAAGAGCTAAAAGCTTTATAAAGTCTTTGAACTTTAATCAACGACTCAACTTTACCAGTCTTTTCAACAGTCATCCTGCAAGATTAGAAAGACATGGGAGAGACCCAATTAATCCTCTAGGAATTGATCTTTTGGAGAAGTTTCTAGTTTTCAACCCAAAGAAGAGAATAACGGTAGATGAAGCTTTAAGACACCCATATTTGAAGAGATACCATGATCCTAACGACGAACCTGTAACTTCCCCCATTGGATTTGAAGAATTTGATTTTGATGTCGAGAAAGAAAAGCTCAATACGTTAGAGTTAAAGAGGCAGTTATACTACGAAATCAAACATTTGAGGAATTGACATATACGGCAACATGATTTCTAAGTGATTGTAATATTGCACTATAAGACGAGTCTACCGCACTTTTTACGGGAGGATATTTAAGAATTACTAGTCTATAAGTAACTATTAAGACTTCTAGAATACTTAACATAGGAATAATTTCTATTCTTGTTACTTTTTGTTGATCTATTGTAAACATAAAATTATCAACCAAGGAGAATCTTGGTCTCTTTTTTTGCATCATCTCTTCTCGATGGTGAAGAAGTGAAGGAAAATGTATCCCAACGTCAAGAATACTACTGACAAGCCACCCAAGAAGCTGACGTCCTTCCAGAATGCGCCTACTTTGAAACCAAAAGTACTCAAAATAACGGCACCTGGAACCTCGATAGACAAACCATACTTCTTTTCCCTCAATATTAAATCTTTGACTTCATTGATGGACAAGGCCTCATAAGCATAGTGGAACACGGAAATCCACTCTAACCACTTGATTTGAATCTTCAAGTCCTCGCTATTGATAAATAAACCAGCAAACAATAAGGATAATAACAAGACCAAAACACCAATCATGGTTGAAGTACCTGGCTCTTTAATCAAAATACCAACAATAAGCATCTCAACGGCTACTGCAATGTTGAATAATATGAGGACCAAGATTGTTTTCAAAAAGGCGTTGTGTTCCATGGTCAAGCCAACTAGAGGGTAGGATATACTGATTAACAAAATTGGAGGAAGAACACGTAATGGAAGCACGTCACAAAGGATTTTACTGAGATAGTAACTGAATGGGTGGTAGTAATTATTTGCTCTTTCCCGAATGAAAATAATTCTCTCTGTTGAAAATGAATGTAATCCTGTCAAAGAAGAAAAACCAAAGAAAGCTAAAACAAAGAAAAACAAACCTAATCTGTTTTGGAAACCACTGATGTCGTTCGATACATTGTAGTATAAGTAGCCACAGAATAAACCGACAATTAATGATAAAACGTAGTGAGTCAATAACAATCTGGGGTTTCTGTATAAGTTCTTGAACGTTCTAGAAGACAAGATCAAAACTTGGTTGACGAACGTAGCCTTCTTTACTATATGCGTTTTTAAATCTAACGGAACAGGGTTCTGCTTAGCTTCTTCAATCTCTTGTTTCAACTCAAGGGCCAATGTTGACTCTTCAAAAATATGTGGCAATTTGTTCCTGATTTGAATAAATCTTCCATCTTCACCTGACTTCTTTGCAGGAGCAAGTGGAGCATAATTATATTCGTCTCTATGAACTGCAAAGTGCTCCCATTCCCTAGTAGTATCAACTTCTCCAACGGTATTATCGACAAACGTTTGATGCACATCTTCATTCTCTTCCGAAGGATCGGCGGAAATTGTATTCAAGATGTCTTCTTCCGATGGATTTACTCTAATTATCTTTTTGTGGTCAACAGTTATATCTATCAAGTAATCAGCGATATTGTATCCCAATGGGCACTTATAGCCATACTTGGTGAAGAAGTCATTACATTTAATCATATCTCCTGAATAAATCAAATCACCTTCACTCAATAACAAGAGCTTATCAAATAAGGAAACAATGTTACTTCTTGGTTGATGAATTGTGAAAATAATGGTACGGTTGAAGTCTCTAGACAACTTCACCAAACACTCTACAACGTTTCTTGCATTGTAGGAATCAAGACCCGAAGTTGGTTCATCCAAGAATAAAAGCGAAGGAGACGTAACCATTTCACAAGCAATAGAGACTCTTCTCTTCTCTCCTCCAGAGATACCTCTCTTAAAGTCAGATCCAATTACTCTATCTTTAATGCTCAAAATTCTTAATTCATTCAAAACTTCAATGACTCTGGCTTCTTTTTGTCTCAAGTTCATATCTCTAGGCAATCTGAGCAAGGCACTGTTCAAAACAGTTTCGTACACAGTAAGTGTAGGAATCAATTGGTCCTCTTGGTCTACGAAACCAACAATTTTCTTGTAATCTTCTGGGTTTAAGACATTACCGTTAATGTAAATATTTCCTCCTATTTCACCGTCTTTGTTCTTACCTGCTAAAATATCCAAAAGGGTAGTCTTACCAGCTCCCGAGCCTCCCATAATGGCCAAACACTCATTAGGCAGAACCTTACCAGACACTTTATTTAACACTTTCTGGCCCGTACGGACCTTATAACTGATATTCTCAAAGGTAAGAGTAGCGGGAGTAAAGTTCTTATTCAAAGCACTCAGATCTCCATCTAATGGATCAAAACTGGTGTATTGACTAGGCTTGAATAATGGGGACTGGCTGATATTGTGGATAGACGTGGCAACAAACAAACTAGTGATTAAGACCACACCAATCAACAAGAGGATGTTACTCAAAGTAAGCTTATTATGGTCAGGCAACTCATAGCCAGGAATCTCACTCTTATGGATACATTCACCGGACTTACATTGCAACGTGATATATGGATCTCCGAACACACTTTGGATCAAGTCGTTCATACTAGGCTCCGAGAAGCGGCAGTCTTTCTCTTTAACATTACAAGTGAAGTCACCGGGACCTTTAATTGTCTCCGTTAAGAAGTCCGAAATATCAATAGAGCCAGCTTCACCACACAACATCCTATCAGGCAAACACTTGCAAGCCACCTTTTCACAATTATAGTGGGTAGTGTTTGCAGATAAGTCATAGTCCAATTTACATTGGGCCAAGTCACAGTAGAACGACTCTTTTTGATCAATCCAAAACTGGAAGTTACAAGTCTCAGCAGTCTTGTTACAATTGAAAGTGGCTTGAGGCTTCTTTCCACCCAAAATTGAGATAATCTTTGGGTTTGTCACATCACACATTTGGTGTAATTTGTTGACTACGATACCTGATTTGTAGCATGTTCCCTTCAATCCTTCTGGCATAAATGGATCACATGAAGCATCCTCGGTACACATGTTACAGTTGATTCCATCCCAGCCGTCCTTACACTTGCAAACTGCCTTTTTTCTTATTGGTCTATTGCTATTGCCGTCAGACAAGGCACCACACAACGGCTCTGAGCAATCAAGACCACCAAAACCATCACGACATTCACAACTTCCTGTGAATGTATTACACTGAGAAAACTGAGTACACTCGAAGTTGGGCAAATTGCAATTGAAGCAGGGAGGACATTCTTTGTCGTCTTTATCACCGTTGGCCAACTTTCTATCTCTCTCTTGGTCAATGAGAGCTTGCTTAATGTCGAAGATATCATTAATAACAGCACCGCGTTTGATTCTGTCGAACGAGTTGTACAAGTCGTTTTCGTTCTCTACTCGAATGGCTTCAGCCAATGGCGAGAGCGTCGCTAGTCCCACTAATGCTAGTGGGAGCAAGGAGAGTTTCATTGTGGGGGAGAAAGAGAGAATAGGAGAGAGCTAAGGCAACAGAAGGTCGATTCCGTTCAGGCAAAAATTAAGCAAACTCGCTATTTTTTGATAAATGCAATCGGACGAATAAACTGTCTTCAACAACTGGATTTTGCCTTGATATTCACGAGAATGGTCGAATTAGACTGAACTATGTAACATGAATAATTCATCGGCTCGTTTTACGAAGAGGCTCGGTTTTGTTAGGTTATCAAGAGCCTGCATATGGACACCAAGACTGATAAACAATATGGTGCGGCGTGGATGTGATTCCACGTGACCATTATTGCTATTGCTATAGGAGTTGAAGGTGGCGGGGCGGGTGAATTGGATAGTTTGGTGTAGGAGGGAGTTAAGATGGAAGAGTTGTAGAGGTTACAGGGGTCTCGAATTGGGATAAGGAAGAGTTTGGGAGTTTTAATAGAATGAATAGAATGACTAGTCGAATATGGTGGGAGTAGAGTGATACCTTTAATAGTATACTGTAGTCCCATAGTTAAGCCTACTGCGTGGACGGAGTTATAGAAGGCTGGTAGCAATGTGTGCAGGAGATGGGGAGTAGTGGTGGTGAAGTAAGGACTATGGTAGTGAAGAAAGGCAGTAAATGGAGTGAAGGGAATGAAAGGAGTGGAATGGACAATGGAAGAGTAATAGTACTGTGAATTGGAGGAAAATTCCAATGAAAACGCTTATAAATTGGGGAGCTGAATGTGACTATATGTTGAAGATGGAGGAAATTCAACATATAATTTCTAGGAAGAGGCCTTATGAGTGGTATTATCGAGTCCAGAAGGAGGTTTTAGTGGTGAGTAATAGGGAGGAAATCGAGGGAAGGGCTCTATTTATACCAAATTTCTTAAAGCTACTCCCATTCCACAGCAGTTCTGTAGAACGCAAATTGAACAATTTTTTGCAACTATACGTTTACTTTTATTACTACTACTCGCAGCCATTAGATCACATAACAACAAGGCAAATCCTACCACCACTAAAGCACCGATTTTTCAATTTGCCCTATAAAATCCCAATCCCAATTCCAATCACACATTTCATCGATCATATCTGCCATCTTTCACACTCTTATCTCTACACTCCATACCCATCCATCAATGGCTGCTAATAATGCCCCATTCATCTCCCATAACATAAATTACTGCACACAAATTGCGCTTTTGAAATCAAAACAAAAATACTTCAAAATCTTAAGCGTTTAAATGAATGAATATGTTAGTTATCATCTTTAGGTGACGTCTTTTTTTGGGTAATTGGTTCGTATAGACTTGTAGATATGGTGGAAATTAAGCAAAATAGGAAAACATACAATCAGACGAACTTCAAGCGAATTCTCACTTCGAAGCTAAACAGTGCTGTGGAGATAGAAGGAGCAGATAGTGGTACAGACATTTCAGCTCAAACCAGCAAGGTTCAGAAGCCAAAAGGACGTAAAAAATCGTTGAAAAACGACAATAGCGACTTGCTTATCTACTTAATATATGTAAACTACTTGAGTGAGTTGGTTGCTGAAGGAAGCGACCCCAAAAATGGGGGTTCAGGCATGGAAGGTGAAATCACCGTCGCTAGAGTGGAGAAAGCCCATGAAATGTTGATGAAGAAGTATAGGGGTTGAAGGAGTGGAGGGGAATAAACACAAACAATACAATATGGTTGCAGGAATAGAGATGTTTCAAGGAAAATCCCTCAGTATAATGAATATAGAGAGATATAAACTACGTCTACGAGGCACAAACACAGCACATTAATCCCTCGACTTAGGATGTTTAATTATCCTTCTGGCAAGTCAAACTTGCAGTTCGAACGTGTCTCCTAGTTGATCTAGTGCAGAGTATAGCACATGGAGTCCATAGGAACCAGGTTCAACAAGCTAGTGAATGGTCAGCGCACTTTCACTACATTCATACAACAATAACAGCTCGACCGCCCTATCTAGTAGTTTATTGATACATTTTGTATATACTGTATACATACCTGATTTGGTTCCTATGTACAAATATCGAACCACACAAATCCATCACTCTAAATACAAATAATTCATATCAAATTATAACAAACTCCGATTGTTCCCTAAAATACAGTGTTGGGATTCTTCAACGACTCTATCATTCTAATGGCCAGCTCGGGATCTCTCTTATTATAAACAAACAAGCCCTGCAATTGAGCAGTGCTGACTTTTCCCAAGTTCAATTGTCTGAACTTCTCCATGAACAACTCACACATCTCTTCCTCATTTTCATAGAATCTCAAGAACATCTGTTTAACTTGGAAGTCTGTGGCGTTGTCCACCAATACCTTATAATCCACTCTTCCAGGACGCAACAATGCTGGATCCAATTTCTCTGGATGGTTTGTGGTCATGAAGGTGATGCATTCTTCAGCACTGGCTACACCATCCAATGCATTCAATAATCCGGAAAAGGTAACACCAGAAGTGTATCCTTTATCTTCAGATTGCTCTCTCTTGTTAAAAGCAGCGTCTATGTCTTCTAAGAGCAATATAGATCTCTCAGGGATATGATTCATCAAGTGGTTTAATCTGTCGTCAGTTAAATTGTTTTCTGACAAATTTAAGATGCAAATATTGTAGTCCAATTCACCAGCCAAAGCTTGGATAAACGAAGTCTTACCACTTCCTGGTGGGCCATATAACAAGTAACCTCTTCTATACGGAATACCTCTTTTGTGATACCAATCTCCACTGGTTAAGAAGTCCTTAACATCGTTGACAATGCCATCGGCGACATTTTCATCTAAAATCACAGACTCGATCATTCTCTTCTTTCTAGGCTGACCAAATGGTCTCCATTCGGGACCCCAAGATGTGTAGAGCACAGTCTTACCTTCACGCGCCTTTAAGGCCAATTTCTTAGCTTCCAAAAGCAAGTCGTTGAACACATGTCTATCGCTGTAAAGTGTTGTTAAAGTCACTGTTTCAAATGGAGTACCCGAGGTCATGTCAAGCAATTTACCCGATCTCTCTCTATTCACCAACATATAGGCACCTTTGTATTTGATGAAATGCTTACCTGGACCAGGAACTAACGAGAATTTCGTGCTTACAGATCCATTATCATGCTGGACAAAGTTAGTCTCGACCGATAAGTGTCTCGAAGACCTATGCTTGTACTGAGACATCCATTCGAGAAACCAAAGGTACGACTTGTCTTTGGATGGGATTTCAAGGTCTACAAGCATTCGTCTGTATATGAACCCCGAGGATTTCACAAGACCTTGTCTTGCCAATGCGAGACCCGTTCCTAGAAGCATAAGCCCACCACCAGCAGCAAAGTATGGATTGCTGGTAAGTGCCTCTGTTATTCCCAGACGAATCATGCCCGTATAAGAACCATCTGAATTGGCCCTTATCTTCTCAAAATCGAGCGGAGCAGGGCCCGAAGGAGATGAAGAAGAGGACATTTCCGAGCAGTTTCTATAAGGCTATAATTACTTTAAAACGTGCTTTCTGGACCTAAATTCAATAAAAAGACAAACCACCTTTCTTATACAAAAGAAGTTCCAGAAAACTGAAATTTTTCAGCTCCGATATCGCACGGCGCTACCACATAGAATAATAAGAGGATACTATGATTTGGCAACCGGCTATGGTTAGTGTCCTTGAGGTGAAGGGTGTGAATGCTCAGAAGTACGTTGAGGGCCAATATGTAGTGAACAGTAAGAAGACATTGAAGGAATGAAAGTCTTAACCAAGGTGGATAGACAGTCTTTCGGCGGAGTAAATGGGACCCTATTTATGGAAGTATGGATATGTATCTGTATATAGTAATTTCTACGTCACCAAGTAGATAGAGCAATTATAATGTAAGGAGATATCTGGGACATGGAATCTTGCAATCGTGTAGATAGGGGTAAACATTGTCATGATGGGATTGGGGAACACGTCAGTGTCTTTTTCAGGAAAATCGAAACCCATTATCCGGCTGTTATCTGGCTGTTCCTTCAAATTTCACAGCCATTTTCAGTCTCTCACAGTGTAAATTAATAGTACATTGGTGAACGTCTCCTCCTCAATTCTCTTCGAATGACCCCAAATTTTCACCAAAAACAGCTAAATCTATAGAATTACCCCTATTAAATCCAATTGATGCCCGAAATCTCTCCTATTCGCCATTTCTAACCTATATACCCATACTTCTACCCAATCCACAGCCATTGCTTCTAAACACCCTGGTCCCAAATGGCTCTATATGCAGCACTCAGGTACTATCTTTATCACTATGTTCGGACAGTATAGAACACACAGTAGACTCCGATGAAAAGCTCCAATTCAAGAACCCCTATTTTCTGAAAACAGTATATAACCCATGTGAGAACCCACCCGAAACCAATAAAACTCCCAAATTCCAAAAATCCTAACTCCCAACTCCCCCAACTCACCCATTATCTAACAATATCTACCATCTCTTCAATCCTCCACACTTCCCTCACTAAGCACGGCGCTACCACCCAAACTATCAAACCTGGTCGCACCAAATCGAATTTATGAAATCGATTGATCACTCATATTTACAGCATTGCCTTCTCCTAAGGAAGGAGTGTTTCACGGCCGAACTCAGTGTATCGACCGAACCAAGTGGAAAGCACTGATCTAAACAGCCCGATAGTCGTACCGGGGAATTTTCAGCAAGCGATTGTGATTTGGCACTGAGATTTGCATCGTCAAGTGTTAGTCCGAACCGCCTAGAACCTGGTTGTAAAACCACAGCGACAGCAGCAATGACGCAAGATATCGAGGACCCGGTGTCCTCTGACTCCAGCAGGGACCAATTGGGTAGTAGTAGAACTCCAGTGAACGATCAATCGGGCCCATGGCGCAATGAGGACTCCCATAGACCTCCCTTGCCTTCTAGAAACCCGTTCAATACTGGAGGAGAACATGGAACCACCACAGTCGGTTCCAACAGTGCCGTGAATAGAAGCAATCGCGCAATTGGCGACGAGAGCTCCGCTGATACATCTTTGTCATCAGTGGCATCCAATAATGCCATTCCATCCGAGAATAACATCACCTCAGAAGCAGCAGCATCTGACTCCTCCCCCTCAACTGACCTGACCAGCTCAAACTCGCCTAGCGCTGCAAGCATTGACGATAGCGACTCCCGAACATACCACAGAACTGCAATTCTGCCCCAAGAACTCGTGTTGTTTCCATTTAAAACATTAAATAGAATCCTCGACGACCTTAAGTGGACAGTTCCCATGAAAATCAAATATAACGTCAGCTTGCTTAACTCTCGTCCCATTGATTACGCCTCAGAACTTAGTAAAATTGCCGGAGTAAGCCATCTTCAGCACGAAGCGATTATTCTCAACAATGCGTTGAACTATTCGCCGTCTTCGGAGCGTATAGAATTGGAGGATAGGAATCAGACATTGACGATCATTAGAGGGTTGCTCGTGAATAAGGATAATGTAGTGAGGCATTTCAGACTCGCAGTATTAGAGACCAATCTGAATCCGTTTGTGAATAGTGTCTTGGACAAACATGAATACCACTTAATTTCCAGGGACAGAGTATCTGAGGACGATCTAGAGGTATTGGACTCTGGGGAGTTCAGTAAGACGAATGGGAATGAAGCAAATGAAGATGGCGAAAGTAATGAAATTGAAAATGGAAGGACAACTGAGCAGAGCACCCAGAGGGATAACAGTGATACTACAGAAAGTCACAAAGATAATATTGATACTGATAGTGACTCCTCTCTTTCGGACTCGGAACCGATCGGCTCGAATACTGATTCAGACATCATTGATGATGCTTTCTTTAAATCTGCAAATAGTCCGAATGGCCATATCCTCAGAGTGACTTTATATAATCCAGAGTTCTCCCAGACGGATCTTTTCCCTCTTATTGACCAAGAGACTATCAAAAAGAGGTATCTCGCAGGGGTTGAAAAGCATCCATCATTATCTCCAGATACAATACCTAACGTTATACATTGTTTCAAGACATTAATCAAAGTCCTTAGGGGACCTGTACTCTTGAAACCTGATGAGTCTATTAAGACCATCAGTTTGGCTAATACGGTAATGGATGCTCAGATAGATGTGAATCTTCTTTTTCAGAAACTCGGTTTCACACTCAACAAGGAGGAATCTGATGCAGTTCCACCTAACTTGGCTCAGAGGCCTGAACTCAAAGAGGCCTATATCCGTAGGATTCAGGAACTCATATACCTTGGACGAGTCTATGGTAAAGGAGTTGAGAATAACGAATTCCAGACGGTATATCTGTATTCAGATAACCTCTCCCTTGTTTTCAAGACTATCGGAGAGTATGACAAGCACATTAACCAGGTCCACTTTAAGAACCACAATCTGAATCAATTGCCATTTCTCATTTCGTTGAGTGTTTGTCTGTATTTCCAGGATGAGTTGGTGATAAAATGTTTCGAGAACAGTGTCAACTCTGATCCCAAGAATAGGTTACACTATGCAGATGCCCTCAGACATACCGCCAATTTCCGGAATGGTTCTATAAGCAACAACAAGCTCTCGACATACTTAAAGAACCTTGCTTCTTCAGGTGATTTGATTGGATTCCACGACTATATAGATTCTATGAAGGTACTTGGTTTAGATGTGGCAAATCCCAAGGACATAGATTCGATAGACGACGATGTTGTTATCGCCATGTATAAGGGAAGTTTTAAGAACGATCCTAAGAACTACCAATACTACAACAACCAGTTACAGACCATCGCGAAAGCTAGGCTGTCAAAAGAGCTCTGGGAATTTCTCAGCAATGAGATTATCCCAGTTGGTATTGCTTTAGATGAATTGAACATTGAAGAAATTACAGAAGACGATGTCGTGGTTACGGCATATGAATTCAAACTAGATGACATTATGCAAGCTAACGGATTTCGTGACGATGCCAGTGAAGTGCAATTCCTCCATAAGGCATTACTTTCTGTCGCAGTCAACAGGAAGAGCTACCTTCTTTTGAACTACATCGAGACCAAACTTCCAGATATAATAAAGGTTCCAAAGAATGACATAACGTTCCTGAAAGCTCTTGATATTCTTGGAGCAGATCTTACCACTTCAGACTTCGAGCTTATTACTAATTTCCAGAACAGATTGATTATGAATAATAAAAATGATATCAACAGCGACATTCGTATACTCAGGTTCTCACTCAAGCTTATAGCAGAGCAGAAAAAGCTGGATATCTTGCTTAGTTTCCTTAGAAATGGAAAGATTGACTCTACGTTGCTCCCAGCAGAGAATTGGCCCGCAGGATTGGATAATATTGGAAACACCTGCTACTTGAATTCGCTTTTGCAGTACTACTTCTGCATCAAGCCACTTAGAGAACTTATCTTAAGCTTTGACGAGAATGATGTTGATCTATCATCAATCTCAAAGTCCCGTAAAATCGGAGGTAGAAGGGTGGAAGAACTGGAGATAAAGCGTAGTAATCAGTTTATTTACCACTTGAGGTATTTATTTCACGAAATGATCCACACGAACAAGAGATGTGTTCAGCCCTCGAAAGATTTGGCTTACCTATCGTTTTTGGCACTTTCGCAACCAGTGGAGTTTAGAGATACAAGTAGGGAGGTAATTGAGATTCCAGACGATGAAGACGACGAAGACGACGAAGAAGATCGCGCAATAAGAGCTGCTAAAGCAGCAATAGAAGAAGAAGAACAAGAAGAAAGAAGGAAAGGAATAGATGGATCCATCATTATAGGTTCGGAGCTGCCCTATGATGAGAATGATATAGAGATGGTGGAAGCAGATGATGTGGATAACATCGAAATGATAGAGGACAGCAGAGAAGTTGATAACAGGAAACAGGTGAATCTCATTGATGGTGACTTTTCTGTCAACGATGGTATAACACCAGAAGGCATTGATGGAGGTCTCCGCAGTCACAACAGTTTTGTCGGAATTCAAGTCGAGAATGTATTGGACGGTTCGGAAATCGAAGAGACAACGGTAGCACAGACCCATCCAGACGGTCCCAAGCTTCTTCCTATTAGTACGGACCAGATGGAGAGTACTATTGAAGTAGGTAGACAGCAGGATGTCACTGAGTGTATCGAGAATGTCACGTTCCAGATAGAAACTGCTTTGTATCCCGAGCGTTTGGACGATGACGGGGAACAATATGACCTCATCAAGAAACTTTTTTATGGTAAGACGAAACAGACGATTACTCCAATCGATGAATTGACATACAACACGAATGGAAAATCGCGTATTTCTATTGAACGTTTCTTCAGTTTAATCATCAACGTTTCAGATCACCCTAAGAGTATCTACGATGCTTTGGATAATTTCTTCAACGAAGATATTGTCAAACTAGACGAGGGACTTGTAAAGAAATCTATAACAGTCTCTGAATTGCCAGAGTTCCTTCAATTTCATGTGCAGCGTGTTATGTTCGACAGGGAGCGTCTTATGGCATACAAATCATTGGAGCCAATTCCATTCAGTGAGAAAATCTACTTTGACCGCTATTTAGATACAGAAGATCCAGAGATCCTTCAGAAGCGTAATGAGGTGTTTAAATGGAAGCTGGAGATACAACAGATCCTTGATCAGAAGAATGAAATATTGCACATAGACGAGGAGACGAAACTCACCATCATCGATACCCTTGTGACAACAAAGAAGTTTTTGGAGCTGAAAATTATGCCCCATTCGACAATGGGTATTAATCCAAGTACCATCTTTGCTATTCAGGACGAGATTGATGGTTTGAAACTGAAATTACTAGAAATTGACCAGAGACTTGAGGTTTTGAGAGAGAATGTGGCTAATCAGTTCACAAATTACAACAAGGTAGGCTATTCAATATTTGCTATTTTCATTCACAGAGGAGAAGCCAGTTACGGCCATTATTGGGTCTACATTAAGGATCCCCAAAGAAATGTCTTCAGAAAATACAATGATGAGATTGTGACAGAAGTTCCGTTCTCCGAAGTGTTTAATTTTATCGAAGGGAATACGGCAACACCTTATTATATAGTATATGTGAAGGAGAATTTGGAAAGCGAGTATATTGATCCATTGAGAAGAGAGATTATAAGCTGATCCTGTTTAGAGCATTCAGTGGAGAAAAGCTACTACCATTTTCACGTACAAGCATTAGTATATACAATTTATATTCCGTATATGCCTAATTCCAGAATCGTTTATACTGACCATATTCTACAAGTAATGAGTAAAGTTAAATTGATATATTACATATTCTATTAGATCGTAGTTCTTCAATAAAAATACAGATAATATTACGGTACAAGATCAAAGTAAAAGTAACCACATAATTCTGGTTAAAATTATTTCTTCATTTTCAGAGTATTAGTTCACCCTTTTCAGAACAACTAATACACTGGATCGTTTTGATAGTCATGTCACTTAGTTTCAACCCTAAGCCAACTTCCTCTTCTTGAACTTTTCGTCCACTTTCTCCCTGTCTGCGTTCAATAACGCATACATGGGGCTCAGGTGTAATGGTGGCAACGTTGGTGCACCAGACGCAGAAACACCTTTGATAGACTTGTCTAATTCACTCACGCTAGGTAACTGGTTCTTGGAAGCAGAAATCTCATCTGCTTCCTGTGGAACAGAAGCAGAAGATATTGGCGATGATGAAAGTGGAACGCCTCCAGCATTTCCTGGAGCAGATGCATTACTCTTAGGCATAGAAGTAGGCTGCTGGGAATATGGAGGAACGTGATGGTTATAGTAACTTTGACTTTGAGCCTGGCGAGAGTCATACATAGAAGTGAACGAGTTCCTCTGGTTGTAGTAAGTCAGAGAAGTCAGCGAACGAGGCTCTGGAGGAGTCAACGGTGCTCCACTTACGACTACACCGAGTCCAACACTTCCAGGACCTCCACCAGTTCCGTGATCTATAAGTGGAGTAGGAAGTGAGTTGGTTCTAGCAGTGCCATTGCCTTGGTATGAGTGAAGGTGATGGCCACTAGCTGGCATAGGTGGGAAAGGGTATTGCACCAACTTGCCTGTGGAGTTGATATTGTTGAGACTAGTTTCACCCGAACCATTAACCAAACTTGACAGCCTCGAGTTATTTTTCAAGTTCTTGACCGAGTCTACAATAGAAGACCTAGACGAGGACTGCGAGTGTTGAATAGGTGAGGTATCACTCTTAATAATGGAAGAAGGTGGTTGTGAATGACTATAAGGTGGTTGTAAGTGTTGGGATGGTTGATTTTGTTGATTGTGAAGCCCTGTACTCGTTGCAGACTGATTATTAGCTCCACCTACTGTTAAGGGGCTGTAGCTCTTGCTTTCGGCCCTCAATCTGAAGTTGTTACTATTGTTCTGTTCATCTATCAACACTCTGGAATTATGGCGTGATGGAACTGGTTGCAAAGGATCCATTAAGATTGACAAGTGACGGTTAGGGTTCACTCCAGCAGGGGGCTCGTCATGACCCTGTTGATGAAGGTGTGTGTGTTGTTGTTGTTGTTGCTGTTGTTGTAGTTTGACATTTCTGAACGCAACTTCACTCAGTGAGTTGTAGATCGTATAATGTGGATTCAACGGGTAGTGTTGGGGAACTATCTGGATGTTGGAGTTGGAAGGGTTACGCGAAACATTTGCGGTCGAGGTAAGGTGATATGTTGATTGTTGTGGCTGCAATTGAGATTGCAAGGACTGGGACTGCTGTGTGCCCAAGGGAGTCAGTTGCAATTGGTGCTGAGAGGATGCTCTCATTCTCTGAAGCAACACAGCTTTGAAACTTCCAACATCTTTCGACAAAGCCGAAATTGAAGTAGGCTTTTCAACGATATCGGTCGAAGTTGCAGGTAAAGGAGTACTTTTGGGGAGAACACCCGACATTGGAGAAGTACTTCCCTCCTCTTCTATAAGTCTGCTTGCAGCATTACCCGTAGCACTGCTATTGATGGGCGTTTTATTCATATTTCTGTCTATTATGTCATCTTTGCGTGCGTTATTCGTGGTATTGGGGTTGGTGGTGCTGCTCTTGAATATATTTGCATTCAAACCCGATTTTTCAGCTTCTTTGTCCGTACTCTCTGGTCCTTTTTCATTTGAACTTTCACTCTTCTCGGCTTTTACCTTTACGCTAGGCTCATTGTTATCATCTTGAACGAGCCTCTCAAACATTTCTAAGATCTGCAAGGTGTCGTTCTGGCTTCTTATGAGCTCTCCCTGCACTTGTTCGTACCTAGAGTGCATCACACCCAATTCTCCTCTCAAGGCATTCAATTGGTTATTCAACTCGATGAATTTGAAGTTAATCAGGTTCTCAAATGACGGGTTGGTCACCAAAGGTGGTGGCTGCAATCTAGGAGATACAATACTAGTCTGACGCAGTGCTGGCGTGTCGCTGGGCGACTGCGGTACATGTGGACCGAGGACAGGTGTAGCTGAAGTTAAAGGCATTTGCTGTGGATGCAGTGGAGGACCCTGTACTTGAGGATGTTGCTGTTGGTGGAGTTGTTGGAAGTTCTGCTGCTGGTGTCCGCCAGGAGTGAGTCTACCGTCGTTTTCGAGCAAAAGCGACTGCTGATGCAATCTTAACGACTGATGGTACTGCTGGTGCAAATTATCCGAGGAACCAGGAGCACTTCTCAAACTAGACATCGAAGCAGTATCGTCGTCGCTATAGCCGTAGTTCTGCTGGTATGGGTTCTGGTGCTGCTGTGGAGGATACAAGGCCATCGGGTTAGCCATCTGACTCTGAGCAGGGTCCATCAACGGGTTCAGGGTTGGTGGAAGCAGCTTCAAATTCACGATTTCCTTGTGGGAGTTGATGTTCTTGGACAGTCTTCTTTTGATGAGCTTCAACGAATCGACGTCGCCCTTTCGGAACTGGTTGGTCGAGTGTCTGAACTCCCATTTGGTGGCAGTTCCAGAAGCGCCACCAGGACCACCAGCCGAGCCAGAAGCTCCAGGGGTTCCAGCGGCGGAGTCTGTTCCTGTCGGGGTTCCTGGACCTTCTTCCGAGTTCTGGAACGTATCGTTGACTTTATGGAAGCCGTACATGTTTAGTTGTCTGATGAAACTGGCAATATTGGTGTGTTTGAAGTATTGAGCCAAAACCTTGGAGAACTCTTCTCCAGGCAATAAACAGAACGAATCGTTGGTTGACAGCCACCAGATGAGATGTGATATCGAGTTGTCATGGAGCATATCGTAGAGCTTGTGGATGAATACGGTCTGAGTCTTCCCGTTAGAGGAGGCAGCAGCAGCGGACGCCGATGAGGACGACGCCAAGCCCGTGTTCGACGGAGTTGGTGATGATACAGTTACAGTCGCCGTAGGCGTTGGAGTCTGGGATGGTTGTGGTGGGCGTTGTTGTTGTAACGACGATGATGATGAGGCCTCTTGGTGGGCCGTCAAGCCAGAGTTTATAGGGGCTTCAGGGATGATATTAGTGGACATGTTGGAAATGGCTATATGTACATGGTCTTACCTGAAGGTAAATGTGAGTAAGGTGAGGTAAGGTGAAGGTAATGGAGGGTATAAGGTTGTAGAACGTGAAAGACTGTTTGTCGACGTTTTAATGAACGAGATGGACGAAGATGAAGTCTTTGCAATCAGCGGTTAAGACGAATTCTATTCAACGAACCAGGTGAAACGATGGAACGCAGAAACAACCAAACGATGAAACGATGAGGGTGAAGTGTGGAAGTCAATGGTAACGGTAACAGTATTAATACAAGTCAACAATAACAGTAACAGTAGCAGCAACAGTAGCAACAATATAGCCGAAGTCTGGTTCTAAAATACCACTCTTCTTTTAAATCAAATCTTCACGGCGGATCCGAGATGAAAAAACACTCCGATAATAAAATTCGATACTTCACTTCTTCACAATGTCAAAACTACAAAGCGTCAGTAACAGTGTCAAAAGAATAATGACAGAACTTCCTTCACAAATGGGTTTCTACCAAACGGTTTAAAATGCCTCGGCAAAATGTTCTCAGCAGCGTGCGATGTAACGAGCACAGTACGGCGACGGCGGAAATGTGTTCTGAAGAGACTAGTGATGGTATCGGAATTCTTTTGGAAACGGCCCTAGTTACGAAGTCCAGTCGGGATGGAAACGATGGGTGACGAACGGGGCGCTAGTGAGACGCTAGGTAGCGGTAGAGAACGATGGAAAACTCGGAGTTTATTGTGGTCCGGAAATATGACCAGCACTGAAAAACAACCAAACAGTGAACAGCTAAAGAAGCAAAATGAGTAAAATGCTACTTCTGGCGGTAGTGAAGAAGAAGAAGAATTGCAAGAAGAACGCCGGTGCCAGCGAGGACGTCCGATGGTGGGAGAAAGGAAACGAAATGGCCGAAAAAAAGAAACACGCTGGTGGGAACCGAGTCTTGCAGGTCAGTGTACACTAGCGAGATGGTGGTGGAGGAGCCAGTAGGAAACGGTGGTGAGGGCCAGGGTCTGCGGGTGGTGGCAGAGTTTCGGGGCAAATTCGGGGTGACGTTTGCGTGCGGGAAGAAAGTTTCGCAACGGGAGATGTGTGCCACAAGCTAGACAGAAGCAATGTGCCACAAGCTAGAGAAAGGAAAGGCAGTCTCTTTGTTCAGATTTCAACTCCCAAGATGAGATGAAAAATTAGGCTAGCAATCAATAGCACAAGTAACCAATAGCAAAAACTAACAAATGCCAATCTATACCAATCGGGATGTAGATACTAGAGATGACTTGGTCGAGGAATCACAATACATATATATACATGAGCCTCTAAACCACTACAGATTTTACATGTATATCAAATGTCTAGTCCATGTACACAAGGATGGCTACAATCCTTGTTTGTAAATCTTATGTACGCTTTGTATGTACGCTATGTATATATGCATGGATATATGTATCTGGGTACTGTGTAGGCATTGTGTATGTATCTAGGATATGTAGAGGCATGTATTTTCGCATGGATATGTATTGTCATCCAGATGTCTGTATGACGGCTAAAGTCTAACTATGTGTCTATCTGTGGGAGCACCATCTGGCCTAACATGTACCTGGGCGAAGTGGATTTATGTGCCACTGCCAAAAACCCACAATAGCCCAGGATAATAATCTAGTTCCCACAAAATAATAGAACGAAGAGCCCTGGCAAAAATATACGAACAGGCAAAATCCATCTCACTATAACCTCCCGTGCTTCTGGAGTAGTCACAGGCGACGATCCGGCGTCAACACCAACTGATGGAATCGTCCTGCAATCGGAAATGCAAGAGTGCCCAACCTAGAATGGGAAGCAAACATGACAAACCTCCAACGACATCGACGTGCTGCGATGGAAAAAATTCAAAAATCCCAAAACGACCAAAACTCGCCGACTCCGAAAATCACAAGGCCTTACCACAACTGCCTATTCTGGTTATAGAAGCAGCA
Organism: Scheffersomyces quercinus; assembly: GCA_030556775.1. Lineage (NCBI taxonomy): Eukaryota > Fungi > Ascomycota > Pichiomycetes > Serinales > Debaryomycetaceae > Scheffersomyces > Scheffersomyces quercinus. The sequence goes on along the minus strand of JAKTUQ010000006.1, from coordinate 312,788 downwards.
TATCGAATTTTTCAACGTGCCAGGGCTGCGGGAGGGTACCCCTCTCCATTCTTCTCTACCCCAAGAGAGCCGTCTTGTGCTGTGCTCCTGCCAAAGACATAGAACATTCCACTAAACATCACCATTCCGAGACGTAACTCTAAAGTTATCTATCCATTAGTTACTCTAACAATTAGTAAAACCCAGACACGCTAAAACGAGCCCCTCCCTCGCTACTGACTAACTCAGCCAGGGCTGTACTGACCCACATTCCCCTATCATGGAACAGACAATGCGTATGCTAGTTCCAATTCGAATCTGCACACCGGCTATATCAAGATGCTTTTGTTTCCAGGCAAATTGCGGAGCTTACGCTACCCAATTAGCCCGCTTTGCTGCCTTCTCAACCCTCGATCTCGTTAGCACCCTTCGTCAAAATTGAATCTGTTCTTGCCGCCGCATCGCTGTAAGATCCTTTTCATAGAATATTTTTCCAGACAACATACAGGAAGGCAATTTATGCGAAGCCTCGAAAAAAGGCATCACCAAGAGAGCGTAGTGAAGAGTGAGAATGAAGAGGCAGAGAGAGCACTTGGAGTAGGTGGTGACATGCACTCGTACTAGAGAAAGATCTTAGCTGAGGTGATGATGGCGAATTTTAAGAGATGCTTATTGCATTTAAGAGCAGTTGGAGGGGTAATTCACAACCAAGTTGCAGCTACGAAAACGACCACTGCTCAGCAATTCATCATCAGGGTACATATGCCACCCTCACTTCGAGATGGGCTCAAAAGTCTAAACGGTCGTGGATTTGGTGGGGTAGTCAAAACAAACCTAGAATTTCTGCTTGCAACGACAAGCCCTAGATCTACCACAACGCATCAAACTGAGGTTTGGGCGTCGTAGGGCGGATTTCGTGAAGAACTCACATATAAGCAGCACGGACCATTACCGAAATTCCAGAAAACTGTATATGCCTAGAGACTTAACTACTTTGGGATATCTAAAAATACCCAAAACAGATATCTAGCGCGGAAGCTCTTTCCGATTGCACGCGTCAATAACCGCTGGCATCGTCGGTAGTGTCTTTATTATCATCACTATCGCTACGGCTATTTTGTTGCATCTAGCGATAAGCTGGCGCACGCATTTGCTGAGGTCACGTGATCTCACTCGAACATAAACGAGGTTTTTTGGCTACCACTATTGTCTTTGTCATGGAACTACGAACGGACAATGAATAGGCGAACTGCATACGGCGGCTCTTAAATCACCTTCACAGGCTACGAGGCACATGGAAAAGCGTCGTCGCAAACCCCTCCATTGGTTGCCGAGTGTGACCCCCTCACACAGTGGTTGTAGGCAACAATCACAACTCTGGATGCCATCGCTAACGTTACCTATCTCTACAACAAACGAAACTCAGGATGGAATTGTTAACCCAGTTAACGGAATGTTCAAACGATGCCGGATTCTGGGTTGTCACGTGCATTAGAATGAACTGTGCTGCAGCAGATCTTAGCTGCTAAAACAACGTTGACTCAACTACCGTCATGCTCTAAAACTGGGTCCCCCACCTACGCATGTTCCAGTTAGGATGGCAAGAGTCAACATGCGGAAGTCGTCTCAACAGCGTACATGTCCCCCAACTAAAACTGGATCACATGATCTGGTCATGTTGAAAGTACGTAGCAACTCGTATTTCGCAATCATAGCGGTCATGTGATTGAGGCGGAAAAGAAATTCATGCTTCTGTTTCGGGCCAAAATCACTTCGAACAAGAAAAATATCCGCGACATTACCACATCGCCTAAGAATGGCATGCGAAATGTCGGCGGCATTGGCAAGAAAATAATATGACACTAATCTCGTGTCTAGTCACGACGAAATGCTGTTCTTCGGTAGAGAACATCCAGGCAAAGCACTGGGCCGATGGTGACGAAGCAATCAGTAGAGGCCCTTTGGGGTCAGATGTGCGACGTTCAAGTGCTGGGGTGCTGCAGAATCTGCTACGTAGCCAGAGTGCAGCGAATGACTGATTAAGTGGGATGGTAGAATCTGAATTAGACTCCATCCGCACTAAATGGGAACGGGTGGGAGCCGTAGCTGTATCCATACGACTCGACAATAGATTGAGCATGGAACAGTTCGTAGATAGAACCATAAAAACGACAACTATACGCAGTTCCCCACTCCAACAATGACATCCCGTTGTCCCCATATTTGCATCTGGAAACGGAATCACAAGGCCTGACTCAGCGGGCTCCGGTGTCGTCCCGATCATTTCACTTTTGGGTATTTTTAGTGCCAGCAATTTACCAATTCCACAGCACTTGCCTCCCCAAACTCAAATTCCCACTTGACTAATTTCATCTGCCTCATTTCTTTTTCTTTTTTTTTTTCGGCTTCGCTGAGAAAACCACATCACTACTTTTAAATTGCCTTGTCTTGGACAAATTGTGAACGGTGCTGCTCGTTTCTGTTGCAGCCCGCTGTGCTTCCTCCATCCTGTTGCTGATGGGCTCTCCTTCACATAGCCAGACCTACTGCCATTAATAATTGGCTATTATTAATAATAATAATAATATTAAATATTATTATTGTGACAATTACTGTTGCCTTCTGGGTTCTGTATTTCTGATTCCCATTTTTCGCTGTTTCTCTGCCTGTGCCGCTGCCTGTCTCACTCCAGTTCCTTAGCCATTATTTCCTCTGCTGCCCATTAGCTATTCCACTCACCTGAGCGGGTATTTCTTTTTCTTTTTTTGCCCATATCATCCCTTAAAAGAAACAACAGGAAAATATTTTCATCCACCGCTTACTGCCTGCTCTCACTCTTTATTATTCCACATTACTACTGGTGGTGTGTGCACAGTCAGAGGCCAAATCGCTAACAATAGAAAAAACAGCACACTGTAGCAGCAGCTAATTCCTTTTCCTTTTCTGTTTCTTGTTTCTTCTTCTTGTTATATTAGTAGTGACTAGCAGCGGAAGGTGGATTTTTTCGTGAGCATCATTTTGTAATCGGATTCTTTACCACTTTCTTCTTTCTTCCCTTCTTCTTCTTGTTGTTGTTCGATACTACATCTTTCTCCTTCTCCAAACAACAAGAGGTCTCACCCCGTATACTCATTCACATTCCATCCATATTCATATCTCCGTCGCGCGGGACCACTCTACTTCACTCATCCCGTAGTTCTCGCCGTCACTATCAACGGCCCCGTTACTCGTCATTTCCTCGTTCTAATCATCATCCCACATCCAACAAATACCCTCCTTACATCGCCCCCATAGCCCTTCCTCCATGATGAACTCACACTTAAACAACCCTGATAACCAGGAACAGATCTTCCAGGAGGAACAGTTCAGACAAGTCTGCTTCGACCCCCAGCAACAACTGTCCTCGTCAGCAGCCGCGGCGTCCTCCGCTTCCACATCGTCGTCGGCAACCTCTGCAAGCGTCGTTGCTTCTGGCTCATCATCCACTCACCAGACAGAAGCGGCCTCATCCTCAACAAAGAGAAACTCGTCGTCAACCGGCTCAGGATCCTGCTCATTATCGGATCACGCCAAAAGAGTCAGATTAGACCCATCCATTTCCACCATCCCTCAACCACCTACCATCGACTCTCCATATGCCACTTCATCGGCCAACGACATGATTCTCTTAAAGAAGTCGTCGCCAGTACAAAACATCGCCACCGCCACCGCCTCGGTGTCCAACACATTATCATCAACCATCCCAAGCTCCAACAGCAACCCTACTTCTAACGGTGCTATGAAGACAAAGGCTCCTAAGTTCATCAGAAGATTCAGATCCAGATCCTTACCTATCATCAACTACAACTCACAAAGGCCCCATCACTTCCACCACCATCATCATCACAATAACGGAACATCTTCCAGTAAAAATGCATCATCTTCTAACACCAGCTCATCATCCACTTCCAACATCCCCCCATTACCCCCTATCAACTTGCAAAGTCTTAAAGAAATCGATTTGCACGAGATCTTAAAGAACCCACAATTAAGACACGATATCTTGTTCGACCCACAACTTCAGTTCAGACCTAACTTGGACGGCGAACGTGGTAAGCGTAAGAAGTCTATCATCGATAAGTACTGGTTGGAGATCCAGAAGGAGTGCTCGCAGTTCTTTGCTGCTACGAAGCAACCTATCAAGATCAACAGATTGCCAATCTTATTTGCAACCTTGCGTGATATCCTTCTTAGTCTTTTACCAACGAAAGACCGCCAGCAAGTCAACGAAATCATGGACATCGAGTTACTTATCCAACAGTTAAACCACGGTTCTTTCGACTTCGTGGAAATGTCCAAGTGGTTGGGAGATGTTTTTAAGAGTCACTGTGCTCCTATGAGAGATCAGTGGGTGATAGAAATGAACCAGAAGTTTGTAGACGCATACAATTTCAACTCCGTCGAATACCTTGTTGGAGGATTGAGAATGATTTTCCAGATCTTGGAGGCCATGAAATTGGACGTGGCCAACCACCAGATCAGGATTCTCAGACCTGTCCTCATCGAGACAGCCGTTGACTTTGAACGCGACTACTTCCAGACTTTGATTAACCACCAGAAGATCAACATAAACGATTCTCTCAACTGGTTTTACAAGAAATTCATTAAGAAAGCCAGCCAATTTGAGGAGTTAGCAGAAAGTTCTGAAGACCACCAAATTAACGAGACCAACTTGAAGCCCATCATAATTTCTTCCATCATCGACTTGTTGAGTTGCCGTCAAATGGCAACCGAGTTCCCTTCTACCCTTGCATTTGATCATACCCGCTTAGTACTTCTCAGAGCCGACGTGAGACAGTTGGTCTGTGTACAATTATGCATTGTCTTATACAAACAACTCGTCATCAACGCCAAGCGCCCTATGTCTTTGTTGTCAGCTGCCAACATCCTGAAAGTTCAACAGGAGATTTTGGCAATTGTCACAGACGACAATGGAAACATTAAGTGGACCAAGAACATCTCATCCATCTCCTTGCAGTTGGTGAAGAACTTGACACCAAACCAGACTTCATCTTCGAACTTGCCACAAGATTTGATTGAATTCTCTTACAACTGGTTGAGCAAGCACATTCAGCCTAACTCAGAGGTGTATGGTTTAATGGAAATCAAGATTTTCAAAGAGCTCTTGAATGAGATCATGACTAACATCAACTTGGAAGATTCTGCCACTGCTACTGTCAGCACCAAGGATGAGACCTCCAGTACTACTGCCGCTGCTGATGCTTCTGCAAACAATGAATTGAAGAACATCGCCACGAGAATCTCCACCTTGGTAAAATTCCACTGGAACGTGTTTGGAAACTATTACATCGACCACATAAAGTCTCAGCATCATAAATTGCAAGAGGACAAGAAGAAATTCATTGTGACCAAGAAACTCATGGACTACAATGACTCGGACAACAACAACGACAACGACAACGACTCCAACAACAACAATAACAACAATAATAATGCCAATGCAATGAACTCCTCATCCTCGTCATCTTCTAATAATACCAACGACGATAATAGCAATGCCGCCACCAACGCGGCCTTATTATCCGCCTAAGCATGCCGTTACTTCTTTTATTTTCTTTATACCTGGTCTTTTTTCTTCTTCCTTGTCTAGGTGGTACCTTGAACAATTGGTACTGGCCAGCAGTCTTACTTTCATCCAGACACTCAGCATATATCTATTTCAACTCACACGGCTGTTAATTTATACAGGTACATACATTTAATTATAAATCATCACGTCGAGTTATAGGAGTAATCTTGCTTGTTTCAAAGGTTCCATTTCAATAAGTATTGAGGGCACGAGTTTCATTTATCTATCTTATCATGGGGAAATCGGAGAGGTCTATATACGCAATAATGTATAAAACATGTCAACGAAGTACGTAGTCATTGTAGAGGGTAGATGTAGGTAAAGTGACTTTCATGGTTGATACTTCACGCCGAATGGTTCCAATGATAACTTGGCATTGACAGCGGTTAAGCGTCGAAAGAAATCGATAGGTCCATAGAATCACTTAGAGAACTCCAAAAGTCTACTATATGTTAATATACTTAGAAAGAGCATCGCTACCGGTACTATTTTATTCCCGTACCTCTCACATGGTATACTCTTCCGTTCATCATTACTATCATGAGAACAAGGGTAAGTGCTGGCAAACTGAACTCTCTTCACAAGCATGTCTATAGATACATGCGACACACCAACCAGCGCACATCGCTAACTATACTCACTAATGCACTTATTACTGAACCACAAGTCTACTCACTAACACACCCACCAACATACCCACCAACACCCACTCATAAACCCACAAACAAACACTGTGACTACCACAACCACCAACTTTTTCACAGCCAAATTAAGGCTGCTAAAAAAAAACTGATCTTGTATAAGTCACGTGCGTTATCATACATTAACTCTCTTAAGCAAAGTAAGGCGGCCATGAAATAAACATGTGTATTCTTGTTCCTTACGGTTGCTTAGGACGAAGTATCAAACAAGATAGCATTCGAGTAGATAAGAGACTAGTTCAGTGAGTTATTGGGTGTAGAAGTTAGTGGATAATTGCATGAATATTTGAGTAGATAACTGAGTATACAATAGAGAATCAATCAAGAGAGTGCCAGAGCCTGATCTAAGCAACTCAAGAGAGTCTCACTTATCATCATCTATAATTACTCATTGTTTTGCTATATTATAGGGTAATTTTGCCCAATTCTACTATTAAGAGCGAGTTTCTAGATAATAGGTCCCAATCATGTTGGCATCTCTAGCATACCCGTTCGTGGTGTTCTTCCGGATAGGCACAGGCATTGTGGAGTGGCTTTTAGTCAAACCCATATATTACCTTCTATTTTTTTTTTATTTATTGGTCAAACATGCCATAGTTATACCGATACAACTCCTACTTAACATCATGGTTTACAATCTTTTTATTCGAATTCCGCTTGTGATCCCGCTAAAGTACCTTTTGGAATTGGGTGGTACGTATGATGAAGACGAGGACTTTACATGGCTTATGGCTCAGTTACAACTATTTCTAGTGAATGCGTTCCATTACTTGATGGTTAGTGCCTTTTTGGGTATCGCAGTCGGGGCGATTATGGGATTCAACTTGATCATCATACGGTACTTATTTACCTGGGGAAAGAATAAGAAGTCATCAACAAGATTAAAAAACGGAAAGGTCCGCACAAGATTTGCCCAAGGTCCAGGGGGAGTTTACGTGGCGAGGAACGGCAAAGCCGCCAAAACACGGGCCAATAGCTCGGCCACAGCTACGCCCGTTTCTACAAAGACAAGCAGTCCTCGCAAAGATATGTCCGTTCAGACTACACCATTTTTGACTGGTTTGATGAACGCAGTTGTTGTAGGAGGCAGCGATGAACCTGTTAGAGCCACAGGATCTAAAGTTGGCCATTCCAACGCTCATCTTCGTAGTCGAATTGTACCTCAAAAGAGGGAAGAAACTGCTCCAATGTATGAAGATGATGATGGTTACAACTACAACACATTTCCGCTGCCTCAGCTCCTGAGATTACCACAGAAGATTCCCCTGAGGTTGCAACCTCCTTATCATAGTGTACAGAGAAAAGCTGGACAAACTCTGCCGACAGGAACAGAGGACATGAATATAATACGAGAAGAAGACGAGGAAGAAGGAGGAGGGGATAGCGAAGCCAATACGGTGTTTTCAAAGACCAGGCTAAGCGAAGACTACATGAATACTATTAACACATCTAATAATGAAGATAAGTAATGAATGTACATTAGGTTTTATAAAAAATACGAAGATAGGAAGATAACATCACAACGATTGTCGTCATATTTCAGTAGCTGTAGTAATAGTAGTAGAGAATCTCCTTGTTTCACATTCGAAGGCGGTCTTTGTTACGTCATAGGAACAGTAGGCATCACATGAACTATCATACTTTATATGGCACCTTAGACACTATAGAATAACTTCATGTTTCAAAATAGTCTATAGAGTTACTTATATCCATATTGAGCATGTTTCACAATTTGTTTCATAATTGCTTTGTTGCGATTTTGCAACTATTACTGTACACATCTGAAACTACCACATAGTGTTACCGCTATGTAACGCCATCTTCGTTAGATTACCTTAGTCCTTCGACTTATATAAGGATGGTATTATACCTTTAACTAGAGGGAAGCTGGTCTTGATGACAGGCATTCTTAAAAGATGGGCACAAGAACAATCAACAAAAGTAAACAGGGAAACTCTATTCAAACGGGACTCCCAAAGCGCCAAAAAACAGCTTCTAAACGAATGAAAGTCGAACAGACAGTAGGATTCCAAGAAAACCAACTTCCAGCGAATGAACATCTGGAGTGGAATAAGGTTACATGTCGAGTACAGTTTATTGACGAGGTGTCAAAGGAGAAGGGAGTCATTCAGTGGCCGGTGTTGAACAAACACCCTCCACAAAACAAGTATGAGCCATCCAGCAAACTAACAGAATTGGCTCGAAATCTCATAAATTACTTAAATGAATTAGAACTTACTACTTCAACTTTGAATAACAAAGACACACAGCTAGAGTTTTTACTAGAAGAACCTGAAACAAAATCCTATAATTGTGATCTAAGGTTCAATGTGTTCTTCTGTCAGGAGAAATTCGAAATTCGCTTGGTATTGCAATACCAAACGAGAAAACAAATTTATCAATTACACCCCAGCGTATACATTTCTAACCAGCAACTTCTAAACCATTTGGTGAATAAAATCGTTTTGAAGGTGACTCCTTCACAAGCCCAAATTCATTTCGAAAAGAAATTGAACTTCTTATTACGTCTTGTATCGCTCAAATGTTATATAAACAATTTAGAGATCGAAATTTAAACATGATATTTAGATGTGATTTTCTAGTTATCGTACCAGTAAAGAGTTGAGTTTATATATAAAAATATACATATAACAACATTATGCCTACACCGCAATATATACTCTATCTAACATACTTCTAACAAACGAATATCATTGCAAAAAAATTGTATTCAGAGCAGCATGTTTCCATGTAAATACTCATATCGCCAAATGGGGATAGGAATATGCAACCTGTGCATACTTATTTGTGCGTACATATGCAACAGCCAAACTAATAAGAAGGCCATGGATATGAAGGAGTACTATTCGGGACTCACCGGTGTTTTGCCATTGAGAACCATCGATATGTCAGTAGTCTAGCTGGAATACTCTGTACACTGGACAATAGAACGATTTCTTAAAATCTCTTTCGGATGCGAATTGCAACCTTTTGGCAAGTCTCTCAAAGCCCTATCCAACATCATAAGTTGATACTATAATATACATTACACATAACACTTACCATCACATGTCGAGGAGGTCTTATCCCTACATTGAATGAGTTTGCATCATAATCTTTCCTGTTTAATTCCTAACTATACTATCCTATTCAATAAAATCAAGCATTCATCAACATACTTAACGAGCAGTAAAACCACCAGAAGCAAACACAGTTTGTCCAGTGACCCAGGCACCGTCGCTCACCAACAATCTGATGATTGGAACGATATCACTTACTTCCGTTAATCTTCCATTGAGACCCACAGAAGCTAAATATCCAACAGCTTCCTTAGTCTCGGAACCGTGCAAGAATGAAGTATCCATTGGACCTGGAGCAATAGCGTTGACAGAAATACCACGTTCACCTAACTCTTTAGACAAAGCTTTAGTGTAGAACTCAACTGGAGCCTTGGTACCTTGGTATGGGGAGTAAAATGGGGTGTAAGCTGCCAACAATGAGGTGACAAGGGAGACAATTCTTCCATTATCGTTGATTTTTAATCCTGCTTCCTTCAAGAAGAAGAAAGCAACCTTGTGGTTAACAAGGTCCAATTCGTCGAATTCTTCCTCAGTGACTTCGACGAGTGGCTTCTTGACGACCTTACCAATGTTGTTGATAGCGATGTCGATACCCTTTGGGAAAGCAGCCTTTGCAGCATCGAATAATTTAGTGAGATCCAGAGCTTTGGTTAAAGCACCTTGGTAAATTTCAACCTTGATGTCTGGGTACTTAGCTTGTATTTCCTTTTGAGCCTTTTCAGCAGCTTCCTTGTTTGTACGGTAGTGCAAGAATAAGTTGACTCCAAGAGAAGCCAAATCGTGAGCTGTGGCTCCACCCAAGTTGGTGGTACCTCCAGTAATGAGAGCTACCTTACCTTTAATATCCTTAGAGTTGTCGAATTTTCCGGCCATTTTGATAAATTGAGTCAATTGAATTGGTTATGTGATTTGTTGAAGTTTACTAACTAATGCGTTTATCACTAATGATATTACAAACAAAAGTTACTCCCAAAAGCAAAGACTTCGATATTTATACCCCGTAGTTTTCAACGATATCCGTATAGCATCACAGTGCAGACCTTCTACGCATCTTAACTATGTAGATACAAATAATATATGCAGTGCGCATCATGCACAAGTGAAACGGAAAAAGTTCGGTCGAACCAATTTCTACTATAAAAGTTCGGATTTTGGTCCCAATTAGGCAATGCAACAGTTTCAGCAAGGAACCACACATTAATCAAGAATAGTTTTGCAGTAGAGGATTGCTAGCATGTCCCACAGTAAGCAGTTGTGGCTAGCAGGGGATTAACCGAAAGAGATGATGGTTGCAAACGAGCAGGGGTTGAATTCCGCTTTTCTTTGCATGTATTATAAACATAGAATAAATTGAAAACTTACCGGAATGGAAGAATAGAGATGGGTGTTCCGGTGGAACAATACGAGAGCTTTCTTGAAGAGAAACCCAATTGAGTTCACTATGATTATTGAAGTATAGTCCATCCCCAAGCAAAAGAATTGAATTGAGCCTGAGGAAGCCGTTTCAACCTCTAATTCTCTTTGATGCAAAACGTATTGATTGGAACAGTTTAAACTACTGGTTATCAATGGAGTCAATTAGGAGATACACAAAAACTTGACACAAATTAAACTCTGTAGCTTAAAATCAATGAACGGGAACTCCACAAGTCCTACTAATATTGATACGATTAATTAGACCGTCGGCTACCGCCGACGAGGGCTAAGAAACGAGACATGATGCCCAGACCATATTCCGCAATTGTTGGAGTACGAGGGATTAGTTTCACATTTCCTGTGTAATTATTACGAGAGTAAAGCAGTGGTTCAGAGACGCAGAATATGGAAACATAGGCTGTCCTATTGTTTGGAACTTTCACGAGTACGGACGTGAAGTGGCCCACGAAATAAAGGATAATATCTCATAGTAAATAAATACGGTAGGCGTAGATCTTATTTCTTGATACAGGAAAGCAATAACAAGGAGCTTTTGGAATGTTGGGGAGTCCTCTCATAGATGAATCCCTAAAAACACAACTGTAGATTTCAAGTTATTGGGAGGCATACTTTCTACAGACCTATACCTGAATCATGAAACCCCGCGGAGGAGACGAAATTTCTTTGGCATGGTTAATGGAAAATGCACACTTTTCATTCAAGATATTTTCTTCATTCTTGATTATTATGATGCTCTCATGTACCAGTATAATAAAGTTCATGGGTGAAATTCAGAGGCTCATCAGGAGCGTTTGAGACTATGGATGAGCCCAGAGTCTCTGATACAACACAAGTAACTTTTGCCTTCGACTGCCAAGAAAAATCAGAGCGTCTAACGAAAACTAGAACACCAAGACAAATAATTTTATCAACAGATAAAACGACAAGAACAAAATAAATATGCGTTTCTTTACTACTTCATGCGCGCGCAAGTCATTTCCCAATAAGGCAATCAGAAGACATATAGGGTCCTTCTCTCCTGGACCAGAACTCCCATACTACTTAGCAACATCATGAAAGACTCACAATGTGAAATAACTCACCAGTCTCGTTGCCTCTTTCCTTTTTCTTGTAAAAATCACGTTCAGTCAAAGAAGAAACGGACCACAAGTCATAGCGTGATTAGGAGCGTTCAAGCCTGGCTCATAGAGACGAGATGCCCTGGGAGGTCAATAGCATTATCACTAGATACTGAACACTGGCGCCGATTGGATGAAAAACGAACAACACAAGCCACTTATTAATAGCATATGGCGTCACTGAAGCCAATTTCTCTGCGTTCCACCAAACCTTAAAATTTTACCCCGAGTTACTAACTAACCTCATGTAAACCATCAGGCGAGGACATTCCTGTCCACAACTAGTGCACGCAGTCCTCCTCACCACCAATCTGATCATATTTGGCCTCGTTGTCTTACAATATTGTTCAGTTCTCTCTCACATTACTACGATGTTGGCTGTCGCCTGAACTTCGTATCTAGTTCATAATATCTCCAAAATTTAGGGCGCCCATTGAGTGGTGAAAAATGCTGTGACCACCCCTCAATTCGACTCACTGGTGGATAAAACAGACCCAGTGGGCATTTCCCTTTTGTTTAGTAGCAGCATAATCTATTACGAAGCTGTAGCTAACATATGTTTTCTGCAGGCTGTTGTTATCTGAAAAATTTTCTTAGTAGAGAAGGTTGTATAGTAGGCCCTACGGGAGGGACTGAGGCTGGGTACTGTAGTTTAAGCATTCTGTATTATTAAACTATATTGGTTGAGATGCGCTGGGCAGAGATGGGCCTGTGATCGGGTAATATCACAGGCAAGAACAGATCCACCATCTGAAGCAACAATCCCATTATTGCTGCTTTGAGGTGGCAATCTTATTGTAGTCTAATTCACGATTTACTGGGGTTCCAATTATTTGCTACTACATGCCACCAAACATTGAAAAATTGGCAATCCCTACTCGCCCTAATCCGCCTGCTTATATCCTGTACCGTTGCTCGCCATTAAATCTCGCACTTACCGCAAAAAAGGCCTCAAGTCGTAGTTTCATTTCTCGCACCAACTCAAATAATACCACCAGACAAAACAATTTTTTGCGGGCGGTAAAAACCCAAACAGAGCCAATCTCCCTCACTGCTGACACACCTCTGCCTACGGCGTAGCATCTTCCTACCGTGCACACCGTACTGCCTCTGTCATCGTCATTAAAAACATAAACACAGGCTTTCAGCACTGAGTCACACCAGGTGTCTCCAGAGCAGTCCAACACACCACCTCATCGTTGCCACCGGACCAGGCCGTCAAAGCCAACTCGAACCAGTGCCGTCGACTCGCGGCTCGAATTCGGCTCATCTCCAGCTCGCAGCCCCACACACATCCATACTCGATCCTTACTGCTATCCATTATTACGATTATTACTGCAGTACCAGTGTGTTCTCCCCGTACTCCCACGACCAGGCTTAGCGCGAAAATCACCTCAAATTTTCCGCATTACTAAAAATCATATAAGGAATCTCACTGCTCCTTGTCATTCGCATTGCGATTTCAATTTCTGGTATTCTCATCATTCCAATTTCCGAGTTTTCTGGTATTCTGGTATTCTAATATTGAGAATTCTGTCATTACTCCTATTTGTTATTTGCCATTCTCATTTCTAATTTCACTCCCACCTCTATTTGTCATTCTAGTCATTCTCCGGCTTTTTTCTGATTTCTCGCAGTCCACAATTTTCTCCCTGAGCATCACAGAAAAACATCAGAAAAAGGCACAGAAAATCGCACAGAAAATCGCACAGAAAATCGCACAGAAAAAAATCCATTTCTTGGAAATCCTCTGAAATCTTCAGAATTCGCACTCACAAAAATCACAAAGCGCCAGAACCAGAAAATCCAATTTTTGTTACTGTCGTTTTTTTTGCTGTGAAGAAGTGAACTCTTGCAACCACCAGTTTCAAACCACATAAACATCGGAAAAAGAACTCAGGAAATGGGCGACTCCAAGTCCAAAAAGACAATCACCAAACTAGGCAAGTTTTTCGGCGTGCTGTCGACAAACTTGAGCCAGTTGGAGGCAGACCACGCCATCCCCAAGAAAGACCTCACCACAACGGAAAGCAACGGGTCTACCGCCATAAAGTCGCTCTCGCCATTGTCAACCATCACCAATAACAACGAGGCCACTACGGATGACGACGACGTGATACTATCACAACAGGAAAACGATGAGGTTTCTCCTTTGCCTAATGAGTCCATCAACAATAATAACACCAGTAGCATTAATAATAGCATTCATAACAGCTTGAAACAGGCTTCAAATACGTCTTCAGCAGGAAGCAACTTCTCCAGCAACGGCTCTGCTGCGGCAGCAAACACCTCAAACACCATCGTAACAAGCTCTTCGAATTCCTCGCCAAAACTCACCTCGTCAAGATCACATACGCCCGTCAATCACCAGAATATCTCATCTACAACTACTTCACCATTGCTGTTGTCATCTCAGAAAGACTCTATGCCTGTTCTAGGTGCAGTGTCTCCATCAATGCCTAACTTTATTGGAGACCCTACCATTCTCCAGCCCAAGCCACAGAGCGCCTTTGACCAGAACTTGAACAAACTCAACTTGAATCCTTCTACTTCAACTAGTAACCTCGCCGCATCAGGCAATGAATCTACGAATACCCCTGCACAACAACAACCACAACAACCACAAATACAGTCACTCTCCGGAAGACGTGCTTCTCCCTCTGTTTCTTCTGTTTCGAGGTCATCTTCTACTAATGCCCACGCACATCCAAGAAAACATGCCAACACAATCTCGGCTCCACCAAACGCCAAGGTAGGTACAGTATCTCGTTCGTCATCAACGAAGCGTGCCAACGGTATAACTTCAGCATATCCATCATCCATCGATTTGACTTCTCAATCACCTTTAATTCCAGCTGTGAAACCAAGATTCCGTATGTTGGAGAATGGCAATCACGAGCATAACTTGAGATCTGCAAAGAGGCAAGAAAAGCTCTCTAACATGTTAAAGGATTTGCTTGGAGCAAAGAAATTGCGTGACGAAGCTAGAAGTGAAGTACCGAACATTCTTCTGGGAACTGTTTCTCAACATGCATCTTCACAACAAAATGCCAACGAAAAGCCCCCAACTCTTTTCGCTGGTTTAGTGAACCATGTCAAGAATAATACATCACCTTACCATACAGGAGCTGGTGAAATAGGCACAGTAGAAGTCGGACAGACTGTTCCATTCATGCCTAGCAACGGTACAAACAATCTCGGCGATTGCAGGTCATTTGTAGAGAAGTATGGTCGTTGTCAAGAAGTGGTAGGAAGAGGTTCATTCGGTGTAGTCCGTATCTCACACAAGAAAACAGCTAAGGATGGCGAAGGAGAGATCTTGTACGCCGTGAAAGAGTTTAAGAGAAGACCATCGGAATCCGATAAGAAGTATAACCGCAGATTGACGTCTGAATTCTGTATTTCGTCGTCGTTGAAGAACATGAACATTATAGATACTTTGGATTTATTGAAGGATGCAAAGGGTGACTACTGTGAGGTTATGGAATTCTGTTCTGGTGGTGATTTGTATACTTTAATTATTGCAGCTGGAAAGTTGGAGTATGCCGAAGCAGACTGTTTCTTCAAGCAAATAATTAGAGGTGTCAACTACATGCACGATATGGGTGTTAGTCATCGTGATTTAAAGCCAGAGAACTTGTTGTTAACCCAGAATGGTGTCATTAAAATAACTGATTTTGGTAACGGTGAATGCTTCAAGGTCGCATGGGAAAACGAAATCCTGTTGAGCGAGGGCATTTGTGGCTCCTCACCATACATTGCACCTGAGGAGTTCACACAGCAAACATTTGACCCTCGTTGTGTGGATATCTGGGCTTGTGGTGTGATTTACATGGCCATGAGAACTGGCCGTCAATTGTGGAAATTGGCCGACCCTAAGCGCGATGAGTTCTTCGAGGAGTACTTGGTGAAGAGAAAAGATGCATCAGGATACGAGCCGATTGAGAGTTTGAAGCGTGCCAGATGTCGTAATGTCATCTACTCGATCTTGGACCCCAAGCCGGAAAGAAGAATCACCGGTAAGCAGATCTTGAGCAGTGAATGGGGTAGAGAGATCAAGGTGTGTGATGCAGGAGAAGGCCATTAATATAACAAGCCTAAGGTACATTTACAAGACATAGACTGAGCACTTATGGATGCAAATTCGTCAACTCATATTCATTTTGATATTGACTATTCCAGTTGCTACCATATTTGTGCAGTTGATTTATTTATTTATTAGAGCCCCAGCTACGTGAAACCAGCTATACAGCACATAGTGGGACTTGTCCATTCTTTAGACTTTTTCTTTTCTTTTTTTTTTTTTTCTTTTTTTTTTCTTTGATTCTGGGTATATAGCGGTACAATAGTGTCTAATGTATATTTCGGGACAGACAATGTTTAAACGTGTAGATTAAATGAAGTCAACCACATCACCTTCTAAACGCTACCAAAATAGAAAGTATATCAACATATTACGACTACATGCAGGCAACACAAGATACCAACAGCGCTACCACACAACAGAAGTGACGCGCCCAAATATTTTTTTCCATTTTTAAGGGTTGAGAATGCCGCGGCACGGAATCAAATACCTGTGTCTATTTCCTAATTAGGGCGAGTGGTGGAACAAAACACAACGATGATGGTGTTAGAAGATGGAATTGATGTGGAAGTAGTGGTAGTATTTTGGTGGTGGAGCCAAGAATAGTGGTGATATCGTAGTGAACGTACTGAATTATGACCATATGGTGGTCCTGAGAAGGAGATCTTTGTCGGTCCGAAAAGCATATTAAAATTATTGTGTCATATGTCACGTATTTTCCATTAAATAGTCAATCGTGGTCTTATGAGTAGCAGCAGTATAGAAATGATAGTAGTAGTAGTAGAATTAGTAGGACTGCTATTAATGGTGTGGTTTAAATAGTAATATAGATTATTATCTCTTAGCATGGTGGTATTATCTTATTATCTTATTATCTTAGTTTCTTCCACTCTTATTACTCCATTATTCTATTATTCTATTATTCTCCATCTCTCTACTCTCTTTCTATCCTACTCCTATTATGGTATTATCTTATTATTACGTGCTTCACTCCCTCTCTTGTTTTATACATTTGCAGTAATACGTACTGTATCTGTCTTCAATAGCTTCCCCTATCCCTTCCCCTTCTCGTACTGTACCGTTGGTACAGATTTCATCATCCGTCAGTACAGGCCTCAGGAGTGTGCTTGTAGACAGTTTTAGTGAGTCGGTTTTGTACTTTGGCTCGATTCATAACAAAACCACAACCTTCTGTTGTTAATATTAAGTTTCATTCTTCTCGTTTCTCGTTTCTTGTCTATTTCTTTTGTTGTTAGTTTATTCTTCGTTCTTCTTTCGCTGATCGTCGTTATACTCTCCCTACAACGTGTAGATCCATACACCTATACACTCGTTTTGCAGTGTTGGTATGTATATCACCGGTTCATCGCCGTTTGCGTCGTGCTGTTGTCATGGACGTGTTTAGAAGCAACCATTTTTGACGACGGCGTTTTATTATTATTATTGTTATTGTTATTGTTATTGATAGTGTTATTTACATCTATTGTTGTGAGAGTCCGTTTACTACCGTTAATGCTAGTCCAGATCCTTGATTACTGGTATTGTTATAATTAGTGTAATTATCTTCGACGTCAATAATTGAAGCAACACTATTTATTGAGTTCCTATTTATTGAGTTCCTATTTATTGAGTTCTTAGTTTTTGGATCGATAGTGCTATTAGTACGTGATACAAGGTAGTTTTCATCTGATAGTTGTGAACCGTTCCTTATTATAATCTTATTCCTTTGTATCAAGCCTAGCCGCCGCTTACAATTGAAAACCTTTGGATCGTGTTACTATCTGAACAGATAGTTGGCCACTACCATAGTATATCATCACCAATATTGGTTAATAACGTAAACCGTCCACAGAAACACGTCACACTGAGCGCCCATTCGTTGCTTCGACCATCTTACTAACAACTTCGTTATAGAACTACTATCTAACTACATAGTTAATATTCTACCGACGACTACTCACACACAGTCGCTTCCATCGGTAACATCCTATTGCATTCCACTCATTAAATACTAATACCAATATCGAAATGGTCGAACTATCAGACTACCAGCGCCAAGAGAAGATTGGTGAAGGTACCTACGGTGTCGTCTACAAGGCCCTCGACACAAGACACAACAACAGAGTCGTAGCATTAAAGAAGATCAGATTGGAGTCAGAGGATGAAGGTGTTCCCTCGACAGCCATCAGAGAGATCTCCCTTCTTAAGGAAATGAGAGACGAAAACATCGTCAGATTATACGATATAATACACTCGGACTCACACAAGTTGTACCTTGTGTTTGAGTTCTTGGACTTGGACTTCAAGAAGTATATGGAATCCATTCCTCAGGGCGTAGGCTTGGGTGCCAACATGGTTAAGCGTTTCATGAGCCAGTTGGTCAAGGGTATCAAGCACTGTCACAGCCACCGTGTCTTGCACCGAGATTTAAAGCCCCAGAACTTGTTGATTAACAAGGAAGGTAACTTGAAGCTAGCTGATTTCGGTCTTGCTCGTGCTTTCGGTGTTCCTTTGAGAGCATACACTCACGAAGTTGTCACCTTATGGTACAGAGCTCCAGAAATCTTGCTTGGTGGTAAACAATACTCCACAGGTGTGGATATGTGGTCCGTAGGCTGTATTTTTGCCGAAATGTGTAACAGGAAGCCCCTTTTCCCAGGTGATTCCGAAATCGACGAGATCTTCAGAATTTTCAGAATCTTGGGTACTCCCACCGAGGAGATTTGGCCAGATGTTTCATACTTGCCAGACTTCAAGCCTACATTCCCTAAATGGAGTAAGAAGAACTTAGCTGAGTTTGTTCCTAGCTTGGATCCAGACGGAATTCATTTACTTGAGCAAATGTTGGTATACGACCCAAGTGGAAGAATCAGTGCCAAGCGTGCTTTGGTTCACCCATACTTCCAAGAAGAAGATGGCGATAACTACGACAGCTTCCCAAGGTCGGTCAACATGGGATAGATTATCCCGTCAAACTCTTGACCAAAGGGTTGGTTTTCCCAGAATAGATGAAATCATTTCGGTTCCACTTACAAAGGACCAATGGGCATACATTAGATCGTGGATAGATCATAGTTGTTAATGGTTACATCTAAATTGTTAATTCATTCTGTTTCATTTCTATAATTGCACTTTCATTTATGATTGCATTTATTCGTAATTTAGGATAATATATTTCAATTGTATATTTTGGATACCTAATATAAATATGAGAGTATAAGAAGAAGTAAACTGAATACTAAGATAAATAAAGTCAAGCCCAAATTAGTGGATTCTTTGAGGGCGGTGGTATTAGTGCTAGAATTAGAATTAGAATTATTATTTGTTGCAAATGCACCTGGAACAATAGTTGAGGTATTAGCGATAGATGCTGTAGCGGAGACAATTTCAATATCGAGTTTTGTTGAAGGGCCATGCATAATAGAGATAGATTCAGCAGTCTTACCTTCAGTAACTTCACTTACGATTGAAGTGACCTGAAGTGTCCTTTCCATCTGGTCTTCTTCTATTGACAGATGAAATGAGGTGGAGGTAATGATAGCAACATCGTTTATTCTGGGTACCAGATCGCGTTGCAGGGTATCCAAATTTTGCCGAATTTCAACTTCCACATCCGATATAAAGGAGCCACTGGAAGAAGGCAACCTCGAACCTGAATTATTATTATTGTCTTCGGCCTTATTGGATTCTAAAGCGATTCTTTCATTAACAGTAATCTTTCTATGTCCAGGTCTACTTTGACCCGATAATGTTAATGAAGCGACTCGTTGTCTATTCTCTAATATAGAGCCAGGACTGGATACGCTCCTATATGAAGACCCACTAGAATGCCTGTGAACTGGTGCAAGACTTTTATGCCTAAGTTTCTCCATTAAGATTATGTCGTGTTCATTCATTATAGTGCTGGTAACATCAATGGAGCGAGGCGAAGGTGTACCATGCAAGGATGTGTGTCTGCTAGGGGTAGTTTTTACGGGTATCTTGGAAGGTGTCACCCTAGCAGGGGTTATTTTATGAGGAGTTGATGGAACAGATGAAGATGGTGTTCCTGGAGCATTGGCCATTAAGCTGCGTTTATATTGGTGTAATTGGACTTCAATTTCCCTCAAATCCGATTTGATAGAACCAATTCGTTCAATTATGCGTTCATTACTGGCAGTCAAAGTAACCAAGTTCTCGAAGTCATCACTATTCTGTTTCTTCAACTGACGAATCTCACTGGCACAGTACTCGAATTTAGAGTCAAGGTTGTTGTGAAATTTCTGTAAGTCGTCGAGTGATTTACGAATATGGTACAGCTGTGAGCTTGTATCGTTTTCTTCCTCAGATGTTAGATTATCTTCAATTTCTTTAACACTACTATCATCATCCAAGGGATCTAATTCATCTTTCAAGTCACTTAACGGATCTTTGTCAATATTGGGACAGTTTTTAATGAAGATTTCATTGATTATTT
Source organism: Scheffersomyces quercinus (assembly GCA_030556775.1). Classification (NCBI taxonomy): domain Eukaryota; kingdom Fungi; phylum Ascomycota; class Pichiomycetes; order Serinales; family Debaryomycetaceae; genus Scheffersomyces; species Scheffersomyces quercinus. The sequence continues at coordinate 292,303 of JAKTUQ010000006.1, read as the reverse complement.
CTTCATCCACGTCCATGATCGATGGTGAACTTCTGTATCTCTTATGTGTAGGTGATGTTTCCATTAACGATGCCGTATCATCGTAATCGTCTATATCCAAGTCATCGTCCTGAGAGAGTATGCTATTAGGTGATATCTGCAATAGAGGCAAGTTTTTGTTGAGACAAATTTCACCAGAATCAAAACTACGATTCTTATTGTGCCGTATTTGTCGATCTCTCGAGTTTGGTCCTCTTTCATTGCGTTCAATATGATTCTCCACTTCATCAGCTGTCATTATGCTAAATGTGGGATGTGGATCGCCGTCGGTTTTCACTATCTGGACGTCGCTCAACAACTGCTCCAAAATGTGAAAAGCCTCCTCTTTTGCAAGGATTCTCGAGTGGTCCATATTCTCCGATATGGCGGCCAACTTCCCCATAATCATGGGGTCGCTACTGAATACGTTTTCTGGGCGACTCTCGTTTGTGTGTGGGTCGATAAACGCTTCTAGTTCGTCCAAGAGGTCTTTGAACCCGCTAACAGCAACTTTTCCGTCGTTTTTGGCAGCGACTGCCTCCCAGACGGCATCATATATCGACACTTCATTGGTACTTATGGGATCCGATGGGTTCAGCATCAACGTTTAAGAACAGGGATGACGGCAAATTTCTGTTCGAAATAAGGCGAAACCAATGGAAATGAGACGGCCGTTGTTGGGTGCAATTTGCTAGTGAGTGAGTGTAAATGGGACAAAATGGGTAGATTCTTGAATGCCTCAGTACAGATATGACTACGAGGACTTGATTATGCTATGTAGAGCAAGAACAGGAGCAAACTGAACCTATTTCCTTGATGAAATGTTACTTTCCAACAACACCAGACGAAAAGAACAGGGAGAAGAAAAGTTAATTACGACTCGTAAGAATCGATCATTTCTTCTGCTAATTGGCATTGTTATTCTCTTGGTGAGGACACGCCGCCGTGTTTAGATCGAGATCCTGCAGTGGTTACCTAAATAGGAAAGGTAATTAAGCAGTTGGATGAAGTTAGATGATGGGAGAGGTAGTTGGTGCAGGTTATTTATGAGACGGAATAGGCAGGTGGTGGTGGTTGTGGTGGTATGAGAGTGGGTCGTAGGGGTGAAGAGGAAGAGTAGTAGGGGTGAAGAGGTGGAAGTTAAGGGGTTCATTGGATTAAAATGGTTAAGAAAATGAGAAAAGAAAATTATCCTCCAAATGAGTCTGAATATGCCACGATATTAATTAGTGAGGTAGGGTCTACCACCACCACTAAACAATGAGACCCAACGGAATATGCCATTAGTATTATACTTAGAAACCAACAAATACACAAGAAACAGGAAATTACTGCGAAATCGAAAATGGAAACAAGGCACTGCTACGATACAGCAACATGACCCCCCAACTACCATAACTCATTCCACAATCATATAGAAGCAATGACAACATCAATCGTACCTGAAGATATCAATGATACACACCAGAATGTTGAGAAAGGTCACACTGTAAGTAAGAAAGTCACGTGAAATAATGACTATAGTAACTTTTTTATTTAGTTTTAGTGGCATTTCTAGTCAGTTGAAAACCTGTACTTTTACCTCATTTTTCTGTCTTGTCAAATTACACTTTCAAGCCTTCAATTTACACCTTACTATCAGCCCAAATTTGCATGTTGGCTCGCGGCTCGCTTTTCTAAACTTTTAAAGATTTCATTTTAACAATGAACAAGGTATGGTTCTCCTCTAGACATCGTGATTTTATAGGTAAGCGACGTAGTGACATCACTGAAATGAGTGAAGGGTCCGGCAATCAGGGTGACGACCAATACTACGGTGGTTCGTACAACTCGAATTACCAAGGATACGGCGCGGGAAATGAATACTACGGAGGGTCCTCGTACAGAGGCTCTTCTTCGAACTACAGAGGAAGTGGCGGAAGAGGCCGTCGAAACTCGCACAGAAAGGGCAGTTACGACCACTATGGGTCCTATGGGTCTCATGGAGGAAGTTACAGCGGACCAAGTAGGCCAGAAAGAGCCAGTTATAGCCGTTCTTCTTCTTCTTACGTAGCTGGAAATTCGGGAGCCACCCAAGAATGGGATGAACATGACTCCAGAGGAGGCTACGAAGAACCACAACAACCACCGCAAAGCACATATCATGCAGATCAACAAGCGAGTCTGACTACGAGATACGAATCTTACCGAGGAAGTGGTGACAGTTATAGAGGAAGCACAGAAAGTTACCGGGGAAGTGGATATCGTGGAAACTATAGAGGACACAGAGATAGCTATGGCCGCGAAGGTGGGTACAGAGGTAGAGGTGGTTACCACCACAGATCCAGTTATGACGATGGATATTCACATAATGGATCTGGAGGAAATTCTACACATCACCAGAAGAGCATTTCCAGCCCTGGTGGTGCCATAAATGGAGGAAAACCAGCCAAGTCATTCAACAATCCATGGATAGAAATCATGGGAATAGATAGTGAAAGCACACAGGAGACGCTTGAGACCAGGTATAACGAATTAATGGATATCAATAAGGAAATAACGCAGTTGCAGAGAGCTAAGTTGAAGTTGGAGAGCTCGGTGAGTACTTTAGAGAAACAGGCAGAGAGAGAAGAGTTGCATGTACAGATTACGAACGACAAACTTGAAGAGTTCACCTACTTGTAAAGATTAATGTAACTCTTCTAAGAGTACTGATGGCGGGGTATCGTTCTTATTAGCATTTGTTTCTTTTCCCGAATAAGAAATATCAGAATGAGGATGTCAACATCAGAAATGTACCCCAAATGTATTTTAGCTTACCGAATGTATATAAATGTAGTATTATTAAACTTCACTTTTTATGACACCAGCGCAATAATTGTAGTTAAAGCAAACTTCATTTTCGATATATAGAACCTTCACTCATATGATGTTAGACGATCTGTCAAAAAAAAAAACATTATCATTATCGTGATAACAATCTCTTTCAAATTCTATAACCTAGGCAATTTTGATATATTCAGAGAAACGAGGACGATGTTTAGAAACGAGCAAGTCTCCTTTTGAGCCAAGATTTTCACTTATTGAAGCCAGCTTATCGCTATCAAAATGACGGAAACCCCTTTAGCTTCTCCAATATGACAGTTTCACAGCTCACATTATGTAATGGATCCCCAATAGGATGACTCTTGGCCTTCATATGCATTCTCTCTGCCATCAATACCCAGGTTTAAAATTGTAACAGCTTCTCGCTATAACAAGAGAAATGGGTGCAAAAAAAAAAAGTCTCAGACAGAATAATACGTCTTATCTTTTAAGGGCCTCTTAAAGACAAGGCTTACGGAAACACTCTCAGCCCACATACCACATACCTCGTATGTGGCTATCCGTAAAAGACAAAATAGGAATGGCATACTCAACTCAGTAATACACCCCTACCACCATCATTAAAAATTATAAAATGAGAAAAAATAACATCCTTTTTATCGGCCCGGTTTTTTATAATCTATTTCAACCCTTGTAAACATTTCAACTACTGAATATTAAAATGAAATGGCTGCAATTCCAAAGAAAGACAGCAAGAACCGAGAATGTAACGACCTTGTTTTCTATTTTTTGATTGCCTATTTATTCTTCACCGTAATTCCTTTCCTCACCGCGATAACATGTCAATTCGTGAGCACCTACATCTTTGAATTTAAGTCAAAGTGTTGGGCATTTGCCCTGAAGGGTGCCGACAAGTGTAGGTGTGGGTTAGGGTTGATACAGAAAGGCATCAGCCAATCGCTAAGATTTACTTTTGCAAGATTCTGTTTTGCCAGAAATTCAGAGAAATCGAAGACAAATGAGGAGGAAAAGATAAGGGCTCCAGATAATGGAATTAGATCTCCAACCGAAAAGACACCACTCTTGCGTTCTCCATACAATGACCAAAGAAATGCTTTAAGATCTCTGTGGAGGAGATATTTACAAACTAATACCTACAATGCACCATCATGGAGAAAGAACTCAAACCTTGTTTGAAAGATCAAGGAGAAATAGTCTATGGGGGCAAATGAGTGATGATAGAAACGATTTCAAGACAATTTACGATTTACGATTTACGAGTAACAATGAAAATGGAACAATAAACATAAATAATACACAGATATATTCTAAATGAGTTGAGATATTCCTATTTAGCTTAATATAATGAAGAGCACACTAGCGATTACTGATACGTTTAATAATAGACCATGTAGCGGGAGGCGTACCGTACATTCTAGTACAAAGCCTTGCGATTTGTATTGGAATCTTGAACCTCTGGGGTGAATGAACCGATTTGGATTCTAAAAAGACTTCATTGGCCTTGTTTGTAGACAATTAACTCTATCAATTGAATTTAGACCATCATTACTTCAAGTGATTTCATTATATTCGTCGTCATCCATTTTGCTATCGCTATACCGTATGCACATAGAGATCTAACTCTGAGATCTTAACAATGGATCTTCGCTAATCATTTGAATGAATTTTTGACTTCTAATTATTAGTTTTATGGAAAGAATATGGAGAGAGACGTACCTATATAGATGGCAATGTCCAGCCCTCCAAGTCTATAAAATATATCCTCTACTGAATTATATTTGATATCATCACTTTATGAGGATCTCATTAAACAGATCTTAACTGCGGGGATCCTAACTATGGGGATCTTAACTATTGACAAATTGAGGTTAACTTATTTCATATTGTTCAGACCAGTAGAGAGAGTTGTGGTAAATGGAGTAGTACTACTGTGGTTACTGAGTAGCTGGTTAATCATAGAGAAGTCTTGAAATATAGTTAATAGGTATATTTTCATCTATGGTTCTTACTATGCCCTCGAGCTACCTTAACTATCACGCTTAACTGTGAGACTAACTATGACACTTAACTATGAGACTAATACTGTGCCAACTATGAGTCCTAACAGTGCGCTTAACTGTGAGACTAACAGTGCGCTTAAATATGAGACTAACGTTGCCCTTAACTATGAGACTCTGCTATGAGTCCTTAACAGTGTTCTTGTCTTTGAGTCCTTAACAGTGTTCTTAACTATCAGACTAACACTGTGCTTAACTATGGGACTTTAACTATGACGCTTAACTTTGAGGCAAACACTGTGAGAGTTCATGTGCTGTCTTAACTATGAGACTAACACTGTGCTTAACTATGATGCTTAACTATGAATCCTTAACTATGGCGCTTAACTATGCGCGTCGCATTTTTCACTGCTAAGAAAAACTGGAGCTTCCAAGTCGTCTTTACACTGTTCATTGCCTCCTTCTTCTTCTTCATTTATATCAATTGACAGGTAAATATCTCAGCACTAGTCTCCAGATCGCACCATGTCAATCTACAAGTCGCTCGAATCAGTCACAGACTCCAAAATCGGCCAAATCGCCCTTTTCGGTGCGCTTTTGGTCGGTGTCTACAAGATCACCGTCTTCTCCCTCAGTTTGCTGTCGTTGGTGTTGGACTTGTTCGTGTTGCCTGCCACAGACTTCAAGAAATACGGAGCCAAAAAGGGCAAATGGGCCGTCGTCACCGGTGCTTCCGACGGTATCGGCAAAGAGTACGCTTTCCAATTGGCTGCTAAGGGTTTGAACGTTGTCTTGGTATCAAGAACACAATCGAAGCTCGAATTGCTTGCTACGGAAATCGAATCCAAGTACAAAATCGAGACAAAAGTCGTTGCTTTCGACGCTTCTACCGATGATCAGATCAACTACATCGCTTTGCGCGAAGCTATTTCCGGTTTGCCAGTTACAGTCTTGATTAACAACGTAGGACAATCTCACTCCATCCCAGTTCCATTTTTGGAAACCGAGGACAAAGAATTGAACGACATTATCACCATCAACGTCACTGCTACCTTGAAAATTACTCAAGTTGTTGCCCCTGTAATTGCACAAACCGTTGCCAAAGAGAATAAGAAGGTGAGAGGTTTAATTTTGAGCATGGGTTCATTTGGTGGATTATTGCCAACTCCATACTTGGCCACTTACTCCGGATCCAAGTCTTTCTTACAAGCTTGGTCGTCTGCCTTGGCCGGTGAATTGAAGCCACAAGGAATCGATGTCGAATTGATTATTTCATACTTGGTCACCTCTGCCATGTCTAAGATTAGACACGCCTCGTTGGCCATTCCTAACCCTAAGAATTTTGTCAAGTCCGCTTTGGCTGGTGTGGGTCGTCGTAATGGTGCTCAAGAGAGATTTGCTACCAGCACTCCATACTGGGCCCATGCTCTCATGCATTTTGGAATTGACCAAACCGTGGGTGTATATTCTAAGCTCGCCAACAAGCTCAACTTTGACATGCACAAGAGTATCCGTACCCGTGCATTGAAGAAGGCTGCCCGTTTGGCTGCACAGAAGAAGGATTGAATGAGGATGGAGAGAAGTTATTATTCATTTCAAGTGTAACGAGTTTGAAGTTCTAAAAGAGTAGATGAAAGACAGTTTCGGGGAAGGAAAAGATCTTCCGTACATAGCGACTATGTAAATATCAACATATTTCAATGGTTATTGTCCCACTTGTAACCCAAGCCGTATCAGTATATGTAGCAGAATCAGTTAGCATTCTATGGATGGAGAACACATGTAATTTCATTCCAAATAATTTTTAAAGCAACTCAAAAGTCCTTTTACATTTAAATAGACATACTTAACGGCATTTCCCTCCAGAAAGAAGCTATGTATCCTAAAGATCTCCCTCAATACATACAATATATCTTCACTGTTATACTATTATCATAGTTGTTACATGGTAGCGCTGTAATATCATTATGTGGAAAGCCAACTTTTTTGCAGCCAGAGGAGGCCCTCTTTTGCACCGACTTTTTCCCATGAAGCTATATCATTGAATGATCCTTATTTATTAGAGAAAAGGAGCAGCCGCTTGTCCGACCATATCCTTCACTTATTTTCAGTCAATCCTTGGAATCGATATTTCTTTCTACTTTTACTAAGAAAATGGTAGTAGCTTCTAGAGCGCAAGCCCAGCTATAACCGTACGGGTTTCTAAAGCCCAGAATAAATTATAAATTTAAATCATTCAGACTCCCCCCAAATTAACATTCTCTTCAACAGCGACCTACTTTCTACATACTATCCCCCCTATTCCACCCAATATCACCCAACCATCTACTGCCCCAGATCTCCAATCTCACCGTACCCACCAGAGCAAGCAAAAATTGCGTCACGTGCCAGAACATTCTAGAAGCTTCTCGATTTTCGACCTCCGCGCGCTTAAACCTTTAAATATCATTGAAGATCGTGTTGGCTGTAAGAATCACCATAGTGTTTCTCTTCATTGAATTAACGAATTCGAAGATACTTAATAGACCAGTCAAGCGAGATTGAAGCAACGACGGTTCACGCAACCACAGAAAACAAACATATAACTTCAAGCAAGAAAAGTTATCGTCTAGTTCATTTGTCATTGACACTACTAGTACACATCGATCTAGCTATTTCATAAGACTTCAACAAGACTTCATAAGATAAGTACTTCTTCAGCGTCGATTTCATCATGGTCAAGGAAACAAAGCTTTACGACTTGTTGGGAGTTGCTCCTTCAGCATCGGAAACAGAAATCAAAAAGGCATACAGAAAAACCGCTTTGAAGTACCATCCAGACAAACCTACCGGAGACACTGAGAAGTTCAAGGAGATCTCAGAAGCATTCGACATTCTCTCCAACCCCGACAAGAGACAAGTATACGACGACTACGGTATCGAGGCCGCTAGAGGAAATGCACCTGCTGGAGGTAATCCATTCAGTGGAGGAGGTGGAGGAGCCGGCGGTCATCCATTTGGAGGTGGTGCTGGCGGATTCCATCCAGGAGGATTCTCACAAGCAGACGCTTTCAATATCTTCTCTCAGATGGGAGGATTCGGCATGGGTGGCCAAGGAGGAGACGACTTCGGATTTGGAGGTGGCCATGGAGGCGGATTCAGTCAACAAAGTTTTGGCGGAAGCCCATTTGGCAACTCTGGCATGCCTGGTGGATTTGGCGGAGGACGTTCAGCAAGACGCCCAGAACCAGATACTGTCACCATGCCTTTGCCTGTATCGTTGGAAGATTTATACAACGGAGGTGTTAAGAAGATGAAGTTGAATAGAAAGGGTATGGACGGATCAAGAGAGAGCAAAGTCCTCGAAGTGAACATCAAACCTGGTTGGAAGGCCGGTACTAAGATCAATTTCATTAACGAAGGTGACTACCAACCGGAATGTCAGGCCAGACAAACAATTGCGTTTGTAATTGATGAAAAGCCACACCCAGTATTCAAGAGAGATGGTAACGACTTGAAAATGTCGCTACCATTATCTTTCAGGGAATCGTTATGTGGATTCAACAAAGAAGTTACAACAATTGACGGAAGAAAGATCCCGTTATCGAGATCCCAACCAGTCCAACCTAATTCTACCACCATCTATCCGGGTTTAGGTATGCCAATCAGCAAACTGCCAGGGCAGAGAGGTGATTTGGAAATCCTTTTCAAGGTGGACTACCCTATTTCATTGAATTCGGACCAGAAGCAAGCCATCCAGACCTATTTCTAAGCGCATCAGCTTGTTCGATACAAAACGCAAATAAATATACACATAGAACACAGCATGATGATATATTCCAATGACAACCTTCATGATTCATAATTTATAGACGCAAACAAACTGCGGGTCTTGGTTCGTTGGAACGTATCCAGATAGTGAACATGTACATGACCACCCCTTCATTTCTTGAGAACGATACGTTACACCTTGTATAGTTAGAATAAATAAACAGCACAGTTATTAGGAATGATAATTGAAGAAGAATGTAGATTGTTCAACAGGACACTTCACAACAGTAGTACCATTGGTAATAGTAGGCAATAGCGAACTGTAGCACAAGTATCGCTTGAACACTATGAAAAGAAATAGGTAGCACATTTCTGTAGAAAAGGAACTCAATTGAGAAGACTTATGAGGTGAGATATTTTCACCTGAATGAGTTATCGGTAAGTACATACATCATTATACATCGTAGTACTGAATTCTGAAAAATTCTGCATCAAGTTCTACCTACTCGATCTTCCTATTGTCTCATTGTTAACCACCACTGAGAACACACCATACATTCACCAAAAAGGCACCAAATTTCAACAAAAACCCACGAAAATTTCCCATACCATAACTCCCCATCTTTTCTACACATCCCAACTATACCCAACTATACCACCATCTCTCCCACCTATATTCATCTACTTCTCACACCACTCTCCAGCCACTCTTACACGAACTCCACGAAGCGCATTTTCTCCGGCACACAGAAGTCGCACTCAGAAAAGTGAAATATTCAGAAAGGTTTTTTTGAGCAAAACGATAAGAAAGATGATGGTTGTTTCTTTGGATGATATTAGTTGTGATTGCATTGTTGTATGGTATTATACAGTAAAGTGTGTTTGGTTTAGCAGTGTATTGATATATTGAGATATTGTATAGAGACTAGATAGGAATTTGTAGTTGTGATTGCAGATCTCGAAGCGAATTGGTACTTTCATTGACTTAATATACAACCACAGAAGAAGTCGTAATTGGAGATGTCTGTGATCTTGGCTTCGGCAGGTTACGACCACACTATCCGGTTCTGGGATGCCTTGACGGGTGTTTGCTCGAGGACGATACAGCATACAGACTCCCAGGTTAACCGGTTGGAAATAACGTCCGACAAACGGTTCCTAGCAGCAGCAGGAAACCTCTACGTCAGGTTGTACGATATACGACAAGCAGGAAACTCCGGTAATGCTACAGCCCAGGCTTCAGCTACCAACAACGGAGCGCCCAATGGAAGTCACAATGGCAGCAGTAGCAACCATAACAATAACAACAACAACCCTGTGATGACATTCGAAGGACATACCAATAACGTGACGTCTTTGGCGTTCCAAATAGAGAACAAATGGATGGTAACGTCGCTGGAAGACGGAACAGTCAAAGTATGGGACGTACGAGCCCCTTCGGTGCAAAGAAGTTATAAGCACCACTCCCCGGTCAACGAAGTGGTGATACATCCCAACCAAGGTGAGTTGATAAGCTGTGATCAGGATGGTAATATAAGAATTTGGGATTTGGGTGAAAATCAGTGCACCCACCATTTGATCCCCGAAGATGACGTCCCAATCAACTCGTTATCTGTGGCTAGTGATGGCTCTATGTTAGTTGCCGGTAACAACAAGGGTAACTGCTATGTTTGGAAGATGCAGAATCAAAGGGATGTGACGTCCTTAACTCCAGTTACAAAGTTCAGATCACATCTGAAGTATATCACAAGAGTCGTTCTACTGACGGACATGAAACATTTGGCTACTTGCTCTGCTGATCACACTGCCAGAATCTGGTCTACAGAACAGAATTTCAACTTGGAAACTACATTGCAAGGTCATCAGAGATGGGTATGGGATTGTGCATTCAGTGCAGATAGTGCCTATCTTGTAACTGCTTGCTCCGATCATTATGTAAGATTATGGGATTTATCAAATAGCGAGACCGTTAGACAGTATAACGGTCACCATAAAGGTGCCGTCTGCGTTGCGTTGAATGATGTATAGAGCAAATCCAAATTATAAGTTTCATTGAAAGAGGGCTAGTTTTAACACCCGCATTTCTGCAATGGGAATGAAGACATCTTGTCTTCTTCTATCACTGTAGTCGATCTTGAATGAGCCCTTCTTATGATAGACCAAATGGTCTACTTTACCATATTCAAATAACTTCATCAAGCACCCACGAAAAGTTTCCTCCGTGAAAGTTCTTGGAGACCAGGACAACTTCTTCTTTATAGTTCTTGATATTATCTTCAAATTAAGAAGGTGTGTTCTGATTTCTTGACAGATTCTTCTGGAATGCTTGGAATAAGTCTGAAACGCTTGGAAATAGAAGAAGACACAGCACACTACTAAAATATGGAGAGCATCATCATAATCATCAACCCACTCGGTGAGCATGATAGGAATGAGATCTTTGCGCTCATTATTAAGTGCTTTCATGCTCTCTATCAAGTTCTCCAAGCAGATGGCGAGGTATCTAAAGGTGTCGTTGGCCACCAATCTCAGGTCTTTCATTTCACAAGGGAATTCCACTAGAAATGCTCTTTGGAGACCCAACTGAAGCTTTATTGCCCGAAGATGGAAATCATACTCAAGTTGCAGTATCGTTGGTACGGCTGTCACGAAGTCTTCAGCTTCGAGTTGATTGATAAAAACTGAAACGGGGAAACAGTAGCCAGGAACAACTTTATCTCGAATAAGCATATTGATGATATTCCTAATTAATGAACTATTCAGGTTTCCAACTGTAAATCCTCTTGATTTCAATAAAAATACATGCACGAGTTCTTCAGAGCTGTAGGCATTCAGGACATGTTCCACAATGCTTCTTGTCAAGTCTTCAAATTCCAAGATGTCATATTGTACTAATTGGAGCTGTTCTGGAAGAAGTAGAGTTGCTAAGAGCATACGATGCAACTTGTTGTTAAACGCTAGTTTCTCTAAGTCGATTGAAGACCCACATGACTTACACTTGTCATTCAGACCGGTGTAATTCAATTTATCGATGGGTCCAAAACAGTTGCTGAAATCCATAGAACAAATGATACTTCCACATTTCGTACAATTGTAGGAAAAGAATATGTCATGGGGCTGGCAACAAAGACGGCACTTGCACTTGAAGTAGAAACGTGAAGACAAGTCTAATTGACGTAAGTCCTTTGGAACACATGTAAAACAGTAATTAGTGTAGATTTCACCCGATTTACCCTTTTGAGTTTGATTTATTCCTTCAATAGTTATTAATCTCAGAATCATTCCGTCATCAGAGGGATAGATAATGGTGTTGGGGATACAGCGATGGTTTATCAATGCAAACACAGGTAGAAAGGATTCGCCAACGCAATCCTTGAGGAGACCCAACCTTGAATTACAGTTGACGACACAAATACAGGCGTAGAAGTAAATTTCATCTCGAAGTGCTTCGATATGGTCAGTGATCATGTGTAATTTGTCCATTAAGTAGATAGCATAAACAATCTGAGTCACATAGCCCATCAACAATGGCTGTACATGAGGGTCAGAATCGATTATGTCCATATGACTTGTTAACATCGTAGTCTGGCGGCGGAAACTGACATCAACTGTACATCTCAAGAACAATCTGACTATCAACCTGAAGATACTATTACCCATGAAGTCCATAGTGGCACTAGGAGTATACCACTCAACCTTCAGTTCTTGGTCTCTGCTCTCATAGAGACGAGTCAAGATAGCCCTCTCGTATTCAAAAAGCTTGTGAAAAAAGCCAAAACCATTAGTGCCTGAATTGGAACCTCTGCTAGTAGATGCTTCCCTTTGAATATTACTTGGTTGTTCCATGTATGGATTCTCACAGAGAATCTTCTCACGACACTCCTTGTAACTATGACAAAGGTCGGATTTCGAGACTGAGACCAAGGTTGGAAACTCCATAATTGTAGTCAAGGTAGGAATACTGTCGGTCTTGATTGTTAATCCCCTTCTTTCTGGACCACCATGAGGATTGATAATTTTAACGTATGCTTCGTCAATGACAGGAAGCGACCTGGCGCCAACAAATACCGCCAGAGCTGAAAGGTAAGCTTTCAAGTGCAAGATGAATTGAGCTTCATCAACACTTCTTGTGTCCGTCATAACGAGAGTTTTGGCTGGGAGGTTGTATTCAAGTCGAACAGTTATGATAAAAGGAAATCAATCGTGTCCAAGGACTTTACTGGCTGCTTTAATAGGGAAACCAATATAGTTAACCGCCGTCAATTTACACAGACACTTCAATCAAACGAGTGGTCTTCTACCGATTGAGAGTACTTCACTTCAACTTACTCTTAACGACTTCAAATGGAGACAAGATTACCTCGTTTTTTCCTAATCACAATATCAGTACCTATAACTCTTAAAGAAGAACCATCCACTAACAACCACTCAACTGTCTCAAATATAAATACATTTAACAGCCGCCAGAACTCATACAAAATCTAAGTTTGGTACCTGCGTATGATTTTTTTGCAGCTGCAGCCACGCAAAATTGTCGTGTCATAAAAACTGCGAAGCGAGCGACGTTTCGTTTTTTTTACGACACTTCCTATTGATAGAAGTAATTGGTGAAGATGAAGTTCATAGGGTGGAGATGTAGGATATGGTGATTCTAGGACGGTTGCAAAATGTATTAGAATGCTGGGTATGTATTGGTATGATATATATGAGAGATCCGGACCGGGTCCGACGGCCTGATAGACGTGTCAATTTGGATAGAATGGCCTTGGTTAGTGTAGAGAACAATGACTATCTATTTACAATATGGAATGGGAGGAAAATCAACGACTGGTTCAGCCGAGAATACTCTCCACGTTGCTCTCGTACTTAATGAGAATCTCGTTGGCTGCTGTGCCCACAGAAGATACATTAGCGCCTACTAAACCAGGGTTTTGTGGATCTACACCATAGGTACCGTCCAACAAATCTACAGCACCCAAAGATGAGTTAGGGTTGGTAGAAGTGTTACCGAGATCGACATTGGATAAGTCGAAGTTATCAAGATTATTGATGCTAAGATTTCCACTGAAGTTGCCGACAGAGTCGTTACCTGAAGCACCGGATCCTGAGTTTCCTCCTGCTGTGGTATCACCAGAATTACCTTCCTGTGTTTCTTCATTACCAGTCTGTCCTTTAGATTCACCCTCTGGCTCGCTACTGGATTCAGAGTCCTTTCCTTTGAACTCATCCTGGAGGAATCCTCCAAGTTCGAAGCTCCAGGAAAGATACTCGTCAACCCAACAACGGACAATCCACCAAGCGCCAAAACGCTGGCCGCCAACCAAACTTATTTCTCTCAAACAAGTTGTGAGTAAGTTACTGGTAAGCAAAATGAATAGTCTGGGGTTGATGTCTGGAAATTTACCCGGTAATTCAGAAATATAGTGGGCGAACTGGTTCATGATAGCAATATCAATTGCAGACTTGTCTCCTTGCTTTTCTGCCTTCTCCAGCTCTTCCTTTCCACTATTCATCAAATTAACAACGTCGCTGTTTAAAACATTAAGCAATTGCTCGAGGTTCTTTTCTCCGCAAGGAATTTCACGAGAAATGATCTCTTGCATGTCCAACTTCAACCAGTCTTGGATCATACCGCTCTTTTCGCTACTGTCACACAAGATTCTAGAAGCTGACTGACCGGTTTCAATGATTTTGACCAAACGGTTCAAAAGGTTAATGAAATTCTTGGCCAATTTCAATTTCATAAGAACGAAGTTCTTAGAAACTTTACTGTTCAAGAGATTGTTGGTCAAGCTTTTCACATAGCCAGCAGAGATCTGCTTCAATTGAGAAACGACCTCCTGTGGAATCATGAATTGCAACAGCAATTTGTTAAGCATTCTGATCATACGTTTGTACATTATGACATCACATTGCTTAACCCACTCAGTGATACCTTCACTGGTGTAAAGCTTGAATACTGGAGCAGTTAAAATGCTGTTGAAACTGTTGAAGCTTGCAAATAGCTTCTTCAATTGCATGAAGCGGAGTGACTCAAATAAGGAGTTGATGTGCACCTTATAGAGCGAGTATAACGTATCAGCAATGTCGAAGTCAGTGTCCTTAGGTAAGTAGGGGTATATGGAAGGTAATTGGATGGGGGTATTTGGGTTAGAGTGCGATGCAATGTTCTCATTTAAGAGCGACAGCAAGTTAGGCACGTACTTCAAATGTGACACCAGTGGAAGCTGATCAGCAATCGAGTTGGAATTAGCAATAGATGGTGAATTGATAGGGGTATAAGAAGGTGTATGGAGGTGAGAGCTCGATCTTGGGGAGTCTTCGAACGACATAGACGAGTTCGTAGAAGAGATCGGCGACTGGATTTGTTGCAGGCCAGAGAAGTTCAATCCACCGAGGAGCTGCTGAGAAGACAGCGGTTGTGGAACTTGCAATTGCAGGGACAAAATCTGATCTCCATTCAACTTGATACCACAGTAATGGTACTTAGATTGGCCCCTCATTCCCAAACGTCTTGTGGTCAAGCTAGGAAACAAGATTCTGACCAATTTACCAAAACTTGCTGGTGACAAAGGAGTCAAATTGTTGTCAGCACACACCTGAACGTATCTGGCGTATATACGGTTACGAGGAACTACTGCGGTAGGAGAAGACTCACACGAGTTAAGCAACCAGACCATACCAAAGAGTTGACGTTGTCTCTCCTTGTTCTCTTTGCCTTTATGAGACTCTGAGCCACCAGGCGAGTTGGTGATCTGAGAGCTTGGTCCGGGGGCTGGTTCATCAGCTTCCATTTGTTTAATTCGAGTAGCTAGCTCGTCCAATGGAACATCAGCAGCTTGAAATGCCAAGTGTTTCAATTCAGTATCGCCGTCGTCTCCTGCTATAGCGTGGTCCGACTTTCTAGCTCTCTTTCTCTTACTGGAAGACATCGAAGACGACTGCTGTTGCATGCTTACAGAAGAAGAAGCACGGTGATGTAAAAGACCTGGAGATTGAACCAAGACGTCCTGAGATGGTCCAACATTGTACTGAACTTGTTGCTGCTGCTGCTGGTGAACTTGCTGCTGTTGTTGAACTTGCTGCTGTTGTTGAACCTGCTGATGTTGTTGAACCTGCTGATGTTGTTGAACCTGCTGCTGTTGTTGAAGTTGTTGTTGCTGCTGAGGTATGATATGCTGCTGCGGTTGCTGCTGATAGAACTGTTGCTGAGCAGCGGGGAACTGTTGTTGCTGCTGTTGCTGTTGTTGATGATGCTGAATCTGGGTGTTATAATCGTAATGATATGGTTGCTGCTGTTGCAGTTGTAGCTGTTGCAAATGCTGCTGTTGCTGCTGCTGAGAGCCGAATCCAAAAGCTGGCGACGACAATGACTGTCCAGGCATCGCTTTCGAGTAAGGAAGCTGCTGTACCGAGGAAATCGTCGGTTCCACCTTGACAAAGGGATGAGGAGCGTCTAACGACATCTGTTTTTGCTGGAGCTGCTGGGTATTGAACTGAGGCTCAGGATGATGCATTGGGTCCTGTGCTGTGGCCAGAGATTGTAATAAGTAGGCGTCATCGAGCTTTTGGAGGTGCTGACGTTGCTGATGCTGCTGGTTCTGCTGGTTCTGATTTGGATCCATGGTGAAAAGTTTCCGTTGTGTAGTCTATAAGGTAACGAAGGATATAATGATAAAGATAAACTGATTTTGTTTGGTGAAGTTAATAGTATAACCGTCTATGAAGTAACCAATAAATATGAAGCCGATGGGGATAAGGAAAAAGATGCTATGTGCTCAACATATAAGTGAGGTGATGGTGATATGGAGATGGTGATGTTGGTGGTTGTGAAGATACTGCTGAGATGAATGCTTTTTTGACACTGGGGATTTAACAGAAGTGGTTTCGAGACGAAATCTCTTGTTTTGCTACTTCTGTCTTGGCAGTGGTGGATAAGGTTTGATGGTGATTCCGAGATCCTTTGGTGAAAGTCGGTATTTAAACGGTGGTTTTAGGACACTGAAGAATTACCGGGATACTGAAGGAAATGGAAATAGCTGACTCGACAAAGACAGTAAAGACTGTGCTAGCAAATGAACTGCTGTTGTGCCAACTGATGAATGAGCAAATCTCTGGACTAGCGAATATACACTAGTGATGCCAAATGAACAAGGAATGAACTAGCAAGGCAACAGACGAACTAGTGACCGTTAGAAGCTAGTAATGACAGTTCTTTTAGAACGGTTTTCTTCCCTAATTGAAAAGAAATGCAAATGGCAGCGATGCTAGGCAAGCGACCTGGAAAACCGTGGTCTCGGGTCTTCTACGGACTGACTTCGGGGTCTTCTACCGTGCTACAACGACGTCTTGATGCTACTCTACCAACTGGAGAGCGCTTTCTAGAGATGCGCTTTGGTGCTTGTAGCTTTTCAACTCGTACCACTTGTAGAAGCGGAAGATGTGAAATAATACTACGATGGAAAACTGTACCACTGGAAAATACTACCACTGGAAATTCTACCACTATAGCGACTGTTACCACGAAATTCTACCACAATCTCTG
Source organism: Scheffersomyces quercinus (assembly GCA_030556775.1). NCBI lineage: Eukaryota > Fungi > Ascomycota > Pichiomycetes > Serinales > Debaryomycetaceae > Scheffersomyces > Scheffersomyces quercinus. The sequence goes on along the minus strand of JAKTUQ010000006.1, from coordinate 275,167 downwards.
CTACCACTACAAGTAACCACTTTCACGATTTTTCTTTTCTTCTCTCGGAGCTATTCTAGCGAAACCGTGATTAGCTGCCCAGCCAAACGTCTTTTTTTTTCACCGCTTCACAAATCCGTGCTAGCGCCTACTCTCCAAAGGGAAGAATGATCCTTAGTGATGAGGTAGATGCGAGATGCCAGATCGGGAGAAGAGAAGAGAAGAGGAAAAATTTGGTGGCACAAATGGGAATTTGCAATTAGGGTTACGAGGAGGATTTGTGTGCCGGAGGTGGTGGGTGGTGGTGGTGGGTAAAGAAGGTGGTGGTGGTGGGTAAGTTGAGGGTAATGTTGGTAGTGTTGCTGCTGCTTCTGCTGCTGGTGCTTCTGGCAGTTGTCTACTTCTAAATATAATTAGAAGTTAACCTCGTGAGATGGGATTTTTAATAAACTTCCTCTAACGACAGAGCGAGTTGCGTAGTTGCGTAGTTTAGTTGCGCAGTTGCGTAGTTTTTATCACAGAATATCACTCCCGATACGAAATACCAACGGTTACTGGATTTCTTGGTAAATATTAATCGGTGAGGTGGATAATGGAGTTTTCTCTTAATGCACACCAATATTGTCCTCTATTCTCTATTTTATTCAGTATATTCCCTATTATTCGCTATTATTCGCTATTATTCGCTATTTTCTCACTGGCTCTTCCTCTTAACGATTTATGAAAAATACTGTTTGGGCTGTACAAGGCCGTACAATAACAACCGGGCTGTGTTTAGCAATTCAACGAAAGGGAACAATTGCGGTGAAAACTCCTGAAAATATTGACTTCTCTATTGACTTCTCTATTGACTTCTCTATGGAGTCTCTATTGAATTCTCCTCTTCAGTTACTACTCCTATTGGTGGTGTGAGATCAAAAATACGTAAGCCTCCGGATTTGGACCCGGTATGTCCAAATAGTGCAAATTCCTATATAGATCCAGGCTATAAATATCTATAAATAGTATTGCCGTCTCGGGTACGTTTATAGCCCTTTTGGATGGTTTTGGCCTAGTACGTTCTGTTAAGACGGGACACAGCGTATAAGCGGGAATTTAGCTCGGTATCAAGAAATTACTCAGGATCAACTATCTGCTCGTCGTGCTATTTCTTTATGCAAACGCAACCGAATCGGATAGGATGTCGAACAGAGCTCACGTAAAGTAGCGTATACGAAGCGTAAAAGTATAAAACTACAGACGTATGGCTGGTAAATCTAATCGACTACTTCTTGAATTCTGGAATTCTTTGGTCTTTGGTCTTTTTCTAATTGCCTTTGGCTAACGGTCAATTGGCAAAAGGATATAGGCTAAAGGCTATAGAATTGACTAAAGGCTATAGCTAAGCAACTTCTGACTCTTCGTTATTGGCGATTGTGCCTATTGGATTGTGCCTATTGTAACAATTGGCGCCTACGGATTACAGAAAAGAAGAAAGAAGAAAGAAACTGGGGACGTCCCAGACAGAGGATTAGATCTATGTATATACTCAATTAGTCTCCCTAATTCTCTTGTCCGTCTTCCTTCAACTTATCATGCCACGATTTCAGTTCTTGACACCAATGGCTGTGAAACTGTGGGGCGGCTGGAACTCTATTGGGATCAAGAAGCGAATTTCATTTAAATTATCCGATGCATGCTATTAAGTTGTACTAAAATCTAAATCAAGTTTAAAGACGATTTAAGAGATTTCGGGCGTTTAGCTGAATATTGGGGTTAGACCCTTGAGATCGTTTGGTTCATTGTATTTCATGTTGGCTCTATATATTCTGTTTTCTACGTAACCAAGCTGTGGACCACTACAACCTTCATTTTCCCTAAGGACCGCTTCCGTAAATATAGACGTTGTGCTTTCATATACCATTGCTGTTTCATATCCGTAATTCTCCATTGCTACCAGCTGAAACGAGGAATGTTCGCTTAGTATGTGAAATTCCCTTGCATATTAAGCTCTTCCACAAAAATGAGTCCGTATATGTTTGAGGAGCAGGTTGTGGGGACAGCCAGAAGCCGAGGATACTCCTTGCGTAGAACACTTCATTCGGAGTAATACAATGACCATAGACTGGACAACCGTCGCTAGAAACAGCAAGGGTCTCGCTTCAAATGCGGGAGGGTATTGTTTTGGTGATAGCAATAATTGCACATGTGAGAGTATGGCTTATACAATATTCTTTGGAGAAGGTTATATTTTTTTACTAAACACCTGGATCATGACCAAAGGGAGAAATAATATTACTTTCATAGTCGTTTTATAGTTAAGAGACCCCTAATTTGATTTCATTTCCCGTTGGGGGATGTCCCGGTATGATATATCCCTATCAGTAGTGTACAATATATAGTACGCTTAACTATGGGGAGGGGTGAGGTTTCTCCCATTTATGTCTCTAAGTTCCTTGATTTCTTTATTCAGACGAAGTTATATGGTCTCAATGTAATGAGGATATAGCAAGGAGACTGGAGATTGTAAATTTTACCTGTGGTTACAACTTTCTTCTAGTTCTTTACCTCGTCTTGTCTCCAGTGCATCTCAACATCACTATAAGCTTTGTAGCGGGCCCTATCTATCTAAATCTTTCATTTAAAAACTTTATTGAGATAACTTACGACAGTAAATAACTATCCTAGCTACTAGAATCGCTACTAGTAGATCCATCCATCCCTCCTCTTCCCTTTTCTCTCTTCGCCTCCTCCTCTTTCTCCCACTGTTCTTCTTCTCTCCATTCAACCTCTCTTCCACTATAGCACACCTCACACCACACTCCTCACTCACCATCACATCCCATTCATCTCCACCAAAAATGCCCCGACTACCGAATTTTTTTCCATAATCCCCAACCTTCCCCCCTCCTCTCAACCCTTACTTCCTCCAATATCCCGCCTCCAGCCTCCTCCGCCCACAACTCCGTTATCATCACCACCACCTCCACTGCCATCAAAATGCCATTTTGCAGCAATCGCCTGTCTGCAGGAACCCCATCGCTCTGGAAAAAAAATTAAGAAAGTGAAAAATTAGAAGAGCAGTGGTTTTGGTGGTTTAGAGGAGCTGAAGATAGGAGGTTTCAAGAGCATTATCCGAAGTTTCGTAGTATAGTAGCATAGACAGAATGGCCGTATTGAACTCAAACCCGGAGATCCTTCTTCGTAAAAGAAAAAACGCCGACAGAAAGAGGTTGGAGAAGCAGGAGCAGGCCAGAGAGAAGTTGTTGAAGGTGAAGAGCCAGAAGAAGAAACAGGCCCAGAACAAGTTCATCAGAGCCGAGACGTTGATCAGCAACCACAAGTCCAACGAGTTGGAGAGAAAGAGAATCAAGAACTTGTCCAAGAAGAACAAGGGAATCTCCAGCGCATCTACCACTAATGACGATAACGAAGACATCCAAGACACAGACTACAAGCTTCTATTCATAATCAGAGTGCCTAACCACACCAAGGGGTTGAAGATCCCAGCCAAGGCCAGCAAGTTGTTGCATGTGTTGAAGTTAACCCAGGTCAACACTGGTGTTTTCATAAGGGCTAACGAGCTGACCTATGCTTTGTTGAACTTGATAGCTCCATACGTTATCATCGGAAAGCCAACCTTGAACTCCATTCGTAAGTTGTTCCAGAAGAGAGCTTGTGTTTTGACCTATGAAGAGGACGAAGAGGGCCAGAAGACCGCGAAGATCACTAAGTTGGACAACAACCAGTTGGTCGAAGATAAGTTCGGAGACTCTCTTGGCTTGATCTGTATTGAAGACTTGATCCATGAAATAACCAACCTTTCCGACAACTTGATAACCATAACTTCTTGGTTATTACCATTCAAATTGAACCAGCCAGTCAACGGATGGGGTCCACAGGCCAAGTTGGCTAAGTTACTCCACTCCGAGGAGAACAAAAAGAGCATTAGTTTGAGTCAGGACTTCAAGTTGACCGAAGTTGAGGACATCGACGCCATCATTGACCAGCAGAATTAGAGGGTTGGAATTAGCATAGTTGAAGTTGAGAGGTGGAGGTTGTGTACGTTTTTATCATAGTATAGTATAGTCTTAATAGCGAAGAGTACAAGAACCGAGTGAATATAGCTATATAAGAAATATAAATTATTGCATTTAGGAATAGTTGAGAGAGTAGAAAGAAGATAAGAGAAGCCTAGTAGATTACTGCGGTGTTATATGATACAATCATGGTATACAGGTGGAGATTGGATATCTAACCATTCAAGTTTCTTCCCATCTTTGTTACTACATCAAGAATTGAAACAGTATCAAGTTTCTTCTATTTTGAAACTATACATTTTTTAAAATATCAAACTGAAAGAACTGAAATAAACACCACTGACAACACCCACCTCTTCACCATTTCTCTTCCTTAATTAAACGTTCAAAGAAACAGACTCGTTGGAGATGTACTTCTCGTAAGCAGCAATGGCCTTGGCGACGTCGTTCTTGACGAACTTCTCGGTCTGCTCTGGGGCTCTTCCAACGAAGGTCTTTGGGTCCAACAACTTCTCCAAGTCGTTCCAGATTGGCTTGAAGTACTCGGTCTTCTTGACTCTCTCGATCAAGTCGTTGTCACCACCTTCTTGCTTAACGACAGCAGAAGCTTGGTGAGACAACACTCTGATTTCCTCGTGACAGTCTTGTCTGGAACCACCCTTCTCGACCATGGCCATGATGATATTCTCGGTAGCCATGAATGGTAACTCGGACATGATTCTTCTCTCAATGACCTTAGGATACACAACCAATCCACTGGTGATGTTTTGCATTGTGGACAACAAGATGTCGACGGTTAAGAATGCAGATGGAAGAGAGATTCTTCTGATGGCAGAGTCATCCAAGGTTCTCTCGAACCATTGAACAGAAGCAGTCTGGATGGCATCGCTCAACAAGCCTCCCAAGTGTCTGGACAATGAACACACTCTTTCACATCTCATTGGGTTTCTCTTGTAAGCCATAGCAGAAGAACCGATTTGGGACTTCTCGAATGGCTCTTCAACTTCTTTCAAGTTGGCCAACAATCTGACGTCGGTAGCGAACTTGTGAGCAGTGGCTCCGAAAGAGGCCAATGGAGACAACACGTCAATATCGATCTTTCTGGAGTAAGTCTGACCGGTGACTGGGTAGACATGCTCGAAGCCCAACAATTCAACGACTCTCTTGTCCAACTTCTCGACCTTGTCGTGGTCACCGTGGTACAAGGACAAGAAAGAACCTTGAGTACCAGTGGTACCCTTGACACCTCTCAAACCAATGTCGTTTCTGGCTCTCTCGAAGTTTCTTAAATCCCACAACAACTCCTGGATCCACAAGGTGGCTCTCTTACCAACAGTGGTCAATTGAGCTGGTTGGAAATGGGTCCATCCCAACACTGGCAAGTCCTTGTACTCAAGAGCGAATTGACTCAATCTGTTGATGACATTGACCAACTTTGGAATAATGATATCGTAGGCATCTCTGAGGAAGATCAAATCGGCGTTGTCGGTGACGAAACACGAAGTAGCACCCAAGTGGATGATACCAGCAGCTTCTGGACAAGTCTTACCGAAGACGTGAACATGGGCCATGACATCGTGTCTGACGATAGCCTCTTCCTTGGAAGCAGCCTCGATCTCCTCATCGGTGATCTCCAAGTGTTTCTTCATCTGGGCGATGGCTTCATCGGAGATGACAGTCAAGCCGGTTTCTTTCTCGGCGATGGCCAAGTTGTACCACAACTTTCTCCATGTGGAGAATCTGTTTCTCAAGGAGAAGATCTGGGACATCTCCTCGGAGGCGTATCTAGACGACAACGGAGTGGCGTACTTGTCGTTGGCGGAAGACATGGCGAATTCTGGTGTAGCTGTTGAAGTTGACGATGAGATGAGGACGCTGTTCAGAGGGAGAACGACGGACGAATTGAGTCTCGATGGTTGAACTTTCGAAGGAATAACTGGTTTTTTTTTGGATTTCGCTGTGGTGGGGCTGGTTCCACGAAAATCACTGCTGCTTTATATTGCTTTCAACCGGGTTACAAAGGAAGAAACAGCCATTAACCTGGAAGACGTAGTAACCTGATATTAAGTAATTTGATGGGGATGAGATTTGACTCGGCCCGCGCGATGTGCGACTGAAAAATTCGGCAGAGTCGAAATTGGCCCGATTTGGTGACTCCGTGCAGGTATACCAGTAGTATGGTGAAGGAGATGGTGAAGGAAGTGATAGTGTTATGGTGATAGTATGATAGTATGATAGTATAGTGGTAATGGTAGTGTATGGTAGTGTGGTATGGTATTGTATGGTAGTGTAGTGTGGTAGTTAAGAATTTATGATAAGGTAGTGTTTTTTGGTGTAGTAGGTAATGGTGTTGTATGGTATTATAGTATGGTATTGTAGTATGTTATAGTGTAGTAGTTAAGGAGCAGTGTTTGGTGATAATGATACTCTAGTATGGAAGTAGTAATAGCATGGTAATAGCATAATACTAGTAATTCAGTATTAGTAGAGCCACTATTACGGAACACTTCATTAAATGCCAAGATATAGAGAATAGTGTCATGGATGGAGATATCGCTTAGACTTCGCTAGAGTCTTTCATTGCCTGCTATTAATTGATATCCTTATCTCTGTAATTATGCTCTAATTTTGCTTATGCTCTCATTTCTCTCATCTACTTCAGCAGATAATGGTGCTATTTTCTAGGTGGTGTCCCTAAATGGAAGAAATTTGTGGAGTAAACCAACATGGAGTAGTAGCCTGATCCGGATATGCCAGAATATGTACTCGACCAGCTTCGATCCGGAGCTGATAGTAGAGATAGAATAGATCGTTAGAGAGTTACGGAAGTTACTCCTTACTTTGTAATGTTGTTTGTAGTTTGTAGTTTGTATTTGATCTTCTATCTGGTGACTTCTCTGGTATATGTGAGCTATTTGGGTATATGATAGCATAGACCAATCTATAGCTATTCACCAAGAATTCGTTCCCTTATCTTATCGAGTAACTATTATAGACATCAATTGAACCGGCCATTGAAACAAATATCATAGGCAATGGACCCCAACGGAAGTAGTACCAAGAATCACCAGTTTTGAGGCATAAAGAATCAACCTTAAGGCCAATCCCGGGACCTTCTATCCGGGCTCTGGAACAGCTCATTTTACCTCGATATATCTCCATTCAATCATTGAGGGGATTCCATGCATCTTGAATGATTTCCAGAAGATACAACTGAGACTTGGGACCTACTTAGTTGGTTTAGACCTTTAAGGAGGGGCAACTTCAGAATTATTGGCACACTTAATTGGCCGTCTTTCTTGAGATGTATGAAGTATTACCACATTATGCCATCGGAATGATATGAATATTCATATCTTCATCTTCATGTCCCGAGGAAATCGTTTGGTGAACATGAAGTTCATTCTAATTGTAATTCCTCTGATTGCTTGATACCTCTTATTTCTCTTCATATTTAGTAAATTGACAAATCACCTTAACTTCTGTCTACTCCACGATTATTTCTCCCTTTGTAACGTTAGGATCCACGTCTTCCTCGTCTTCTTCCTCTGGCTGTTCTTCTCTTTCTGCATCCTCCTCTTCAGCTAATTCTGCATTGTCCTGTTCCATGAATAGCGTGTAAACGGCTCCTTTGAACAAGGTGTGAATTAACCCGATCTTCATCTCGAGGTTTCTTAGGTTGTCCAACAAGAGATGGCCTATTCCAGCGTTCTGTGCTGATTTCCAATCTTCTGTCTCGTCTTCTTCGTCCTCCGCTGACAACGGGTTTGATTTCTGAGTCAACTTGCTGATTTCGCTGTTCAACGTCAACAACTGGCTGTTTAGGAGCTGGTATTGCGTTAGGATCTGGCTCTCCAACGGCGAAAGCAACGACGACTTCGAGTAGTCAATGCTGGATAAATCCTTGGTCAGCATGGTGAATGAAGAGTAAAATATTCAGCTATCTATGGTATTAAAGACACCTAAAACACTCAATTTTTTATATAAATTGTATTTAAACTATATGAAACAAATGCTACGCTACAGATTTCAATTCATACGTCGCTATACACCGATATACAACTATAACTACAGCTCTATTCCATACTAAGAACCACTAATGAAAAGTCGTAAATGGTGGCTAAAAGAGGTTTGTTTACTGTTGGAGATATTGGGACATCGGACACGACCTGCAACAGCTGCAAAATAAAGACGTGTCTGCAGACGATTAGTGGGGGGGATTGGGATTAGAGGGGTGACGAATGAAGTGTGAGGTGTTGGATGAGATGGTTAGTAGGTTCTGTTGTTATTGGAGATGGGGTGGTTAGGTTGGTAGTAATGAGGTGCATTGGGATTGTAAGGTTGTGTTGTGTTGTGTTGTGTTGAAAGGAAGAAATTCGGGTTAAGGGTCTATCTTTAGAAGCGTGTAGGGAATTTGCAGCATAGAAGGATGTATACAAAATAGCTGCAGTTATGAATACAACCACTTGTAAGTAAGAGATGACTTTTTCTGTGAAGTGGTGTGGAGGTATAATTATTGAGATCTTCTCACCTCTATGATATTAACCACCTACTTGTCATCAATCAACCGTCTTCATGGGCAACAATACTTATCGCCAGACTGTGGTATCTACATGGGCTCAATGAAGAACTTTAGACTTCCTTGAGGACCCGAATTAATACGATTATAACTAATTAGAACGATAGGTAATGACAAATAACAAAGCTGGGCTAGCGTATTTTTTGCAGCTTTTTTGCCTGCTTCGGCGGCAAGTAAACTGTCAATTCATAAACCGCTCCAATAGCAATTAATGAGATCTATAAATCACAAGAATCCTCAATACATGATATACTATCTAAGCTCGTATGAGAAATTAATTCACTAACACTAATAATTAAAATACTTCAAAAACAGCAGCAATGAAAACAGACACACATATATTATCTACGAAGTTTATGCGTGATTTCTTCAGACTTTAACCGCAATCAACAGTCATTACCAAAGTCTAGTTGGTATTTTTTCTTAATCAACTAACCAAATTCATCTTCCATACTCCCTAGGACACCACCACAACCATAACCATCATCGTCATCATCAACCTCCCATCACTTTCTCCCACACCCCAACCCCAACCTCCTCCTTCTCCCTGCCGTCGCCTGCGTCCATAATATGTCGCAGAAGCCTCACGTGACGCACAATCCTGTCATTCTCCCGTCAGACAAAAGTTAATTGAAACTGCTCTCCTGCAGACACCCCATTTCATCTTCAACTTTCCAATGGCTTTTACCAAATAAGAGGAACAATTAGGTGTTATTAGGCAATTGGGTTTTGTTTCTCCTATTCAACATTGTTCGTCAATAGCACTACTATCAATTGACTAAGTTAGAAAATGTCATCTTCCTCAAACGGCTCAAATACCGGTGTCCAGACAGAGCTTGCTGTGGAAAATCCTGTAGCACCAGCCCCTGCTGTTCCTGCTAATGGACCTCCTAGCGAGAACGTTGCTGCTGCCGCTAAGAAAGTCACCAAGAGAAAGCTCGTGAAAAAGACCCGAGAATCCAGTAAATTGAAGTTCCAAGTCTGGCTCGGAGGCCACATCGCTACTCTTGCTTTCGGATCGATTTCGTTCATATTCCAGATCTTATGGTTGCCTAACTGGTACTACATCAACAGTATCTGCTACAGATTGTCCCTCTTGGGTGCTATCGCAGCATTGACGGCCACATTCAGTCACAAGTTTGGTCTTCATTTCCTTCCCTCTGCATCCACTTTGGTCTCCCACCAGAACTTCCAATATCTCATTTTGGCCGTCGTCTGGTTGTTCACCTTCAAGTCCATTTTCAAGATCATCCCATTTTTCTTGATTGCCGTTTTGCACATTGCAAAACACCAGAAGGTTGAAGTTGTCATGAAAGAGTCGGAATTCTTGGCTTCTATTATTGCCTACGATGAATTGATCTTGATCGTCTACTTGTTATTGAGAACGCTCTTTTTCAGAGGCTCCTCCGGTTACCAATTGACTGCATTCTTAACTTTCTACTGGGTTAGAATCTTGTACAACAAGGAAACCCAGACATTATTCGTCGCTATAGTGGAGAGATTAGATGGAAAAATCAGTAAGGTTGAAAACCCTAAAGTCAAGCACTACTGGGAGAAGACGAAGTTGTTCGTTGAGGCCAAGAGACACGCCGAGGAGGAGGAATAAAGAGCGCGTTGACTACTCATTGAAGAAGATAATCAAGAGTGACCACATTGAAAATTGTGCTATCATTGAACCTTTCTTCAGCATGTCCTCTCCTTTCCACGCACCGTCTCATCTGTTCAATACTTTCATCCATTGCTATTACAAAATTCACTCGAAGTAAAAGTGAAAAATAGCACACTTTATCCAGTTCATTTGTATTTGTATCCATGTCTTTGTTTTACGCCATTTTCATCCTTTTCTAAAAGCTATTTATTGTTTTATTAGAACTATCTTACCATTTTTCAATATCAAAAAGTGTAGAAAAGTCCCCAATTGTAGCAATTTTAACCAGATTTTGCAGGTAAAAAAGCGACATAATCCTATTCTTCTATGCTAATTCTACCTAGAAGACAACTTTCCTCGGTTTCTATGGTCATAACCCCTACATAAAACCTCTTATTCCATTAAATATAACCATATACCCAAACTAATATGCGTGCCTGCATATAGACCATTTCATTGACTTTTTGATATTATCACGTGACTTACTGGCCCCTATTTCATTACCTTTCAATACCCACAAACACCCAAATTCCACCATTCAAAAGCCCCTAATCTACCTACCCACATCCCCTCCATCACATTCGACCTTCTTCCCGAACCCTCAGCTCCATTTTCTTCCCTTTCACATACCCCGTAAAACCACCAATGTTCGTGGCCTGCATATAACCGTCGCTCCTTCCCCTCCAAAAAATCGTGATTTTCTGAAAAACGGCGGAGGATGGCGGTTCTTCTCTCTTATCAACGCCATTGACAAGTGAATATCGGTAGAGTCGACTCCTGGTATCGTCATAAGTGTTATTTCATCAACGGTTTTCATTTTGTGAGAAAAAAAACGGAATTTTTGGTTAATTTTAGTGTTTATTCTGTGCTGTATTGGTAAAGATATAGCCAAGATATAGCTCTGATTAGATTACCAGTAACTGATAAGTATATCCATTGTTAAGTGTTTTATAATCGACAATTGTCTAGTTAAAACAGAGATTGTAGTAAGATGTCATCCCCAATTGTCTATCAGCTCGGAAGCTTGCCTATTAAGGACCATGTGTTTTCTCCAGACCACTCTCTTCTTGCAGTGACCAAGGATAACACGGTAGAAATCTACCAGGTCAACCAATCGAACCTCGGTGTTAGACCTAAGCTTTTCACCACCTTGGCCGGCCACGATAAGACTGTCACTTCTGTCGATATTTCGTTGGACGGAACCAGAATTCTTACCTGTTCTCAGGATAGAAACGCTTTGGTTTGGGAATACGACTCCGCCGCCGGCGATTACAAGCCTACTTTGGTGTTGTTGAGAATCAGCAGAGCCGCCACGGTTTGTAAGTGGTCTCCAGACGGACAGAAGTTCGCTGTTGGTTCGTCGGACAGAATCATTGCTGTCTGTTACTACGAGCAGGAAAACAACTGGTGGGTTTCGAAGCATTTGAAGAAACCATTGAAATCGACCATTACCAGCTTGTCGTGGCACCACAACGGTGTCTTGTTAGCCAGTGGTTCCACCGATGGTCACGTTAGAGTGTTCTCTGCTTTCATCAAGGGGTTGGATAACAAGCCAGAACCTACTCCATGGGGAAGCAAATTGCCTTTCCAGACATTGTGTGGAGACTTCATCAATGAGACTGGTGCTTGGATCCACGATGTCGCTTTCAGTCCAGACGGAGACTCTTTGGCATTTGTCTCGCATGACTCTTCTGTTGGTATTATCTACCCCGAAGGTGAAGGTTTAGCACCAAAGTCCATTATCAACGTCAAGACAAACTACCTTCCTTTCAAGACCTTGGTCTACTTGACTAACAACAAGATTGTCGTTGGTGGTCACAACTGTAACTTGATCGTTTTTGAGGGTGACGAGAACGACTGGAAGGAGACTCGTGTTATTGAGTCGCAAAAGGACTTGACCAAGGAAACCCCAGCTGCTGGTGACGATGACGACGAGGAGATCTCCTCCCATCAAGCTTTGAACATGTTCAAGCAAATGGACTTGAAGGGAAGATTGAACAAGCCTTCTCCAGGAGGAAATGGCAAGGCTTTGAGCACCACTCACCAGAACACCATTGCCAGCATTAGAGTATTCTCTGCCAAGCAGGTATCTACTTCTGGTATTGACGGTAAGGTTGTCATTTTCAATGTTTAGATGATATTGATAGAAGATTTGTATTCTAACAAATGGTTATATGAAAAGTAGTAAAGACAAGGAAAGCAGCGAATGTAGGGAATGTAGCGACTACTATATTTACAGATATTGAGCTAAGGTACTGTCTTCGGACTCTAACAAGTACAATATGGTCACTGAATGTGTATTTCATTATATCTGACAAACAGATTATGAGAGTTAAGAGTAGAATGTACTGGTCATTAATTTAAACGGTTTTTGTTTTACGTTACAATAATTGAGCTAAGAGCTAACTAATGTGTACGTCGGTTTTATCTCGTGGAAGAATATGTATTTCTTATCTATATAATCACAACAACAAGTCAATGTCTCATGAGTTTAACTTTTACCTAATTTCTGTTAGTATGATATTCAAATCGAACGAGATTCGTAACTCGAAAGTACCACGTAATTGCAAAGTAGATATCAGCGAAGTTTTGGTATAATTTATTATCTTCAGGTTATTTTGGTTCAGAAGCAGAACTGAAATTTAGGTTTCATCCTTCTAATTTGCATTCTCGTGGCTGTTCGGAGTAAAAGAACTTACCTTTTGTTGTAATTGTACCTCGTAAGACACAATACGGTCCGAATCAACAGTCTAGTGACAACAGCTGTATTGAAGTTAGTATTTGTTTTCCTTGCACACTTTCCTTCAATCGTTCATTTCTAGTCAGATGGTGATGCATGTTGTATCCATGGCTCAGGGTTCACCGGATTGAATGTTGTGTAACAATCATCATACAAAATTCACGAAAAAGATCAAATATAGAAGGCAAACATACTATAGCAACCATTGGTGTTTTCCACTGGGTTTTTGCTTCTTTCGATGCATAAACTGAGTGTAGAACCTTCACTAGACTAATCAATTCCGAAAGTACTATGGCATAGAAAGCACTGCGATGAGGACGACAAAGGGTCAACTAAAAGAGCATCTTCAAACCATTCACGATAAAATAAACGGTTCGAAACACCCATTGACCAACTGAGAGTCCACTACACTCCTCAGTCCTCGCCATTACTCAACATAGACATTCTTAACTACAAGTAAAACAGTGGAAAACAATTTTTTTTATACTGAAAAATTTTTCGGTATTCGATTTTTGGGAATTTGTCCGGGTAACCCCATTCGGATTAGGGTGGGCTTAATATAAGGAAGGGTAGGTGATTAGTGATTGAACCGGTGATGGGTTTGGTTGGGTCGAATATGGTGAAGGTCAGAGGTAATAATGGGCCGTAGGCAGTTGTTCAGAGCTTTTGTTCAAGAGAAAAGATGGCGTGGTGGTCATTTTATTAGGGGTAGTAGGCGCTTTTAGTAAGGAATTGGAGTGGCTGCGAAAACCAACTCCTATAATGACATATTATTAGGTATAGTACTTTAAATACAAAAAGAAGATATGCGAAATCTTTGAAATGGCTTCTATAGCTTCTATAATTGGTTATATTAGTTTTTGACGACGTTACTACGTCTTCTCGTGACTCTTAGCGAAGCAACTTGTTATGACCTTGGAGAATGGGACGGTGACTCCAGTATAGTCTCCTTGGTCGGAATCCACAGAAGTGTCCATTAAGTGGTCTCTTGCCTTTATGTATCCACGTAAAAGAAGCAATGAAGCGGCACATGCCAAGAAAGAACAACCGGCAAAAATGGAACAGTCAACGTATTGGGTTGGGTCAACCAAACCACCTTCTCCTCTCTTCAACTTGACACCAATTACAGGAGAGAAGATACCGGCCGATCCCATAATCATCCACACCAAACTAAAAGCAACGTTCATCTTCCTTAATCCAAATGTTCTTGCAACGACTGGCGCAATCATTCCATAAATAGAACCCATAGTGGCTCCCATGATAATAGCAAACACTATGACAGTAGCGAAATTTCTTGCTGGAATCCACATGGCTAAACAGAAGATTCCGGATATCGTGTATGCAACGATCGAAACAGTAGCACCTCCGAATTTATCTGCTAATAAACCAATAATAGGTCTACCACAACATGAGCCAAGTTGGACCATAGCAGATACTATGGATCCCTGATATTCAGTGTATCCCAAAGACGTAGTAAACTGGGCCAAAGTATACAACACGATGACGTAGCCAAACATGCAAGTTACGACGAAGAATCCAAGTATCCAAAAGGCAGCTGTTTGAAGCACATGTTTGTCGTAGAATGTGAACTCGATCTTGTGCTGCTTGGAACGACTACGAACCAAGCAAATTGAAATCCAGGTAATTCCAAATCCAATAATACTTTGTGTACGAAGAGCCCAGAATACACCACGGCTGTCGACCACACGCTGCATGCCTAGGTTGAAGCAGATACCACCGACACCAGATCCTGCAGTAGCAAGACCACCGGCTAAAACTCTCTTCTTTTTGAAGTACTGGGGAAGAAGGGTGGTTGCTGGAATACTTATAATGGCCAACCCAAAACTTTGGATGAGACCCTGGGTCAAATATAATTGCCATAAGCTCTTAGACCAACTGGCCAACATCAAACCTGTGAATTGGAGGCAGTTACCGATAATCAAAAGCGGTCTGGTACCGAGTTTTCCCTGGAGGAAGTTAATTGCTGGAGCAAAGAACAAACCGACTCCGAATGCAATACCACCGATGTAACTGTAGTCCATCTTGGACGCTTCGGGGAAGGTATCATTATTCAAGTAATATGCGAAGTAAATAGCAAACCCGGAGTTCATACCCCAAGTGCTGAAGTTGAAGAGGAAGCATGCAAAACAGATGACCCAAGCATACCCTCCGTCGACGTTCAAGTTATCGTCGGTATTCTGCTGCTTTTCGATGTCTATTGGCAGCTTTTCCTGGCTGTTGTCATCTGCATCTTTCTGTGAGTCTTCATTTTCTATGGAAGTTGTTGGTTTCATGCTGTTGAAGAGCCCCTTCAGTTTTTCAGTAGCAACGATCGGATTCGAGATCGAGGACTCCGAACGGGCTGTTTCCGACGAGTTTTTCAGGGTCACCATTGCGGTTTTGTTGTTCTGTGTACCCAGGTTTCGCTGCTATTCAAAAGTCCAAAAACCTGTCAAACCACAACTTTTTCTTGTCTGTCTCTGACACCTTTTCCAGCTGTCAAAACCCGAGCGTTATGCATGATATATATATATATTTTATATTTGATCTCTCCGGCACACAAGCGGATTTTTCCATCGGAACGAAAAATCGGAAAAGCCTTTTTTTCGCCATTTGCGCTCGGCGGTGTTTTCCGAATTGAGGTCGCGTACGGAAGAAGAGAGGTGTGGTGGGGGTGCAGTGGAGGTGTTAGTGGAGGTGTGATACGTTAGTAGTTATTAGTGTATTGTCTATTGTATTGTGTATTAGTGCATTAGTATACTAGTGAGTAACAGTGTATTAGTATATTAGTGGGTAATAGTGTAACAGAGAAATAGGGTAATGAAGTAATCTAGTAGTAATGTATTAGTGGAAGTGCATCTCGGTGGCAGTTAAAGTTAAAAAAAAATGCATAATGGGCAATAGTGTAATTGTGGAGTCAATGTAATCGAGTAATACCGTAATACTGTAATAGTGTATATAGTGGAGGTAGTGTTAGGGCACCATATTAAGCGATATTAGTCATCAAAGAGAACTTTAACTAGCTAACGGCCTTTGGTTAAGGTATGATTTTACTGCACCATAATGATCGGATCTGGATGCGACGCCGAGATCGCTAAGCAGTCGCTAGAAATCTCTAGATATGGTCAGAATCGCATATGATACCGTATTCGCATAGAGTAGGATCGGGCAGCCGAGAAGAGATGCTATGGTGAATCGTCGCCAAATGTTTCAAGAATAGGCGATTGGGGGTTGCAATGACTTAGGAATGATTCACAGTGGCATTGGTAGTACCTGGAATTCCAGGTTTTGGTGACTTCCTCCAGAGGTGACAAGTTTACCGTAGCTGTGAGAGAACGATTCAAAAGATCAACTACGTGCTTATTGCAAAATACTAATTACTAAGGCTAAGAAAGACCATGGGGCAGGCTTGGCGGGACTCCGACTCGTAAAACGGTATTTCTCAGCCTTTGTCTTCTTATCGTCCGGTCTTGGCTGCGAAACAAAGGATTTCGCATGGCATCGTGTGCGATTAACGGCTCCCCGATGGTATATTCGATAGTAGTGAGTCATTAATGGTGACGTTTGAATAACAGAAGGTTTGGGGATTCATTTACGGAAAGTTCAATATATCTAGGTATACATAATTACTCTGGACCTATGATTACAGAGTAGTTCTTTCAAGTGCTCTTCTTCTACTTACCATGAATTTAGGTGCAAAAAAAAAGAATTAACAGAGTAGTGGTGAGTACCATGAAATGAAGAAACATTCTCCCGACGAGTTGAAGCATCCTACTATCAAAAGCCAGAAATCAGCAAGATAAACAAGATACAATTCGACACTTCCATTTGGCATCTTTCTAATCCCATAGCAACAAAAGAAGGTGGCTCAGTGCACAATCTCATACTACGGATTTTGCATCTCCTCGCTATTAACAGTGAGACGCATTTCATACCCCATATATTTATATTCCACGTCAACATTAACATTGATATTACGGTAAAAACTTGCTTCTAAAACTACTACGGCACCATCTACTGGGCACTCACCTAAGAGAAACCCCCAAAAAGCACGTCCCCCTGCTTTCTTCCAACACTGATCCTACTCCTACGATGACTCAATTTTCACCGTTGACTCAATTTCATGTACTCCTGAGCCGCCCCTAAGACACGGTCTTGATTGCTCCTTAATACTAATGAGAGAGCCTTTTTTGTCACTCAAAATGGATTTTTACCTTTGATGGTATATGTACATTATATTTCTATTTCCAACTCTCCTAAGTCTCCCCTGTCTCCTCAGTCTCCGCCATCTTCTCTATTGCTTTCTCTACTCTTGCTCCTTCAACTCTCATCGTCTTCTTCCTACTCCAGCACCACTACCACGACCACCCCTAACAACCTCCCTAACCCTCTCAGTACACATAGTACATAACATCCATGCCGCAATACTCAATCTCCTCCTGATAACAGTTTCTCCCTCGCCTCGAGCCGCACCCCGCGGCTCAACCGCTTTTTTTCCCTGGCACCATCCCCTGGTTGTCGCTATCTCTCGCTATCTCGTCTCTAATATTACTGAGAAAAAATACGAACCGGCGATGCGACATCACTACGCTTGGCGGTTAGTGAATAATTCTTTTATTACCGTGCTGTTTTAGTGCTATTAGATAGCTGTTTCTTTGTTGTTGTCTGTGTGGTTTCTAGTTCTTTGCTGTGAAGTGCTGTGTTTGTCGTATTGGTTGTGCTAGTCCTATCCATAGCTACTACAGAACGGTTCGCTAGCAGCTCCTTCCTCCCAGAATCCTGGTTTCGGTGGTGATATCCTCGTTATTTGCCTTTCTTTCGGAGTCCATCAACTACCACCACTGTAACTCCGACGGGTTCACCAACCGCTATTATCCATCGCTAAGACCACAGAATATCCGTATTCGCCGCTTCAGACAGTCTCCGATTTGCTTTCCTGCAAAATAACCCGCTAATCAAACCATGGTTGCTCCAGAAGAGTCCAAGGATGAGACGCTGCCTCTCATCCAAAGAACGCCTGACAACTTCACCCACAACCAGAGGTTCAGATCTTCACGTTCGCCTTCTTCGATCGTCCGTTCATCCAACTCAAGTCCAGCATTGAATAAACTTCGTTATTCCGTTCCATCGATCAGCCATACTGCTACCGATCTCAATGAAGACTCACAAGGAAATGGTAACGCTAATGGAACCGGACTTGTATACGGCGGCTACGACAACAACTCGCCATACCACAGAAACTCCATCTCAGTAAACGAATTCTACAAGCAGAAGGAACTCCCGCAAAGACCGTTGTTCCAACGTTTACTTTCCAACCATTTCACAGTGACAAACCCAAATTCTCCTCATGAGAATCTCATGTTATTACCAAATTCAAGTCTTAGCAACTTGCAACATAATAACGCCAGCACAGTATTCCACGATAATGCCAGTATATACTCATTGGATCCAGAACAGCAAGGCAGGCGGTTGAGCTTGATGAATTCGTTGAGACCGCAACGACTCATCGGTACCTATAAGGTGTTGGCCAATTGGTACGATCTGTTTGTGGATATTACCCTGGTCAAGAAGAGCTGTAAGAAGTACTACGAGGACCAAAACTACCTAATCCTGAAATTTCAGGAAATAGACAACTTCTTGGATGCGGGAAAGATACACTACAACATGCTCAGTAACTACGGAAGTGATTCGGGGATTCTAGCCACCCATGTGGAGGTGGAAGAAGTCGATAGTCCTCTCAGTTCTCCTTCCAAGGCTGTACCTACTGAAATGTCGAAAGTTGACTCATCAAATCTGAAGTTTTCACGATTTTATGACGTTCCGGGTAATGTAGATAACGATGGTTCGAAGTTCTTGGGATACGATGAGGAAGCCGATAATGCTAACGTCTTAGTTGCGATTTTAGTTAATTTTGCAGTTAACTTTATCCTTCTTATTGGTAAGATTGTCGTCGCTCTCCTTACCAATTCTATCTCAATGATTGCATCATTGGTGGACTCTATTTTGGACTTTTTGTCTACTTTCATCATCTACATTGTCAACAGATTAGCTACAAGCAGTGACTGGAAAGTTCAATATGCTTATCCCGTCGGTAGATCAAGGTTGGAACCTTTGGGTGTATTAATCTTCTCGATTATCATCATTCTCTCTTTCTTCCAAGTGGGACAAGAATCGTTTAAGAGACTCTTTATGAGCCTTCCTGAAGATCGACATGTTGTAAAGATCGGCTTCGACGCAATTGGAATCATGACCCTTACAATCCTCAGTAAATTAGGCTGCTGGCTTTGGTGCTCAAGCAGCAAGTCCAGTTCGGTACAAGCATTAGCTCAAGACGCTATGACCGATATTATATTCAATACGGTGTCTCTTTTGATGCCCACTGCAGGCTATTATCTCAATATTTGGTGGTTCGATCCATTGGGTGCCTTGTTGTTATCATTTTACATCATCTTTTCGTGGTGTATGACAGCCTTTGAACACATTGACAATTTGACAGGAGCTGCGGCCGATCCTTTGGATTACAAAGTTATCTTATATCTTGCCTATAGATTTGCCGAGCCTATCAAACAGATTACCTCTTTGAAAGTATACCATGTTGGTGACAACTTAAATGTCGAAATTGATGTTGTGTTTGCATATGAGGAATTTGATTTGTCATTCAAGGATTGTCACGATATCGCAGAGGCTTTGCAATACTCAATAGAGTCATTGCCTATGGTTGAGAGAGCTTTTGTCCATATCGACTATATGGAAGGAAATTTCAAGGGACATTTGAAATGATTTTCCCTCATCGTAAAGGTCATTAAAACATATCATATACATTAGTGTGTAGTCTACCAACTATGCAATTATATTCCTATTTATTTATTGGAGAGTGATCACTAGATAATATATCTTGAAAGCACTTTCCCGGCTCTCTTTATTTCTATCTATATATAAGTCTATAGTTTCCAACGGAGAAACGTTAAGGTAAGTTCTCGTTTAAGTAATTTTCCAACCCGATCTTGTACTTTGTAATGATGTCATCCTGGTTATCCTGTCCTACTCTGCTGAACTTCTTGATCAAGCTCTTGATGTCCTTGATTATGACCAGATAGTCTTTAGACGTAGCCGAGATGTCTGAGGTCTCAAGTTCGTCAAAAAGTTTCAATCGGTCAGTATCAACAAGGTACTTAACAATATTGATAAGGCATATTCCACAGAAGTAGAAGCAGAAGTGCAATTGGTCCGAGAGATAAGCAAAATACGAATCACTTTCAATGGCGTTGATGAAACGCACAACGTTGTAAGAGTACGTAATCATCTTTAACAAAGTCTTTTTGTCACTATTTTGTAGTATGAATTGAATATTGTTTTCGTCATAAAGCTGGGACATTGCGGCAGAACTGCTGGAATGTGAAGAGCTATTCCCATTATTTGGGGATTCTTCCTTTCTATTTGGCTTAGATATTTGTGACTTCTGATAGACATAAGAATAATGAGTGATCAAGTTGCAGAAGTTGTAGTTCAATTCAACAAACTGAAGCCCAGGTTGTGTGAAAAGGTATTCCCATTGTTCGTACCACAACTTGATTTCCTCTTTGGCCGAAAGAAAGTTCGTTTCACATTCCTTCAACGTTTCAGCGCCTGCTACGCTCAGGTTAACCTGAATGTAATTGTATGCAATAAGAAGTATTCCTATTTCACTTACCATTCTGCCGTCAAAATTTGTGGCACTAGGTAAGCTTAAGGTCGAAGTACAATAGTTGAGCCTGATCTCATCTACAACACACATCCTACCAGAGAACACGCATTGAATGAGATGTACAAGACACATGTGGTTATAGATTCGGAGAACTGTTAATGTTTGGTGCTCATCAGAGTCTAGCTCATCGTATAGAACCGTAAATGGTGCGTTATTGGTAGACATAACAGTTCTTGGCGAGGCATCTTTGTTAGCAGAAGCACTCTTGAAGAGAGTACCAAAGGTGGACTTCGTTATGAACGTGGTCAAGCCGATACTCGACAAGAACCACGGGTCCAAATTGAAGTCTCTCAAGCTTGCATCTAACTCGTCTTCAAGTAATGAGTCGACATCTATAGTTGTAGGGACTATCGAAGAGAGCGAAAACAGATAGATGGAGAGAATTACCATTGCCTGAAGGAACTCTATTTCTCCACTTCCATCTGTAGCACCGTGAAAGGCGCCATATCTAATTAAAGACTTATCCATGTCTCTGATCAACTGCTTTATGAGGTCTCTATACGTCTTTTTCTTTCGATTGAAGCTAGCCATGTTTCCAGGGTTGACCCCATTGAGAGAGTATCGGAGTGAAAGGCAACAACATGTTGTAAGCAACAAAGAAGACTTGTACCTAATTCTTTCGATAAGAACCTCGGTTGAAATTGTCTTGGGGAAGGATACCCATCGTCCATAATTCTGTCTAAAATCGTTCATCAAGTCAATTGCCTCCGCTTCACTTAGGATTT
Organism: Scheffersomyces quercinus; assembly: GCA_030556775.1. Classification (NCBI taxonomy): domain Eukaryota; kingdom Fungi; phylum Ascomycota; class Pichiomycetes; order Serinales; family Debaryomycetaceae; genus Scheffersomyces; species Scheffersomyces quercinus. The sequence continues at coordinate 253,733 of JAKTUQ010000006.1, read as the reverse complement.
CCAATGAGAGCAAGTCTTCATTCAGATCAAAGTAGTTATTTCGTCTCACCCCTCCTGATATCGTTGATAAATTCATCAAGTTTAGTAGTGGCCTGGGTATGTACGTAGCTTTGACTTGGTTGTTGATCACTGAAAATGGGAACATTTTCAGCGTAGCTGTTGGAGACTGAAAGCTAAATTGATTGTCTACATTGTCACTTTCTTCTTCCTCGAAAACATTGTAGTCGCCATTCTGGGCTTCCAAGGGAACATGGTGTCCTGAAGCACTTGCTGATGCTGGAGGAAAGGATTTGCCGTAGAGCTGATCTAGGAACTGAAGTGATGGTGTACTAGGTACTGACGATTTCTTCATAGAGCTAGCAGCTTCTAGCAAGAGCCTGGCATCATGAGCAATCAACTGATGGTCCATGTTCTGATTTAAACTAGTATTTTCACCTACTAATGAACTGCTATTGCTTGCACTCATACCAGCACTTCCTGTGTTTTTCATCATTGAAAGAACCTCATGGATACCATTGTAAATTAGATCCAATTTCCGGTTTGTCTCCGCCTGGTCGTTTATAATCGTAGTGAGAGAGCTGGCACTTGGTGTCATGGGCATAGACTCTACAGAGAACTCAAATGAACATGGCTTATTGAGAAACGTACAGCGCAAACAAGACTTGTTCTCCGGAGAACGAAAACACCGAGTTTTCTGTTTTCTGCATAGGTCGCAAGCCTTGAGTGTTCTCGTAGCCTGAGCAGCCTTCCTATTCTTATTCTCGCCTGCTGAAGTCAGCTCTGAACCAGTCTTTTTGGTGTTCTTTCGTTTTTTGGTTTTGGGCTCGTCCGGCTCCTCCGCGGACGCGGCTTCAAAACCGTCGTTGGTAGAGTTGGTGAAGTTCGAGTTGTTATGAGGTATTTGGTCTAGTGAGACTACTGAAGTGTTCTGAACCTGTTGTTTGACCCTATTTACATTGGTTGGTCTTAGTTGGTTATTCATTTTGCAAGGATTTTTCGAATCAAGGTGGGTGTTATATACATTTGCTGGTAGTAGCGCTAATGTGTGTTATTTGGCGAAAAGGCTCTTGAAGGGTCCGTTGATTTGAGGGTCTTTTGGGTTTTTTCAAATTCAAAAATACAAAGAACAATCACAATTAAAAATTTTCCGTGAGAAACACTCTATACAACTCTATGCATATGCTTCCAACCAAAGAAATACCCGATTAAACACAAGACTCCACTAATATTCAAAATCAGATAAGACTGAAAAATCTTTAACGATAACGAAGGTGGGTATTATGCAGGAGAGGAAGGATAAGAGGGGAGACGACATTTTGATGGAGAAAATGTCACGGGAATATATATATATATATGTAATAGTTGAATTTCGGATTTAGTTCTTTGATATTAATTCGAGTAATGAGATTAATGGAGAGAGTACTGTTGTTGAATTTAATCGCAGGGGATTAAAATACTCTATATATATATTTATTTGCTATCATAACTCTATGTGTTTCGTATAATTAAACAGGTTCCCTATTGCGACATAATGAACGACATATAAATGGCTGCGGTCGTGCATAAACCGGCTGCTGCAACACTCTTAGTATAATGGCTGCAAGCTTGGGTATTGGACTTCTACATGTGTGGCGATATTGACGGTGGTATTTGTAATATGATCTGGTTGGGCAGAAATGTGAGTAATGAGGAAGTTGAAAATAGTATGAATAATTTAAAATTAATTTGAATTAGGAAGTTTGACTATGGTGGTGGTTGCACTTTGTTCTTTGCTCTGATATATTAAATGCACCTTTAAAGCCGATGGAAAACTAGAGTATGAGGTGATATTTCACGAAAACAGGAGTGGGGTTATTATTGTCTATATGTTTGAACTCTCTAGTTGCAATTCATTCATAAAAATGTACTATCTCCATATAGGAGTCGATAGCCTCGTCTTTTGCCGGTCTTAAATAATTCATACAAGATAATTGTAGATGTATGGGAAAGCTATATTGAAATGCAATCTACACTATTTTGGTTATATAACCTTCTTGTAATACTGGACTCAATATCTCCAAGCCTCAGCCTTTAATAAAATGTTTCCAAGACACGTATCTAAACCTCTGAAAAGTGAAAAAGCACCAGTCTACTAGCAATTTTCTTGTCCCATGCCCTCCAAATGTATCCCTAACACTACCTGCTAATCCATTAACCCCGCAACCGCTAGTACGGTCACATCAATTTATACTTCACCACTTCACTTGGTTTACTCTTGTGCCGCATAAACAAGTCCATGCTGTGAATCTTCACTCCCCTGTTAATCATGAGGTGGTCAAAATCAAATGTGCCCTTATATCTCAATATTCCTTCTTCAAACTGATTCTTATCCCTTATGACAAATTCACCTGTAAACACGATATTGTAATCCCGGTTTTTATTTACAATCAGATTATCTTTCATGTCCATGATAGGCATCTCGTGTATATTGGCTCTGCTTCTGTCACGAGTCTTCATCTGGGCCTCGGTGTCCAAATGGTTGAGTTTCAACCCCACCTGAATAAGTATTCCATCAATGATCGAACTAATATTGATCAGTTTTACAGTCCAGAATGCATCGTACGATGTCTTTTTATCTTCTAGCTTCGATTTCTCGATATCTATTTGAATCCCTGATATACTTGGATATTTTGTTTCAAGCCAAATCTGGAATTTAGAGTCCTCTAGACAGCTTACCGTGAGGGGAAGCCCAAATATCTTCTTTACTCTGGCATTTGAGGAGACCTGCTCCAAAATGGTGAATTTAATGTTGTCCTTCTCAAGTATTTCCAAGTAGTTATTCAAATCCGATTTGGAAGACTTGTTGAGCTGTGCCATTTCAGTTTGTAGGTATGAAGAGTACTCTCTGTCCAAATAGTTTAAGCCTCCGGGGAAAGAAAACGTCTTTTGGTAGAGCAAGTTGCTGTTAAGCCAAAGAGGTAGAAATATGTGCTTTCTCGTTATGGAATCGTTGGAATCTTCTTCATTGAACTTAACCAATTGTATCACAACGTAAAGTACCATGGATAGTGTACTAGATGTTGCAATAAGGATGAAAATTGTCCTTAATGACAACTTCCTGTTGTCTTTAATGCCGCTGGCGCCACTTGCTATCTTGGAGCCGTTTGCGAGTGATGATTGGATGATAGATTCACGGAGCAATTGGTCATATTTCTGCTTTTCGTACTCTTCTTTGTACATGTTACTTGACGAGTTGCTCTCGTTACGTCTGAGTAGGTTTCGAGTCACTACTAGAAACGGTCTATTAATGGGGTTTCGTGGGATGTTCCATGACGACTTCAATGCTGGTCTTGCTGTGGAGCGGATAGAACGCACCACGAGTCTTGAATGGCATTGAAGGGGTAACATTTCCCGTGAACATAAACGGTAAATAACTCTGCACTCTGATATACTATATCGACAATCTGTCTAGAATCACCTGTTGTCTTAACATCGCTTCACCCCAGAAGAAGGCATATAGCTGTCCTATTGATCATCCTATTGGAACCACGCAGAGATCGGAGTTTAATTCGGTGTGGTTGGTAGCGCGTATGAAGAGGAATGGAATATCGCGTGGTTGAGGTGGTTGAGGTGGTTGAGGTGGAGGAAGTGGTGGAAGTGGAGGAAGTAACTAGGGAAGTGAGTAGTGGGTATTGGAGAAGTCTCTGTAGCTGTGTAGGTAGTGAAGTTTAATGTAGGAAATGGAAATGTAGAAACCCGAAGGCTGGGTATTTGGTAATTTGGTCATATCAATAACTTGTTATATAAGTGGTAGCGCACAACAGACCTTCTGTTATTAAGTGAACTCTCTTGTTTATGAATACAACTCCTCCGTCATCTTTTAGTACAAACTACAATTATGAGAAATATAGTGAAAACACAATGAAAAATACTCTATGATATGAAGAAAGGTTTCGTTATGGAAATCGGGCCTTCTTGAACTCCGATGTCGCTTCATGTACAATAACTTCTGGCGTCTAGCCTCTGGATACAAAGACCCACTTTAAAACCATTTCATTACCTCATCAGAACAGGAGTTGCTGTTTTTCTGCAATTTCGTACCAGTTTACTTAGAATTCTCTATTATCTACAGTTGTATCATATATAGAGCATAACAGGTCAAATGTTCCAATAATAAGAATCCAATGTCAAATCTGCTACTGGTCTCCTGTTCATCAGTTCAGCACAGCTTTCTCACCATTTTCCTTATTTGAATAGCCTATTATCAATGAATTTGTATAAAACAGTCTCGTAAGCATTGGTCATCATGGAGGTTTTGCTACTTCGGTTTCACTCCACTTCAATATCAATTGCAAAATTGCCGATATTACCAATCTGGAGCGCAATTCAAAGATCAATCACGGTATAATAAATTGCGCATGTGTCACGTGTTTGAATTGTAAACAGATATGAGAGACTCTATCTTAACTCTATCAACTTTATAATAGTGGATCAGGCTTTTGGTTCTATTTCGGTAGAAGATACATTTATAGAAATTGGAATTTACAATAGCGACAACATCAGGCTCGTGAATAGATGAGTAATATCGTACACTATTCTTGCTCTTGTTGTCGTAGTAAACAGTTCACTACGTAGATGCATAGTATATCATTTTCCCGCTATAGAGCTTCCTTACAAAGTAGTCGTAGAAGTAGTAGTTGTCTTTAAAAACTAACAATAGTAGTTTTAATTTTTATATGAACCTTTCTACTATAACAAACTAATTACTCGTCTGATAATTCACTGTGTTTTCTTTACTTTTTGGCAAAATTATGAACTAACTCGCATATAGCGAAATACAGTTAATGAAATAACTTCTGAACTAAAGATCATTCTTTTAACCTCCCATCAAGGAAATACTTCATCCTAGAAAAGGTAGCTGTTTTACTATCAAATAAGTGGTTAGCCCTTGTTGTAGTGATTAATGCCTACTATAATAGTTGGGCATAAGTACACGACTTTGCAGCCAAATCACGTGAGAAGAACCAAAAACAGCTGCATGGATGTTTATCCCAAAAGATCATTGACGCAGTATGTTAATGTGCGTGCGAAGGCCAATATTGAAAGTCGTGTCTAAGCCAATATTCATTTTCGAATTTGTTAGCAAAAACTACGAAAGGTCAAAAATAGGAAATTGCCATATTTGGCCAAGTAGTTAGAGAGAGCTTCAGTAATAGGTAAGTAATGGGTTTATGGTTAAATTCAGCAAGCGATCACGACAACCAAAGTTTCACGAGATATGATCGCTGGTTCGTTGGATTGATGCTTGCTTTTTTTGGGGGTTTCTAAATTGAAAACTAGAAAAGTTAGAAGGTCTTGTTTACATTTGTTACAGCAGTTAAAATGGCTGCAAATGATACCATCTGAATGCTTTCGGAAGTATTCAGCTTGGGAAATGGCTGAAATAGGGAAGTACATACATTATATAGTGCAATAACAAGTGGGAGGATCCAAAACATGTACATTTTGAGTACACATAATGCCTTAATCCCAATGGTTGCAACCAGGATAGATCGGAATGAAAGAAAAGAAGTCCAATTCCACTGCTACGAATCATCAGTGGAATCAATGTATCCTTTTTGAGGTGAACACATGCAAATACCAAATCAGAGTCGATAAATTGCTTGCGTGAAGTGCTTGTATGTGGTTACACCACCTGGCTGCAAATACCTGTAAACTTTACAGTCGAGTCAAATCAAAGACAATCAAAGCCCCAACAATATCTTTGTTCGATAAGATGAGCACGTTTCCATAACCAGATTGGCGTCTGCAACACTCTCCTGCCCATTCATCTGATATTACCCTTAGGCATATGTATAAGACAAGAGGCAGATTTTATACTGTTGTATATCTCTGCGAAACGCGCTTCTTTGGAGAGTCTAAAGGTATCATTCTCGAGAGCTACTATAACAGTAGCGGTTTGCATTTCGTTCCCAGCTCTGGCTATAAAGGGGCGCTCAGGAATTCATGGTTTAGTTTGCGATTTTCCGCCTTTGATAGCACTTTGTGAACGAACCAAAGAGATCCACACTTTGGTAATAACGGATCCGAGTTCAGCAATGCTAGTTCTATAAGGCACTACAATTTCAGGTCGATCAGACAAGATTTTCAAAAAATTTAAAAAAATCCCGAATCAACATGTTTGACTAACAAAAAGTTGAGGATTTTCGAGACTTCAAGTTTGAATTGTGGACCACACAAAAGACTTGAGTAGCTGATTATCCATTGCCTCGGTCAGCCAGCTGGGAGAACCTAATGAACGCATAAAAACGATAGGTTTACTACTAAATTAAAAAGTCGACAATTTTGAATGCTAACTATAGGCGGCTAAACTATGGGCAGCTTAACTATGTAAAATATTTTGCCCTCGCACGACCTTTGATTGTTTGATTTATTAGCTTAATGATCGATGTTCATTATCTGTCTTGTTTTTAGGTCTGATAAATATCCAATTTAATAGAGCGGTTTCAAGATTTACAATACAAGATGGAGCGTGCGCAGCTTCGCCGTACTCACAATTTCGCTCCAGAAAACCTCCCAAGAACCTTCTGATACCACAAATAGTACTCCTGGGAGGAATTACATCTTTCTGAGCTCATAATACCTTGGACAAAGTGTTAGTAAGGAGCTTTTCCATATTGGCACTTGTGCTGAACGGCTATGCTGGAGCGTGCGCAGCTTCGCCGTACTCGCAATTTCGCTCCAGAAAACCTCCCAGGAACCTTCTGATACCGCCGATAGTACTCCTGGGAGGAATTACATCTTCTGAGCTCACATCATCCTAGAAAACCTGTTAGTATAAAAATAATTTTTGGGTTATTAACCAACCCAAGGTGGTCACTATAGTTGATATGGAATTGGAAAGCAGACCACTACATTCATGCTCTCCCTACACTCTAAGTACACCTATGTGCATGCTAAAGATCTATAGACTTGCCAGCAATTTTGTAGATGCGATTTTGATGGATGAATAGTTGAAGAAGCTGGCGAGAATGGATGGAATAATGGCTATACTTTTGAGTAAGTGCACCAGCGGACGAACGAATTGAATCGGCACTCCAGAACCATACATTGTCTTCATCTATATGAAAATAAGACAGAAGAGAATCCGCACACAGTTCGGAGAGCGGCAAAGGTGCCACAAACAGAACTAAAGAATATTGACATCAGTACAACCATGTTTCTTGGCCTGGTATACACAGAGGTGATTACCGTCGAGCGAGTACAATTATTAAATGTTCAGAAACTATGTCATGTCCAGCAAATGTCAAAGGACCACCGATAGAATCAATGACCACGCCTTATCAAACTATTTTCATAGTCCGGTGGAGTCATGGTGCTGGTCATGCAGCAACCATGGACCTATCTAGACAAGGCTAATGATCATTGGAATCTAGGACATGATGTGAAGGAATCATCTCGCATGGTGCTGGTCATGGATTTTCAAGATAACTGTATCGCAACTAGCAAGGTTAGTACCGGTAACAATGGGAATGGTGTTTTCTTACTTTCTCTTTCTCTTTCTCCTTCTTGGAAGTATTAGCGTTGATTATATCTTCATGAGCTGTCGTAGCACTCTGTGGGAGCGTATATCATCTTTTTATCTTGGCGTCTATTTCATACCTGGGCGTTTAAGACAACGAATTTGAGCGTGTTTTAACCTAATAGTCTGCACTTGCAATTGGAAACCCAACCCTGAAACAACTTTCACATTTGTACTCCGCCACATGTATACGCGTACATCTGTTTCTCTGTGGGTTTTTGGAGAATGCTTTATCCACAATGAATCTGTATTAGTTTACTTCTTGTTGCAATTGTAGTATACAGGATAACCGTATGATTGCAAATAAGATGCGCTTTTAATTTTATTAGTAATCACGTGACTTGATGATGGCGCATCGTAGTTGTGGTGCGTTATGGATGTTTAAGTCATGCTTGCACCTAATGATTCTGTATGAATATACTCACGTGCGTGATAAGATCAGTATTGCTACGTCATTTATCATATTGTAATAGATTAGAGATGGACTCACGAAGGACTACTAAGGTCAATCTGGAGATTACAAGAGATCGGAAGGTAATAATTGGAAGGTGGAAGATGCAATCTCCTTTAATCAGCTTGTTGAGGTGAAAGCGGATACACTATTCTCAATTTCGCATATTAATACCCAACAGTGCTTGTCAATACTCTTGGATTACAGTTTTTTATAAGCTGTGATGATAAATCCATCTTTCAATCCTCTACCCCCCTTCATGTATTTATAATAGCTATATAACTTAAACCTACATTGATTGCTGCAAAATTTTGTACAGGATTTAGCTATGATTGCAAAAAACGCATATTTGAAAAAAGAATTGCAAAATTACTAAAAATGTGCTGGCAGTAGAAAAAGAAGATATCATTCACAATTCTTTTCTTCTAAACTGATATAATATTGAAGATATTGATATATTTATAAACAATAAGAGCTTTTACGATTTTTTACTTCACAAATTTTATGCCCAATGTTAAAGTTATGGTTACTACTACAACCTGAACAGTTAGTTCTGCTCAAATTACTTTTTTTTTTTTCAAGCAGTTCAGCTGCCTTGAAGCTCTTCGTTGTCTATTAATGCTATATATAAAAATTTCTTATACACTGAAAATTAGTATCAACTTCAGTACAATTGATTCAAAACAAATTGTAAAAGACTTGAGTCCCGTTAGAGGTGATCGTGAAAGTCAAAGTTTTCAAAGCATCAGTGTCATTTGAGGCTATAGGAGAAGCTTGAATTAACCAAGTGAGGCAAGTGAGGCAAGTGAGGCAAGTGAGGCAAGTGAGGCATGTAAGAATTTGAGTCTAAAAGACGAGACATTGTTATAGGACTACTTTGATAATGTATCAAGATAATAATAGGCTACTTAGCTAAAATAGCTTATTTTATAATGAGATACATAACATCATCTACCGAAGCGGGGGTTTTACGGCTTGCTCTGACATGAAGCATACGCATTCATCAGTTTGGAGGTCTTGCAACCAATCGTTTATGAACTCTGGTGTATTCTTCATCAAATCTTGTTTCTTTAGTTTCCTTTCAGCCACCATACATAGAATCAAAATACAACTTTGAGTTTGGAAAGGGGTAACCCGAACGACTTTCAAGGTGATATTGTTGTTGTACAATTAACCGTGTTACCGAAAGGATTCGGCGCTTTTGGTGAAATACCGTTCGATCTATTGAAAAAAGACGTCACAAGATTGAATGATGCAGTGAAGAGCGTGTCTATGAGGCACAATGAGATGAAGTATTATCTCTTTTATATTACTTACATTTTCAACACTATAGAAAGCAACGAAGTTAAACGCCTGATCCAATCTTTGGTTCATTCCTATGATAAGAATAGTGTCATTACTGAGAATGTGAACCATATAGATATTTGTATCATAAAAGGATCCATGAATTGATCCTAATATGGATTATGACTATTGTAAAAATGGCTTTAGAAGACGAAGTATAGGCTACAACTATTAAATCAACTTCTCTACTTATTGTCTCATTTACACTAGAGATTTGATGAAAGAAACTCCAAGATATACCAAAATGGCAACTATACATGTAAATTCTTCTGGATGCCAGCTTTTACTTCTTTTCCCATGAAATTGTACTATGAATTAAGATCTAAATATTATAACTGTTATGATTAGGTATGTGATTCCACATGGTTCAAATGAATTAAATATCATCATCCATTGTCTAATAATGGTGATAAGAATAATACTGAAGAATAAGAAAGTTTATCGCCACAAATTACTGTTAATCAAAACTAGCCCAATCTAAGTCCTTAGAGTCTAGCAGTTCCAACAACTGGCGCATCTCTTCTTCAGCCTTCTTGTCTTGCTGCTCCTTTTTCAACCTATTCTGTTTGTTTTCTTCTTCTTTGGCCTCTCTGATTTGTCTTTCTCTCTTTTGACTCGGAGTTTCGTATTTTGAAGTAGATTGTCTTGGCTTAGGGCCAGTCGTCCTTTGAGGTTGTGACTTCTGAGGTTTCTTTTGGTTATCATCTACAGATAACTGGCCAAGTCTTTCTGCCATCGTCTTTTGTTTTCTTCCAGAACTGCTTGGTGGGGTCGGTAATGCTGATTCTTCTTCCTCTGATTCGTCATCTGTTGTTACAAACCCATCGTCGTCCTCATCTTCAATGTCTGCATCATGGGCCACAGTTTTAACTGGAGCACCCAATCTCGCTGCGAATGCTTTGGCTGCATCTGACATCGGTGGGAGAACTTCATCTTCCTCGCCCTCCCCTTCTTGTACTTCATCATGTCCATTTGCTTGCACTTCTTCTTCTTCCTTCTTACTCCTATGGCTGCGTCCGCCATTATGACTTCTGTCACTTCTGGAATTTCGAGTACGGGCATCTTTGTTATGTTGTGGATGTTGTTGGTGATGTTCGTGACTCTTTGGACTATGCTCATCCTGATGAGCTTTCTGTCTGTATTCATTTTCGTGTTGAGATGACGGGTTGTTATGCTTTTCCCTATGAGCTTTAGGGCCTCTAGGTATACTCTTTAATGGGGAGACCGCCTCCGGTTTCGATTCCTTGGGCTCTTCCGGGGCATTGGCCCATATGCTTTGCAACGGTTTATCCTTTTCGATTGTCACTGATGAAGACCACTTGCTTTCCAACGCTGCTGGTTTCTTGTTCTTGATCTTTTCATCCTGTTTCTTGGCCTGCTCAACCAAGGAATCATCAGTAGCCCATCTCGAGGCTAATCCAGACATAGCGGCCGCAATTGCTCAGTGAATATATATGATATTACAAAATCCAGCCCTGATTCAGGCGTAAATGGTCACTTTACCTTCAAGATGACTCCACCTTAAACTCATAAACAATCATATAACTATCACAATGGTTACTTTCCTCATAGTAAATCCTTAGATTAGAGGGGATTGTGTGCCGGAAAGAAGTTTGGTATCGTGTATGCAGGAGATAGAAGGCTCTATGGAATAACGTAGGAAGAGAGGTGATTGATAGAGATGTGAAGTGGCTTGTGTTGGGAATGGTTTCAAATGATGTGAGATCCAGAAGGAGCATCAAGAAACTTTATTACCGAGACATTGCGTCTGAAAAGGTCCTAATACTCGATATTAATGCTATGGTTCAGAGTCTCCATTTACCCTAACTATGAAAGTATAGCGATGCTCTGCTCAGCGGTGGTGTTTTATCACGTGACTTTCTTCAATGGGGAATACTCTCTATTTATATGATGAAAAATGGCCTATTAGTGGGGTCCGCCTGGAACTGTCAGGTTGACTGTCTCGATTATCGAGCTGGTCCAGTAAAACTCTGCAAACGTCCGCTACTCCAGAAACCGAAAAAGGCTCCAGGAAGTGCCTTCCAATGACTAAAATTTGCCCAGACGTCGAATCCGGGGGAAGGTGCACGCATTCAATCGAAGTAGCTAGGCATTGTACAGGCGGGAGATGGGTCAGTACGGTGGTTGGAATGGGTCCGGAGAGGAGGGAAGAAGCGAATAGAGAAGATGGAAGATGGAAGATGGAAAAGTGAAATGTAATAGAATGGTCCGAACCAGGGGAACCATGCCTTATCTGCTTACTCACTTTAAAGAGGCACGCGGAAGAAGTGCTTACTCACAATTAATAAACCTAGGCATATGTGCACCGGCCGACAGTGAGTCCGAGTGGAACCGGACGGACTAAGAGAACAATTGCCAGGACCGAGACCAGTTGTGGGGCAGGAAGGTACCAGGCATAACGTGGAACTCCGATTTGATTTCCAGGGGGGGCGAAATACATGAAACTGTGGGAGTGTAAGTAAGAAGGGAGAGAGAGAGAGAGAGTGAGTGAGAGAGAGACAGATTCTTTAAAATTGTAGTAATAGGGTAGTAATGGGGATCTAAAGGAATTGTAAGAGCATTGGATGGTCACCACGTTACTCTCTCGTTGGACGCAGCACCCAGCGAGGCTCGCGGCGGGATTGTTCTGGATGCGAATTTTCTCACTAGGATTAGTGAGCACAGGGTGAGAGATTTTAGTGAGAGTACGAATTGAAGGTATACATACAAATAAGAACAGAGTATAACATGGGGGTATTGAATATACACTGTACTGTAATTACTTATGTTAAGCATCGTCAATATAGCAATAAGATACATATAATCTATAAGCATAAAAGTCATTACAGTGTCAGAGTAATTAATCCACTTTGCATCAATTCTCATAGTGTATCATACTCTACGTAATCTCACCTTACTCTCATACCACACCTTTCAATAGTATCACCTGCGTCAATTCTCCCCCACCACCATCACCATCACCATAAGAACATGTTCTATTTTCTTCCGCACTACATAGCTATAATACAAGAGAGTATAACGAATCCTCCAGAATACTCACTCAAAGCACATAGCACATAGCACATAGCACAGAGCACAGAGCACACAACAAATAGCACACAACAAATAGCACACAACAAATAGCACACAGCACACAGCACACTCTCACTCACATTAAACCTAAACACTCTCACTAAATACTCACATACTAAACACACTCACACTCTCACAAACACTCTCACACACTCACACGTAACAGTGTTCTCCGATCTCTCGATCTCTCTGAAAAAATTCGGATGCTCACGCCGCCGCTGCTGCTTCCCACCGAAAATATAAAATAGGGACAATCCGCATTGGGAGAGTCGTTGCTGCCAAATTGACAATTAAAAGTACAGTCAACCACCAATTGCTGGATCATCCTCTGTTTTCATAGCAAAACCCGTTTGAGCCATCCCCGAAAAAGTCCGCAATGTCCTCGTCCTCCGACTTCAAATTAGCCTCCGAGTTATCTGCTTGGAAAACCCTCGAGCAGACCTACAAGTCGTCGGGTGAATCGTTCAAGGTCAAGGAAGCCTTCGAAAAGGACCCTAAGCGTTTCGAAAAGCTCTCCAAAACCTTCACCAACTTCGACGGATCCAAGGTCCTCTTCGACTTCTCCAAGAACTTGGTCGATGACGAGATCTTGTCGCAATTGGTCGCTTTGGCCAAGGAAGCCAAGGTCGAATCCTTGAGAGATGCCATGTTCGCCGGTGACAAGATCAACACCACCGAGGACAGAGCCGTCTTCCACGTCGCCTTGAGAAACAGAGCCAACAAGGCGATGTCTGTCGACGGTGTCAATGTCGCCCCAGAAGTCGACGAAGTTTTGCAACACATGAAGGAGTTCTCTGAAGAGATCAGATCTGGCTCCTGGACTGGTTACACCGGAAAGGCCATTACCGACGTTGTCAACATCGGTATCGGTGGTTCCGACTTGGGCCCAGTCATGGTCACCGAGGCCTTGAAGCACTACTCCAAGCCAGGCTTGAACGTCCACTTTGTCTCCAACATTGACGGTACCCACCTTGCTGAGACCTTGAAGAACTTGAACCAGGAAACCACCTTGTTCTTGATTGCTTCCAAGACCTTCACCACCGCCGAGACCACAACCAACGCTAACTCTGCTAAGAAGTGGTTCTTGGACGTTGCTAAGGACAAGTCCCACATCGCTAAGCATTTCGCAGCATTGTCCACCAACGCCGAGGAAGTCTCTAAGTTCGGTATTGACACCAAGAATATGTTCGGTTTCGAGAACTGGGTCGGTGGTCGTTACTCCGTTTGGTCCGCCATTGGTTTATCCGTTGCCATCTTCATTGGTTACGACAACTTCGACAACTTCTTGAAGGGTGCCGAGGCTCTCGACAAGCACTTCACTTCCACTCCATTGGAAGAGAACATCCCAGTCTTGGGTGGTTTGTTATCCGTGTGGTACAACAACTTCTTCGGTGCCCAGACCCACTTGGTTGCTCCATTCGACCAATACTTGCACAGATTCCCAGCTTACTTGCAACAATTGTCCATGGAATCCAACGGTAAGTCTGTTACCAGAGGTAACGTTTTCACCAACTACCAAACCGGTACCATTCTCTTCGGTGAGCCAGCCACCAACGCCCAACACTCTTTCTTCCAATTGGTCCACCAAGGTACCAAGTTGATCCCAACTGACTTCATTCTTGCTGCTCAGTCCCACAACCCAATTGAGAACAACCTCCACCAAAAGATGTTGGCTTCTAACTTCTTCGCTCAAGCTGAGGCCTTAATGGTCGGTAAGAACGAGGAGCAAGTCAAGGCCGAGGGTGCCACTGGTAACTTGGTCCCACACAAGGTCTTTTCTGGTAACAGACCAACCACCTCTATCTTGGCTCAAAAGATCACCCCAGCCACTTTGGGTGCTTTGATTGCCTACTACGAGCACTTGACCTTCGTGGAAGGTGCCATCTGGAACATCAACTCTTTCGACCAATGGGGTGTTGAGTTGGGTAAGGTTTTGGCCAAGGTCATCGGTAAGGAATTGGAAGACAACTCCAAGAAGGTTGATACCCACGATCAATCCACTCAAGGTTTGATCAACCAGTTCAAGGACTGGGCCGAATAACTATCTGAAGAGCGGTTTAAATTGTGATTGAAGTAAAAAGAGACATGAGCTTCATGACAAGCGATCTCCGGGACTCTAAATATTACTATTTGTTTTAATAATGTTACACTATTGTGAAGTACTATTGTAGGTTTGTTTGTAGCCGTTGAGTGGTTTGTGGGATTAAGAGATGTAAAGGTAAGAGATGTGAATTAAGGATTTAATATATTCTCCTATGCATCTTATAAAGGAAATTTAGTATACTCTTCAGTATATTCTTTAATACATACATTGAAACATGATATCCAATTTTTTTTAACTTCGATTACGTAGCAACTTCTTCATTTTCTCCTCAACCAATCTACTCACCACTACATTCCAACTAACATCCACTTCCATATCAACTACACTTCATCATGGACACTAACAACCATAAAACTGGATGCAAAATCCAGTAATTATACACAGGAACATCGATGTGATGAATTTTTTTTGTGCTTCAGTAAGAACGTATGAATAGAGGAGGTTGATGTGAATGAAAGAGTGTATTAATTGTGGATATCAGGTCGGAGAAAAGCAGACTTGGTTGACAGGATTAGTGGATCTTTTGTGTAGGTTAATTTAGGAAGAAAAACGGTAGAAAAATGTCCGATAACGAGGACTTTCCTGCTCATTTGGAGCAACATCAAGATGAAGACTTGGATAACCCATTGAGAGTGATAATAGTGGTGAACTCGCCGTCACATCCAGAGGGAGAGATGGAAGAGCGCTTGCTAGACACCATTCAGAGCATAAACGATGTGAATACGTTTTTCGACACGTTTGACGAAAAGGTCGCCATACCCAATGACGGACACATCAAGTACGAAGTAGGAAGTGATGGATTGGTGGTAATCGTGGTGGATACGATGGAGTTGAGAGACGAGGCATTAGCATTTATTGACAACCACGTCGCCAAAGTAGGTGCCAGCACCAGCAAGAAGCCGGACACCGAAGAAGAAGCAGAGGAATCAAAGTCCAGTAAAAGAGCCAAAGTTGCAAATTAAAACCATGAATGGTTCACCTGGTTCGATACAGAGTACGATAGGCACCACCAATGACAATATAGACAAAAGCCACGTACTTTGGAACCATTCTGCATTATTCAGTGTCATTTCCATGTATATTAGCAAGCTCAGGTGTTCATTACTAGGCACTTGAGGATCGAAGGATAGTGTTTAGAGATTAGATTTCAATATAGTAAGTTCGTATAGTAATTGAGGGGACAATAACGGGCATAGATGTTCAAATACCGTAGCAGCTTGGTAGATTACGATTAGATAGAGCGAATATCTACACTAAATTGTACATTAGCCACTTATTCCTATTCACGTTTGTATAGCATTTGATACTAAGCAATAGATGAATAGTTAAGCCAACGGTGAACAGCCAGAGAATTGAGAATGCTATAATAATAGGTATTTTAGTTAGCACTACATTATAGCCCAGTATAATGGTATTATAATCGAGATTTTGACTTAATATGGTCTCTATAGTATTATAGTACTTCTCAAGAATTAAATATGACTCTCTCAGGTTAAGACTTCTCAATGAAATAGTCCATTTACCAGAGATACTTCGTCTCTTACTATAGCAAATCACTCCTCTAAATATACTACATTTCCTATTACTATCTCCTACACTGCTATAATACACTGACACTATAATACACTATAATTCAATACACTAGAATGCACCATTACAAACTATAATACACTAACACTTTAATACACTTTAATACTTAACACCCTATAACACACTTTAATACACTATAACATCTATCCACCACAACACACTTCTATTCTACTATTCTTAAAGAGAACACTTCTACTATACTACTATTCTTAAAGAGAACACTTCTACTATACTACTATTCTACTATTCTACCATACTACCTACTCTCTACTAACACATAGAAGTCCACTGACCCCATTACTGCGTCATGGATGTTCTCTATCCAGCCAAATTCCTCAACGCACTAACCACTCAGAGTTGTAAGAGAGTATTAATCATGAGTGGTTCTTTTCATGTGTGGTAGGCTACAGTATCGAATTGGACCATTGATCAAGTTCAATTCATCGTAGAATACATAGAAGTTGTGTTAGGCTGTACCGTCAACCAAAAAACCCCCCCGGTTTACCCCCTTTCTTATAGAATATATCCATACATCCACATTCATCAAGTGCATCATGGAAGACTGGAGAAGAATCGATATCGACGCCTACGAGCCAGAAAACCACTTATCCAAGGAGGAATTGATACCAGACTTGCCTCCTACGTCCCAGGCCGATATAGTGGCCGTCTCTAAACAGGTCAGATCGGCATTGTCTTCCGGACAATTCGTGGAAGCATTGGCTTTGGCCTTGGATAGCGCTCCCTACATAGCCGACGAAGCCACCAAGAACTTACACTCCGAGACGATATTCGAGATCTTGTGTTCGATCAAGAACAACCATAATGTGAACGATTTGTCGTCATTTGTCAAGAAATTGGATAGCAGCCAACAGGACACTTTGGTCAAGTACTTGTACAAGACCATGGACACTAGCTACGGCCAGAAGCAGGGTGGTTTGTTATTGAGTTGGTTCGAGAAGACCGTAGAAGTCACCGGATTAGGACCAATTGTCCGTTTCATGAGTGACAGAAGAACTGTCTAGGTCCAGGACTTGATTTTGAGTCTAGATCATGAAATATATGCCAATGTAAACCTATTTTTCACTACTGATGTTACAATTACGTTCTTCGCTCTTTGTATATTACATTACTAAAACAATATAAAACAAATATTAAACGAGGTGGTGGGTATCACGTAGAAACAAATAAAACATTAGGGGAATTAATAGCGAGACATGGCTAGAATTGGGACGTCACAGTGGTGTTGGTGTTGTTGGAAGTGATCTTGTGCACTTTATGCTTCGTCGAGTTGGAGTGAGATGACTTCTTCTTGAGCTTCTTTCCCTTGGACATGGCGGTGATCATTGACTTATAGTTGTTGGAAGGTGCCAACACATTTCTCGACTTGTCTGGCGAAGATTGAGCTGATGAGGTGTAGCTATCTGGTGTGTTCTCCTTACTACTTTCTTTATCGTTAAAGATATCCGAAGGGTCGAAGGTGTGTCTTACCAAAGACGGAGTGGGTTCAGGATACATGATATTCATGGTGTCCAACAAAGGAGCACTGACTTCATCCAAGAGCTCTTGTTTGTCAGATAACAATTGGTCCTTTTCACGGACCATCAGACTATACTTTTCAGACCACTGAGAATCGGAATTTGCCAATTCACTTTCTAACGACGAGATCCTATCTTTCAAGTCTGCGATTTCCTCTGTCTTTATAGACATTGCAGAAGTATGAGATCCTATCTGGTCGTTCAAAGCGTTGACTGCAGAAGAATAGCTAACATTGATCTCTTCCAATTGTGTTTTCAAAGAAGATATCTCAGAGAGAAGATTTGAAGAATAAGCATCATTGTCACTCAACTGTCTAGTCATTGCGGCAATTTCAGCTTCTCTCTGCTCCAATTGGCCGTTGAGGAAGCCCATTTGAACTTCATTCTCCTTCAGTGAGATTTCACTAGTCTCTTGTAATTTCGCAGCCAAAGTGCTCAGGTTCTCGTTAGCACTTAATAATTGTTGCTGAAGATCGTGTATCTTATCAGACTTAGATTCCAATTGAGCTTGCAAGGACCTGTTGGTCTCTTGCTCTGAAGTAATAGTCAAAGTCAACTCCTTCAATTTCTGAGTCTTCGAGCCCAACTCCGATTTCAATGAAGAAATAGAGTGTTCGAGTTCTTTCAATTCAGATCTCAAAGAAACAATAGTCTTCTCCTGCTTTGTGACAGTAGCAGATAAGCTGCCCACATAAGACTCCTTCTCTTGGATCAAAGATTCGAGTTTGTCCTCTTTCTTTTGCAATTCGCTCTCCAATTTAGTTACATTAGCAGATAAGGACTTGTTTTGAGTAGTGAAAACGTTCGTTTGATTTTGAAGTTGAGCAATATCAGTCTTCAACAGACCAATCTGCTGAGCTTGAGTGTTCTCGTTAGCCTTGAGTATTTCCAATCTCTCCTTCAAGTATTTTATTTCACTAAGCTCAGTATCCCTTTGCTTGCTCAAGGTTACCAACTCATTCTCTTTTTCATTTAATTGATCCGACAACACAATGATCTTACCACTAGCGTCAGAAAGCTCGCTAGTGATCTGGTTCTTTTGTTCGACTTCTCTTTCGTATTCTGACTTTAAAGTAGAATTGTTCAATTGAGACAATTCCAAACTATCATTCACAGACTTCACCTCTTGCTTCAAAGCCTGGTTCTGTAAGTCCAATGCAGCAAAGTTATCTTTGATCTCCTGAATTTTAGCCTTGAAATGACCGTAGTCGTCTTTGAACAGTCTCATATCAACTCTGAGTTCTGACACAATGGAGCGCTGCAGTTCTAATAAGTGGTCATTGTCTTCGTTGATTCTTCTCAATTGGTCGATCTTGGAACGAAGCTGAATGATTTGAGAGTCTCCTTCTATAATTGTCAAGTCATCATGAGTCTCTGGCAATTCAGTGTTCAATTGGTCAACTAGATCTCTGACGTCCATTTTCAATTGTACATTATCGACTTCAAGCTCGTTTATGGTCTTCTTTAAGTTTTTGATTTGGATCTCGTTGAAATCATTCATCAAAGACTTACTGTTGTTGAACATAGGAGCTAATTTACGCACGGGAGAAGAATTGAGCATCAATCTTGAAGGTGGGGTAGAAGGTGATCTCAACAGCTTAGGAGCAAGGTTTGGCTTTTGCAATCTTGGAAGTTTCAAACCAGTTGAAGTAGTAAGCTTCTGGCGGGCCAATGCACTGTAATTACGGATTGGCGACAGCAAGGACGATGAAGCAGTAGGTCTAGCATAATGTGGGAATTTGGCAAGTAAGCTCGTATTAGGGCTTTTGAAAGGGCTGTCCAAAGTGAAGTTACTGACAAGATCTGCAATATTGTGCAATATAGATTTAGCTAATGAAGCGTCTCCATACTTGTCTAAATGTAAGATGATATGAACATTACGAGATGTGTCTAGTTTCTTAAAAATCAAGTTCGTAATAAGATTAGAAGAACGTCCAGTTAAGGACTTCTTGGTCAACAATTGGGTAATTGAAGACATGTTCATATTAGCAAAAGTGTTTGAGGAATAGGAAGAGGATACCGTAGTCTGCTTGGTTGCAACATCATCAAACTTCTCATTTCCCATAAGGTCGATATAGGTCATTCTTTTGTTGTTGTAGAAGAAAGTAACAATCAAACATGATCTGGAAGACTGACTGTTGGAGTTAGTCTTTCTTGTCAATCTCTTCTCGAAGACATGAGAGAGAACATCTTGGCCCTTTTTAAGGCAGTCTAACTTCGCCTTCTTCATGTGATTCTCGAATGACAAAAAGTGCTTGACCTTTGAAGTAGTGTTTCCAAGCAAGTCTGCTACATTATTATTTTCTGTCAATTCGAAGGCAGAGACAAACGAGATTACTTTTGCTTGAGTTAAATGGTTAATCTTAGCATTAAGTATCTTTCTCAAGGAAGTGGTCTTTCCGCTGCCAGTTGGGCCCATAAAAATGAAACACGAGGACTCATCCGTATCAACCAATTGGTTGAATTGATGAATGGTCTGTGGAGTATATATTTGGGTGAAATCGTATTGTTTCTGCTCAAATTGAATAGCCGTGTCTGACAAGACATCGAACAACGGGGTTGCTGCTTCATCCTCCGATGAGCGCTGAACTGCGTTCTTTATCTGGAGATACAACGGGATGGCTGACATTATCGTTGATGAATGCTCCAAAATTTGGGAGAAGAGTATTCTAGTTATCCTTCTATAATCTGGTTAACGGCTTCTGGTGTCTACAAATAAGTCCTGCCGTGTAATATGTTGTCTTCATAGAGATGCTAAATTGTTGTGTTCGATGTTTACATAATTTCCCGATTTGGATGTTATGTTGTTGCAGCATCTTCGTCAGAAGTGTCGCAAAAAGTTGTCGCAAGAGTGAGATCACATGATATAAATGACATAACCGTTGATTGTCGCAAACTGAGAAGTGTTTTGTCGAATTGGAATAATCAAGGGTCAATTATCGACAATTGGTGCACGTGATCATATCAGTAGGATTATTGCAAGAGACGATGAATGGGAGAGACAAAGTTGCAGAAAATGACTTTGTGACGACCATTGGTTAACCCAATTGGGATTTGTTGAATTCATTGGGGCCATCTAGTCAAGAGGAAGGGGTGCTAAATGTTGGAAACAGGTGAGAAAAGAGGGGAGCACCAAGGAATCTGCTGATTGACCCCCCCTTCAGATGTTCGTATTTTTTTTTTCATCTATGGGCAACTTGGTAACAGGCTTCTGCTAATGGAGATACAGGGACCAGGAGCGGGGCCAATGTAGAATTGCCTTACTGCTTTTAATTTCGACCCAACTGAAACAAAAGTATTGGCGAGAAAAAGAAAGTAGTGCATCAAAGTGTTCCAGAGTTGTAATTATTTCCTTGATAGAGATAATTGCCATAGCAATATTATAGAAGATGAGTATTGGGGTACAGTATAATGAGAATAGATGACATGGTTGACAGACGAAGGCAACCATGACGCCGTACAGATGTAGCATTACGGTTAAGGAGTGGGCCAGATGAGTAGTAGAGTGAACTCCATGAAGGGGTGCACATCATCTTAATTTGACTGCGAATGACTCTAATGATGGTAGGAGCCATTTAATGAGCCTAATGAGCCCTCGGATAGAAGCCTAGACCATCGCATCTGCAACTCAGAAAGAAATCCACTTACATAGGATTCGGGTTGAAACTGGTCGAGATGGTGATATAGAATCTTTTTCGGCCAGGTCGGTGGTCCGCCTAGAAGCCCACCCTAAAGAGCCATTCCAGGACAGGAATTAGGCATGTCCGATTGCTGAAAATATCCTTAAGGTTTAATCCGTCATCCACAGCATTCAATGTAGGCAAGAACAAAAATTTTCACCGAAGATATGCTTTGGCTTCACCCCTTAGGGATGGCGTTTTTGGAATACGAGATTCAAGGTCATTCCAGCAGCGTACCATGACGCTGCAATTGAGCAACTCAGAAGGTCAGGTAATGACTTGAAGTGTGGTAAAAGGGGTAAACGTCCGTAGTAACACATGGCATGTGTCTATGGCTCTGTATTATTAGATACCTGTAGATCCAAAACTAGTCGTAGGGACAATCGGTGGTGGCACAAAAAATACCCACCGGGGAGGAATTAGGCTGCGGCAGGCTGCGGTTTAGCACGATGAAGAATTGAAATCCGGTTTTCTGGTCGAGACAACGACAGCAACATGGTGGGAGAACAGCGTGACGCGACAGTAGACAAAGGACTGGTGTGACTTCTGGTGGTGATGGTTCCGTGTGGGCCAGAACACAGATAATGGGAGCATATCTTGTTTGATGACGACCAAGTCTTTTTTGTTGCAACATTCTTTACTTGGTGGCCTTATCCTAAGCCTAATTCTTGTTCTGTTGAATGTTCTTCTGTGCCGGTGGCGTCATTAGGGGATATCTTGTTTACATCCATGGTGTTTTCGTCTCTCTCACTCATTACTGATATTTCGATAACTAGTGTCGTTAGCTTTGTTTGCCCTGAGACCACCCGGATATCCCACTATCATCCCTCGAATGACCGTATCAACACCCCCAGCACACACTCCAGACCTATACACACACCCAAATCCTGCATTATCCACGAGACGCACACCGCCTTCAGCAAGAAATAAAAAAAAAGAAACCACAACCAGCATTCAACAGCAAAATGGTAAACACTATTACTCAGAGTCTCACCTCCATACACTCTTTCTCTCACTAAATGCGAAAAATCTTCACTCCCATACACTCTCAAACACTAATCATCAACTCCACACACTCTCACATATACTAATCAAGACTATATGCACTCCCCATCACACAAGGTTAATGTTGGTCGGATTCTCGATTCTCGATTCTGTTTTGTCACTAAAATTCTTGCAATAGTCTCGATTCTGTCATGTTGTGTCTTTATTTTCGTCCATTTGGTCTCACCTTTGCTCCCGGTTCTCACATTTTCACCTCCCGTTTCTCATATTTTCCTGCCATTTCCTCCCGTTTCGCATGCTCGTTTGTCACCCACACCACACACGCCCACACGAGCCTCCCCCAAAATCTCTCATTTCTCATTTCTCATTTCTTATTATTCTCATAACCGACACAACCACCTCTCGCCAGGACCACCGCCAGGACCACCGCCAGGACCGCACTGGTGGAGTGTACGCTGCAAAAAAAATTTTATGGGCCTAAAGTTTGGTTGTCAGAAGCAGCCAAAGCGGCAACGAAGAAAAGAGTGATTTGATGTTCTTTTCTTTAGTGTTTTTCTTCTTCTTCTTCTGTTCTGTAGGCCAAACACTCTCCCCCTTCACTGTTCTTATTCTTCTTCCAATCGGACCCGTGGTACACTCAGATTAATCCAGTACTCCTCGAAACGCATCCGCCGATCGAACCGCTACTGCTGAAAACCAGGGAATAGAAGAACTCAAGGACTCATCCAAGGAAAAGGACCCAGACGGACGATTAGTCATATCCACCGAAATCCAAGCTTTTCAGTAAGGATCCGTGGTATATTTGCATCTTATAGCACATCCAGTTGTTATAAGCATCGCTTCTTCGTCTCTCCTAACACGCCAGTGACATAGTCGTCTAGACGCTAGTGTCAGTGCTATTACAAGAACTTGGACTTCATTACAGGATACAGAAAAGACAAGTACTTTTTGGTTTCATTCAGTTGTAACTAAGTACTAAAGTGTTCACGACAGCAGATAATACGATCTTCCTGTAATAGAAACACCGGGAATATATTCACTTATATATCCTTCAATCGGTCCTCCGCTAACAAATAGCGAGTTCATTCAAGAAATCACACCGCCACGACTACACAGCTGTGTTACTATTGTTGGTGTTCCGCTCTCAGTATTATTAGAATCGCCTCGATTTTCCAAAAGAGAGACATCTGCTTACAATAGTAGATATATTTACAACAGTACGATCCACATAGTAGTAAGAAACTTTCTTGCTACGAATCACTGCCAACTACTAATTGCTCGAGCTTTTAAATAAGTCTTCGTCCATTTAGTATCTACTACCAAGAAATACAACCAACACCCGAGATTCAGGTCTCCTATTAGAACGTATTATCACATCACTTCGATTGTTATATATAAATCGCCACCTTTAGTATAATCCTTAACCCAGTTACCGATTATCAACCTTACAAAACAGTTTACAAATCTACTGCTATCTAAAACAATAATGTACCAGACTCACCCTCAGTACTTCAACCCTAACCTGGGCAATGCCGGCCACAGAGCTACTTCTTCATTCAATTACTTACCGCAGTACGCTGCTCCAGGTGATTACTTTGCACCAGTTCAGCCAGGCCAGCCAGTTCAACAACAGTCTGCTCACAGACATTCAAGATCGATATACTCCGGCTTCCAACCGTATCAGCAGGGTTACCCAGCTATTAGCCATCCAGTTAACGCCCCACAACCAGCAAATGGTCATCACATGAACCCACTCGCAGCTTATGCTTCTCCTCCAAAAGAGCCAAAAGAGCAGGTGAACGGTGGTATCAACTCCGTTCTCGAGTACGACTTGAACAACATGGCAACTTTCCTCTCGTGGTGTGCTTTTGGCATGCTCAAACAACTGAGAAATCCTACCAAGGAATTCGAAGGATTGGTCGTGTCTGTTCTTTTCGCTACTCGTTTGCCAAAATCAACCATTGTCATTGCTTTAGAGTACATGAACCAACGTTTCTCATCCAAGAAGGACTTGACAAACTCTACTCTTACTGAGCACGAGATCTTTGTGTACTTGGTCGTAGCACTCATCTTGGCCAACAAGTTCAATGATGACAACACCTTCACCAACAAGTCATGGTGTGGTGCCACAGGATTGGAGCTTCCTCTTTTGAATCGCTACGAAAAGGAGTGGTTAGAAGAATGTAAATGGAGTTTGAATGTTGTAAACTTTGAGTCCAACATTCTCAATCTTGAAGAGTGCTGGAAGACTTGGTTGGAGAAGTACGGAAACGCATCATCTCCAGTACAAGCAGAGGCTGCTCCGGTCGCCATGCAATCTCCACCTTCTAGCGTCTCTCCAGGCTACTGCCCAAACTCTTCTCCAATCTACAACCACAAATACTCCTACAAATCTTACGCTAGTATTCCAACCTCTCCTGTTTACTCAGGAGCCGAGAAGCAATACTACTACCCATCATCTTCACCAGTGGTGTCGTCGCCTCCAGAAGCACCTGTTATCTGGTCGCAACAACCGCCACACTTGCATCCAACAAACAGCATTTGGAGTTATACTCCATCTAGTAATATGTATCCACCTACATCTAATATTGGCAGCGACCCAGCTGTTCGTTATGTTGGTAATGTGCAACCTCATCCCATTCACCATCAACCAATCGGTTTTCAAGCACCAAGCAGTGGTGTATTCATGTCACATCACCCAGGGAACTTCGTGGGATACGCCAACCCGTATTTCATGGCCTCTTGTTAAGATCTAGGCCATTTACAAGAAAATAAAAATAGAAGCTTAGAAGCTAGATTATAGAGTTCCTGGGTGGTTGTTGAAGTTTCCTAAATACATTATGTGTTGTGGTTCTGCTGTTCGCTTTTCCGCTTACCAACTTTTCAACCGCAGAGGGTTATAGACGACATACAAATCGTTAGCACTTTCGTGAGTTCACAACTACATTGTCAAATGGTCGTTCACCATTTGGCAGTATTCATTTTCATGTTCCTTTGTCAAATAACATTGACAATTGATTATAATTTTTTTGTCAAAAATACTTTGCTGCTCCTTCCTAATATTACTTGCTTGCTGCATTGTTAGAAAACATCTGCCTCTTGGTAGTCAAAAATACAAAAACATGGTTGATCTTTCCTTTCGTTCAAAATACTTTTCTTTTATTATATTCCGTTCCTTTTTTAGCCGTTTTTTCCTTAACAAGGAAAAAATTGCAGGTCATAAAAATTCTTACCCTTTGGTATAGTGAATTGCCCCCATTGTCTTTATTTTATGAAATGTACATGGTACTAATCGTAATAGTTTGATAACTGCAAAATGTAGAGTTTTCGTTGTAGAGTTGTAGAGTGATTGAATAATTAAAGATATTGAATAATACAGGCTTACACGGTAAGCAGAGCTAATGGTAGGATTCATGCTTTCTATTTTCTAACTATAGGTTTATAAAATGGGGTCGTCATAATTCTACAAACAAACAGTCGAATTTCATCGAGCTTATACAGCTTTTTTATAGCGATAACGAAATTCTTCAAATTAAGCCTTAACTTCGTCGTACTCTCCATCTTCCTCTTCCTCATCATCCTCTCTGATAATTCCATTTTCAGCATCTAATTCCTTGGCAGCCTTGGCAAAGTCTATGACCTTACGTCTAGTTCTTCTGCCAGTGGTGATGATGTTGGACTCGTCAATCTCAGCCAAGTCGTCTTCGTCAGCATCGTCGTTTCCAAGGTTATCCTCATCGAAATCACCCTCTTCTTCCTTATCATCGTCATCTTCTTCCTTGGTTTCAGCTTCCTTTGGAACATCATCATCGTACTGTCTTCTTCTTCTCTTCTTATGCTTTTTCTTGTCGCCGTCATCGGCGGATCTCTTCTTAGCATCTTCATCAGCTTCCTCACCATCTTTGGCCTCGCCGTCTTCAACCTCAGCGTCTTCAGCTTTGGTTTCCTCGGGTTTTTCTTCCACAACCTCCTTGACGGTCTCTTCGACCTCAATTGGCTTGTCTTCCTTTGTTTCTACTTCGGCCATGGCTTGCTTGTTTCTCTCTTTCCTTTCGTAAACACGTCTAAAGCTCCACAATTGAAGTTAAAGAAATCCAGTAGTGTAGGAGGTCGTGCACAGGCGATATTTCACTTGGTAGGCTAATATGGGGTTGGAGGAGAAGGTAGAGAAGTGGATATGTTAGAGGGGTTTGAAGGTGAATTCGATGTGGATGTGTGTAGAATGGTTGTTAGTATTGTGGGAGGTAATAATCTGGTGTTAGTTTGGATATGGTGTTATGGTGTTATGGTGTTCACTGTTGTACTTCACTTAGCGTTAATAGAGTGCACCATAGTTAAGCAGGAGTAGTGTCACATACTTAAGTAATGTCACATAATTAAGAGTAATACCATAAGACTAATACCACAGTAATGTACCAGAGTTAAGGCAATGTACCATATGTAAGTGTAATACCATAGTTATGGGAAATACCATAGTTATGGGTAATACCATAGTTAAGAGTAATGCCATAGTTATGGGTAATACCATAGTTAAGAAATGTACCATAGTTAAGAGTAGTGAACCATAGTTAAGGGTAATGTAAGAAGAGCAATAGCAAGCATAGAAGTTACCACAATTAGGGGAGATACGTTTCAGGTATTATATAATAGGATGATTCGGGACATTGCTATGGAATTCGGATTGTTAATAAGCAATTGTAGAGAGATGTGATAATCCAGTTTATTCTGTTGGTGGTTTAGTGTATCATAGTTAAGTGTAATAGTTAAGTGTAAAAGTTAAGCGTATCATAATTAAGAGTGTCATAGTTAAGTGTTCTAGTGAGGGGTCATAGCGAAGTATATTAGTTCATAGTCAACCATCGTTAAGACTATAGCATACTGGAAGGATCATTGAAAGTACGATATTGAAGTGCAATAGTAAAAATTTACATAGTAGAGCGTCTCATAGTTAATATAGATCCGTAGTTAAGAGTATCATAGATCTTATTCAACCATAATAGTTTATAGTATCATAGTTAGGACTAATAAGTTAAGCGTATTATAGTTAAGCGTATCATAGTTAAGAGTGTCTCATAGTTAAGAGTGTCAGAAGAATATCATAGATCATAGTCAACCATATCTAATAATCAACCGAAGAATAACAGTATACCACGCTTATAGTATCATAGTTAGGACTAATAAGTTAAGTGCCTCGTAGTTAAGCGTATCATAGTTAAGTGTACCATAGTTAAGCGTACCATAGTTAAGCGTACCATAGTTAAGCGTACCATAGTTAAGTGTACCATAGTTAAGATTGTTGCCATAGTTAAGATTGTTGCCATAGTTAAGACGCTACCATAATTACCAGTCTACCTATTATATCCATGATACTACCACTCCACAATGACATACTTGTATATGTAGATCAAGATGTACCACTTTGACGTACAAATAAGCAAAAATCTACTCTCAACCCATACTACATACTATAACACCTTCATAAAGAAACTATGTCTCATCTCTTAATGATTCTTCATAGTTAAAAAGCTAAACGATCTATTTGTGTTCTCTCGCGGTAATATTTATTGGTTCGCCTCCCTATTTTACGGAAACATCGCATCTCGCAGTACCATTTTCTCTCACTACGCAGTAGGTTCCTCGCTATTCACTCAAATTCTTCACACTGTCATTCTCACTGACATCACACTGCATTCTCACTAACATCTCACTGAAATCTCACTATTCAATACATTCTCTGGTGAACTCCTCTCATCGTCTCCCCAAGACACGCTCACTTTTCTCGCCATCCTCACTAAATTCAACACAAAATTTAGCGAGCTTCACAAATCTCATAAAAAAACCGCTACAACTGAAAAGTCCAGTAACAATCACTATTCAATAGCACTTCATTCAACTTACATTCACTTAATCATCGCATAATATGGTATGTAACCCCCGCAGAAACCCGCTTTACCCAGAGATAAGTCCAATACTAACTAATACTATCTAGGCTTCCAAAATCGCCGTGTCCAAAACGACCAAGATGTCAGACTTGATACATTACCGTCTCAAGATCTCAACCATAGACAACCGCTACTTCATAGGGTCTTTGTTGGCCTTCGACAAGCACTTGAATCTCGTGCTTTCAGACACAGAAGAGTCCAGAATAACAAAGAAATCGATTCTGACGTTGAAGAAGAATACAGCCACCGATGCTCTGAACGCACACCAGCCACCAATCTTCGAGAAGAGATCGTTGGGTCTTATAATCTTAAGAGGCGAGCAGATCGTCAGCTTGAGCATCGAAAGCCCTCCTCCATTGGATCCTAAGAAAAGACTCGGGTTGGAGAAAGGTAGAGGTATATCTAAGCCATTGAAGACTCCCGTAAGTGTCAAGGCAAGAAAGAACCTCACGGCTCCATCGATTAAGAGAACGACGGGAGGAAGCGGTGGATTCAGACATCAATGATGTCTTTACATTGACATGTAGCTCATCCATTTGTCCCATCCTCGTAAATATGTACCATAGTTTAATTCTAGATAGAAAACTCCATTAATCTACACATTTCCATACACCATTGATGTTTCTATTGTTAAATGACATTTATTACTAAATTACACTAGAATCATAGGAGCAACAGAAGCATGACTCTTCTTTATGTATATAAAATAGCTCAATAGGCAACTGCTAGTCTTCATATGGCCAATATAGCATGAATTGGAGCCTTGCGTCCGTAAGCATGAATTGAATTCGTGACGACGGTACTTCAGCCGCAGCAACAGTGAAATGTTTGATGAAGCCTCTACATCAGTGCTCTACATCAGGGGCTTAACAACAATTGGAGTTGTTCTTGCTCTTCTTCTCTTGTGGAACAGGAGTCAATGAAATGGTTGGACCGCCGGTGGATGGCTTGTTGGCAGCACCATCGTTGGTGTCCAACTGGTGTTTACTGATCATCTCGTAGATATTCTTCAACAATTGGTGGAAAGACAAGTCCACGTTATCAGAACTTAATGCAGAGGCTTCGGTGAATAACAAGTTATTCTCGTTGGCGAAATTTCTAGCTTCCTCGGTTGGAACCGCTCTGAGATGGTCCAAATCAGACTTATTCCCCACCAATTCAATGACAATATTGGCGTCGGCGTGTTCCTTCAATTCCTTCAACCATCTGGACACCGATTCGTATGTCTCAGTCTTGGCGATGTCGTAAACAATGAGAGCACCGACCGCTCCTCTGTAGTAGGCACTGGTGATGGCTCTGTATCTTTCTTGTCCGGCGGTATCCCAAATCTGTGCCTTGACTCTCTTACCGTCGATTTCCAAGGTTCTTGTGGCGAACTCGACACCAATGGTCGAGCGTGATTCCAAGTTGAACTCGTCTCTGGTGAACCGGGACAACAAGTTGGATTTTCCGACGCCTGAGTCTCCGATCAAAACAATCTTGTATAAGTACTCGTAGTCGTACGAGTAATCGTCTGTGTTATCAGCCATTTTGCGATGTGAGGGGGTGATATTTTGGCAGAAGGACGTGGCGGGCTGCGGTGAACGATATAGCGGGTTTTCTGGTCGGAAAACGTCTACTGAAGGCTACAAACACGGTTCTTGTGGGAACTAGTTGATCTGTCCTTATTGGTTTGGGGCTGATTCCAGGTTGCTGTAAAAGCACAGGGAAAAGGGGTCGAAAATGACGGGGAATTGGGCGCGAAAAAAGCGGGCGAACGAGGGTTTCAATCGTATAGCTATGCGACGATTGACAGACGGCGAACGATTCAACTGCAACAAACGGATGTGCTACAACAGAAAGAAACGGGTTGTTTGTTAGCGTACAAACGGTTGATTTTTGGTGTGTCAAGACGAATTTTTCTGGTCGTTTCTTTTTGAGCGGAGTGAGGGAGATTGTGTGGGGCACGACTGGTGGTGGTGGTGGGGGAGGAAAAGAGAGTGGTGGTGTAGGGAGAGGTAGTGGGAGAGTGCTAGTGAGGGTAGTAGTGAGGGTGGTAGTGAGAGAATCAGTAGAAAGTTAGGGAGAATTAGGGAGAATTAGGGAGAGAGTTGGTGAGTTAATGTGAGTGTTAGTGAGGGTCTTACCGAGACTGTTATTGGGTAGTTCTGCTGTTTAGTGGGGAATACGATATAGAGTGTAAAATGGGTGAGAATAGTAAGTAAGGAAGAAAACGAGTCGGCGAGGTGAATAGTGAAGGGCGAGGCTGTTAGCGAGGAGTAGACCGTAGAGCGTAGAACGTAGAGGTATATTGAGTGAAATGAGATACTAGTGGTTGAGTTAGAGAGAGCATTTTAGTGAGGGTATATAGTGACGGTATTTAGTGCAGTAGTGAAACAACTAAGTAAGCAAGTAAGTAAGTAAGCAAATTAAGTAAGTCAAAAACTCAAGCGAACCAGTTAGTAAATAACGAGTATATAACTAAGTATATAACTAAGTGAATAACTACGCAAATACCAAAGTAGAGGTAATAAGAAAATCAAATTAAATAAAACTCACTATGTTAACAACGATTTAAACAACGCGAGGATTCGCGTTTATAAGAATGGCTGAATCGGAGTGTCCGATGAGCGGGTGTTCTAGTTTATAGCATTTAGTGGTTGGAGAGAGTCTAGGTGAGATGTTATATATATAATAAAGCACTTCGATAGTAGATAGAAGAAACCGGTATTATAATCCAAGATATCATTAAGATATGTTACATTAGGATATCTCACTTGTATTTTTATAATGGTTACGGTTTGATAGCACTGATCTCGTGTAAACGGATAAAATTAATGGTTATGATCTATGGAAGAAAGCGTGTTAAAAACCGTGTTTGTCGTGGCGACTATGAAATGACATACATCTATAGACTATGGCCAATTTCTGTAGTTGACTCTATAGGTTTGGCATTTCGTATGTAAACTAGCCAATGTCCATTGTAATATAAATGGTGCTCATGTTGCTCTCCAAGCCTTCGGATTATGTCTACCCATGAAATATATATACTTAAATATATATACATAAATTTTTAAGAATTTTATTCCATATTACTCATGGAAATAAACACCACCGTTAGCATGCCCACCAAAACAACATGGAACACACCAGGTGGATATAAAAGACTAGAAGCGACACCTCTAGACTATGTTGCAAAGTAGGTATATTACGTCATAGTTATTTAGTGCATCATGTCATGCAGAACAGTGTTGCAAATATTATTACTGATAGGAGATGGCATGAGATGGCATAAATGGTACGACTTAGTAGCACAGTTGGATGATTGTACTATTCTACCATCATACCATTGTAGCTTATCCATCTCTCTGAATTCCACTGATCATGGTTATTATATAAACCGGCTAAAAATGTATATCTGTAAGACTTCGTGGCTAAGGTATGCAGTATATGTTGCAGTATATTTTGCAGTAATTTGGTTCATCGTGCCGTACATGTTAACGGCATTTTGTGAGGTATCTATAGATCTGGATTGTGTGAAAATGGAGTGTGTTGTAGATTGTTATATATGATTCAATGTAATTCGATGTGTCATGTGGTATCTTTGCCTATATATTTGGTGACGTGTAGGTTATGGCTGTGAAAATATAGTGAAGGTTATAATATTACTCTGGATTGTCTTGCCTACCTTAGATAATGCTAAGATGTCTTAATCCATAGTAACGAATGCTATACGTGATATGTAGATAGTATTTACAAGGCCCTTTTTCTTCACAACAATCAAATCAACCACTGAAGACCATGGTGACTTATTATCGGTATTGCAAATTCCGTCTATCTTCGTACTATCAATCGTAGGTAGATTATCGGCATCTCTACCCATGACCTACCATAGTAATACTATATGCCATTCATTTAAGATAAATCAGAACCTGAAAGGTCAACAATTTTACAAACAACAAGAAATGCCTACCCCATCAAACATACTCTAACTCTACTACATTATTCTTTTTATCCATGATACAGAGGCTCCTTCGGAGCCAGTCTAAATTATGTATATTTTCATTATCTGTCATAAATTCTAGACAAAGCCTTATCCTTAAGGCTAAAATCCATAATACCAAAATCCAATATCCGAAACCAAAATGTCGTAACTCACAACGTAATAAGATGATTGTTACTGAAAATCCTAATCAACAATGCAAATAGCTGCTTGTTGCTTATGCCAACTTCGCCATGATGTTGAAGTCATCGCGTAAAAGCCCACTTTCACCTAGACTGGAGAAATCAACATCGACTTCAATATTCTCATTGAGTCCGAGATTGCCACCTGTAGGTGATTCTCCATTCTTAACGATTCTAGGGTAATTTTCGAGCTTAATGTAGTTCTTGAAGAAAGACTTGATAGGAACTTCATTCAAACCAATAACCTTGTTGAATTCCCGTCTTGTTTCCTCCACATTGGTTATGGAGTTTCTCCATGCACGTACATCGTTGATAGGAAACTTTTCCTTGGCTATAGGCTCATAGACAATGTATCTGTAGAGTATACCAAGACGTATTTGCAAGAATGTGATAATTCTAATCAAGTATGACGACATGTTCTTCAATTCAGGGATCATAGGGGCGTATATTTCCCATGGAAGAACGTTATTAGCGGGATTTTCCAACTCGGTGAGGAAGATATCAACGTCTTTATTAAGTGCAAATACGTCCATCATAAGTGGACTATCGAAGTCTCTTAAAAAGAAGAACTTCACCTGGGGGAAAATGGCAAAAAGTGCCTTCTTCAACACCTTGTAGAATAAATATAAAACCTTTTCCAATGGGTCCGACGAGGCCGTGATCATCGACAACCTGGAGGGAAAGAAACGGACCCAACGGTAGATCATGTCAAAGAGTAGCTCCTGTTGCATGTCAAGGTCCGAGAAGTTCTCAAGAATACGAGGAATATAGCTATTAATTGTGTCGTTTGTGTAGTCAATTAGGTCAGCAACCTTGAGACTGATGAACCGAAGTGTGTTAATGGGCGGAAGGTTATTTCTGATAGTATATTCCTTCATTTGGTTGATTACTGGTTTGATTAAAGTTCCGAAGTTGTTCAATACCGATTGGAACTCAAGTAGAAAACTGGGATCGTATGCTGGCAAGTAGATCGATCTTGCTATATTGTTCATGAGCTTGAAATGTACAGGGATAATAATGGGAACAATTTCACTTTTCTTGATAGACGTGTTGAGATTGTATGATAAGA
The DNA here is from genome assembly GCA_030556775.1 of Scheffersomyces quercinus. Classification (NCBI taxonomy): domain Eukaryota; kingdom Fungi; phylum Ascomycota; class Pichiomycetes; order Serinales; family Debaryomycetaceae; genus Scheffersomyces; species Scheffersomyces quercinus. The sequence goes on along the minus strand of JAKTUQ010000006.1, from coordinate 220,195 downwards.
TACTGAAGAGACCGTCTCTGAAGCAATTGGATGAATTAAGAGTAGCTTCAGGGTCGTAGATTGACATCAAACTGAGGATATATGACACACTAGCACACAAGTCCGGTTCTTCGTTTCTATTAAGCAAGTACCGTAAGTCTTTGATAACCTTAGCGTAGTGCTTAATCGATTTAACAATGGCTACGTTCTTGAGCTTTGTCTTATCCAATAGTACCGAAAGCTTTTCTGGCCTTTTGGTTCTCTGGGCAAGTGCCACTTCATCAACCTGTGGTGTACCAAGAGGTATGTACTTCCTGTAAGTCGGGCAGTTCAAGAAGCAGTTGGAGATGAGGTAGTTGGTTGTCAAGTTAAGCAAGCAGCTCATCATCACCTCCGACTTGTACGAGCGGTAGATAAACGAGTTCAACCACACGTAGTACAAGCTACGAATCTTGGGTAAGGGACAAGTACCATTGTCGATGGAAGGACCGAGTATTTTAAGTGTTTCCATGAGTTTCAATTGGTAGTTGGGCGATTCACGAGACTTTACCGTGAAAGTTACTGGCATGTGAATTCCATTGGGCAAAGATGGAGCTACTGGAGCTGGTGTGATACATGACGATACTGCTGGTGTTCCGTTGGAAAACACTAGGTTCTCTGAGCCGAATACCGAGCTCTGGAAGTCTACAGGGTTGGCAATATACTCTGAATTCGATGTTGAGAAGTCCATGTCGTCGGCGTAGAAGTCCTTGTTGCTGAAAAGGTCTGATGGAGCTACCTGGTACTGAAGCGGTTGGTTGAAGTCGGGAAGCATGGCGTTGAGGCTCTGGTCATCGATAGAGTACACTGGGTAGATGATGGGTCCCTCACCTTCGGTAATATTGTTGTTAAGCAAGTTGTCGAAGTTCTGGGTAATGGACAGATGCTGGAAGTTCAACATGTTATTAAGCGAGTCCGAGTTGTACTGTTCTTGGAGTTGTTGCTGTTGAAGCTGTTGTTGTTCGATCTGTTCTTGCAGAAACGGTTTATGGTCGCTGGGATCGGCAAACGAAGCCGGTTTCGTCGGTACTGTTACGGTTGGAGTCTTGGTGTTGTTTATACTGGAAGCATTACTCAAAGAATAGGCCTTTTGCTTCGATTTGGTCCTATTTAATGTGGTTCCGTTGGACGAGACGGAAGATGATGAAGTGGATGTAGCTGCTGTAGAATGACCGCTGTTGGCACCAGAGATCGAGGTGGAAGCAGTTGAAGAAACACCGTCTTTCTCTGGATTACTGACGGAGGTGGTGAGTTCATCGAACTCTTGGGCTAGTTTGGCTTGGCGAAGGTCGTTGAGTCTCTCTTCTGAATAGTCCAAGTATCCACATTTGGCCTTATGCTTAATACAGTTGGAACAAGCGGGCAAGTCCTCTGAACACTTGACTCTTCTCTTCTTACAGTTGGGGCAACCAAGCTTGGAGTTCTTGTGCTTCTTTCTTCGAATGAGCTGCTTCTCGGCAGCTGAGATGTGATGGGATAGCAGGCCTGAGCCGGAGGAGATGGAGTTGAAGACGTTTGAGGTTGAGCCCGAGATGGTGGAATTTGTTTGGTCGTTATTGTTGGAAGAGTTTGTGTTGGGGATGCTGTTACTGAACGGTGAGTTATTGGAGGAGTTCGGAGACGTCGACGACGGGTTATTGGTAGGCAGCGAGTCGTTGCCCGAGTCGAACAGAGCAGGCGACGGCATGGCTATGGGAGGCAGAGCGATGCAATGTTGGATGGCTAGTGAAGGGCAGGATGCTCTAGGAGACTTTTGGTGGATGAGTCAGCTGGGACAATAGGAGGACAATAGGAAAGGACGTGTTACGAATGTGGAAGCTGAGTTCGTGTGTGATACGAAGGTGGAACCCAGTGGTGAAGATAGAAAGCGAATAAGACGGAGAACGGGACCTCAGAACCCTATTCCATGGAAACCAGTATATATGCCACTATAAATAATGTAGGCCGAATATTAATACCAATAGTAATAATAAATCTTAAATCCCAAGATAAATAATACCCTAAATAAATAGCAAAAGATAAAGAAATAACTCCCCGTACAAAAACTACTATTACCGATTAAATATATAGCCCGTTGCACAACAACAAAAATATATCTGACGTATAAGCTGGGTATCACCAATTCTCAGTAACAAAGCCTCTAGAAATTATTCGGCTTAGTGCAACTAAACAACCGGATGTAGACTGTTAGATAAAGGTAGAAAAATTTTGACAAGTTGATATATTTTGTGTCGATCAACAGGGAACAGATGCAGATGCCACCGCAAGCTACGGAATTAGTACGTCAGTTTGGATGTGCGGAACGGGACCAGAGATGGAGCAGGAAGGAGTATGACAAATGGGATTAGACGGGCCTGTGCGGACGGCTGAGGGGTAGGAGGCCAGACAAAGGATAAAAGAATGGAAAGGGGGAATGTCACCAGACGAAACAGCGATTCGAGGTACGATGGTAAAGTTTGGATACGGTCGTAGTGGTACAATGGAGATGGTTACGGTGGCAGTGGTCAACGTCCAGCGAAGCGACTTTAACAAACGAAGGGTAGGAATTAATTCAAGAACAACGGATTACGGTTAAAAATGCAGAACCACAGTGAGATTGGAAAAGGGTGGAAAAGGGTGTCCGATTCGAAGAACCCCATATCTATATATACAACAGATCTGATGGAACTACATGGAATATATGGAAAAGATGAACTACATGGAATACATGAACTAGTTAATTCTATAACCCCTTTCGAAGTCTTGGGTTACATCATAGTGGCATGTGCACCAACCCCAAGGATCAGTTCTCGGCTCGTTCTTTGGTGCAACCCTGGAGCGCATTACTACTATCATAGCTCCGACATGGACCACAGGAACAGCATTCACTGATCTGCTATCAGCATAGTTGGCACAAATGACGAATGTCAGGTCCTTCAATAGGAGTCTAAGGCATTCTTGCAACCGGCAACGGCGTATGTTGGATAATAAACATCGTGACATGAAATAATAATTAATATTTAATTTTTAATCGCAGTTTTAAGATATTAAACTAACCAGATCCACGTTATTCGCGATGGGGCCCAGGTAAGATGTGGTTGTCATCAATTGCCAGTAAGAGCACTGATGTGGGCCGTCACCTGCGGTTACTGGCATTTGACGACGTACCACGGAGCCTTGGCCTCAGATGGTGATAACCATCAGGCACACGGAATTAGGAACAAAGAAGCGGAATCGATACGGAATAGACACCTCGTTCGGTTAATGCCACAAAACGCAGAACAGGTTAAACGGGCTGCTGAGAAATCATGGTTACATAGTTTAGTAGGTCAGAAGTTGCAAGTGGAGTTAGAAGGAGACAGAAGGAGGCTATTAGATAGTATTATTGGACAATTTCACTTCGGCTGGAAGCGATTGCACTTGGAGAGAAACTAACTTGGATTTGTTGTCCTTGTACATGTTGCATGCACCGAGGTGGTGGTTTATCAGTAATGTCGTAGATGCCGTAGTTCTTCCTACACTATATCACAATTAGTTTAATTATTTGTCTCCACAGGATAGTGTCTTCCTACAGTGTGTGATCGCCATGGACCCCAATATTTCCATGCGGCAACAATCTGAATGGAAACTCCACAACATTGTATTCCTTACATCATATTGGTGGTGCTCCCCAATAAATAAATATTATTATGGCGATCCACAATAACTCTCAACGTAACCGACGCCGAAGTTCAAAGCTTAAAACATGAAAATACCGTAAACTCGCATAATGTTAACTCCAGGTCTAAGCCTTCATTGGCAATAATTAGTAATAGTCCTATCATGAAGTCTGTTTATTGGTGTTGTTTCAGATATCCCAGCATGGTTTGGGATAGGGACATGGGAACTTCAGGTATCTGTAGAAAACGTCCAGTTTTGGGAAAACTTTGCGAGTAACAGTGCAGTTGGGTTAAATGTGAAATGAGTTAAAGTCGAATTGTTATGCGGGCACTGATACGCCAATTGCTTATCATACATGATTCTTGAATGCTTTGATTATAAGTCGCTCATTTGTCACCATTGTTCTCCAATAATTGTTCACTACCTAATCTGCCCACTATTTTATAAACACGTATACGAGACGACCCTCCTTTCTACTAAAACTTTGCCGAATGCCTTAAAAGCTTTATTCTAAAAAGATAACGACTATGGAATGAAATTACTTTAAGATTACACTCCAATATAAACACCTTCTCTGTGAGGCATTATTTCGCTAGCGTCTGAAGCTTCTAATTCTTATTGGCAGATCATAAATGAATACTTCTGCTGGTTACAATTGAGTACAAAATATCGGTATCAACACAAATTATTTTTAGCCCTTTTAACACTTCCTACGCCTGGAAGCACTAAACACCACTGCTTCAACAACTGTGTATGATCCTGTGATACTTTTACTGCTAGGATACGGCGGTTGCACTACCATAAGGAGATTAGAACCCCATGCTAGTTTCCCTTTATGGACGGTAATCTGTGTATATGTCTACACAGGACTCTGCATGTCTGACTTAATCATGCCGATCTTTAGATAAGCAGGAGAGAAGAGGGGACTGCTAATTTAGAGTGATAGTCTTATTCGGCGTTCTCGTAGACGTCAACTGTGTCATTTTAATCGTTGCGTCCCCTCTCGTTTGGTGTCAATCCCCCCTATTAGCGGGCGGAGAAATAGGATTCCCTCCGTAATTTCGTCATGGTGCGGAGTGTAGCGTTGCGTTCTTGTAAAAGGTTGGGAGTATCTCTCACCACCGTGTGATAAAACAACAAAATATGCCATCGATGACCGTAAATCGTCATACTCTACCGTAATTCCTGAACAGTGGTTCCTAGTGATATCTGTCAATTAATCGATCTTAATATTGATTATATCAAAAAATTCAAATAAAAATTGCGCTGGTACAAAAAATTACAAAATGGGCCCTTTTGCACAACATATTACGTCACTGTATTGTTGAATGTAGCTTACCACCATTTTTTTAGCTGAATTACTGTAACATAGATGTAGCTAAGAAAAATAGTATCCTTTGTATTGTTCACTATAAATACGCACTGGGGATCTTCGCCTAAAATTACTGCAATAAAAAAATCCCATTAGGGCTTCCCTATTGTCTCTTCACACTCGGATCGGTTTCTTTTTCAAAAATGTCATTGTAGTGGTAATTCAATTAAAATACCTCAGGACAAGATGTGTTATTGGTCATGTTTTGCCTGGAAAATGTCATTATTTGCATTGTATGGCTCGAAATTGTTGTGTAGACCCTCTTTTCTATCTCTCATAATTTTGAAAAATTATTGCAAAAACTGCTTGCAGTCGTAATTGACTCTAGAGAATACATAGAGAAAGAAGCATAATTCACGTACTATTATATTTCCTTATTGTAAATTGAAATCAGCCGTAAATCCTCCTTTATTGTTGGTTGGTAATAGGTACCTGGTATTCATAATTGCACTGTCATAAGTCCATAAGTTACTTTTATTACCCAAATATTATACAATTCTATAGATTAAAATAACGTATGTTTAGATCGTCATAAAAATTTTCCACTTCACTAATTATCTTATTGTCACTACCTTTATTAGTTGGTGATTCTGTCATTTTCATAATATTCCTCCTGTTGGCGGTTCTATTACGCTTTACTTCAGATTCTGGATGATCTGTTCGGGTGAAATCCTTTGAACTAGATTCATATGACAGTGAAGTCGATTCTATCAGAGACGATTCATCCAAGTAGGTACTAAATCTGTTGTTCCGTAAGTTGTAGAAGTTTTGAATCAAGCTGTAGATCTCGCTGCTCGTGAACAAATTTTGTAATCTACGCTTGAACGGATTGGTATTCATCTCAATTATGATACTTAATGGGTCTCTATCATGCCTCATTAGCCCGGTATCTGGATTGAGGTCAAAGTCTATAAGGGATCCGTTAGAGGAGTTGATAGAACGCACGAGGTCGTTATCTTCCTCACTTTTGAACAACTCCTCATAGTCTTGTGAGACTCTGGTGGTTAGCACCTTAGAGAAATTGTCATCGAAGATAGTAAAATAGGTGATTGGGGTCCAAGGATGGCTCAGACTGGAGGTACTCAATGGAGACGCAGTAGATCCTAATGGAACAGATGAGCTGGTCGTACTTTCTTGAGGAGAGCCCGCTGCCGAGGAAGATGAAAAAGAAGCATTCGAAGTAGAAGTAGAGTGTGCCGAACCATGGTCATTAACAGCACTGTCATCCGCTCCAAATAACGGTCTCTTGGAAGTTTTCTCTTGTTGGGTATAATGTACCTCCATGTCTTTCTCCTCTTGTTGCCCTTCCACGTCCAATTTCGATAAATTATGCATGTGGAACCTGATTATAGGATCGGCGTTGGTGTTGGTCAAAATACGCTTGGATATTTTGCTAGAGTTGTTGGACAAGAAATGCTGATAGTGACTCTGGTTATTATAGAATACAGCATTGGCATTGAACCTATAGTGTAAATTGTGCAACACTGCACTTGTTTTCGTAAACTTGACCACTCTAGGAAAATGGAGATAGTGGTAAAGTCGTATGCTTGTTCTATTAAACGACTTGATCATAATCTCATTGACGTTCTTTTGAATTACTTGCGGAGACAACTCTTGTTTAAGTCTCTGGTCTCCGAAAATTATCAGAAGGATATTACTTCTTTTACGAAAGAAAGATGCCACTCTGATGCAGTAGATTTCTATGTTCCGTAATTCACGTATCAGTGGATTTTGCAAATCAGAATTTGGAATTTCATTGTAGCGATCTTTGTACTCGTCAGTGTTGTCGACCCAGATGGATAATCCCCCGCTGAAACTCTGGAGGAAGTAGAACATCACAGCAGGAAAGAGGTGGTCTAAAATCTTGGTTAAAGCTCGAAATAAGTGCATTAACGTTCTTTCTAATGGATCCGACAAAGAAGTAAGGATATGCACTTTAGAAGGTAGAATGATCAACCAAGTCCTTAAAAATTTATACAATAGAACTGGGTACTGATCCATGTGCATGGTATTATGCGATTTCGTTAGTTGAATTAACTCCTGAGTGTATTCTTGTAGATGATTAAAGTGAAAAACCACGGACGCTGAAGGAGGTTGTTGACCGTACTCCTTCTGCTGTTCCAAAATCAGACGGAACTGTAGAACCATTTGGTTATACTCCAGAAGTAAACTGGGGTCGTATGTAGGGAAGTAGATGGATTTAGATGCAAAAATGAAGAAATTGACAATCCACGAGATATCGTTGGCGGTATATGATAGCTCTTTGTTTCTCTTGAGCAAATAAATAGGCAGGTTGATGTTGGATAGTAAGTCGTTAAAGAGACCTACCACACCTTTCAGGAAGGTAATGCAATGATGTAAATCTGAATACTCATAAATAGAGATCTTATTCAAAATGGACAGCGCTATGACGGCGATGGTAACGTTATAGTCCTTCTTGGCTAGCAATATTCGTAATCGGTGGATGGCTGCACCGTAATACTTGTACGACTTGGTCATAAGGACGCCTCTGAACTTATGGTAACTTTCTGTCATCTCTGGAGTACATGATCCAAAGCTTTTGAAAGCTTTAAAGCAGTTGGACCGCATGTAGTATGCTGCTAGAGCTAGAATGGCGTTAATAAGGACACCTGATGTCGAGTCCAATGTCCTAAGGTTTGTCCGGCGGAATAGCTCTTTCTCCACGCTATCCAAGGACGGAGCATATTTATTGTCTCCGAAAGCAGAATTACTTGGAGATAACAGCACCGATTCGACGGTAGACATGTTCGGAGTATCGTGTGGAGCAGTATTTGTGTTGATTTGGGCGTAGGGAAGAGGCGCAAATGATGTGAATAGATGTATAGCACCGGGTAGGGCATTGTACGGCCTATTAGTTGGATCAAAGGACGGCTTATATGTGGACATGGTCTGGCATAGCTATGGATGTGATAAGAAAGATGAACTCGATGGTATGTGAATGTTGGGTACGGATATAATCAACACTTTCTAGGGTAATCTTCGGTTTAGCCGTACGACTCACTTGTTAGGCGGTAGCACACTTCAAATCGGTGGAAAATGCCTGTATTAATAGTGCAAAGAGGGGCGATGTGGAGGATGACTCGTCCTGGGCAGTATTGGGCAATTTATAGTAGCAAATGAAGGTGGTATTACGTGATTCAAGGCCAGTTCCTGGAGATCGTAGAGAAACGGACTTCTATTGAAGGACTCGATGGGGTTTGAATAAAACGGACTGTTGATGCAAGTCGCTGGGCAACGGCGGCTAAGACGTGCAAACAAACGGCACTACGGTTTAACGCTGAGCTATGAGAGCAGGCGGTTCTTCTGCTGAGGCACTATTTGTCAGCTGCCAATTCTTACAAAGAAAGAGAGATGTTTGTCTTCAAATACTCCAGGTTATACCCTCTGAGAACATGAACTGAGGCACTCCGATTGGTAGGAGCTGCGATAATAATTCAAATAATTATGCTGGTACAAATAATACTGTGAGAACAATGTCATTTTTAACAAGGAAATGGCTTAGCAGTGGTAAAATAATGCTAGAATATCATGCCAGAGAGATAATATTAGGGCAAATAATAAAATACCGTAGGAACAATAATAGTTAGATTGTAGTGATAGTGAGTTACAATAATAATAGTAGTAGTAGTTGTAGTAGTAGTAGTAATAATAAAAATAATTAGAATAATAATAATATTTGATAAATAATAATACTGTAGATAATAATGTAGTAATACTAAAAGGAAAAATATTCACCAGAATTGTCGTGGTAATTTTTTAATGCCACCAGGAACTGGTTGCTCCAGCTCCCAACCAATGCCTTGATCTTACTGCGCTAAGGGCACCATGTCAGGGTATGCAAGGGAACGAATGCTGGCATGCAACCGCGTGAAATTAGGTTATGATTTAGTGCGAATGTAACAGGCACATGCAACTAGGCATAAACAGTGCGACGGGTGGACCAAGGTAGAGTGTGTTTGATAGAGCCAGAGCACTGGCTGTCGGTATAGAACATGAGAAACAAAGCCGGAATAATCGTAGACTGCAGCCGATACTACCGACGGTGCTGGGAATAATGAGATGGTAGCTGCAAGGTGAGGCTTGGAACCTCGGAGCCTCGGAGCGAGAAGGTGGAGTGTGACAGGATGAACCTGGTGGACGATTGGCATGAGTGTGATAAGCACGGACGCAAATACCTGAAACTGTCAGTTTATGGTGGCGGCTGGAGAGACCCCCACACCACGGCTACAGTCGTGGACCAAACCTTAGTTCCGAATTGGGTATTTGTTCTGTTTTCTTGTCATTTTTGTCATTGAAGTTGGTGTAGCTCCTGCAGTTGAAGCCGATGGAGGAGAAGACGATGGTTGGTCTCGGAACCGGGTTAGTATTAGGATCGTAACCGAAGGTGACATTTTAATTGCGGGTCACACTAACGTGTTCACTTTGTAATCAGAAACACAATTTCACTCTCAAAGTCATTTTCTTGCCAAATAATATTATCACAGAGAAAACCCTGAAATCGAAACCTTGGTTCAGTTAAGCGTGTTGAAACATTCGATGCAAGTATCATTGCTGATCACCATTGCTAGGATACGGAAAACACAATAGGCGTCTGAGCTGTACCAGCCACAAAATAATTGTCCTTTGCAGGTGCTCTTCCAACGGTATTTTTAACGAAATGGCGTACCACTATGTGACATCTATAATCAAACAAGGCATGTGGAGAGTCTTTGTTATTTTGACTTCTGTGATTGTGCAACGTTTGTGCTGTAGCAACAGTGATTCAACCCCGTTGCAGAGATGAGAAGGAAAGTGTCCCGTAGTTTAAACTATAATCTTCTCAATTGTAATCTACCCCTCTCGGTACCACTTTGCGTCCAAACCCACTGCCATGTCCCCGGCTGTCTAATCTGTCATGGTTACGAGCGCAGGCTATAGTACATCTAAAAGCTGCGGTTGCGAACATTTCTCATACTTATATTTTAGCACTTTTTGCATCCACTGGCAGGGTGTTTGAGGGGAAGTTAGTGGTTGTTGTGGTTGATATTCTACATGTGCAAATGGTTCAAATGGCCCAAGAGGTGGTATTGATTGAATATTTGCAATGGCCGGAGAAGCCCGACTGTAAAAAGAGGTAAAAGGCTAAAAAAAGACAATGGCTTTCTGCAAAGTTAAGGTTGCTTACCGATAAGATCACCGGTCACTGGACGATAAACGATTTCCCCAAGGTCGCCAGGCTCTATCCCGGAGATGGTTTTGAGTCATTCCTTTGCAAATTCGGAGCTGGGCTTGTAAATGCCGGTTGCAGTGCTGGTTATGGAAGACACGGGCAATGAAAGAATGCTCCTCGTCGAAGTGTAAGGGGTTCTTTGATCGGCGGGCTCGTATTATTGCTTGCTATCCGAGACTATTATCTACGTAACAATCAACTTGTCTACACTTGCATATCAATTTGTTCTTCGGTTGGCTAGAATAGCAATGATATAACGTTAAATGTTTTAGAATTACGCCTACAAAAAAGCCATTGTTTAAGATGAAAAAGCTATTTATCTTTGCCAAAGTAAAAGAGAGTCTTCAACTGATAGTCTAGGAGGAATAGACTTCAAGCATTGTTTTGTCAATACTGTTTTGATCTATTTCTTTTGCAATTACGTTTGCTGGATTCGAATTACACATTTCTTCAAGATTTCGTTATGGACTCCGTGATACCAGCCATTATTGCAAAAGGTCACGGAATTGATTGTAATGACACCAAGCAAAGTTTTGTTTCTATTAGAAGACAAGGCTCATTCGCTTGAACACTCTAATAAGCTTTATGGTTCCTATTGTATTCCAAGTTGCTGCCGTGGAATTACATAGACCAGCTCATAACTCAAAGATGCATCCTTTCCTTGTATTCAGAAGAATACTTCAGACTCCGTATCATCGAACTCCCGTACGTTAAACCCTTTTATAAAGATGATCATCTCCAACTCTTCTACTTACTACACCCAAAGTGAATACTTATGTACATATATTATTTTCAAAACCGTACTATACAAAGCCATGGGATACATCAGCTACTTCAAACGCAAGCAATACAAAAACCTTTATCAATATTCCACTTGAACGCCAGTCTACTCGACATTTTCTTTTTAAACTATTGGGCCCATTTCAAGACTTCTAAACTAGTGACAACGATGAAGATTGTAGTCGGCAAAGTCAAAATGACATAACCCCAGAACAAAACACCAGCCATTTCCTTCTGATAAATACCGTTCAATTGACTGATCTGCGATAACTGGATAGCAGGAGGCGAAATAGTCAAGATGAACGCCACGATCAAGAAGATTGGATCATCCAAGATGGAAATCTTAACGAACTTCACACAGAGAGCAATCAAAGGCAACAAGAAAAAGGATGGGAGAATCATTCTCGACAACAAAGAGCCAAATACAATACGGCTGTAGTGCTTGGATGGTGGTGGGATATCTTGAGATGGGTATAAGTTCGAACCCAATACGATCAAAATCAATGGAATCGATACGGAACCCAATTGGGTGATGGAATTGGTCACTGTGCTACGAACAAACGATTCCGGGTTGTTGAAGAACAAGTTCTGCAAGTATGGAACAGACGCCACTATCACGGAGATCAACATGGCGTATAATGGTGGGTTCATGAATGCAAGGAACCCAGAAACAACCGTAGAATGTACAATTGCTTGCCATAACTGAACCAACTTCGATGGGTGTTCGTAAATAGGAGTCTTTGAAGCAGTAAGAGCAGCAGCAGCAGCAGCAGCGGCAGCAGATCTCTGTGTGTTAGAGTTGTCCTCAATGTAGAGAGTACCGTTAGACGAGTTTCTGTCGTCTTCATTAAGAAGACTTGTAGTTTCATCAGCCGCTTCGATCTCTGTGAACCTTTGGACAGCGCCGATCTTGGTATAGTAAGTGTTCAACTCCTCGTGTGATCTTTTACGTAATAACTTGTTGAAGCCCCAAGACCATCTAAGGATCTGGCCCAATTGTTGGAAGATCAAGAGATAAAGGATACCACGGGATGCAATCTTGTCTGCTGTGTCGTCTTCGATGTCTTCCCACAACAAGTCCGGCAAGGTGTAGGCTAATGACAATGTCAATGAAACAGGCAACGAGTTGGAGTTACCAAATACCGCCATTGCTGTGACGAAGTCTGCTTCCGGTTCGTTAAGCAGGAGGAACACACCCACCACACGAGAGCACAAGAAGGCGATACCGGTGGACAAGGCGTAGAACACCGGGATGATGACGATATCGGCCATTTTCAGGAACGACAATGACGGCGCTAACTTGGTGAACACCAAGCATGGAGTGAAGAGGTCGACATTGAGCTGGGAAAGCACCTTCTGGGCGTTGGAGTTGAGGAGACCTGTTTTGGCGCAGATGAAGCCGGCGAAACAGATGATCACGACTTCGATGATGGCTTCGAAGGTTAGGAAGGTGATGTCCTGGAAGGACAAGTCTGGGTTTGTGGAGGCGACATCGAGGACTTCAAAGTGGGATAGAAGCTGGATTATCATGAGGTTGTTCTGAAGGACTAGGGGAAGCGTAAGAGGGGGGAAGGAAGGGAGTAAGAAGAAGGAAGAAGAAGAAAGGAAGAAGGAAGAAGGAAAAGGAAAAGGAAGAAACAAACAAGAGAAGAACTTGAATGAAAAATCCAGATTCAGAAAGGAACCACAGTGGTATATATAATAATAATAATAATAATAATAACGGAAGAAGAAGAAGAATAAATAAAAAAGAATAAATAAAAATTCAATACTAATACAATGATAATAGATAAATATTTAATATACCAGACATGATCATCATGTACCAAATAGAGAAGAAAGAGGGCAACAGAAGGGACCAGAAAAGAAGGCGGAGACAAATTAGATCAGGCGGCACGGGTTCAGTGGGTCAAGAGCCAATGAGCCACCAACAGAGATCACCAGATAAAGAAACAGTAGAGATTGGGGAATTACCAGGTATCAGGATTAAGCAGCAAACTAGTTGATGAAAACAATAAGAATCAGCGACCGGTATTACGTTTAATAATAATAATGGTGATTAAGATAGTTGATAAAAGGAATAACAATAAAGAGGAATAGTAATAATAATAATAATAACAGGAATAGCAATTAAAATTAATCATTGCAATTAATGCCAATATTAGTGGCCGAGATAGCGTAGCAAATTAAGGAGTGGATCCTGGAATTCTACACAACAATAACAATAGGACCACCAATAGTAAGAGTAACAGTAATAGTAATAACTGGTAATTCTACCACGCCGCAGACGATCACACATATGGTGAAAACCCCCAAAGAACAACATGTATTGTCTTCTGGTTCGTGTGATGAGGCGATGTTATGAGAGATAGGAGTTTTAAATTGGTGCAGCGATGTTTGCAGCTACGTGGGGGTGATGTCGGTAGGCAAGGAACGATCCTAACGGTATAGCAAGTGGGGAATGGAATTGGTTGTTTGGAGGCGTAGGAGCCATAGGTAAGTGATCATGATTCAGGATTCAATTCACAATTTAGAAGGGATTGGGATTGGCGATATTGGGTGCTTTTTTTTAATTAAGTTCCAGAGTCATTTCGTTGTTTGTAGGTTGTTTAATTGGAGCGGGAATGGTACGATGGTTTCGTTGCCATTTGATAGAAAGAATACCAATACCCCTAATTACAAAATAGAGCCCGAAACTTCTTGCTAATAGGTATTATTTGCTATCAATTTATTTATTATATTAATTAGAATAAACACCACCCCCTGTCCCTTTCACTCTCCATTCTCTCTCCCTTCACTCTCCCTTTCGCTCCCCTTTTCACTCTCCCTTCGCTGCTACTCCTCTTCCCTCCCTCATGCCCACACGACCACTGGCCCCCATCTTCATCTCTTCATCTTCATCTCTTCAGCACCATCGCAAAGCCTCTCTCCTTTATCTCGCACTGGCAAAAAATCCAATTAACAGGAAATGTGGCTGAAAAAAAAAAATTAATTAGCGAACACGATCTCTATCACAATCTTTAGTACCGCGAGAATCTCGCAATCTCGCAATTGCTGTGCCCTGTTTTCTCGTCAGCTGGGGAAGAGCTTCTCTGGAACTCATGACTTTGCTGCTTCGTGTAACTTACACACTCTTCGGTGCCATTTGTTTTCTTCTTCTTCTCTTGTTTCCATTCTCCATTCTTCTTCTTCATTTCACCACAGGCGCCCAGAACAACTTCTCTTGGCTTTCATGTCATGTATTCCTTCTCCTTGCGTGCCTGGTTTGTTGTGAACACTGCCCTCCTGTCACTCCGATGATTCAGTGCACACAAAATCCGCTTATCCACGTGTTGGTCACTGAGCAATAATTAATATTGCTTATCTCTAAAATTGATTGCCGCAATGGGATATTAGGTCACGTGAAAAGTGGGGGAACGAAGTTAAAATTGGATATGATAAAAACATCCGTGCCGCAGAGATATGTGTTTGGTGGTAATGGGAAGTGGTGAAGAAGTGGATCTAGGAGAAAGATGTAGGAGATCGGGAGAGAAGCGGGGGTTGAAGGAAGAAGTTGGGGTTGGGGTTGGGGTATGGTGAGTGGTAAGGAGACAGAATGCATGAAAAGTTAAAAGTTTCCCTTTGCGGTTTGTGGTTTGTGGTTTACATATGGGTTGTTCGTTTGTAGGTGAATTGGTTGTTATAAGCGTAATGAAGTAATTAGTGGCCAATAGAAGATAAGTGAGATGAAAGGACCCTGTTAAATTGACCAGCGATTGGAATAAGGCCATATCCAATAGATTTGATAAGACCAGTGATGGCCAAAACTTTGTGATTTCAGAATTTGGGCTTTGGGCCTTGAGCCTTGGGCTTTTGTGATGGGAAAGTCGACAGAGTATGAAAGCGTGGGATCTCGGGCTAGAGAAGAATCACTATGAAGCGGATCTGCTGTTATATGACAGTAGGAAATATCATATCTTTAAGCGGAGTAGAATTGTGCAATTATAAAGTTGTAACCTTACAGAATTGTGTCTATAGGTGAGTTTTATGAAGTCTATTCCACAGTTATGACCCCTAGACTCCTCTATCCAATATTTAGATTAGACCTCCCAAATACCATAATGCTAGTGAGACCACATCATCCCCTACGCCTTCTCATAAGGGCAAGTCGCCAGATTTCGTTGCAGCGACTTAACGGGACGTAGCCTAACTAATGAACTTCACAAAGGGGCTGCAAAATATTCCTGCGCAATTGACAGAGAACCTTTTGGGTTCGCCTACTAAAGATCAGCATTGGCAGACATTGTATAAAGAGGTACAAACAAGGATTGTATACAGATCCGGGTTTGTAGTTATTCGCCATTGATCTGGTAGGTAGAAATAGCTTGGATGCAAAAAGGGGGTGGTTCCTTAGGAGCCAATGGGGTCATTCCATGGGGTGTTCTAAGCGTAGTGTTAAGCAGCCATTGACATCTTTCTATTGGTAGTCAAGTGGTGGATGGTATCCACGAAATGTGAAGACGGCATTCTTCGGGGTGTGGACTTCTATGCGTGATTTCCAGATTATAACCAATAACAATAGACTACCCAGAAAAACTTATCCCAAAATTCATCCAATCCACAGTATCAACACCTCTCTCCCTTACTAATAGCCATACTAACCATCCTTAACACCTCCCATGATCCTAAAACCCCATGTAGTAGTCTATACTTCTTCTGTACTATATATATCATCGTATATAAGGAAACTGCACATAACACACTGTTTCCATACATTCCTTAGAATAAGCGTATAGCAACCAATAACTGTCGATGTATTTGCACCAAAATTCCAGCAAATTCCCCGAATTTCCCTAAACCCTTTCCCCATCCATTCTCACCGTAAATAAAGCCTCTTCCTTAGATTATCCCATCGTTTTACCCTCCATAACTACACCCATCAACCTCCTCTTCTGAACCCCCTGCACACAACCTGCTGCGAAAATGTCAAAACCTAAAACACGCCTATACGCACTCCCTCCACTTTGTAAACAAAACTCCTTCAAATCAAGAATTTCATTATGATGAAGAGAACTGTTTATGATAGCACGGTAGAGTCGAAGAGGAGTAGAGTCGTCGGCGCATAAAGCACAGAATTACGAAGCAAACACACCTGGGATGGCACTACCTCGGCAGGAACAAGCCGGGAGCCTTGCTCAAATCCCCAATCTCCAGCATCCTGGAGCGTCTTCAGGCAGCTCCAATGGCAAAGGTTTATCAACGACACGAGTAAAAATCGGCAACGCAGAGTCGTGGTATTCCAGCAAAAACGACGATTCATCGGACGAAGACAGCCACAACAAGACGCCGTCGCCAAAACACCGAAATTTCGATTTTGATGTCGTAGGAGCAAGCACTCCATTGCATATATTAAGAGGTCATGGTCCGAATGCAAATGATACGGTTCTGTTTCTATCGCCCATGAATAAGCTCAATAACCTTCATTTGGAGTCAGAACTTGTAGAAGAGGATGACGAGAGCTCAGATATAGAACACGGGAATAATATGAGGTTGCAAATGAATATGAACATGAACATGAATGGAGATATACCTCCCAACGATTACTACACTGATGATGACGACGACGACGATGATGATGTAGAGAACGAAGACGACTTTAGTTTGGGTGATAAAACTATAACAAACGACACCGACAGCGATATCGAATACCACGATGATATCCATAATGATCCGAATGACAACGACGAAAATGAAGAAGAAGAGGATAGTTTGATTCCTCTCTCTTCTTCATCTCTCAATGGTTCTTTCATCGGAGCACCCAAATTCATAAACAGGCGTAAAAGACTGCTCACAGACTCACCTTCAGATATGGTGATAACGCCCAAGAACCAATATGATCACATGAACAACTTGTTGCGGAACTATCTGTCTACCACAAGGAAACTCATTCCTACAGATGACATGTCCATTTGTAATACCACCACTTCGAAAATCAGCTTTTCCAATAGCGATTCGACTCCTTGTCCGGTTCAGCCCAAGCGTAAGAAGTTGAAATTCAAGAGATCTAGTGGAAATGAAGGAAATACTACGTCTATCACTAGAACTTTGAGACATAGACCTATTTTAGACCTTTCTCATTCCAAGAAGACAACTATATTGGAGAGTGATTTGCTCAATGAAGGTGTGATATCATCTTTAGATGATAACTGTAGTGATACATCGAAATCCAAAAGCGCTGAAGATGATGATGAAAAGGTGGAAGATATTGAATCGTCCACTCCTTCTAATATCTCTTCAATTCCAAATGCCAATGGGTCAACGCCTATCTCACAGTCCACACCCTCAAACTCGAGAGCTTCCACACCTCCTCACAAGTACCAGGAATATGGCGAGTCCATAAACGGCTACAAGTTCGTGAAACCAGTGGGGAAACCACATCAATTCAGCTACGAGACGCCGATAAACAACAACAGAACAACGAGTGCAGCTAAATTGAGAGAATCATACAATAGAATGGACTATGACAGCGTAACTCCAGTGTCATTGGATCCTCCATCTTCTGGAAAGTACGAGATTGTAGGCGAATTTCCTGTGACTTCAGCAGGAATGATGGACGAGAGCGACATAGAAGTACATATTGGTGATAAGCGGATAAACGACCCGTATCTCAGTAGTACTCTGAGGACTCTGCTGCCTCAGAACATCAGGGATTTCCGTAAGGAGTACTTTGACAGCATTGAAAAGGATCAAATACGACTTCCGTTGCCTCCTCCTTACTTTGATAATCAAAATGAAATAGTATACGAGCAATTGGTTTCATTGGTACGCGATGGAGAGATGTTAGCTCACTTCTATGAGTTGATAATTGGACAGGAGGAGTCAATGGTAGATATCCTTAAGAGTGAGAGGATACGGTGGCATCCAGATAGATGGGTGGGTAGATTGAATTCACTGGAAGATGAGGATAAGAAGAAAGAGGGTATTTTTATCGACTTGAGACTTGTTGATAGCTTGAGTCAGACGTTGAACTCCATGTTAGAGGAAACGTCTTTGTAATTCGTAATTCTTAGGGTAAATATTTTGGGTAATATATGAAGGTTTATAAGGAGAAATGATTGTTTAGTTAGTAAAAGTGTAGTGAAATCATATTACAATTGTTATGTATGATTCTCTTGAGTATGTAATAATTCTCAGAATGCTCTTGATAACGTCCTTATCCATGGAACAATGTTTTATGCTTCATCTATTAAAGTTTATAAATACATAGGGATACTAATATACAGAGAGTTTTTAACTTAAAGAGTCGGTGGACGAACTTGATTATAGTTTAGCTTTGTTGGGCATCAATCGGTGTTTCCCCACCGTTGTCCGTTTCTCCTTTCTCTATATCCTCCTCTTCGTCTTCGATATCCTCTTCTATGTCTTCTTCTATGTCTTCCTCATCATCTTCTCCGATATCTTCTTCCTCGTCTTCTTTATTGGAGTTATTGCTTGTCTTCTGTTTCTTTATTTGTCTTTCCTCTTCTTCCTCTTCTTCATCGCCTTCTTCTCCCTCCTCAACTTCTTCTTCTTCCTCTTCCTCTTCTCCTTCACCTCCTTCAACTTCCTCTCCTCCTTCGGCTTCCTCCTCTTCCTCTTCCTCCTCGTCTTCTTCATCTTCTTCGTCTACACCCTGTTGCTCAGGTGGATACTCATCTGCTGCCCCATCTTCGTTATCCCACACGATGTTGAATCTCGTTACTCTAGGCTTCTCAGCCAAGATATTTCTCACGACATGGTCTACTTGCACCTTTGCTGGTGGATTTTCTCTTAACTCTTCTGAGTCGTATTCATTATTGACGTAGTAACCGACTCTGACGAATTCTCTGTCGGCGTATGAGCAACTTAACAAAATAACTGTGACACTGACCAATTCACTGGCCGGAATCAATTCCGGACTTGGTGGATCTGCTTGGAATAAAAACTTGTTGACACCGACTGGAACAGGACCCACAAGAATGGAGTCCAACTCTTGATCGTGGTCAAGAGATCTAGAGGAACCAACGTATGTTAACTTCCACTCGAGATCTTCTTTGAGCGGCTCAAGGCACTCGAATGTGATTTCAAATTCGTATGGATCCGAGAACTTGGCCGGGTTGTTAAGGACCTCGATACCGAGGAGAGAAACAATGGACATGGATAAGTCTGTTTAAGTCTGCTTACAGAACTGGTGAAAAATGCAGAATTGGTAGTGAAATATCGAAATTTTCGATTTTTATTGATCTTCTCAACAAGCAGAGTGTTATTGGATTACTTCTAGAGCAAATTTCCGGCTCAATTGGTGGATTTCTTAGTGTTTGACCAGACTCTTTGGGGAGATGAAATAGTTGTAGAACTGAATTTCACGGACGTTGAAACCTGCTGTAAGGGCTAGATTACGGTGCAATAAACGGGATTTCTGGGATAAACGAGTTGATACTTCGTTTCGGGGCTCGATTCTCTGGCTACTCCACGCACAAGAACCTACACTACTATGGTATAAGGTGTTACAAACGGGCTCTAACCAGAAGACATCTATAGAAAGAATAAGCAAAAGAACAGAAAACGAGACACACGACGCGTATGTCGTGTATGTCGCGTGTAGCGTAGAGGGAGAAATATGCGACATTATTTGTGAGGGAGTGTGTGTGTGTGGTGTTGAGGTGTGGATGTTGTCACGTGGTGTGGAGAGTGCTGATTGGTAGCGGTAGTACTGTTTGGTAGCGGTAGTAGGAAGGAGTGGAAGTGATGGAGTGGAGGTGATGGATGATGAATGAATGGTTGCTGTTAATGTGTGTTGTTATAGTGGAAGGGGGTAGTATTGATGTGGAGAATGGAGGTAGGGTAAATTTTGAAGGAAAATTGAAAAAAAAAAGAAGAAGATGAAAAGAAGAGAGGAGAGGACTGTTATCATATTTATTGAAGTGTCTTTAAAATGGTTAATAGTGAAGAATATGAGAAGAATGGAATGTGTGGAAAGCGTGGAAGAAATGAAACATATGAAATGTAAGGAAATCTACGTATATATGATAAAATAACCGCTTTCATGATCCTATGGATGCAAATGTATAAATACAAATGGTCTACTTTTTGCCGTAGTATTACAATCATTTGAAAGAATTGCTGCAAAATACACTTAAAAAAGCGTCTCAGATAAAGAATATACTACTACATATGGCAGTATACTTCTGTATTAATTCTAAATTTCTGGTGTAAATTTCAACATGTAAACGAGAACCTCCCTAGTACGAACATTCTGACACCATTCAATATCACTTCCACTCCTACTCCTATCCCAACAACCATATTAACTAACATACTAACAACCATAGTAACAGGAAGTATAGAGTAGCACGACATTTGACCACTGAACAACGCGACATCCAACAAATGTCGCGTTCTCCTCGTAATGAAAAATCAGAAACTCTCAGCGGTTAACTTTTGACCAGAAAGAGACACAGAGAAGGACAGTTCATTGGGTTATTGTAGTGTTATTCGAGAAGTAATTGCCATTCTAGTGATCACGATCGGTGCCGCTAAATACTGGTACTTTTCGTTGAGAATTTTTGTGAACATTTGAGGCGAATTCTTCAAGGAACAGTTCTGAATTACAGTGCTTGACAACGTTTTATGAATAGTGAAAGTCATAGTTTATTGGGATTGACTGGCTTATTTATAGATAGAAAGACCAAAGAACTCGAAGAAACTCGGAAACAGCGAGTTCAGAGTTAATAAAAGTTTGTGTTGCTTTTCAGACACACCCATTGATACATTGATACGTTGATACGTTGATACATTGAAACCTAGAGATTCGAGACCATAGTACAGGTTTCTACGTATTGAAAGTCCATTCGCTCCTCTGTTGAAAGACCACTGTTGTACGATATCCCTCTGCTATTAATTGAAATTGAAAACAGAGAATCTGCACCAATTCAAAAGCTTCATTGTATAATTACCATATAGATATACCTGATCTAATGACAGAATCAGAGCCTCACCACGAGTCCTCAGACTCATCGAAACTCTCCACTATAATAGAAAACGTCTCTTCAGACGATAAACACGGAGAAGATCATGATATAGAAGACAGTATTGAGGAAGTAGAAGAGGAATTGGATGAAGAAGACGAAGAAATGCACGAAGAGGACGAAGAAAACAACGAAAATACGCAAGATATAGACCATCAAGATGTCGAAGAAGACGAGGACGATTTAGAACACGGAGAGGCCGAGTCTACGGAAGGGACTATAGCCGATTCGAATCCAAAAGTATCACATACTATAAATAAAAACAAAGCAAATTCGTCTAGCATTCATGGTAACAGCAACGGAGCAACAAATACAAAGGATTATCCAAGAATCTACGAAAAGTATTACGAAAGATTCAAAAAGGTGTATGCTCAGAGTAACAAACTCTTCGAATTGGAAAAGTCCCAACGTCAAACACTTGCATACTACCAAAGAAAGAACAATGCGTTGTTGAAGCTCCTAGATGAATTTGAAACCGCTCACGGAAACCAGAACCTACCAGACTCACTCGAGGAGATCTTCGCTGGACGCGATCGCTCGAGGCTAGAAGCTATAGTAGAGCAAGCTCCACGATTAGCTGCTTCCCTTGGACCGTTATTCCAACTCATAGAAGGTGAAGATGACGAGGAGCCGGTTCCCGATAACAAAGTGGAAGTGGAAAAACATCATTTAATCAATTTGCACATTAACGAAAGCATTCCTGATTTAATTAACGATGATTCCATCAGCATTCAAAAGAACCCTCAAGATCCAGAGAGCTGGACTCGTCGTCATTACCCGAATTTGACGACCTCAAGATTCAAGCCAGTTGATTTCCCTATCAACGGTTTGGTTAGTGAGTATGTGGGCAATGACTACCAAATCGGCGCTGAAGATCATCCCAAGCCCGCTGCTCCAGCCGCTAATTCTAACGGTACTACTACCAGAGGGAAGAAGAGAAAGGGTAGCGGTGAAGATGGCTCCAGTTCTAGAAAAAAGAAATGATTATAATGTATATTAATAAATATCATATTCAAGTCTACACAGAAGTGTGTCGTAGTTCCCTCATGCCCTTATGGAGTTCTTACGATCTCTCTTTAGTAAAGTCTCTAGGACCCTGGTTTCGAGAAAGAGATCGAAGATAAACTTCCGCTTGTGGTATTTGAAGTTTCCCTTGTCAATTGTTTTGACAACCTCTAGAAATAATGGTATTCCCTCAAAAATTTCAGGGTTGTAACGTTTGAGCTTCGATAATTCTTTGACTGCTTTCCTCTCTATTTTACCTAGGACTGAATTCATATGCTGGATAAGGTTGATAACACGATTACGAATACGCTCATTGACGTCTATCACATTTACTTCTTCTTCTGAGGCAGTAGCAGGGTGAGCTGAAGGAAGGACCGAGGAAGGCAGTGACGGCCCGCCGTTGCCAATTTTCTCCTGGTCGCTGTCCTTCTCTTCGTCCTCATCCCATATCATCGACGACATACCAGCACTACCTGTGGCAGCACCGCCAAACAAGGAGTAGTATCTCACATCACGGTATGGGTTGCTCATTTCGATATTGAAAATCTGGGAAAGATCTTGTTTCGGATATGTTAAACATTTGCTGTTAGCGTATTGGTCTATCACACTCACCCAATTGGACTCATCCAAAATCTCAATACCTTCAATCGTAGAGGACACCATTCCCAAAACATAGAAGCAGAGACCTCTGATGTTCCAAACAGGGCATAGCTCAAACAATTGGAGAATAGTACCAATGATAGATTTTTCAAGGTTAATATTGTACATAGGATCAAGCAATTGAATACCGTAGTGACCAGAGGCAATATTTCCAATGATCCATAGATTTTGCTTAAACTCCCTGATGAGGTTCATTTGATTTTCATTCTGACAGTCCAAGTCAAAGAATTCTTCATCGTTAAGTAGTCTATCAGCTACTTCCTCAACATCGCGAATCAAGCGTTCAAGATATGACTTTTGCTTCATATTGCTGAAGTAGTTGAGACCTTCTTCCGTTGAAAGTAAGTTTTTAAAGAAGTTGAAAGCGTAAAGGTCATCCTTCTCAACCTCACTTAATGATACTATTGGAAAGAAACTGACCAGAATCAAGCGTTCAATTCTCTTGAGATAAGTATAATTCTCTATGTTTGTCCATTTCGTAAACTCCTGGTCAAGGAAGCCCGAATCTTCTAAGAATCTGAAACCACTAGCCATATTGAGGAAGTTAATAAGTAAGTTACGACCACTGACTGTTCTAGAAAGAATTTGGATAGATGGACGTAAATCTATCAAGTAGTTTAAATTGTTAAAGTTGGTTGAACTATAGTGATCGCTTAACATGTCAATGGATTTGTGAGCTATCTCAATCAGCCCATCATAGATGTTGTTAGATAAAATGTTCACCACAAAGAGCTCACATTCTTTGATAAGAATCAATTGGGGCAACAAGTGGCGAAGTAGATATATCCTAACTTTGTAGTTAGAATTCTTCAAACTCTGTTGAAGCAATACACGAAACTGACTATCTAGTGAGAAATCCACGTATTTGAATAGAGTCAAGATGAGCGAGTTGTTCGTGTCCGAATGACTGCTTCCTTCAACAATGTCAAGGAATAGGTTAAAGAACTGCCATTGTTCTAACATCTTGAGGCCCGCTGTGCTGTTACTGAATACTCCAATAAACCTTACATAGCCAACACTTACTGTGTTGTCTAGTCTTCGGCGTGCCAATATTGGGTCCTTTGTTGCTAAACCACTGTACAAGTCGACCTGAGCAAATATCTCCGACAATTGAGGAAGTATTTTACTTGTTGACAAATAACGAATACCGCTATCAAGCGAGAGAAGTAGTTCGAATAGTTGGCAACCAATACTGATATACTTTTGAGCGTTTTTAGATGTCATGGGAATATTGCAGAACCTGAACTTGAATGGACGGTAAAAAGACATGAGCCTTTTGAAGAACTTCGGGTTCTTTTCTAAAATTTCGTCAAATCTTTTGGGATTAGAAAGCGGACCTTGTATCAAATTCAAAAGAACTGGCCAATTCCATTCCTCAAATTCCTTGATAGTTAGGATTTTGGTATTTGTAATCATGTTTCTTAATTCAATGTCATCGACATCGTACCGAGATTCAATGTTTATCTGTTTGAGCGATGATTTCAAGTTAGAATAATAATGGGCTGAAGGTTTGAACTTCTGACGGTTCACTTTCACCACCTCAAACGAAGAGACTGCTGATAAGTTAGGAAGAAGAAGATTCTTTGCAACAAGTTCTGGGGGGATGAGGTTGTTTGCAATGGAGTATAGGTTCGTGACTAAGAGTGTTGCTTTCTTAGTGTTTGGTTCATTCAAATTCTGCTCAATTATGTCTATAAGGTAGGTGAAGATGTCGTTCTTTATAAGTACAAGGGACAATAGTCCCCTATAGTGATTGACAATGTTGTATGCAAATTCGTTCTCCTTTGGATCTAGTTGTGGGTATTGGAATGAATAGGTTTCATTCTGGGAGAATTGGTTATATTTTTTGATTGCTTCACCAATAGGAGAGCTTGCCAACCAGGGTAAACTCTTTATTCTGAGAATGTCTAATAAGATATCCATTATGTAGTCACGGACTCTGGTGTTCTTCTTCTTGAGATTGGAGATTAAATCAACAAGCGTTTTGAAATTATTTACAGATACAGCCATAAGTCCATTGAAGTTCTTGAGCAATGATGTTAATAGAAATGATACTTTCTGGAGCCGATAGTTGTTTACACGCCTTTTATTTGCAGTTGGGTTATCACCAACTTCGTCAGTGATATTAGAGAACACTGCTATGAGGGAATTCAAATCATATCCATTTCTGAGAAATTTTCTTGAATTCAGGCCGTCTAGAACATTGTAAAGCACCATAAGGCAGTTAGTGGACATTTCTATAGAGCCATCAATAATGATATTGATCATTACCTTAAAGCCTCCACTGTGGAATACGAGTTCAGGGTTTAAAAGAGCGATCTCACAAATTGTCTCCACGCATATATTCTTGAATCCTTCGGGTATGATTTCTGCTTCATGGCTGTCTTGGGTGATTATGTCTGATCTTGTCGGGTTTTCGAGATCATTTTCCGAGTAGAAGTGTTCGTTGCTACTCTCTATAAGACTAATAAGAGATTTTATCACACCGATAGAGAGGTTGTCCGTTCCTCTGTCAATGTTAAGGAATTCTCTTATCAATTTGAGCGCCTGCTCTTTTTCTCCTAGCGTGGATCTAGTGGTGGACATAGTCACGATAATAAATATAAGGACCTTTGATTGTACAAGGATGACAAGACTCTCGTAGGACGATACCACGTATCTGAGGATTCTATATGCGCTGCTCCTGACCTCAGAAATGCGATGGTAAAGCATGAACAGGATCTTATTCACAAAAGTCTTGAGTACGATGTCCTTCTTCAAATCTGGATACTGTTGGAGAAGAACGACGAGGTCATTTCCTTTCGCTACGAGGAAATACTCGTCTTTGTCCTTGTAGGTTCCGAGGTTGGAAAGAAAGTCTGAAAGAAGCCAAGTGGGACTTTCTATATTGTTATTACCGTATCCTATATTTCCCTTCTCATTATTGAGACTCGAGTTGGATTTATTAATGCTATTACCACTTGAAATGCTGTTGGTATTGTTGGAAGTTGAGTTGTCCCCGTCTTCAAGAGAGTTGCTTGTACTTCGCCTGAGGAATTGCGGCGAGCGATTCGTTGGAGCTATAATAGCACTTTTCATATCTATTATCGCCGAAGTGGTGGCACTTCTGGTTCGCTGCATGTTCGGTCTTGCGCCATTTGTGACGGCAGCATTCGTGATTCCAGTGCCATTGGTTTTGATCACTTTTGCATCCAGTTCTACATTGACGCTAGGAAGATCCAAATTTATGCTACCGTGTGATTGGCGTCTATGATGTTTGTGGTGGTGGTGATGCCGAGCATCCACATCCGAGTCATATTCAGCATCCAGAATACCGCTGCCGTGGAAACGGGAGTTTTCTACTGGTTGTATATTGAATGAGTCGAGTGTCGAGCTTCTCTCACGACGGAGTTCCTCATATTCCACCGGCGATAACGGCTGAAACAGGGCATTCTGCTGAGACTGTTGGTGCTGCAACTGTTGCTGTTGCTGGAATTGCTGGAATTGTTGGTGGATCTGTTTCTGCTTCACTAGAATTTGGTTCAAGTCCTCTAGGTTAGAGGACGATTTGGTTCCTTTCATTGGGATAACACGAACTGTAAGCTATAGAGTTACACGAGTAAGGACATGAAGAGTAGACTTTTTTCTGGTTCAATACAATGCTGCGGAGATTTATATTCAATTGTTAAGCTCAGATGTCTCAGATCCTAACCTTTTTACTCTAAAGAATAAAGAAACATCAACACACGTCCTAACGTTTTATTGAAAAGTCATTTTTGTTGTCAAAAAAAAACGGTTGGTGGGATATAGCGCTACCATGTGTCATTTAGTGGGGTGAGTTAACTGGAGAATGGGAGTTATGGTGGGTGGAAGAGGTTTAGTGAAGAGGTTTAGTGAAGAGGTTTAGTCAAGAGGATGATAAGGGGATGGATGGGACGGGAAGGGAAGGGAGTTGAGTTGAAGAGGTCAGTGGGTTAAGGTGGAATTCGCAAATTGATATGTAAAACTATCAATATTCTGGAACTTTCTTCAATGTGTTCTACATTTTCTCTATAGTAGTATACATAGTATTCATTATCAATTACGTTTATTGATGGTTGGGAAGTTGTTAGTATGGAAATAGATTTCTAGTTTTTTTCTAATTTCTGTCGTTTTGTGATGAAGATGGTGATTTCTGGTTTATGCATTTTTCGTGTGGGTGGAGTTTATGGTGTATTATGGTATATGAAATTGATAGCTGATGGTGTGGTATACGGAAAGCCGTTGGTTTGTGATGTCTGCAACAACGCGTTTTAGGAAATTGCAAAAAAACAGAATGTACTGCTGCTGATAAGACCAAGAGTTGGGAGCAGCTTATGGGAATTACCAGTAAATGGAAAAACGATGAAAGAGTTTGTTTCGGTCGTTATTGCATTGTACCGTGCTTATTAGTGCTTGCTACGATACAACCAGAAGATTCATTATTGAGAATTGGATATTGTTCATCCACCATATCCAAATTTCCGAAGAAAGGAAGGGCTGAATTGATTTACGGAAGGCTACCATTATACGGGTCTGGTGTGGATATTGCTTGGGACCTGATTTGCCCCGAATTTCGTTTTCTAGGAGTATATGCAACTGATAACACATCTTCGTAGAAGGTTCCGCTGCATATGAAAGCAAAGGCAAATGCTGATAGAAGCCAACTTTCTATCCACTAACCAGTAGTCATTCGGATTGCTTCTTTCGCTGAATTGCAACAAATCAAACAAACTGTAATTTGTTTCTTCACTTTCGAATAAATTTACGCCAATCCTGACATTTTTGTCCTAATTTGGAAATGCTGCTGTTGGAAACTCATTTTGCATCTCCAGCCAACCGTAAAATTGCTACTACTTCATCAAGAAATGGTCACATCTGAAATGGTGACAATCAACCTCTATCGCTCAAATGACCTCGTGGCGGCAATAATCGCCACCAATGCATGGTAGCAGCACAACAATGTTGCTGTTATTCCAATGGAATAATTCTCGTTGAGTGTTTCATGATACAGCCCAGTTTCAATGCGACAAGTGTCATTTGAAAACGAGATATTGTTGCTAATACGGTGCACACTAACGAAATGCAAAGACACGCAGAGCGTATTTTTAGGAAGAATTAAGAGGAAGGTAACTCTAAATTGCCGAAAGCAAGTTTGTGGTAGGAAATACGGCCTCGTCTGTGACCTTTGAAAGAAGCGACCGGGCTACTGTACACTGTACAACAAGATCGAAACTTTAGAACGGGCTATTAACCCGCGCTACGATATACTGTGCCTTTAACCTTAGTGGCAATCAAAGACTAAACTATGTACGAAGCCATCAAATCTTGCGTGATCGTCTTTTTAACAGGATCATGCCTTGATATGACTTGCTTGTTGGGTAGTTAGGTGAAATTGCAACCATAAACTAAATTTGCGTTTGTGGAGAACCGCTACGATTCGAATGCCTTCCAAGACTCGAGAATAGCCGTTCGCTCTTTCATGCACATTTATTTTACATGCTAGCTATTTTCGGTAGGGCTATACCGTTTCATCTTCGCCTACCGAATCTATATTTACATTTCAATGCTTTGTTTACGCCAGGAAAGGGTTGCCACTCCTCAGCCTGTCAACACCACTTGTCATCACTGCGGAATTATTAGCGGCACAGCACCAATCAATGATTGCGAAAAAGGGAAGATACTCCGGACTGCACAGTTCTCGGCATTAGCCAAAGAGCAGGAACAAAGGGGTATGAGATTTGGTGGGGGCGCGCAAACAAAGAGGGTTATTGTAAAAATGGACATCAAGATAACGGGTCTTTTGTCCCTACCAGGGTTCAGATGAGATGGCGGAGCCAGCAACCAAGGTATCACGGAACTTTGTTGTTGTGTTTGGTAAGGTGTCACCAGAGTCCATACGCGTCGATATTTTTACATTTCTGGCGTCTTGAATTGACACATTTCTTCAACCAGAAAGCCCTCCAGAAGTGTAAAATCTATAAGATGTAAAACCCCCGACTTCAACCTGCAAATATCTTGGAAACTCCATCCGCAGAAAGTGATCATTCATTATCTTATCTGGGAATGCACCCAAAACCGAAAGACAGTTTAGATGCAGGTGCTCCAATGGACCACAATCTACCATTTTGCAGTCGTGCGCCGCCGAATCACTACGGCACAAATTGGAAATTTCCTAGCACAGACATTTTTCGTTTCTCTCAGTGTCTTTACAGTTTTGATCAGAAATTCTGTCTGACTATAGCTATGCGTAGATTACTGGCAAGTAATTAGATACATAAGGGTACAGATGAAATAGCCAGAACAAAGTAACTAGAACAGGAAAGGACAACAGTTAGCGGGAGTAATGACATAGATGACGTAAGGGTGTGAATCGTAAAGCGGAAAACACCCCCATGTTGGCAATAAACTATAGTGGAATCAGTCTAGTCGGCGAAAATTAGTGAAGTGTCGGTTCCTGAATACGTATGGACTCTCCCTTTAATTTTAGAGATGGGCTCCCATTGTAATTTATTTCCTTAAAGGATAACCGAAATAAGTCCGATTTGGATGCCTAGAAAACTAGCGAGTAAGTAGATTTCAAGATAATAAAGCCATGATATGTTTGATAGCGGAGTATATTTTGTTGGCTTCCTAGGGAGTGGATCGAGGTCTGTCCGGTTATAGTAGCTGAAGCGAGAGTCATCTAATCAGAGAGTCATCGACATTTTGGAAAGGGCAATTGTAAGTGACGACGTTGAACCTTATTGAAAACCAACCCTTGGAATGTAATTAAGAATCTTCTAGGGCCGTTGTAGTTCATGTATGCTCACGTCATCGGGGTGGGATATTATCTCGTACCACCACTACTAGACTCTGGCCGTGAAAGGTCTCCACATGCTGGAATCGCTCTCAATCGGCGAAGATTAAACTTTTTAGTGTAGCTGTGAAATGTAGCGATTGACTACTACACCAAAGGAAGTGTACGCCTGTGCTGCACCAGTGAATCGATTTTGGTGCCAATCGGCCGATAGGACACTTGATGATACAGCATTTCATGATAAGATTTCTGTTTTACTTGGAAGGTTGCTAGTCTGTTGCCACTGGCGTCGTGGTCGCCATCCCAAGAGTAAGAGTAGCACCAAGACTTTTAGGTCATTTGCAACCTCTCCGTGGCCGTGTGTGTGACCTTGCAGCGCCTTTCCGCGCCGGCGGTTCCAATACCGACACTTGACAGTTGAGATTCACTATTATTAATAGCACCTCTCAATTTACTCTCTACTTACGTCCAACTTACCCCCAAATTACATCTCTTGGGTGCTACCATGACCGTCTCCTCTACCTAGCAGTTGTAATCGTTTTGTAATTGCATCTCGTACCCAATCGTATCACAATTTCTGTGTCGGTTGCATACTCCAGGTGATCCCCACCCCCATTCCTTTGTTAACCTGCAATCCACCCTCACATTCTGTCTTTATTGCAGTGATTTTGTCAGAATTTTCCCGTTTCCTTTGAGTGATTTTTTCCCGCTCCTGACGCCGTTTTGCATGTTCCGCTGCTATCACCCACAAACCTCCACGCCAACATGCAAGAACACCCCAGGCTCGCATCCAAAAATATCCCACCACCACCTAAACACTCAGCTGCAACATGCAAACGGCACCCTAATCCTCAACTCCAACATGCAAACGAAATCCAAATCACACCCAAAAATACCTTTTCTTCTCAAACATTCATACATTTCATACATCCAACCTGCAAAATGCAAATCATGCAAAATTTAAACATGCAAACTTCAGACATCCACATCAACAAAAAAAATTAAAAAAAAGAAATGGAAAATCTTCCGTCCACGCACACTGACCCGTCAGTGCCTCACCGTCTGCGTGCGCTAACCGCATTTTCTCCCTCTCTTTGTATGGCTGGTATGTCCGTTGGGATTTTATATAATGACAAAGGTATCTTGGCAGTTAATTTTGATTAGCATTTATTGTTTTTGAAGTTGAAGAAGTGAAGAAGCATTGAAGTATTGACAAGTATCAAATAAAAAGAAGAAGATTCGTCAAGTTTCATCAATCAAACCCTCCTCCTCCTACTTCATTCATATATCTATCTATCTATCTGCCTTAGCATCGGTACAAGCTGGTGAATTAGCTAGACTTTACCCTTTTTTACTTATCCTCATTACTCGTATAGACAACGACAGTTGTTATACTTCGAGGCCAAAAACCTATCTTTATCTTGTTTTTTATCGTCATAAAAGACCCCATCACATCCAGTATCCATTAATCCGGTTACTTCAGTCATCAAACACTCCATCCACCAAACAATCCACCACATACAACCATTATTCCCCAGAATATTGTAGTACATGTACTTATCCATATAACCAAAAGACCCTGTTAGCCCATAGTCACACCGTCCTTATTACAATACCGTATTAAGTGTATCTAGTCCTGTCATTTCCTTATTATAAGAACCATTAACTCAATCAGAATGGCCTCTCAAACCTCCTCCAGTGGTGCTACCACTCACACACAACAGAAGAAGCGCTTGTCGTTGTTCTCTTTCAACTCGTCTTCGTCGACAGAGTCTAAGGACAATGCTACCAACAGCAATAACAATAACGATTCCATTGCTCCAGAAGCCAAGCTGGGTTCTCCATCCGCTACCGCTCCTGTTCCTGCCAACGCTTTGGTCAATGATACCGACGACAACTCGTCTCTTCATGAGCTTCCATCGGAACTTGTCAACAACCCTGAGTGCCAAATCTTCGAGCGCCTGGTCCAAGACCTGGGTATCTTCGAACCTGGTGCATTGAACAGACAACACAGCAACCTGATCATCTCCAGCACCTCGTCTGGCGGAGCCCCAGGTAAGAGATCCAGATCTTACACTCACAACTCCATTTCTGCTGGTCTGTTCTTCAAGACTGAAGATTACATTCCTCCAGCCTTGGATGCCACAACTTCTCTCTTGAACGATAAGGATGCTAACCTTGATGACGTCGAGATGATCTATTCTAACAGAAGAAACTCCTCCGTTATCGGCTTGAACATGGCTCTCGGAAGACCACTTTCTCCATCGCGCAAGAGCCTGGTTTATTCTATGCACAGTCAGCCTATGCTTCAGTTGAACACAGACACTGGCCATCAACAATACTCTCAATATCCACATAATTCAAGCCAGCAGGTTCACTCCCCAGTGAGTCCTCCAAAGATTAGCAGTTCCAAGTCTTCTCTTAGTTTCTATTCTTTTGCTGATATGATTAACAATGATGAGTTTGCTCGTAGACCATCTTTTAAGACGTCTTACAGTCAAGGTGTGATACCAACTGCTAAATCACCACAGAACACCCACA
Source organism: Scheffersomyces quercinus (assembly GCA_030556775.1). Lineage (NCBI taxonomy): Eukaryota > Fungi > Ascomycota > Pichiomycetes > Serinales > Debaryomycetaceae > Scheffersomyces > Scheffersomyces quercinus. The sequence goes on along the minus strand of JAKTUQ010000006.1, from coordinate 188,129 downwards.
ACTCCATTCCTGCAAGTTTCAACAGAAACCCATCTTTGGTAAAGCACAGAAGCCTGCTGACTTCATCTCAATTGCTGTCGCAGTTACTGTCTAAAGACAAGGTTTTGAAGAGACTCACTAATATTAAGGGTGCTAACGGTAATGCCGGTACAAGCAACAACTTGACTAAGTTTTTGATCTCTCCAGAGTCTTCTGACCTGGAGGACCAAGATGCTACATCGTCCACTTCAAACGTGGCTACGAAGAATATCAAACCAATCTCAAAGGTGCCAACTGCTTCTAGTGTTCAGAGTGATGCAGCTTTAGCTCAACCTCCACACCATCGTGGTAGTGGTGGAAGTAGAAAGTCAATTAGCTCCGCTAGCTCGCAGGCATCTGGTTTCATTCCAGCACTTTCACCAAACTCTGTACTTTTTAATGACAACGAGAGTCTTATTTCGACTTCCATTGGTGATTGTCTTCGTCAGACGACAACGGAAATTAACGGTCATTAGGGAATGCAAAAGAAAATATGATGAACATTCCCTGGTTCAGTTCTGTATTTTAGTAAATTTATTAGTAGCACTTCGAGTGCCACTAAAGTGGTAATAGTATAAACTATCGTTGTTATGTTTGATTTGTGAGTTATCTTTATCCGTTCAGATATTTGGGTTTATCTTCCTAATAATTATTATAAAAGCGTGAGAAAAGGGTCTCCCCCAAGTGCTATAAGCTATAGAGAATTTTCCTATGTTCCTACGAAATTGGCCCGGTGCTATGCTACAGTGCTTGAGGTATCACAATTGAGTTTCCACATGAAATATGTATATTGGGCAGTTTCACCAGGCGTGGTTTTGACCTGGTGACACTGCCAAACAAGTGTTGTATCCATTTAGTCTTGGATAATACACAACTGCTCCTGTAAATGACAGGCAGAGAAATCCGACTAGTGTGTTTTACCCGTCCTATATTTTTCTATGTTAGATTATAAATAATATAATAATAATAAAATGAGAGTATATGAAAGCAGGTATTCAACGACAGACCTATAATTAGCCTTCCTCATACCAAGAGCTCAACATTGTCCTCTAATACGCCATCCCTCACTCAAATTCCGAAACAGGATAAACACACCGGTAGTTTATTGCTGCAATGAAGAATTAGCAATACGGGGATGAATTTACGAGATGTCTACAAATGGTAGCTTACTTCACGCAAAGTTTTCGAAACAATGGATACAATGAACACACAGGAGTCCATTGCAACTTCCACATGACTACAACGATGAAATGGAATAATATAGAAGATTCCAAGTCTACCCCATTCTATGCTTATTGGTGGATTGGTATCTGCACTGTCCTTGCTGTCTCCTATTGATTGCATTTTTTGACCCAAAGCCATGAAATTTTAGCGGATGGGCATCTCCACTATTGACCATATGAGAACTACTCTAAGGGGTTATAAGCATGGAAAGGTCAATTATATCCCTCAAACTGGTTTTCATAATGTGGTGATGAGCTTGGTCCCAGGGCATTGATCCTTAGGATTGGTGCCCAGACACGGAATGGCTTCGAAATAACATCATTCCATTGCTACATCAATTGAGCACCAGACAATGTAGATCACTTACGAATCCAACGTATGTAACCGTTTATCTGATCATCCTTTGACCACTAATCTCTTTCCTTTTGCATTCATGTACTTATCTCTATGTGCCTATAGTGCCGGGTAACCCTGATATAAGTTGCTATGGGCAGTCTGCAGCTTAATCGGCGTCTGTTGTGGCTTTATTATTTAGGAAAGTGCAGGTATTATTAGTAATTGAGAATTGATGGATAGGCAGACGTTGGAATCTTCACCCCACTTTTCACCCCCTATTTGCATTGCAGAGTGGAGAGGGCGGGAGAACCAGTCTGCACACCGCAGACACCAAAGTGGGGCGGCATCAGACACAAAAAAATTGCGGTTTGCGGAATGGGGTCAGACAAAAAGTTGGAATTGCAATTTCGGTGATGGGAGTGTCTTTGGAGAGGATAAAGATATTAGAAGAGAGGATGAACATCACGAAGTGAAGAGACCATGTTTCACATTGGATGTAGTGCTATGTGTGGACTCAATGATGTGAGGTGAATCTGTAAACAAAATTCGTTAGAACAATTGCAGAGAGTAAAGAGCCGAGGATATGCGAGCCATTAGTAGACACTTTGATAGGCAGATCCAGAGGCCATAGCGGCATGGCATTCTCCTCCAAATTGATGATTTTACCTGAAATAACGAAATGTGAACAAAAATAGAAACTTCTTTATCAGCTGCCCCCTATCTCTCTTTCACTTCATTCCCTAATTCTCTTTCTCCTCTATCTCCTCCAGCTATCTAATCTTCTAATGCTTCTTCACCCTGGGTTATCTGAATGTCGTAGTAGGTCTCTCTGTGTGTCTCTCTATTTGTCGCAATTAAGTCGTATCTAAGTCTATGAATGTCTCCCCAATGTCATCTCACTTTCTTTATCAAAATGTCGCTTCTCACAAGATGTCGCATTTTGAAAAAAAATTAGAAACTCATCGCTTACTTAACAGTATAATGGTGGTAGTCCACCAATTCTAAGTAATCTCACGATAGCATTAAAAGCATTCATAGGAAATTTCTAGTTCGAGGCATAACTAAGTGTGTTCATCTAAAAACTCACCTTTCTAGCACAGTACAATGATCAGGAAACAAGCAAGAGAAAGAAGAGAATATCTCTACAGAAAGTCTCTTCAGCTCAAAGAATCAGCTCTCTCCGAGAAGAGACAGCAGTTAAAAGCAGCATTAGCTCTGGGTAAACCATTGAACAAAGACCTTGCAGAAGATGCCGAATTGCAGAAGGATTTCATCTACGATGAGAGCGCACAAGCAGAAGACGACATCGACGACGAATACTCCGCTTTAAGCGGAATAGCAGACCCTAAAGTCATCATAACCACTTCTCGTGATCCATCCGTGAAGTTGCTTCAGTTCTCTAAGGAGATCAAGCTCATGTTCCCAAACTCTCTCAAGTTGAACAGAGGTAACTATATTATCCCAGAACTCGTGAAATCTTGCGCCAGAGTTCAAATCACAGACATGATCTTATTGCACGAGCACAGAGGTGTGCCCACATCCATCACAGTTAGCCATTTCCCTCATGGTCCTCTGGCCATCTTCACATTGCATAACGTCAAGTTGAGACATGATTTGCCTCAGTTGGGTAACGTATCGGAGTCCTATCCACATTTAATCTTCGAGAATTTCTCCACAACCTTAGGAAAGAGAGTGGAAACTATACTTAAGCATTTGTTTCCACCAGGAGCCAAGAAAGATAGTAGTCGTGTGATAACATTCGTCAACAACGACGATTTCATTTCAGTAAGACACCACGTCTACGTCAAGACCAAGGATGGTGTAGAGATCAGTGAAATCGGACCTAGATTCGAAATGAGATTATACGAGATCAAGTTGGGCTTACCAGACAACAAGGATGCCGATGTGGAATGGCAATTAAGAAGATTCATCAGAACTGCCAACAGAAAGAACTATTTATAGATGTATACTAGCACGGGTATGTTAGATGAACAATAAACAGCATAGCATAGGAATAAGAAAGAAAGAAATAAAGAAAGAAAGAAATAAAGTAATCGAGTAATCGTACATAACAATCATCGTTGCACATGTTCGCCTAATACTCTAATAAATAAGTCGTTGTTATTGTCGATATCACTACAATACTTCTATATTTTTCAATTTCCTACCATATTATATACTGTCATGTAGACGTCTTTTTTCGTTTCTTCCAGAAGATCAGAATGCTAGGCATTGTGATTTCTCATATCCTCCACTTCTTGACTCTCTCTCGACGCTGTAGTTATTACATACAGTGGGTTCTCGCTTACAGTTGGGGGTACATCTCCTGATCTGCTTCCTCTGCTAGCCCTGCTTCCTCTGCTGGCTCTGCTAGCCCTACTGTTTGTAGTATACAACAGCGGAGATCTCATAACACCAGCTGAAGAGCGTCTTCTCCTGAAAAGGTTTCCTTCCAATGTCATGACTCTTCTCAAGATATTGTTCTCGCCCAAGTTGTCGAAAGTGTTGGCACTCAAGGTATTTGCTCTCTCCATAGTGTTATTTCTCCTGATAGCATGATGTTCTTGAAGATGATCTCTTCTCTTCATATCAGCATCAGGCAACATGATAGCTCTGTCCAAGGCATAAGGTAAACCTCTATGTCTGCCTCTCACCATCATGGCAATAATAACCAACTTGGAAATGACCGTGAACTGCGACGAAAGCGAAGCATTTACAGTAGGATAGCCTAGAGACAACCCAACTGTACCATAAGCACTGATAATTTCAAACAAAACAGAGAAAACCGTGAAACGTATATCGCCCTTGTTCAATTTGGGTCCTTCTGCGATACAGATGATGAAAAGACCCAAGAAGATAAACCAAAGATCGAAAGACAACTGGTTTCTCAAATGTGCACCAATGAATGTTTGCGGAGTCTTCTCCAAATCGGCATTTTCATTATCATCTTTCAAGTACACACCAAGAGATTGCTCCTCATACACGTTGGTACGTCTAATTGAGATAGCCAACGGTAACACAGAGATATACATCATGATCATATAGGAAACTTGGACTGCTGGATGTAATTTAGATAAGTCCACGACAGAAAACCCGGCAGTTCTAGTACTAAACGCCTGGAAAAGACCGTCGACAATTCTGAATCCAACAGGGATTTCCGTGAGGTATTTGTTGTTCAAGTCAAGGACTATGAAGAGAACCAAATCAACACCATTAAGAACGACCAAGATAATGAAAAGCCACCAGGTTGGTACAGAAGGGAATAACAACGTGAAACAACGTCTAGGATGATCCAAGAGGAACCCAAGTGACTCCTTGTACAGTGACAAGGGTGGAGCAATCTTGAAAAGAATCCAAATAAGGAATCTTAAGAATACTGGGAATCCAGTGTTACCAATGACAACGAAGAAAGAAGTGACAATCATGACAAAGACCGACTTGCTGAATGACATCATAGAGTCTGCTGTGAGTGTTATTCCCAAATCATTGAATGCAGTTTGAGCAGTAAAGAATGCCCACCAAGTAGGCGAAATACCCTGTGCTCTGATCTTGTCAATATACGCTTGGCGCATTAGTACCCAGGGAAGAAGTAAAACGAATCCAAGAATATGGAATCCTATGTAGTATGCTAATAAGATCTTGATGAGAAGCTTCACGGCTCTGTATTCTACTCCTCCAAGCTCTTCTTTCTGTTCTTCTGTCATATGAATAAATGTCGAGTTACGACCCACGGTTGGAACCCACGAGAGATAGTTTGTACTCATTACTCTGCTGAGAGGCTGACCATTTTCTGAGTCGTAGCTATCCTCTTCATCCTCCGTGTCGTAGGACTGAGTAGTATCGTAGGCGGCATCTTCAGCGTCTGTTCCATCAACTGCTGTTCCAGAGCCACTAAAGAGCGAGACCGACGGGGTCTTTATCCTTCTGAGCTTGCCCTTTCTTCTGTTCTTACGCATATTAATCATTCTTTCAAAAGTGGGAGACCTGACAAATGAATGCTTTCTTCCGTTTTCTGGTCTTTTGGAGTCCTTCCTAGTGTGGACAGGAAGCTGTAAATGCTGGACAGTCCTTTCGGGACTGTGCTGGTCATTGTCATCTTCATCATCAATGACGGCTTCGTCGTCATCTTCTGCTTCTCCGTCTGCTTCGGCATCTTCTCTATCATCGGTGGCCTCATTCTCGGAGTCAATTGAGACATCGTCCATTTCATCATCGATGTCTTCATCGGCATCCTCCAGACCTCCGGAGAACGATCGTTTATGCTTAGGGGAATTAACCGTGTTTTGACCCGAGTTAGAGAAGGTTTTTCTCAACCGGTTTGACCATTGGCTTTTTTTATGTTTCCAAGGAGCACCGCTGCCACCACGATGCCCTCGCTTATGGAAAGTCGAACGCTTTTTCTTGGTATAGATTGGGTTACGACTGTCTGAATTTTCAATGACGTTTGGGGGCTTAATGATAAGCACATCGTCCTCATCATTGTTATTAGCATTATTAGTAGTATTGGAACCGCCAACAGCTCCTGTATTATGTCTGCCACGACCGGGTCGGTTGTCCAAGTTGACAAACTGGATTCCAGGCCCGTTGGGAGTCGAGTTGCTAGTGGCAGACTCGTTATTTTGCTTGTGTGAAGAGTTATTCTTATTGTGCTTGTCTTGCATGATAGCAATTGATCTGTACATGTCACTGGGGTCGATTTTTCGCCTCTGCTTCGAGGGTTGGGGCAAGTTACCGAAGGTGACCTGTTCGTTGTTGTCTAAGTGCTCATGATGATCACTTTCAGCCGGTCCCAACGATCCCAAGGGAATAGACTCTCCTCGGCGTCCATTTGGATTACCAGCGTCGTCCCTGTCATCGTCGGTATCCGAGGGCTCACTGATGTGTTCTACACCATCGTAGGCCACTGTTCTCGGCAGAGGCAGTTTGGGTATCAGCGAAGACGACTGCGGCAGGGTATTCTCTACGTTTATCACCTCATTTCCATATGCCGAGGATTTATCTTCCTTGGAGACTCGCTGTGAAGCTGGACGAAAGCCTAGATTCTGGTTGTTTACGGTGTTCAACCGAGTAGCGTCCATGGACTGTGTTCTGCTGGCCAAAGTGGCTTGTCGTCTCATCTTAAAGTCCAACTTGGACTTTTCCTTGATGTTATCGAAGTGACGCTCGAACCAGTACAACCGGATGAAAAGGAGCGATCCATGGATGAAAATCGGCGTGGTGAACGTCGCTATTATGTAGATGAGGATTTGCTGGTACAATGCCAATGTGTTGGTGTCGATGGTGTTCAACCCGGCTTGGGTAGAAGCCCCTCCAGTGAAGAACAAGGAATCGATGTAGGCTACGTTACGAACTGGGAAGAAGAGCACCGAGCCAAGGAACGTCCATGTGATGATATAACAGTAATGGGCCGATCTGAAGTTAGGGATTAGCACTCGTATATAGGGGTCTACAGCTGAGGCGAAGCGATGGATCTGGTTACGGATACGAAGACCCCATTCACGTTCGAGCTGGAACCTTCTATATCGAGCGTAGAGTTGTTTAATGGATTCCATCTTAAAGCATCTGTAGTGAGTTTATGTGGGGTTGAATGAAGTGAAAAGTTAAGTGTGTAAGTGGAGTGAAGTGATGTGAAGGGATGTGAAGGGATGTGAAGGTGTAATGCTATCGAATAATGTCTCTTGGATATCGATATGTGGTCTGCTGAAGTGATGAAGTGATGAAGTGGTGAATAATACCAATGTATGATAACTGTTCGAATGATGAGATGAGTCGGTGGTATGGTATTAGATGGAAACTATCAGGTTCAGTCTTATTAGGTCTTATTAGGTCTTATTAGGTATTTTAACAATGACACGATGACGGTGATACTTTGGTATTATAACAAGATAATACTATGACACTTAGACTTTGTTGATGATGATATTATGATATTAAGGTAAGGTCAGTGGTGGAATGATGTGATGACCTTTACGACGAGATGAGCCGGTGAATAAATAGGATTAGGGATAGTTTTGATGATGTATTAAGTACAAGGAAAGCTCAGTTTGAGTAGTCTTTGTAGATGATTGATAGGACAAGTTTTATTCTTTCGATGAACAAGATGAAGTGAAGGTGTCAGGTTCTCTGGAAGATGTGGTGATAAACAGAACTAGCAGTTCTATTTGCTCAGCTCTTTGTAATACTTTTGACAACCCCTCTGTTAACCCCTTTGTAATCCTTTTGACAACCCCTTTGTAATCTCTTTGTAATCCCTTTGTTAATCTAATCCTCGAATGGAATGAGTTCAGCAAGGAAATCGATAGCGATTCAACAGTAGTGGTATCTTATCGAGTATGACTGCAATCAATGCAACTCCGCAATGGCAATGTATAATCTCTGCCAGCTCCGTCTATGGATACTTTTACCGGAACCGATTCAGTTCAACACAGCCTGTTCACACTGTCAATGGCAAGAGTGACAGGAACAGAAGACCTTAGCCAAGAAGGAACAAACAGGCACTGAGGAACCAACCAATATGGACACAGGAACCAAGAGAGTTGAAGTTACCAAACAGGCACAGGAACCAAGAGGGTTGAAGCAGGCACAGGAACTATTAGAGTTGAAGTTACCAGGCACAGGAAACAGAAACAACCAACAGGAACTACGGTCACTGCAAAAGAACGGTACCAAGAAAAGAACGGAGGAAACAACGGAGGAAACAATGAACCGAACCGAAAGGACAAGAAAATGACGGCAATTACGAGATGTCAAAGAAACAAAAGAACGAAAGAACAAAACAACGAAAGAACGAAAGAACGAAAGAACAAAAGCACGAAACAACGAAAGAGCGAGAACTACGAAATCACAAAGAAACGAAAGAAGCGACAGGAAACGACAAGAAACGACAACGAACGATGGTCAGATTGACGTGATTGTGTGCAGAGAGAAGAAGAAGACGGCGAAGAGAAAGACGAAGGGGAAGACAAAGAGACAAAGAGATGCTGGGGATTCTACAGGAAGGATCTACGGAAGACGATGGAGATGGCGATGGAGATGGAGATGGAGATGGAGATGGAGAGATATACGAGGTAGTGGTGGAATGGTTGTGGTGGAGAGTTTAATATGATGAGATGTTTGATGGGGTACGTTTAAAGGTAGGGTTAAAGGTAGGGTTAAAGGTAGGTTAAAGGTAGGTTAAAGGAAGGGTTAAAGTTAAAGGTAGAGTTAATTTACAGGAAGAGATGCTGGTTAATGCTCAGGTTATACTTATGTTTGATCAAGTTATACTTATGTATCGTGGTCTACTTACGGTATGGTGTTATTGGGAGATGCGATGAGATGCGATGAGATGAGATGAGATAAGAGAGTTTTAATTACATTTATTATGAAGTTAGATATCACCATGTTTAATTAGAGCATCTTCTTCTTCTTCTTCTTCTTCTTCTTCTACTGAACACTAACTAACACCACCACCACCGCCATGGCTACTTCTTTCACTTAATTGCTGTTTTAGGGAGCGGAGAACAAGGCGCCACGGCGAGTGGGCTGGCTTAGCGCGGCAAGGCATCGTACTGAGCGTCGTGAGAGCAGCGAGAGCCTTTGAAAAATTAGTGGAAGCTTTAAGAATAGCGAGAGATTTACGGTATTTCAATTGAGGTGCTTACTCAGCTCAACTCGACTACAAAGAGATCGACTCGACGACTCTATAAACGTATAAATTCTATAAACTTATAACGCTATAAACTCTATAAACGAAATCCACTCTATCATCTCTATCAGCTCTATCAGCTCCACCAACTCTATAACACCACGGAACACCCAGTGATGAAAGACACCCACCTCTCATCTGAAGTCAAGGCGCAGACAGGAATGGCTCCCCCGTAAGCCTCGTTAATTTATTAAGCAGAGGTGTTAATTTATTAAGCAGAGGTGGTACTACTATTATTGGTATTATTATATTTAATATATTTATTATATTTATTATATTATTATATTATTATATTATTATGAATATAATATTAATTAATTAATTTTAAGTGTATTATCAGCGGCAAGGAGATCACCGTAACGAGACGGTAGTGGTGGAATTTGACAATGGAAGCTTTAGCGGGAAGCCAGAAGTAGTGGTATACGAATTTTCCATGTAACTACAAGAACAAGCAATCGGGACTAGAATGAAAAACCAGAGTTAATCCCAGGAGTAGTGGGGTAAAATCAGTTGGGCCCTTGGTTCCTTTATCCCATTTTCTACCTATGGATGAGGCATTCGCTTGCGTGGGTGAGATTGTAAGAAAGGCACCACTGTGGCAGGCATATCTGGACATGGATAAGCACAGTGAAATGGCAACTGCAATTTCGAATTTCAATGAACCCACATTGAAATGAGAGAAATACAATACTACACGGTAGAAAATGTACCCATCAAAACAACTTTCCAATCAAAGCAACAATCAGCTTTCACATTGACCTCTACCGAGAAAGAACAAAAGCTTAGCGAGAATCGAAGCACCGCTCTGCGGCTCTACCGTTCCAGCACTGTCGCTAGGGAGGATCGTAGCGGATACACCACCAACGAAAAGAGAAAATGTCAGCCGCACCGCGGTGGAGACGAGATCACACGGCGAATAGACAAGATACACCAAGTAGAAGACAAGACCGTTTGAAATCCTTGGAAAGACAGATTACTATTACACGCTACTCATGAACGCTGGAAGTTAACAGTTCGAATTGAGCACAAATTGAAAGGACAACCCAAGAAATAGACTAGTTATCCCAAGTAAAAGGGGGTATTTATTAGGAACAGATATGGAGTTATACGTAAGCAGACTTTCTTCACCATCTCCTACCGTCGCTACCTTTCTGCTTGATACAAGAATACACCATGAGACTTCGGTGAGACACAGTAACAAACTGTTTTTCAGATTGGTACCATTACAATATCATTACATCTTCATAAACAGCTTCAATATTAACATTTCCAATGGAGGAATGACCCCTTATTCTCCTAAAGTATTGCGGTACGGGCTTTCACATTTTTTTTTTACGAGTATCAAAAGTTCGCTTAAAACGAGTCGCCAAAATGTGGATTTTGCAGCCAACCTTCACCGTAAGAAACCAAGTTAGTATACAAAGCTTCTTATATTGTTCATCAATTAAGGTCACTACTAGATCAATAGTGCAACAATTCAATTATATCCACCAGCTTATATATCTATAATGGCAGAAAACAGCGAAGAAAGTACTTCGGATGACGAATTGCTGGTGAGAGTTTCAAATTCCAGAGACCACATCTATGATATTAAAATCACGCCATTCAACCAACCCCACCTTCCAACAACCAAACACAAGTTCCATTTACACCTGCCACCCAACCAGGTAACTCTCAGCAAGAAAGAGCTGTCCCAGCTGCTGCAGATTCCAACGCGCCACATGGTAATCATAATCAAGACGTCATTAGAGAGAATCAGCATGAAGAGAGAGCTGAAGTTGCAAACGAGGCAATGGTAGTTCACGAGGAAGCAGCTATCGTCAATCCGGCCAATATTTTGGACGATGACGATAGACTTGAAGAGCCAGCTGAAGATACGGACGAGGAGATGGTAGTTCACGAGGAAGCAGTCATCGTCAATCCGGCCAATATTTTGGACGACGATAGACTTGAAGCGCTAGCTGAAGATACGGACGAGGAGATGGTAGTTCATGAGGAAGCAGCTATCGTCAATCCGGCCAATATTTTGGACGATGACGATGAAGAGCATCCACAAGTAAATAGGGATGAGGTTATCGTTGTCTCTGATCTGTCAGCTTCTGATTATCATGGCACCGATGATGACGATAGACTTGAAGAGCCAGCTGAAGATAGGGACGAGGAGATGATAGTTCACGAGGAACTAGCCATCGTCAATCCAGCCAATATTTTGGACGATGACGATGAAGAGCATCCACAAGTAAATAGGGATGAGGTTATCGTTATCCCTGATCTACCAGATCCTGATAATCATGATAATGAGGATAACGGTAGATTAGGGAGATTACATTCTATGGAACAAGTGTTTAGAGAGTTAGGTGAACGCATAGGTAATAAAGAGGGAGAAATCGATGGCAAGATTAACAATGCGACCTCCCTGGCATATAGAGGTGTTTACAGGTCGTTTAGAGAGATACTTACTACTCTCGAAGGTCTCCTTAGAGAACTCGGTGCCCTCGTACAGACAGCTATTGATACGCGCCTGAATGCTGATGTAGGCGCAGTTACAAATTCATTACAGATTCTAAGGGATAGAAATGGCAGTTTCATTCGTACTTATAGGAATAAACTTGATCGTTATTACAGAAGTCGGAGGAATAAGCAATGGATTGTTTTGAGCTTAGAGTATAGAAATTTTCTCTTGGGTGTCAGAAATGACTTGCGTGCTGCCCCTGAATTATGAGTTACAAATGAGAAGTAACCTTGCAAAATATACCAACCAAGCTAAAATTCACACAACCTAGTCAATTTTGCACATATTATAGCTACAAAAGGAAAACCACAACTCCAGTGTGTAATGGCATCTGGTTTCCACCTAAGTATTCTAGCTTTTGGTTACCTGAAATGGTCACATTCTCTTGAGGTACAAGTACCTTTCGTAATAATAGTAGGTAATTTCCCAATGAAACTGTCCTTAATATAAAATTCTTTTGAAGTTCTACTATGCATGTCTTCAGCGTATTCTACCATCATTATCAAACGCATTGAATCAAAGGGTAAGCAATCTCATGATGCTGGGTCACGGTTACGTTTACGTAACATTGTATCCGGGTTTAGATAAATTCTGTGAAGTCCTACACGAATTTCTGTTTTCTTTTCGATGTGCCGCTTTGCATAACTGCCATACCCCCCAAAACATGGAATATTGAGAAAGTCACCTACCTCGTATTTTGGACTAAAATCACTGGAGAGATAGTTAATATTCGTACCACTGAACAGTATATACGAAGGAACAACAATACCGTGCAAGCTTGACGTCACACCACTTAAAAAAAGACACTTTAAGGTACTAGGGTAAGTAATCTTTTCCAACTCAACCAGCAGTACCTCCACCAAAATCAATATCTCTAATTTCAAGGGGAATTGTATGTCGGATTGTATCTTATACATATGGCTTCCAATTATGGTTAATTCAGTTATGTTAGAAGAAAATTCAAAAATGCTTCCAATGGAGTACGAAAGCCCACGAGTATTGCATGGAATGAAATGGGGATAGTCCTCAGGACGCCTTCTTAGATGACCAGTCCAAAGGGTTAGCTTCAAAGTCCTTATAGTAGGGTATCTCCGCAAAGACTTTACCAAATTAACAAAGGAAACCCAACCGCTATCTGATAAGTATCGTTTGTTCATGTTTCCACAATCGATATCTAAAATAGAGATTCGACACGGAAACACAATTTTGAATAAAGAAGGGTCATCCGGAAGAAAGACAAGTTTCCGTAGATATGTTAGTCCTTCCATATTGAGTTTTTTTGTAGGGTTCCTGTTGTCGCCCTTGAGATATAACTTTAGATCTTTCACTTGGAGCTTAACTGAACTAGTGATTTCTGTCCCCTTAAGCATAGCAACAAGTGTACGTAATTTAGGTACTTTCTTAAATTCAAACAAAGGTATTGGAACCATGTAACAACATAATGTAGTCAAGAAAGGAAAGATGCGTTCAAATGATGATACACATCGTGCATCAAAGATACGGACATCTTGCAGAGTTCCAATACCTCGAGGAAATCTAGCATCACCTTCAACTCGTTTTATAAGATCGTCAATTCCATGGTTAAAGTGGTTTGGTGGGTGCTGTGTACCTGTACGAATGACCACTGATTTTATCTTATAGGGGAACATTGGAATGGCGGTTACATAATGAGAAAGATATAAAACAATCTTTGTCTTCAAAATGCACTGAGGTATTTTGGAATGAAAGTAGAGTAGATGAATATCATATATATGCAACTGAAGAGGATAATTCCTTGGAAAATTTGCCATTAGAAATTCCTCTGTCTTGATAAATTTACCTAATGGAAACCTTTTCATATACTCCTTTGTTATCCTTTCTTGCTTCGTGATCCCATTATGTCCTCCGTCGGGTAGCATGTCCTTATCTGGTTCCATGTCTTCGTATATTAGTAAGTTTGTTGAAGATAATCTTTTAAAAATTCTTTGAACCAAACGATAAATGAAACCCTTTTCCAGTAGAATGATGAGCTTTAAAGTGTGTCTTTCCACTTTTTCAATACAGATATATATGACTTCTTTAGGAAGCATCTGAAAGTTATCAATCCAAGCGGACGCCCATTGTTGTGGGGATTCTGATGAACTTGATCTCTCCATAATCACAGAAGTTACGAATAATATATGCTCTGTGATAGAACATCATCAACCGAATGCACAAACACAGCTCTTTATACCATTTGAATTTGTTAAAGATGCACTTTCCATACGCCTTTACTGTGTTTGAAACCACTGAAATTAAGGGAGTCATGCTAGCTCAAACGTCAACCTGCATTGGTTGACCTATAGTTGAGGTCAGTTGCAGTTCCCTCCTTATCAAGAGAGACCCGCTTCTCATCTAATCATTGTCAATGAAATGTATGTGTAATAATTATCCATTTGCTCAATTGCAGTATCTCAACCTGTTGATTGGCTTCCAAGTCACATCACTAACACTTTCACTGCCACACTCAAACAAAGACATTGAAATTGTTATAAATGTCATCCTCGACCCATTTGCTAATATTATACGTTCAGAAGTAGCTGAAACTACCTAACTTCGATCCATTCTTCCGAAATTCAAATAGCCGATCTTCACTTATCCAACAAGTTTCAACAGAACCAATTCATCACTGACTTAGCTTAGCTATAAAATAGCATATATCCAATTAGTGATGGAAAACAAGATGCAGAATGTAGAAAGTTTGGATTGAGCTCTTACCCTAGTTCACTAGGAAAGTGAAAATTTCACGACGAGGAGTATAAAAGCTCTATTAAACTTACATAGAATGAAATAAGAACCTTATATACTTCTTTACTGTTCAATAAACAGTTTAAGCCCAACTACCAAACTTCGTAGATAAGTCCATAGGTTACTAATATACAGTATCCGTCAATTCGAGATATTCACGTGACATCAATAAGATACGATGCAGGATATAGACGTTTCTACGGCCCAAAGCCCATTGGATATTGAACTTGTTAACTCAGTAATATGAAAATGATCGAAGTCGAAGAGTATAATAGCTCTGGTGTGTTTGTATGGCCTGGAATGAGATTTCATATACTATTTCAGTGCTGCTTAGTGAAAGTATAAGCCCAATTACCCCACTACCACTGGTATTCTATATACAGGGATATCCATTACATAAAAATAGCAAACAGGATCCAGTTACTATTGGCTTACGGGCCTTTGAATCATGGCAAGAGGGTGTTGAAGTCAACTAAGGAAGAAGATAACCAGATGTTAGGAATAAAGAGATAAAGAGAGGAGAGGAGACGAACAACTCAAAAAATTGTAGTAAATTCCATGTGAATTTAGACTGGAACGGTAGGGAGAGTCTCTGTACAAAGCGGATCCAAATGGGGGTTTGTTCTTAGTGAATGAAATTTGCAGTCTCTTTGGTTATGGGGTTTAACGACGGCTGCTTCCACGTTCTTGGCATTGTATTTGACGACACCTGTCCTATACTAAGATTTGTGCCCTTTCCGGTGACGTCAACAATATCACCATAACAACTCTTCTTCACGCTGAAAAATAGGAGACCGAACAGGGTCAAGGTAATAGTATTGTATTCATACAAATAAATACGGCTTGAAGGTACCTGTGGTGCACATAACTCCATAATATACGAAGCAACTCTGATATAAATGCCTGCCGAACGGCCTTTATCAGGGTAGAATAGCCCGTCCCTAATTCTCGTGAGATATAATATTGATGGACACTTATCCATAACTCACGAAAAACACAACTATTAACCATAACTGCTGTCTCCCCATTTCTCATCGTCTCTCTTAGCTTTCCATCCCACCAGACCCGTTTAGCTTGCTGCTTAACAAAGTACCGTTACTTTCTTTTGCCTTAACCGTTACCTTTTCCGCCCCAGTTCTTCTCCGTAAAATTTTTCTTTTTGCAGCTATCGCATCGCAGCCGTCCCGCCATCGCTATGTCCACCCGTATCCACGGTGAATTGCCCCAATTGCCCCAGAATCCTAACCAGCCCTGGCCGATCTGGGTATTTTGCACCAATTGAAAAATTTTACGTGACATCCGGTCTGACTCTGGTCTGCTCTCCTAAGAAACGGTCGCACCATATACCGGAATTTCCGCTACACAGCTCCCTTAACTACGTATGCATGGCACATGACGTCGATGAGCATCTCATCCTCGTCACGTGAGGTGCATGAAAACGGTTCCCGGTACATCTCTGCTACCACCCCCGGTGTATAACCTCTTCCCCCGGATATAAAATTTTTCAGCCATAAGGAGAAGACTATAAAAGGTTGTGAAAGGTACTTTGGGAGAACAAACTACATTTTAATGATTCATTATTTTCTCTTGTTTCATTTATTTTCTTCTTTCTTCCTTCTCCTTCTTCTCTTTCTCAACAATTATCAATTCCCCAGTATAATTGCACCGGTCTACCTGCCCCAGCACTTAGAGTAAGTACCCCAGTGGATGGAGTAGACAATGGTGGTGATATTGAAGACGAATATTGGTATTATTGTTGAGAGAGAGTGAGAACACATCGCGAAGATGCTGCCCACCAGCATCCTCCGATTCGTAGATTTTCACTGTAATTTCAAGCACCGACTGCTGCCCTAACCGAATGAATACGCTCCTCGAGCAGAACCAGTATAACCTCATCGCAGACACGTCATCTCGGTTCCGAGCCGTGACTGCACCATATCACACGAGCACCATGTTGAATCATGAGTCCTCGATGAGTATACCGGCTTGCTCTCATCGGACCTGAAAAAAACCATAGGCGATGCCTGAAAAATCTGGTATGCCTCGGGGTTCTCCACAGTATTGATATTCGTCTTTCACAGCTCATCACCACTCTATAGTCATATTAACCACCGTGAAAAATCATAACCAAACTGTCTTAACTCAGTTACTAACACCTTCTAGCCATTAATATTTCTTTTCTCGCCCCAGAACGTATTTTAATCTTCCCCCAGTTAAAGTACTTCACCCCACGTCGAACCAGTTCTTAGTTCAATTTCCCCCAGTTGAACCACCTTACTAGTTCCCTGTACCAATCCTTTGCATAGTAGAAAGAAATCATTAACCATGGTCCAATTATCTGCTCCTATCACTCCTCCAATGGAATCCACGGGTGACCGTTTGATGACATTGGAGACCCACGACGGTATCGCCTTGCAAGGTTACTCCTTCGGTGCTCCCGTCACTGCTGCTGGTGAAGTGGTCTTCCAAACCGGTATGGTTGGTTACCCAGAGTCCATTACTGACCCTTCGTACGAGGGCCAGATCTTGGTCATCACCTACCCATTAATCGGTAACTACGGTGTTCCAGACCGTGAGATCAAGGATGACGACTACTCTCCAGCACTTCCAAAATACTTTGAATCGTCTAAGATTCACATTGCTGGTTTAGTTGTAGCCCACTACACCGAGGAATACTCCCATTTCTTGGCCAAGTCCTCTTTAGGCCAATGGTTACAGGAGCAAGGAATTCCAGCTATTTACGGTGTTGACACCAGAGCTCTTACCAAGAGATTGAGAGAAAAGGGTTCTACTCTCGGTAGATTGGCTCTTCAGAAGGCTTCTCTTTCTTCGGAGAAGATCTTGGCCGACACTTCTTCCGAATGGACCCAACACTTCGAGATTCCAGACTGGGATGATCCTAACGTCAAGAACTTGGTTGCCAAGGTGTCTACATCGAAGCCAGTGTTGTACACCCCAAAGTCCGGTGTCAAGCTCGGTAAGAACGGTAAGCCTATCCGTATTGTAGCCTTGGATGTTGGTATGAAATACAATCAAATCCGTTGTTTCGTCAGACGTGGTGTCGAGCTCTTGGTTGTTCCATGGGATTACGACATCACCAAGGAGGAGTATGACGGTTTGTTCATCTCCAACGGTCCTGGTGATCCATCTGTCATGACCGAGACCGTCTCTCGTTTGAGATCCGTCATCACTGCTGGTAAGACTCCAGTTTTCGGTATCTGTTTGGGTCACCAGTTGATGGCCAGAGCCACCGGTGCTTCTACCTTGAAGTTGAAGTTCGGTAACCGTGGTCACAACATCCCATGTACTTCTACCATCTCTGGAAGATGTTACATCACTTCCCAGAACCACGGTTACGCTGTTGACACCAACACTTTGTCCGATGGCTGGAAGGAGCTCTTCGTTAACTCCAACGATGGCTCTAACGAAGGTATCTACCACGAGACCAAGCCATTCTTCTCAGTGCAATTCCACCCAGAATCGACTCCTGGTCCTAGAGATACCGAGTTTTTGTTCGATGTCTTCATCAACTCTGTTATCGACTTCAACACCACCGGTGTCTTCAAGCAAGTCGCCTTCCCAGGCGGCAACTTAGCTGAGAACAGAGCTGCTCATCCAAAGGTGGATGTCAAGAAGGTCCTTGTTCTTGGTTCTGGTGGTCTTTCCATTGGTCAAGCTGGTGAGTTCGATTACTCCGGTTCTCAAGCCATCAAGGCTCTTAAGGAAGAAGGTATCTACACCATCTTGATCAACCCTAACATCGCTACTATCCAGACTTCTAAGGGTTTGGCCGACAAGGTCTACTTCCTTCCAGTCACCCCTGAGTTCGTCAGAAAGGTCATTCAACACGAAAGACCAGACGGTATCTACTGTACTTTCGGTGGTCAAACCGCTTTGAGTGTCGGTATCTCGTTGAAGGACGAGTTCGAGGGTCTTGGAGTCAAGGTTTTGGGTACACCAATCGACACTGTCATCACCACTGAGGACAGAGAGCTCTTTGCCAATGCTATGGCTGAGATTAACGAGAAGTGTGCTAGATCCGAGGCCGTTAGTACCGTTTCTGAGGCTGTTGACGCTGCCAACGCTATTGGTTACCCTCTTATCGTCAGAGCTGCTTACGCTTTAGGTGGTCTCGGTTCTGGTTTCGCTGATAACGAGAAGGAGTTGGTTGACTTGTGTAACAAGGCCTTCGCCATTTCTCCTCAGGTTCTTGTGGAACGTTCCATGAAGGGTTGGAAGGAAGTCGAGTACGAAGTCGTCAGAGACGCTTTCGACAACTGTATCACTGTCTGTAACATGGAGAACTTCGATCCTTTGGGTATCCACACTGGTGACTCTATTGTCGTGGCTCCATCGCAGACTTTGTCCGATGAAGACTACAACATGCTTAGAACCACTGCCGTCAATGTCATCCGTCACTTGGGTGTTGTTGGTGAGTGTAACATTCAGTACGCTCTTAACCCATTCTCCAAGGAGTACTGTATCATTGAGGTCAATGCCAGATTGTCCAGATCCTCTGCTCTTGCTTCCAAGGCCACTGGTTACCCATTGGCTTACACTGCTGCTAAGTTGGGTTTGAACATTCCATTGAACGAGATCAAGAACTCCGTTACTAAGTCCACCTGTGCTTGTTTCGAGCCATCTCTTGATTACGTTGTTGTCAAGATCCCAAGATGGGATTTGAAGAAGTTCACCAGAGTGTCTTCCCTCTTGTCTTCTTCCATGAAGTCTGTTGGTGAAGTCATGTCTATTGGTAGAACTTTCGAAGAAGCTATCCAAAAGGCTATCCGTTCTACTGACTATCAGAACTTGGGTTTCAACCAGACCGAAGCCTTGATGTCCATTGATATCGACAGCGAGCTTCAAACTCCTTCTGACCAACGTCTTTTTGCTCTTGCCAACGCTCTTCAGGACGGCTACTCCGTTGACAAATTGTGGAAGTTGACCAACATCGACAAATGGTTCTTGCACAAGCTTGAGGATTTGATCAAGTTCGGTGCTAAGATCGCTTCTTACGTTTCCAAGGAGAAGCTTCCAGTTTCCGTCTTGAAGCAAGCCAAGCAACTTGGTTTCGAAGATAGACAGATTGCCATGTTCTTGAATTCCAACGAAGTCGCTATTAGAAGACTTAGAAAGGAAGCTGGTGTCATTCCATTTGTCAAGCAAATCGATACCGTTGCTGCTGAGTTCCCAGCTTTCACCAACTACTTATACATCACCTACAATGCTGACTCCAATGATGTTTCTTTCGACGAGCATGGTGTTATCGTTCTTGGTTCCGGTGTCTACAGAATTGGTTCTTCCGTCGAATTCGATTGGTGTGCCGTTAGAGCCATTAGAACCTTGAGAGAAAACGGTACTAAGACCATTATGATTAACTACAACCCTGAAACAGTCTCCACCGATTACGATGAAGCCGACAGACTTTACTTCGAAACCATTAACTTGGAGCGTGTTCTCGATGTCTATGAGCTTGAACAGTCTTCCGGTGTTATCATCTCTATGGGTGGTCAAACCTCTAACAACATTGCTTTGCCATTGCACCGTCAAAACGTTAAGATTCTTGGTACTTCCCCAGAGATGATTGACAGTGCCGAGAACAGATACAAGTTCTCGAGAATGTTGGACAAAATCGGTGTTGATCAACCAGCTTGGAAGGAGCTTACTTCTATTGAAGAAGCTGAAGAGTTCGCTGACAAGGTCACTTACCCAGTTTTGGTTAGACCTTCTTACGTTCTTTCTGGTGCTGCCATGAACACCGTCTACTCCAGAGACGACTTGGCATCCTACTTGTCCCAAGCTGTTGATGTTTCTCCAGACTACCCAGTCGTCATTACCAAGTACATTGAGAATGCTAAGGAGATCGAGATGGACGCTGTCGCCAGAGATGGTAAGATGATCATGCACGTTGTATCTGAGCACGTTGAAAATGCTGGTGTCCACTCTGGTGATGCTACTCTTATTGTCCCACCACAAGATCTTGATCCAGAGACCGTTAGACGTATTGTCGAGGCCACTGCCAAGATCGGTAAGGCTTTAGACATCACTGGTCCATACAACATCCAGTTCATTGCTAAAGACAACGACATCAAGGTCATTGAGTGTAACGTTAGAGCTTCTCGTTCTTTCCCATTCATCTCCAAGGTTGTTGGTACTGACTTGATTGAAATGGCCACCAAGGCTATCATGGACATGCCACTTACTCCATACCCAGGTGTCAAGCTTCCAGATGACTACTGTGCCGTCAAGGTTCCTCAGTTCTCTTTCTCCCGTTTGGCTGGTGCCGATCCTGTTCTTGGTGTTGAGATGGCTTCCACCGGTGAAGTTGCTACCTTTGGTAGAAACAAGTACGAAGCCTACTTGAAG
Source organism: Scheffersomyces quercinus (assembly GCA_030556775.1). NCBI lineage: Eukaryota > Fungi > Ascomycota > Pichiomycetes > Serinales > Debaryomycetaceae > Scheffersomyces > Scheffersomyces quercinus. The sequence continues at coordinate 167,220 of JAKTUQ010000006.1, read as the reverse complement.
TCTTTACTTTCCACTGGTTTCAAGTTGCCAAAGAAGAATGTTTTATTCTCCATTGGTTCCTACAAGGAGAAGCAAGAGCTCTTGCCATCTATTGCTAAGCTTCATGAATTAGGCTACAAGATCTTCGCTACTGCTGGTACTGCTGATTTCCTTAAGGAACATGACATTCCAGTTCACTACTTGGAAGTCTTGTCCAAGGAAGAAGACCAGAAGTCCGAGTACTCCTTGACCCAGCACTTGGCTAACAACCTCATTGACTTGTATGTTAACTTGCCATCTTCTAACCGTTTCAGACGTCCAGCTTCTTACATGTCCAAGGGTTACGAGTCCAGAAGAATGGCTGTTGACTACTCTGTTCCTCTTGTCACTAACGTCAAGTGTGCCAAGCTCTTGGTTGAAGCCATTGCCAGAAACATTCCTTTGGAAGTTTCTAACAGAGACGCTCAAACCTCTCACAGAACTGCTGTCTTACCTGGTTTGGTTAACATCACTTCGTTTGCTACTTCCTTCGATGACTTTGAAGCCACTACCAAGGCTTCTTTAGCCGCTGGTTTCACCTTCAACGCTTTCTTGCCTCAAACCATGGCTGGATCTGTTGTCACTGACTTCGACTCTTTGCTTGAAGCCATCGACTTCGCTGGAAACTCTGCTTACACTGACTACTCTTTCTCCATTGCTGCTAACGATTCTAATGCTAACGAGGTTTCAGAAGCTTCAACTAACTCCGGTGCATTGTTCTTGCCTTTCAACGACTTGGCTAACTCCAAGGTTTCTGCCATTTCTGCCCATTTCGCTTCTTGGCCAGAAAACAAGCCTATCATCACCGATGCCAAGACTACCGATTTGGCTTCTGTGTTGTTGCTTGCTTCCTTACACAACCGCTCTATCCACATCACCAACGTTTCCTCCAGAGAAGATCTCGAGTTAATTAAGATGGCCAAGGACAAGGAGCTCAGAGTCACTTGTGACGTTGCTGTCTTCTCCTTATTCCTCTCCAGAAACGAACTCGATGTTCCATTCCTTCCATCTAAGGAAGACCAGACTTACTTGTGGGAGAACATTGCTGATGTCGACTGTTTCGCTGTCGGTGTCTTGCCATACTTAGTTGCTAAGGCTACTGGAAAGAAGGTTGTTCCAGGTTTAGGTATCAACGAGACCATTCCATTGCTCTTGTCTGCTGTTAAGGATGGACTTCTTACCATTGAGGACATCACCACCAAGTTCCACGACAACCCAGTCAAGATATTCTCCATTCCAAAGCAAGACTCCACTGTTGAAATTGACTTGGACAGATTCGTTTCTTCTACCAACAAAAAGATCTCTTCTGTTTTCGAGCACAAGAAGCTCCAGGGCTCAGTCGACAGAGTCTCCTTGCATGGTGAAACTGTCTGCTTGGACGGTGCTGTTGTTGCTCAAGCTGTTTTGGGTAAGAATGAGATTGAACCAAGAAACAGATTCTCTTCTATCACTGCCATTCCACAGTCTCCAGTTGCCAGAAAGCAGAGACTCTCCTTCTCTACCGATGTCTCTGGTCGTCGTCCATCTGTTCTCAAGGACCAACCATTGCCAACCGAGTTCGAAAAGTTCGGTGCCGAGTTGGTTTCTCAACCTCCAGTTGGCTCTTTGAGTGAAGGTAACGCTCTTGTCAACTACATTAGACACCACAACACTTTCTTGAGAAACTCTGTTCTCTCTGTTAAGAACCTTACTAGAGCTGATATGCATTCTCTCTTCACTGTCGCTCAAGAGATGAGACTCTCTGTTGAGAGACAAGGTGTCTTGGACATCTTGAAGGGTAGAGTTTTGGCTACTATGTTCTACGAGCCTTCTACTAGAACCTCGTCTTCTTTCGATGCTGCTATGCAAAGATTGGGTGGTAGAGTTGTTGCTGTTGATGCTGACTCTTCCTCTGTCAAGAAGGGTGAAACCTTGCAAGACACCATTAGATCTTTGGCTTGTTACGCCGATGCTATTGTCTTGAGACACCCATCTGAAGACTCTGCTGACATTGCTGCTAAGTACTCTCCAGTTCCTATCATCAATGGTGGTAACGGATCCAAGGAACATCCTACCCAGGCTTTGTTGGATCTTTTCACCATCAGAGAAGAGTTGGGTACTGTGAACGGTATCACTGTCACCTTCATGGGAGACTTGAAATACGGTAGACCAGTTCACTCTTTGATCTACTTGTTACGTCACTACCAAGTCAGAGTCCAATTGGTTTCTCCAAAGGAATTGAGATTACCATCTAGCATTAGACAACTCTTGGCCGAGAACGGTCTGTTAGTCGTTGAGTCCGAGGAGTTGACCAAGGAGATCATCTCTAAGTCCGATGTCTTGTACTGTACCAGAGTCCAAGAGGAGAGATTTGCTGACAAGGCCGAATACTTGAGATTGAAGGACACTTACATTGTCGACAACAAGATCTTGTCTTACGCCAAGCAGCACATGGCTGTTATGCACCCATTACCAAGAACCAACGAGATCCGTGAAGAAGTTGACTTTGACCAGAGAGCTGCTTACTTCAGACAAATGAGATACGGTTTGTTCGTCAGAATGGCTTTATTGGCCATGGTCGTTGGTGTCGACTTTTAAAGACACCATTTGAGACTGACAATTGGGGAATTGTTCATCTGACACCTTTTGTTCAAAATGCTGGTCGAAATACTGGCTTCATAAACTATTGCTTAAAGTTAATTTTACATCGCTGTACTTAGAGATTGATAGCGTATATACTATCGGGGGATTCTATATACTTTATATACCTTATATACTGTCATGTCTTTAATGGCGTATGTTGTACATTTATTATTCATATTCTTTTAATCATATTAATACATTTTTCGAACAAACACACTTGGAGTGGATGTAAGTACCGGGCCCTTTCTGGCGGTAAAGATTCGTTAAACATACATTCAGTATAGACAAGATCCAGATAATACTTATGACAATGGTAACTATAATAATACAATATTGAAGCATGAATAGGCAGTTAGCAAAAAAGCCTATTGGTTATTGATGAGCTTTGGGGGTCTTAGTTGTCTTCGTTAATAAAAACGTTCGCTTCATCTTGATCTCCTCTAGATCCCCTTGAAGCATCTTCATGTCGATGTGGCCCTCTTCCCTCTTGTGCACCAGCATCCTGTTCGTCCTCGTTGGCCTGAATCAAAGCTCTGGCAATTTCAATCTCGTCTCCACCAGAATTGTGGTTATACCCACTTACTTCTGGGTCAATCTCGGGAGACCTTGGTTTGTCATTGTTCGAATTCGAATCCTGATAGTTGTTGTAATCATTCAGGTATTGCTGGTAATGGCTATTGTCTCCAGGCACTCCATTTGCAGCTGCTGAAGCGTATGTTTGGTGGGTGGTGTGATGACTCTGTGGATGATTCACACGGTCTTGTTGCTGCCTGTGCTGTTGCTGTTGCGTTCTCTGTGCTTCTTCGACTACAGCTATAAGATTATCATCTAAGCCAGTTAAGTCATGGCTCAAAAGATCCGTATCATGTCTGTTTCCAGGGAGGTTATGCAACTGAGCTGCAGCAACCATGGCTTCCACCTCGTCATTGGGTCTCGACTTGAGAATATTACGTGCGTTGGGATTGTTTGGTTGTGAATGAAAGATCTTGTTGTTTCTATGTCTGTTCACAGCGGCACCACTGATCTTCTTTTGAGCAGAGTTATTACTTCTCTTGAGCATGGTAACATCTCTGGCTGGGTCTCTACACTCTGGACAGTTCTTAATGGCAGTCGCAACAGTGTCTTTAATTCTTGTCCAGTGATATTTCTCTGTCACAATGGAAGTGGTTTTGTTAATACCACCGTGGTTGGCCAAGTGTACCTCGTTACAGATTTGTAACTGTCTCACCGGATTGCTGACGACTTCTCTTCCCTTCAAAAGTAATTTTCCATTCTCTAATGTGTAATGTGATGCAGACGATCTCAAACGAGACTTCTCTTGTCTGTCTGCCATGGATGGATACCTACCCGTTTCCAAGTAAAATTTAATCTTATCAAAACGGTATGCACCAACAGCAGGATCAGACGTATTAATGAGTTCTCTTCCATACATTATAGCATCTACGGCCTGGTCATGGCCCTTTAAGATACCAGCAGACTTCACTCTTCCAATACGCTTGAAATTAAGCGATTCCCAAATACTTCTTGCTGCCACATTAGTCTCAAAAACCAAGTTAAAGATCGAGTAAGTGTATCCCAAACGAGGCGCCCATTGAAGATAGCAATCGGTCAATGTCCTTCCTATTCCTTTACCTCTAATACCAGCATTAACCAAGAAGTTAGCAGTACAAATATGACTACAGCGGCCAGGGAAGTTGGGCTTGACGTAGAATGTGCCCAAACACTCCTTTTCCCATTCCTTAGCGCCTTCTAGCGCAGGCGAGTCACCCAAGACCATGACAGCAGCAAAAGCACCAAACCAGTAGTTTTGGAATTGTTCGATGTGAAGAGTATCGAAGAAAGACGAGGTTTCTCCTCGCTCGATCTCCATGTTGAACTCATCGCACAAGAAAGCTAGCAAACCCGGAGGAAGCTCGCTGGGCGAGTGAACGGGGTAGATTGTGGCCGTTGTTTCGCCATCTTTGAGTAGAACCGTGTATCTGTCTATGACGCTAACAGCGTCATAGTCGAGATGAGGACGGTACTGGGACGACGTGAGGACGTCGTCGAACTCGGGCATGGTTGAATAGCGGGGCTACGGCTTCAGCGATGCGGAGCACTTGTTACGAAAGAAAGATGATAAACCGGCGGTTTGTTCTGATCTCAGTTTGCAGTAAAACAGAAACCTGATAGTTGAGTGTAGATGGAGTACTGGTTAAGTATATTGAGGAATGTCAACAGGCGATTTGGAGGGTGAGAAAATCGGGACAGCGAGGGTGTTGCTTATGTAAGGGGAGGGAGGGTGGTTATGTCAGGATGGTTGGAGTGATTATGTCATCAGTATAGAGATGAGTACCTACTGGGTTGGAGTGGTAGAGAGGAGTGTGGTGGTGCTGTGGTACGGGTATTTCGTGGAAGTAGAATATGGCAATATAGTGCTAGTATGCTGAGGTAAGCATGGTACTGCAAGCACACTATACATGGAATGATAGTAAGTTGAGCAGAACTACTGTCTTACTACTACACAGTGAATGAATGAAAATCCAGTCCCCTCTGATGAAATTTTGGGTGCAAAATGTATATGATGTATTTGCTGATAAGATTGTCATTGTAGCGTTATTCTGATTTCGAATTCTATACTATTGAGATACAAATTACCTATTTTCTACTCTCTTTGATGTAATACACTCAATGCATAGAAGGATATATGGGTTATGGATCTGTGCTACAAGATGACAGTGATGGCACAGTTATGTCTGTTACTACATTGGGGATGCCTATATGGCCTATCTCTCATTAAAACTATGAAAAATTATCATTCTTCCAACATAAAACATGTCCCTTCAGTCATTACATAACATACATATATACTGGTTAACCTTCGTCCTTTCAGTTGCAACATCTCTTGAGTACTCTAACAGCACTCACAAAACTTACTCACCCTTCTAAACAACTTCATTGAAATCCTTTCCAAACATATGGGCTCCAACAAGCTTATCTGATCCCTTCAACACGGCCACATTCTTCACATACCCGATTCTCTCAAATCCAAGACTATCCCAGATCTTCAAACTGGCCACATTGGTCTCAAAAACAAGGTTAAACACTGAGTAAACATACCCCAATTGAGGGCCCCATACCAAATACTTTCGTCCAAGCTCTTTTCCCAAGCCAAGACCTCTCTTCTCATGGTTAACCACAAATCCAGCGTTACATACATGCGAGCACCTTCCTATGTAATTAGGCTTGACGTAGAAGTTGCCAAGGAATATGTCTTTCCATTCTGATTTCGATTTCGATTTCAATGCCTCGTCATTAAGCGACTCGTATTCTCCCTCAATTAGAATGGCTACGAAAGCATGGAACCAGTAATGAACAAAGGCATCATAGTTCATCTGCTCGTGGTGGGGATACGTTTTACCTTCTTCTACGACGTAATTGAACTCATCCTGAAGCACTTCAATGAGCGCTTTGGGAACAACCGAGTGGTCATGAACGGGAAAAAGAGTGACTTTTCTCGACGCATCCTTCTCCAACGTGAAATGTATGGGTTTGGTGATCTTAGGCGTCGTTTCAAACTTACCGTCGGCAAAAGGAAGTCCCTCAAGGCCAGCAAGAGTAGTACTATTAACGGTCATTTTGGGGTATTTGGGGTCAGATTTTCTCGGTCTTTCTCGTGAAATTCTGGTCAATTGTTACTCTAAACTACACTTTCACACCCTGAGACCTTTCTGACTCGAGGAAATCACCTCTTTATATACTCTTCACAGTCTACACTGGTCTACAATCATCACATCACTTCATCCATCGGGCCTTCTCCGGAATTCGATATTTCTGATTCGGGTACCTGATTCCGCGGCGTGCATGTAGTTGATATGTCGTGGGTTGTGTCGTGGTTTGTCGTGAAATGTCGTAAATGTATCTATAGCTATAGCTATAGCTATAAAAGGATGACAATATAGAGAACATGAATAGTGGTATTAATTATGAGCACATTTAGCAAATAAAGACTTTCCAGTATTACTACTTATGACTACTACTATACTACCACAACCACTCTACACAACAACAAACTCTCCTACCACATCTATATCTACACAACTAATAATAAACTATACTATACTACTATACTATACTAATATCCACCTGCACACAAACACCCATTCCAATCACGTGCCCAACACACCCAGATGGCCAGTTACCCGGACTCCGTCGCCTAAACATCAGCAAGTATAAGGAGAAGATTGAGGAAGAGAGGTGTGTTTAGTGGTTGTTTGCTAGCATTAGACCGTTAGATTTGATTGTGAACAGTCCCCACACGACTCACGAGTCTGCCAGTCACCATGGAAGAGCAGAAACGAAATGAAGTCATTTCAGACAGTATGTAATTGGACAGTGTTGAGCCACGAATCATGAGAGAAGAAATCTGGAGAGTTGGAAGTTTGGTGGATATAGAGGGCCATTAGCGGTCGGGATGAGAGTTGGAGTAGATTTTAATGGCTCTAGGGTGGATATTGGGGGTTTGGATGCGTTTTTCATCTTATTTTTCATCGTTGGGTTGAGTATACCTCAACCATCTTACGTGTTAGAGCAGTAGTTTACTTTAGGACAATCGAGATGCAATAAGATCCCCTATTAGAGGAGCCAAAAGTCATTGAAATCACTTGAAATCCTACCAGAAGGAGCCCAATAGTACGGGCTATCATTCCTCAGCTACAATCCCACTTAATTTTCGACCATTCAGTCATATCCTTTATATTTCTTTGTTTGATTCGGATAGATAGTCAACTCCTCCTACGAGAACACTTACTAACTCTTCTTCTAGGTATAAGCAAACGAGACAAAAAACGCCAGCAAGTCGGTGCTCGGCTTGGAAAGCTCGAAGTCATGTTCCGCTCAGACAGAGACTCCTTTTACCGAAACCTGCTTCATGAGCTCCAAACAAAATTGGCCATGCTTCAACAAGGAACCAACGACGAATACGTATCGCTGAAAATCGCCTTGGAAGAGGAACGTGATTACGAACTCACCAAGTTGCGGCTCTGGGAAGAATACCAGGTCAAACGCATAGAAACAGAGTATAATGAAGACTTGTCCAAAGCCAAAGAAAATTATGATAAGATGATCAAACTCATAAAGGAAAAACTATACGATAAACTACAAAACCAGATCAAACAACTAAAAGAAGACAAGCTACTTTTGAATCTAGTCAATGGGAATTCATGGAGCAACTCACCATCATCCAATTCATCGACGGCTGCAGCCATTTCAGCAGCTGCTGCCGCTAGTAGTTTGGGATTGAATGATCGTAGATCGCTCAGAAAAAGAGAACTCAGTTCCAGGTTCACAGCTGGAGAAGCCGACGACCTTTCAGATGGTGGTTTGGGTGCTGGTTCAACAACTGCAAACGCCTCGTCTTTGGCCAATGGTTACAGCTCTGTCACCGGAAAAAGGAGGCGATTGTATGCTACACGTTATTCTTCTAATGACGAGATATCATCTGGTATAAATAGTAATGGAGGAGCACAGCTGGGAGCGTATTCGAGGAATGGAAATGGACATGGCAACAACACAGCTTCACAAATCAGCAGTGGCTACGACTCCAATCTCAGTGATAAGGACTACGATGCTCTAAATCTGTTGATTATGCATAATGACGACGGAGGAGCATCATTGATATTGTTAGACAAGTCAAATGCATCAAACAAGCCCAACACGAGAGGTTCACATAAGCAATTCGTGGGTGTTCAGGGATTGAAGCCCGAAGAGTTGAACGATGACTTGACATTGTTGCGGAATGCAATTGTGAAGAAGGAGAAGTGATAAAGAAGGAGATTAGACGATAAAATCAAGTAGTTATTTCGGAACTGAGTTCTGAGAGATTTGCTAGTAAGTTTAATGATTCATCCTTGATGGTTAATGCTATTTTTCACTTCTTCGCCATACGGTAATGATCCGTGGGTTAATTTTCGTTGCAGACCGGTTCTTGATTGTATTATATAGAAAATCTGTACATTAGGCTTTGAATTAGATTCAGTTTTCACTGATGAGGAGAAGAGGTTGCTGTAGATGAGTACTGAGTAGTGAGTAGTGATTGGTTAAGTTGAGACGTACGTTCATATAATTGGATTTATGGTGAGTGATTTGATATTGAATACGGGTGATTTGTGATTGGTGTGGACTAGTATGTTATAACTGATGGTTTCCACAATCATAATCATCACTCAGTAGCTGTATTAAAGGTCTGCCTTCGGTGTTCCTTCGATGCTTATTATCGCTTTCATTCAGGCATTTCACGATATCCGTTCTCGCGATGAAACTAATATAATCTCAATGTGAAATCTTCGATTACTGCTCGACTTCTTCGTACATTGTCAGACAAAGAATCCATTGTTTACCACAGCCGAATGGAAGCAACACCTTGGAAGTAAGGTAAAGCATTCTAACTAGGTTTCGGGATATGAACATCATACTATCATGCGACATTTGCATACATAATACTTCAAAAATGCAGCTTGGACGTAAGAGGTAAATAATATTTCGATCTGCGACATTTACAGGAATATAGTGGGAGACGGTGTTGGGATACGTAGACAAATTGTAGTCTGCTTGATTATTGATCTGGTTTGCCTTCTATAGTTTCAAGTAGAGGGCTCAGTCAGTGTTGGTTTGTCACGTAGTCTATTCCTTTGGGAAGAAGTTCTTGAAATCATCTACTAAAAATGTATCTCGTTGCTTCCTTACATTGATACCCTATCTTCACTCATCTCTCCAAGCCAGGTATCGGTATCATACTCCATTTTCTTCCCCTCTTCTCAATATATGATCATTTAATCATTATCACCTCTCCCCCACACACACGTGTCGAACCTCCCACTCAACCTCGTCGTGGCTCGGCTTCTGATCCAGGCTTAAACTACCCATTCACGCTTGTACCTTCGTCAAAATGTCGCACCCACAACCTTCCCCACCTACGTTTTCGCAGCTTCACCCGCGCAAAAAAATCTCGAAAGCAGAGGTGTCTATACCGATTAACCGCTGAACAATCGAATACTTTTAATTGCAATTTTATTAAAGGCTTTGATCAGAGGCTTGTTAGAGGCTTCATAGAGGGCTGCAAGAGAAGTGATTAAGAGTCGTACGACAGTTGATACTGGAACAGAGGAATACTGGTAGTGCTAGCGTTGTACTGAAAGAGTGGTTATAGAGAGCAAAGAGTTGTTGATCTGGTGAAATTGTTTGGAAAGAATATTGCCTGTTGTTGTTGTTGTTGTTGTAGTGACTTAAGCTTAAGTTGGCGATAGATAGTGATTGTAAGGGTTGTTGGTACTCCGAAGAAAAGAGTGGAAACAGAACGCATCAGAACCGGAAAGAGATCCTTTATTTGATCATCGAAGATATAAAGTGTTGTTATACCAGTTGATTATATCTCTACTGAAATCTGTGCTTTCTATAAGATTGGATTGTTTGCAGTGGATTATTGTAACAAACGAGTTACTTTTCTCCATTTAAAGCGGTTACTAATAGCAACTGTACAATAAGTCTAGGAAGAATCTAACTAATATCAACTATCCTAGTTGTAAACATACTAAAGTTGGTATAGAAGTTGATTAAAGGTTCATTCAGTGATCACATTATTAGCCTATTGATTATACAGAAAACCTGGGCATACACTTCTCAGGTCTTTCACCAACAACGCCATCATATATATCATAGCCAATATTACTACACCAATAGCCATCCGTTAGATCCATGACACAACGAAAATCAATATATCTAGCGTCCTTTTCGAGTCTGCTGGCGACAACTGATTCCAGTAGCTCCTCCAACGAGGACTACGACGAACTGAAAGGTCCTCTGAATGAGAACAATTTGTCCAACTTCTTTAAACCAAGGAAAGGAAACAGCAAAAGGAGAAACCGGTTTTGGGAATTCTTCAGAAAAAGACCCATTGCATATATTATCGCTTTTATAGTAGCGTTATCGCTCACCATCTTCACCATAAATTTGATTCAAGACTTCCGCTATAGCTTTGACCAATACTGGACAGATGAAGTAGATGACACTGCATTTTCTCACCATTATATCACCGAGGAGATACTCAAAGAACAACAGAACAGCGAAATGCCTATAAGTGAAAAGATCATCGCTTCAGGAACAGACGGTCCCTTCCAAATTGGATGTGGAGTTCCAGATCCAAGCCAACCGCGAGCTAGTGCAGCCTTCGTAGTGTTATCAAGAAATTCGGAACTTGACGGTGTTATCAAGTCTATGGCTTCCATGGAAAGACACTTCAATCAATGGTATAACTATCCCTGGGTATTTTTGAATGATGAAGAGTTCTCAGAAGAATTCAAAGAAACAGTGAAAAAGTACACATCTGCAGAAATCGAATTTGGAACGATACCGAAGAAAGAGTGGGACTTTGATGAGGGTATAGATCAGGATGTATTTGGTGAAAGTATTCAAAGCCAAGGTGATAGAACAATTTTGTACGGTAATCTCGCCTCGTACCATAAGATGTGTCGCTTCTACTCTGGATTCTTCTATAAACATGAACTCGTTCAAAAAAGAGACTGGTACTGGAGAGTTGAACCAGATGTTGAGTTTTACTGTGATATTACCTACGATCCTTTTATAGAGATGGAGAAAAGACGTAAAAAGTACGGATTCACTGTCATCATCGGAGAGTTATATTACACAGTGCCCGGCCTCTTCAGGGAGACTAGAGCCTTTATTAAAAAGAGTCGACTCCAATTGGGAAATGCATGGAATTTATTTATCAGAGACTCCAAGTTCACCAGAGGTGGTAACGCCGCAGGCTACGAGGGTTTACACGATCCACATGATATTCTTAGAGAAGTCGAAGACAACATCAGCATAAAGAAATTTCTCAAATTGAAGAATAAGAAAGAGAAACATGTCAGTGAGTTTAATCCCAGATTGTTAGACAAGATTGCAAGAAAGGCTGCGAAACTTCCTATCTTACATGAGGACAGAATGGACCGAGAGGATTACAATTTATGCCATTTCTGGTCTAACTTCGAAATAGCCCGTACTGATATCTTCAATTCACCTCAATATGAAGCTTATTTTGAACACTTGGACAAGAGTGGTGGTTTTTATAAAGAAAGATGGGGTGATGCCCCTGTTCATTCTCTTGCCGTTGGTATGTTATTGAACATGAATGAAATCCACTATTTCAGGGATATCGGCTATAGACATGCAAGCTTTGCACATTGCCCCCGTAACTCTGAAAAGAACCAGTTGAGATACAAACCAAGTGACACTTACTTCCGCTTGAATGATTTGGATAAAGACAAGCGCTGGTTGCGTCCTGATCTTCCCCAAAGGAATGGTATCGGATGCAGATGCAGATGTCCAGATAACCATAAAGAGATCGAAAATGCATCCTGTCTTAAAGATTGGGCGGATAAGACCGCCCAAGATTATAAGGAGTTACAACCATTGGATATTGACTACTACAAAATCATCATAGAAGAGCACATGGATGAGTACTTGTCATCGGGCGGGTCGCTAGGTTATAGCAATATTGCAGATACCTTGATCAAAGAAGGGTTGGTGCGGTAGTTAGGATTTAGTAGACATATAGATTGCAGCTGCAAAGTTTACATGAGTAACAAACAACCGACCAATATATAATTATTCACCTCATCATAAAAGTACTCAGATTAGACTTATTCTTCTGATTCTGAGAATACTATTCTTAATTCTAAATTCTACAAATTCATAGATAATTAAAATTCAACTTATTATTGATACTAATATACACTGTAATAGTCTTAGGATAGCTAGAAATACATAATATAGAGAGGGAGGTCGTACTAAAATTTGGTCAACAAAAGTACGTTTAACCACCGAAACCATACAAGGTTCTACCTTGTCTCTTCAAGGCGTAGACAACGTCCAAAGAAGTGACGGTCTTTCTCTTGGCGTGCTCGGTGTAAGTGACAGCATCTCTGATAACGTTCTCCAAGAAGGACTTCAAGACGACTCTGACTTCTTCGTAGATCAAAGCGGAAATACGCTTAACACCACCTCTTCTGGCCAATCTTCTGATGGCTGGCTTGGTAATACCTTGGATGTTGTCTCTTAAGATCTTTCTGTGTCTCTTGGCACCACCCTTTCCTAAACCTTTTCCTCCTTTTCCTCTACCGGACATTGTTGCTAGTTAATTGATATGTAAGTTTGTTGTTAAAGAAAGTAACTAAAACTAATCTTATAGAAACAAGAATTACACTTATCTGAAAAGTTGGGGAATTCTCAGTTATTTATACGAACTGAAATCAAGTGCGCTTTCCATAGTGACATTAGGAATAATAATAAACAATAAACGAGATACGATTTTGCGACTGCTGAGATTGGCAATGTTTACTGAAATTTGCTGCAACGGCGAAACAATAAAGTGCAACTTTTCGCATCCAAGACATTGTTTTGGTGCAAGGTTCCAAAAGTTGCGGGCGCGTGACCTGGAATGCGGCCTGTTTCTTAGTGCTGGAAAATGCACATTTGAATGCGTAAATTGTAGTCCCGCGAAAATGGCACTTTTTGGCACGCGAGAAGCACATCCGACTTGGGGTAGCCACTGCGACGGGGTTGAAAACGTCGCTAGCGACTGGAGAAGCTCACAAAACACGACTTTCGTGCTGCGAAACGACACAATCACGAGGTACATATGCGATCTTACTGAGTTCCCTAGTGACGAAACAATGGGAAGCCACTGAGATTGGCATGACACCGTAGGTTTTGACGTCGTCAGACACGCAGAAAGACGCTACAACACGCTTTGAAACCCTGCAAAGGTGTAGTTTTCAGCATATTTACCATATAGACCCGTACTTTTCAGCACAGTTTTCATCTGATGTCACTGTAGTGAACCCCATTTCTCTCTCTGTGTAACTTTTGTCTTGTGAGCGTTCCCTCGCAGTAACTCTCCCTACGAAGCATTTGTCTTCTCGCACCACGAGAAGAAAAGCGTACCACGAATTCCTCGCTCCGCGAAAAAATGAAAACAAACAAACACCACATCTTTTGGCACCCAAATCACCGCTGTTGTGTGGAGTAATCAGCGATAAACAAATATGGTGCTAGTGATTATCATAACAACTGCGAGCTTAGACGATTAGTGTTTTTTTTTCTATATAAGAGATTGGAATCCTCTTTTCTGTTGAATATTTTTTTTTGTGGATTCAGTATTCTTATCATTACATTTAATTAACAATGGCTAGAACCAAGCAAACAGCAAGAAAGTCCACTGGTGGTAAGGCACCAAGAAAACAATTAGCTTCTAAGGCTGCTAGAAAGTCTGCTCCATCTACCGGTGGTGTCAAGAAGCCTCACAGATATAAGCCAGGTACCGTCGCTTTGAGAGAAATCAGAAGATTCCAAAAGTCTACCGAGCTTTTGATCAGAAAGTTGCCATTCCAAAGATTGGTCAGAGAAATCGCCCAAGATTTCAAGACCGACTTGAGATTTCAATCTTCTGCCATCGGTGCTTTGCAAGAATCCGTTGAAGCCTACTTGGTCTCCTTGTTCGAAGACACCAACTTGTGTGCCATCCACGCCAAGAGAGTCACTATCCAAAAGAAGGACATCCAATTGGCTAGAAGATTGAGAGGTGAGAGATCTTAGGTTATCTCCCGGTATATCGTTGTATATTAGTTCAATAAATATGTATATTAGATTTGATTGTATTTGCTTTCGTAGAGGTCTTATAGGGTAACTCGTTCTATGTGTTTTTTTAGGACTTTTGACAGATATGGAGGGACCGAAGGTTGGGGAGTCGATGATGGACGATTTCACTACAATCACGATTTAGCCAATTACGCTCTCCTACCACTACTCATGCTCTTATAGGTTGTGATTGCGGGTCATGTTTAAGACCGGTGATTTCGTTGGAGCATCCTAAACTAAATCGTATTATTTTTATTTCTTATATTTCAATTTATTGTTCACATTTGATGTCCTCTAGGTTACTTCAACTCAAAGTCTATTCCTGGTATTCTATTCTCTCTTTTTGATATATTCATAGCAGTTCCAGAACAATATAACACACAATACAACCATACAATACATCATGCTGCACTTCTTAACAAAATAGAATCAACATATCAAACTCAGCATAACACACTTGACACACCCTGACACAACACACTGAAACGACACACATTAACACAACACACTTAACCTAGCAAATACCCTTCAAATACAAACACACCAAATACACCAAATACACCGAACACCATACAAATAATATTTTGCAGTCTAATCGAGGTACTGCATATGCAAAAAGACATAATTGTTCCTTTCCTGCACAACACTTATTCCACCTAATCGTATTTAGCAATGGCCCATTCTCCATAGCAATGATGGTGGTTGGAGGTGGTTAAGAACACTATTGACATTCGAAAAAGCCGTCAATTACTAGCTAGGAAGCATGTCAGTACCCAGCGGATTTCCAAACACCAACCAATCCCTTACGCAAACTCTCGATGAGTTGTCTGTGTCGCCATACCCTGCGGCCTTACTAGGCTTTAGTTTGCTAGCCAAAGGCCTAACATCATCGAGACCAGTTCAAGAAATCAGCGGCGGTTCTGGATCAGGGGTCAAATTCTTGAGAAGCACAGCAGTAGCAAGACCAACAAGAGCCTCGTGCTTGACTTTTGGTGCAGCCAATTTGTTGGGTGCTTGGATCACTTACGACGGAGAACCAGTCAATGGAGCGGGATTCAACTTCGCTTGGTCGACATTATATGTGATTGTCAATGGAAAAGCAGGTATAAAGAGCTTGTTCAGGGGAAAGATCAGCCCAGCAGCACTTGGTCTTTTGGCTGTTGGAAATGCCACATTGTACGGAAAGAAGTTCTTCTGGCCAGGATTGTCTGCTGAAGATCTCCGTAGGTAAACTATGTAATATAATAGGCAAGATAAAGCTTTAAAGTTATGGAACATATTAGCTCTCGATCATATTTTAAAAGGAACATTAAGGAAATGACTATTTAATGAAAATACATATTGAAAAGGTCACGATGATACTTCTTATTACACGTGTAGAACACCGCTCAACACGTCAGGTTTTACTTGAAATTAATGTTCTCGTCTCTCATATAAAATAAGTTATATTGTATGTCTATGTGAGTCTAAATAGAAATCAGAATCTTCCCTAATCTAGTCCCAATTCAAAGGTAATAAATTGTTCTCTTCAGCGTATCGTATTATCGCCGTTTCGTCATATAATTCAATGAACTGTTGGTCCATAGGTCTTTCTTTTGGAGCAGCGAATTTTCTATACTCGTCGAAGATAATCGCAAGCGACCATTTCTGAAGTCTTCTTAATACTCCCACCAAGCACCCAGTTCTATGTTTTCCTCTATTACAATGGATAAGAATGGGCTGATTTTCGGGGTTGAGTACAATCTTCACTGCTTCGGTAATCAAATCGGAATTGATCTTAACAAATGGTTCCTTATTACCCGACATCCCTAGTTGGAATAGTTTGATGTTTTCATGTTTCAAGAAGTCTTGATGCAACTGTGGATATTCTTCTGGAATAAGACAAAGTACAGATTTAAGCTTCAATTTCTTCAAGAATGTAAAATTATTTGGTTGTGGAAACGACGAGCGGTAGATCGTTCGTATTATTGGTGCAAAATTCTCTGGTGGTGTCAACGGTTGTTGACTATTAAATTTCTTGCTTTCTTCGTACTCCTTTTGGAGCTTTTTTTGGAGATTCAAGTCAAGTTTATCGTCCAAGTCCTCCTCATACGGTCTTTCTTCGTCTTGTTGTTGCTCGCTCTCTTCTTCCGTGGTGTTGGTTCCACCTGTGAACGCACCTTCTTCTAATTTCAATTGCTCCAACTTCGATCGTATGAGCTTATTGTCGTTGTAAAGTTTTTGAGAATCGAGTAATTCTGTGTAACGTGGTGTGATATCGCTTTCTACCGTCAGTCCCACCATTGGACCGATATTTATATTGTTTCCTAGGTGGCTACGTTCACCTGTATTGTTGTGATTATTAGTGTCAATGTAGGCGGAAGGCAAAGGAAGCGATTGGCTTGTATTGCTGGTGTTTGTTGAGTCCATTGGCAATTCTTCGTCCATTTGGAACGGGTCTTCCGAGTAGTCTGTCATTACAGATTGGGGCGTTTGTTGGTGTTCTTTCCAATGATCAGTAAAGATATAACCACAAATCTCCTATCTTCAGATACTCTAGCAATCAGTTTTATCCCTTTTGCTTAGCTTTCTATTGCAAGCTGTTTGAGAGGCTCGATTACTTCTATTTCTCGCTATTAGTGACTAGTCACAGTCTACCGTTCTATCGAAAGACAGGTCTAGATTCCACTACTTTCGGGTCGGAATCAGCGGCTTTTTCCGGTCAAATATGCTTTATAAATACGTTGTGGTGTCGTCTATCAATGCTTTCCGTGCCTTCTATCTCATTATCAGTGTATTCTTTCCTTCTTTACTGACAACAAAGTTGATGTTTAATGACTGCCAGAATTTTGGTATGCAAATCGTGGTGAATGTCGTATCGGGAAGGGAGACATGCGACATTGGTGGTGGTAGTAGCTGTCTATTCTTAGTTAGGTACTTTAGATAGGGACTTTGGTGTTGTAGAGAAGAACTGAAAGTTGATCGTACAAGATGTTAGCATTACTACACTTGTGAACTCTAAAATCAAAAGAAAACCAGAACAATCAGAAACATTCTAGCACAGAAATCGGCTTTACTATAATTAAGGGAACTCTCTTGAACTAAACACCATGCCGCAGTAATAATTGAAATGGTTCCAATATAGTGAAAGCTTCTTAGTTAAGGGTATAATCAAGAAATTAACCTAGAATTAGAAACGGTGTAAGTTAGAAGTCAAGGACTAGGTGGGGAGAAGGCTATATTATAAGTTGGGGATTATTCGTCAATGCTGAATCATCACATTTATACGTCTTCTATTGTCATTGCGATAAGTTACTGCCTGCCCCACGACAAGAAGAACAGCACTATATAAATACATACAACTCTATCAGCTGTAGAAATCATGGAAATACTGATATAGCTGACTTTTGATTGATTCAGATTACACGATAACCTCCTCCTCCGCATCATCGTCTTCTCTTGCCTTGTAGTTCATCCGGCTATTACGTAGAATTATTATGCCTAGCATGGCTTCAAATCAAGAGACCCTCCTTTGCCGTGATGGACCGAGATTTTACACAGCAAATTATGACCTTGTAATAACGTAAAACCTTCAACCGTAAGGCTCCAAGACCCTACTCCGAAATTTCGCCAGCGGGTAAATATGGGGTAATTGCAAAAAATGACATAATGCAGTATCTATGATAAATTGCTATCATTAATATTAATTCCTTCATTAACCGTATTAACCGTTTTCAGTATCGGGAACGAAAACATAGACGTCAGAGGATGTGGCTATGAATAGAAGTGGCACGTCACCGAGAAGTATTAGTGGCACCCCATCCAAGGACAATATGTGTAAATACTTTAGAAGACTAAGGGATAACCCTTTGCCGCAAATATGCGTAAACTGTCATACCCGATTTTCGCCCTATACTGTAAATTGCAATTTCATGATAATTCGGTTAAAGCACCAGTTGCTGCCAACAACAACAATTATTACAGGAAAAGATCCTTTTCATTCTAAAAGACATGGCGGTTGTTTTTTATTTTACCTTTGCTACAGTATTCCTTGCTAACTCATATTTCCGATAAGCCTTTGACCTTCGAACTCCCACGGCCACATATACGTCGCAGTTAGACAGAGCACGTTGTAGATCAAGACAGTACTACGAGCCAGACTCAAGCACCCTGTATTACAATCATTTAAGCTCTGGATGACATCAGGTTACGCAACACATCTAAAAATGACCCCCTAAACCGTCCCGAAGCCACCCTCACCAGTTTATATTTGTATTCAAATGCCGCTTTTTCCCGTCGATAAGCGAAAGAATTATAACCTCATATGTCCGAGGGGTTGCATAATCCTCTCCATCTTTTTGTAGCAATTGCAGTAATGTCATGTTTATACACGGATGGCACCAATAATATTGTAACGGGGTAGACTATTATAAATAACCTTTTGTTCCCGCTATGGTAGAAACGTCCATACTCAATTACAATTCTAATATCAACAATTTTTGCAGCTATTTCAGTACGCTACAATTGCAAATTATTTATCTTGGTAATATTCCATTATACTGAGTACAAATCGCTTAGAGCAAAATGACCCCAGTAAAAGAGACCCTTGATGACTCAAGACCACAGACACCAACTATCCCCGAGAAGTTAACACTTGGTGAGTACATCTTCCTCAGGATTACTCAAGCGAACCCTAAATTGAGATCAATCTTCGGTATTCCTGGCGACTTCAATGTAGACTTATTGGAGCACTTATATTCTCCGGTAATCACCAACAAAGATATCAAGTTTTTTGGATTGTGCAATGAATTGAATGGTGCCTACTCGGTTGATGGTTACGCTAGAGCTATTGGTGGCTTGAGTGTTCTTGTCACTACCTTCGGAGTTGGAGAGTTGTCAGCAGTAAATGGAATCGCTGGCTCGTTTGCTGAGTACTCTCCAGTATTACACATAGTTGGTACTACATCTACTAAACAACGTGCCGAAACTGATGTCAAGAACCATCATCACTTGGTTCAAAGCAAGAATGCATTGAAATCTCCCAATCATGATGTTTACAAAAAGATGATTGAGGATATCTCTGTTGTACAAGAGTCCCTAGATTCAGATTTGAACGAGAACTTGGAGAAGATCGATAAGGTCTTGACCACTATTCTTAAGGAATCAAGGCCGGGTTACTTGTTTATCCCTTGCGATATCACAAACACTATTGTGTCAAGTGACAGATTGTTCCAAACACAATTAGATATTGAAGAGCCTTGGAGTACAAAGTCCGTCGAGACTTTAGAAGATGTTGTAGATGAAATCTTGACAAAGTTCTACAAAAGTAAGCAACCATCATTATTATCTGATTGTTTGACTACTAGATTCAACCTCCAAGACAAGTTAGACAAATTGGTTGCAAAATTACCAACTAACTTCGTGAAACTTTTTTCCACTAACATGGCAAGGAACATTGATGAATCACTCTCTAATTTCATCGGTCTTTACTTTGGACGTGGTTCATCAAGTGATGAAGTTAGGGATGAATTAGAATTATATTCTGATTTTGTAATCAACTTGGGCTACTTCAACGCTGAAACTACCTCCGGAGGTTATACTGCTGACTTCTCGCATATAAAGGATTATATTGAGATCCACCCTGACTATATAAAAATCAACAACAAGATGATCGAAATCAAGGACATGGCTAATGGAAAGAGATTATTCTCTATGGGTCAATTAATTGATGAGTTGACAGTTAGAATGGATGTAAGCAAGATTGTGAATGTCAAGACGAACAACATTAGAAATAAATTCTACCCGGAAATAATGTACAAAGAGGACGGAAACAACGAGTACATTCCTCAAACCAAGTTAATTGACTATTTGAATGACAGCTTGCAACCTGGTGACCTTTTGATCATGGACACAATGTCGTTCTGTTTTGCATTGCCTGACATCAAGCTCCCTCGTGGCACTCAATTGTTAACGCAGAACTACTATGGGTCTATTGGATATGCTTTACCCTCTACCTTTGGAGCAACCGTTGCAGTTAATGATCTTGGCAGCAGTAGAAGAATTATTTTAATTGAAGGTGACGGAGCAGCACAGATGACTATTCAGGAATTGTCTTCTTTCATTAAATACAAGGAGTTTTTGAAGAACATGCCAAAAATATTCTTAATCAACAATAATGGCTACACCATTGAAAGAATGATTAAAGGTCCAACTAGATCCTACAATGATATTAATGGAGCATGGGACTGGACACAATTGCTCAGTGTCTTTGGTGACCCTCAGAACAAGTCTCATAAGAGTGTTTTGTTGCGGGACGTTGCGGAGTTTGACCAATACTTTGCTAAACACCCACTCACTAATAACGATTCGAAAATTGAATTCATTGAGTTGATTATGGGCAAATACGATGCTCCAATGAGATTCAGCAAGTTGTTTATTAGTAAATAGATCCTTTTTAGCTAGAAATGAAGAAAGAGTTAATATTAAATATAGTCATAATTTAGCTGCGAAATTGTATAATTATAGCAATTCCATTGTAATGAGATAACATATATTGCCAATATATATGGTACATTTTCCCCATTATTTTCCAATTTTTTTTTAAATTAATACCGAATCTCAACCAATACTCAATACCACCCTACTATTTACACGAAACATCCATTCTATAACCTCCTACACCACTGCCCTAAAACCATTAACGGCTACCATAACAATTATGTCACAAAATCAGGAGACAATTCACGACATTCCATACCAAACTACTGCGACATTGCTAGATAGCGTGTCGTCTTCAAAACATTTCAATCGCTAAGAAATTGCTATGTGGAACCACCATTCTTCTACGATATCAAAGAGTAGTAGCGATATAATGGTATGTTGGCGTCGGGTGGAGTGCTGGATTGGTATTTGATACCTCCTGGTACAAGAAAAAAGACGAAATTTGCACTTATTCTTTGTAAGTATCCATCAATTACTAACACTATTCTAGACAGCATTATTCAACTTCCAATCATTGTTACAAGTGATACTATTGTTGATCTGTACTTGCACTTACGTGCATGCTACAGCACCAGCAATCTTGGATAACAGAAAGAACGGAATCTTGGGTGCCTTCTGGAAATTCGCCAGAGTCGGTGAAAGATTGAGTCCTTGGGTCGCCATTGGATGTTTCATCATGGCCTTCAATACGTTACGGGCGTAGTTGGATCGTTGGAAAGTGGAAAGTACGTTGGTAGTAGCTATGACTCCCATAGTACATGTTAAGGTGATGCGGTAAGAATTTGCCGTTGTATATTAATTCTCATATTTATTTCATTGTCGTATTCAGTAATACGCAAAGATAGAAACTTCATGGTGGCCACCATGAAACAACTCATTCATAGTCCATTTGAAGAAAGGACGGGTCGTATGCAAGTAGTTTACGTCAATTTCTAACCTATTCGATATATAATTAATGATAAAATTACTATGTTAATGGACAAAGTTGCAATGCACTGTAGCGATTCTTTATTCATATATACTCGAGGTTTACAATCATCTGAACTCGAATAACTCATTCACTGAATTGCATAATGCAGGTGCTCTTTCGTTTCCAACAACTCTTTCCAATGTAACGGCATCCCACTTGGAAAACAATATCTTCACAAATGCCAAGTCCAAATCACATTGCTCCTTGAAAACAGACTTACCAATGAATCTGACCAACTCTTTGTAGAAAACAGGAATCGATGGTAATCCATACATGAGCAATGTCTTCACACCACTGATCTCAAATCTTCTGAAGTAATGCAATCTTTCAGTGTATAATAAGATATCTATTTTTCCTGTCTGGAATTGTTGCCTTACTCTTGTTGTTTTCGATTGAGAGCTATATTCATCAAGCGAACCAACATTAAGCTTGGTAGATGTTTTCATGTAATGCTTGACTCTGAGATAATCGTAGTACGAAGGAATGAAGATCAAAATTCCATTGGAATAAGAGCTTGACTTGATTAACGATGGTAAAACACTATTAATGAAGAACTTGAATCTCGATTCTGGATCTTGCAGAGGCGAAGGACTTTCAAATCTCTGGAAAATTTGCTTCAACTTCAAACCAATTGAGTTCATGATACATGTGGACGAGTTTATCAATGGCTTGAACTTCATCTTACCTGCAAGGTTGAATGACTTTGAAGTTATCAAGTTGTTGATATTTGGAGTCAAGAATTCACTGAAAATCAATGTCTGTCTTAATAATTTACTCTGATCGTTGATAGACCACATTCTGATTCTGGAAAAGTCTGCGTCGTGGAAGTCCTTAGGGATCTTGTTAACATACTTCAATACCGTTGAAACGTTTTCCCAGTTCTGCATTTCTATCTGGTTGGCTCTATCCACAATTAAGACTTCTATGGATGAAATGAAATCATATTGTCTCTTTTTCTTATCTGGGTTCTCCAAGATCATCGAGAGTCCAATGGGCGATGCAATTATGATGTCTGAAGAATAAAATGAAGAATATAACTTCAATGTCTTTCTGGTGAACTTCAACCCAATACAGAAGAAATCGTTGTTGTTTCCTTTGAAAGAGTCTCTGAAGTCATTTGGTTTGTTCTCTGGTGGAACTTCTTTGGCGAAGAACTGCTTGTTAAACTTCTTTTTGTTTTCTTGTTGTTCCAATCCAGAAAGCTTGATAATCAATTCAACAAGCTCATAACAGGCGTTTCTTGTTGGTAACAATATAAGGACCTTTGGACGGGTGAAACCCTGGTCTCTGAACTCCGGTTCTTGTGCTTCAAATTTGTGACCTCCATTCTTCAAAGTCTCTTTGAAAACATGCAATTTACCTGAGTTCTTTATGATTCTATCTCTCGTCTTGTAGATGTGGTTTAAAGCGTGAAGAGCGTAGAGCTTTCTGTATGAAGTGTTTTGATAAGACTTGTATGGAAAATTGATATCGACATAGTTCAACATCGGCTCTAAAAGAACTCTGTCCAATTCCGATAATTCTTCAAAATCAGAAGGGAAATGCTTCTCCCAGGCATCTTGAACTCTTTTCTTAAGGGGATAATTGCCAACTGTCAATTTCTTTGTCGTTGAAGGAACTGGAATGGCAGTTCCAGGTGGAACTTGCATCGAAGTAGAATATCCTAATTCTGGATAAGTATTTTTGGAATCTATAGACCATTTTTCTCTTTCCTTGATTACAAGTTTTTCTTCAGCATCAACAAAGGAGTCTTCAATGAGATTGAAATGCACCTCGAATGGATCTTGTTCGAGTCCCTTAACAGTGTCTTCGACATCGTCTTCATCAGCAGACTCTTCTTCTACTTCTTCATCCTTATCGAATGCTACATTGACACCGGCAATTTCGTCGTCTTCGACTTCTATTTCGTCATCATTCTCGTCATTGTCACCCTCTATGCCAGCCTTTTCTGAGTTATCAGATTTGTTATTCCGTTTTTTGGGTTCTTTATGATCTGATTTCAAGAGAGTCAAAAGGGCATCATAAACTTTACCTCTATCCTCCTGTAGATCGCCACTTTCCTCGGCGTTTTCTCCATTTTCTTCGTTTCGCTCGGCGTCAAATTGGCCAATGTTATCTTCGTCATTGTTGTAGGCCTCTTCTTCTTCTATTTCGCCATCTCTATCTGGTCTTCTGGCGGTTCTTGTCACTGTTCTCAATTGTTTTCTTCCCTGCTTAAGCTTTGGTTTCTTGATATCTGAATCCGAGGCAGAATGCGCCCGCGACCCGGATTTTCTCTTGACTTGTCTGGCCATGATTTACCACAGTCAACTACAGTAAAAACTACAAAGAAATCACAAACTCCCTACCAATTTTACTCTTCTAACTCCATCTTCCATCTTCATCTTCTTCCATCTCTTCATCAATCCTTAACTACTATACACTATAGAGAGAGTATCAATGTACAGGAACGAGAAGAGAAGAGAAAAAATGTTTAGTGCGAGGTGTTATATGCAGCGCTGAGACACTAGAAGCTCATCGCTGCAGCAGTTCCTAATTAGGAAGGAGAGTAGTAGTGAAAGGGTAGTAGAGTGTGGAGAGGTGAGGTGAGAGAGAAGAGGTAGATGGGGAGGGAGACGGGGATGATGGAAAATGGATAATGTGGGGAAGAACAAGTGATATGGGAGTTTTTATCCGCTGAAAATTGGGAGAAAATTGGAAGAGAATTGACCTATTGAATGCAAAAGTCGTACTTTTCTGGCAATCGATTTAACACTATTCATAAAACTAGTATTATGATATTGTGCCTTTTCTCTGCATAATGCCAATTTGTATGTTCCAGAAATGTAGCGTTACGAATACAGTACCAATAGATCTAGTACCGAAGTGGTTACAGGGTCACGGTCATACGGGTGTGTGGTCAGCAATTGGCAGCGAAACGATGAAATATGGAAATATGATGAACATTGCTATGCTCACTTAGTTGCGCTAATCGTTATGGCACCCTATGAGCGTATGAAGTAGAGACCCATAGGTAGACCAAAAAAATCCCAAAACATTATACCCTTACCCCACGGCCAGGAAGGTGCAAAATTTTTTAGTAACTTCCATATGTCAAGTGGAGCTTACCCGTCGCCAGCACATACTCCCAAATAATGGGACCCGTATAATCACCATGTACAATACTATATTTCCATTATAATTGACCTTTCCCCTTAACAAAACGGCTCAGGGCTCAACTCCCATCTTTCCATCTGCACAGTTAACTCGATATGCATTGTTAGACTTTTAAGTTTCCAGACACCACCGTTTCTCCACTGTGTAGGTTTTTCTTCGTTATCAATAAGGCTCGTCTGACCGTTTTCGCATCCTGTCCCGTGGAGACAGTCTATAGGAGGAACTGGAACCGAGACCATGATGGACGGTATTTTTACCATCCTTTTAAGCCCTTATTGCAAATTCCGCTTTTAACAAATGCAGCTTTCAACGTATTAATATCCTGTTTATTCAAAGGAACACCGCTCAACTCTAAAAAAAAACCTACAATTAGCATCATCTCCTCTTCCACCCCATAACACCATTTCGCTCCGTAACTCTCCCTCCCACACTCACCCTTCTTCCCCTTCCTCCCCTACTTCCCCTACTTCAGCACTACTAAAACACTCAAAATGACTACCCCAGCCACAACTCTCACACAAATCTACCCAACGCTACCACGTCACCACATCACCCTACCCTTCTCCTGCACACACCGCCATGTCGCACTGGCAATTTTTTTTTCTGTCGCACGGACAAACGAAACAAAAAAAAGGAGCGTTGTGAAATTGACAGTTTGATGGCAGTTGTTGTGTTGTAGTAACCGCCAGAGCATACACAAGTTCACGGCGCTAGCAGTAGAGACTTGATCAGAACGCGGTCAAGAAGCGGATTGCGAAATCGCACCAATCAGATTTGGATTTGAGCCGCTGGGGACTCAACGGCATCGGACTACAGACCAGTTTCGTCTAGCCAGAAGACCACTGTTTTACAGCAGAGTCACTACCAGGAGTTACGATACGGGGGTCATTATTAGAGGCAGCAAGTCGGGAAAGAAGCCCTAAATCTGTCAGTAGATAGTATATTACGAGCCGTAGCATCAAATCGGTCGTTTCATCGATCAAATACCCGAAATCAGTGTATCAATCTACGTGTTAGTATCCTATCAGTTCTCAATTTCAAAGAGCTGTTTCATTTGAAGAAAACAACAGTGGTGTCCATCGAAGCATCAACAAGTGTTCAAAAAGACACAGAAATACACCCAGCTATCAGATCTGTAATTGTGTGGATAGTAGCGTGATTACGGCTATTCCGGTAAAAGTCGAATATCGTCTACGTTTGCAGGTCTTGCCCTTAGATCGGTACTAAACAATCAAGAAAGCCTTTGACTAAGACTCAACGAGCCCATTTTACACCGACTACACAGTCGTAGTAGCATCCATTTGTCATTGCATAGACAGATACACACCAGCATAAACGTAGCAGTCGAGAAAAACTGTGAAATCTTCAAATTTCATAATCACCATCACTGCATTCTGTAATTTCATCGGAATCGTCATACAATTGAAGCCTCGATCTTCGAAATACAACATCCATAATATTTAATATCAACCAACAATCATGGCTTCTGTTACTACAAGAATAATACGCTTTGTGCGGGCTATTCTATCAACATTATACCTTGTGCTCATAATATTAACAATCCCACTAGCGTTCGATGTGGGTGGGGTTTCCTGTGGTCTAGCGTACCTGTTAACAACATTCATACTATATTTTGTTCTCATGACGTTCAGAATCGTGACAAGACGAAGTAAACTATTCAGATGGGTCTCCATCCTATATTACTCACAGCATTTCCTCATTCCAAGTTTATTAACTTTCTTTCTTTCGTACTATAGCACTGAACATCACACAGCTCATAGATTTTTCAATCCTATTGATGTGTGGCGCTTTTTACTCGTGAATGCCACTCCTGTCTTCACTATTTTGGAGGGATTCTGCTCCCTTCTCCTTATTCAGGCCATTGGCCAGACCATTAACTGGTTGACAATATATAAATCTGACTCATGGTTGATCATTTCACTTATCAGCAGTGGCTCAGTTATCACTGCAGCTTTTTATTTCCTTTACAGAATCTATGTATTCCCATTTACTATAGATATCGTCAGTGCTTCTCTCTTGGGATCCTTATTAACACTTACTGTGGGTTTGGGTGGTTTTGGTATTGTCACCGGAAAGGGTTCTATGATAGAGTCGTCACTTTTATTTGCTTACATTGTTCGTTGCATTTATGAGACATTCCCAATTCTTTCAGAAGGAGCTTCCAAGTCATTGACCGCACTCTTCACTCAAGCTACATATAATTTGAAGAAGGAGATCCCTAAATTGCCAGTTCAGATCCTTAACCCCATTTCGCAAGTGGTCCCTTTTTTGGCTTCCAATTTGCCTGGATCCTTTAAAACTATCTGGGAATTCCTCATTATGGCTATACAGAAGTTGACGTTACCTTTGCTACTTAATCTCGCGTACAGAATTGGTGTCTTCTACGCAGCTACTAAGATCATCCCCCTGTTGTACCATAATGCTTCATATCCGTCTACACCACCAAGTACTCCTCCACAAATAACCAGACTGCGAGAAGCATCCACCAAATCACTCAATGAATTGGCTGCATCTGTCTCTCAAAGCGACGAGGCTCAATTGGAAGATGATATTGCATTCAAGGAGGCAACGACGACCATTAGTCCTTTGAAGTCAAAGAAATCTTTCCGACTCAAACCACCACACCATCAACCTCCATCCGCTATTATTCGCTTACTTTATGCTTATTCCCCGTGTATCATAATAGCAGTGTATACACACTTGATGTTGCTGTACAATGGAGAATTGGGCACGGAGTTGAAGATATGGGGATTTTTTTCTACTTCATCATTAGTAATTGTTGTACATCCTTGGCAGTTCTGGAACTGGGTGAATATGGCTACGACATTGTTTCTTTACGCGGCTGAATTGCTGGGAAATGACAGCAGTTCGAACGGAGGTACTTCCTTGACTAGTCATTGGAAGATAGAGTAGTGTGACATAGAAAGTTTGTCGTGCTCTTCGTTAATTTAGGTTATTCGTGGGTGCCTACAAGACACATCGTTTTATTAGAACACAAGAATTAATATATTGATCATGCTACTATATGCATTGACGTGATATTTCTACTTTTGGTTCGCTGAGATCCACTAGTCATACATGGTAACGGAGTTTGCGTGGACGTAGCTCCTCCTCTTATTTATTTAACGCTTGATGGCCTTGCTTGTATATTTATATATTATGTATTATAGCTCAACGAAAATCAGCAATAAGAAATGAAACAATTCATGTAATTTATTGAGGGAATATAAACCACATCCAATATACTGGGAAGAAATATCTACTGGTTCTGGCTTCTTCCTTGAACAATGTAGTTTACTCTCAATACTTCATCAATAATAAATTTTACGAGATCTCTGTTATACTATTTAATTTACAATATTATCCAATATGAAAGCCATTTGTTCAGAAAAGTTTGCAACTCTCGTCCTAATCCCAAAACCGGTCATCTTTCCAGACCGTGAAGAGGAATGTATCAGAGCTTGACTCTATGTTTGCTTGAATGTTTCATCATAAAAATAGTTCCAACTGGATAATACCGGATGTACAAAACACCACTTAAATAATACACAACCTCGCCAGAGGTTGAAGACAAGAAATCCATAGAAGGAGAAGCCTGGCACATTTGACTGTGCATAACCTCGAACCCATGTCGGAACAAGGGCCAGGCAACAGGCTTTTAGAAAAAGGACGTTCATGGGTCAAGAATAAGCTCCATTGGGTTAATCAGGAATCTGATCATTTGATATAACTATCGTTTAGGATACGAAATCCCATTGCCGAATAACTCTATAAAAGAATCACCACCATGAATAAAGATACATGATGGGCAGATGAAGGATAGCCCGATGACAATAAGAATTGCGGTACGCTAAGAAACAGACTTCGGGAGAAACGTGATTGGATCAATGTCAGAGCTCTTGCGAGACGAGATCCAAAACGAATTAACACCAATCCAACCCTGAACCCCCGAAGTCCTTAATGTAACCTACAGACCTCAATTCCATATTGCCCCAGACCCCTTCAAATGAACCGGTGGGTTCATTGCGTTTCCGCTTACGTGGCAGGAGACTTTCCCCAAGGCATTGAGATGATCCACACGGATCCTTTTGAGAGCCTCGAAAACAAATCTTTGACCATGAACGTAAAGAAAACATTCATCAACTATAAATAGTGAAATAGGAAAAGTGAAAATTTTCTTAACCCGAAAATTGTGATGGGTCGAGGTCGTGCGCCACGCAAGTTGCTAAAAAGATAGGGCTTTAGGTGTTAAGTATGAGGAGTGGGTTAGAGTGGTAGAAGGGGGTGATGGGGGGTGGTGTTGGTAGTGGTTGTGTTTGTGTGGTTTGGGGATAGTTGTGGTAGTTTGGTTGGGTATGGGAGGGTATTAAAATTTGAAAAAAAGTGGTATTTTGTATGGATATATCGAGGATTAGAAGTGCTATTAGATAGGACTTATGTAGTAGTAAGTTAATATGCGAATTACCGTTTCAATCAGAAATATCGACTAAGTCGTAATATAGGTCATTGCGGTTGTGTAACATGGTTAGAAGTGGGTTTTGTCTAGTCGGGCAATCACTGATCAAAAATATAGGTCTTTGGAAGAGAGAGAATAGCATAGCTATATGTGCGAAGCACATACAATTAGAAATGGCTGCTAAAAGAACGATCTTTGCATTAAACATGCTTTCTTTATTGACAAGTATCGAACTAAATAAATATCTACACGGACACAATCATACTTTTAGATAATCATGTACTTGTACTACTATTCACAATACGGTTTGAAGGCACAAGCATCCAGCTTACCTCAAAAACCAGTCCAACCAAGATGTTGGTAAGAGAGTCGAAATGATATCATAGGACCTTGCTCCTGTACCGCAGTAAACAACAGTTGGGTTCTTCAGTTGCGAATAGAGTAAGTCAAATAAGATGTGATATAACTCGTGCAAGCTAGTACCTTTGCCTCCTGTGGATTTTATTGGATTCGATTTATACTGTGATTTGGAGAAACTGTCGGCATACAACTCCTTGATATCTTCATCCCAAGAGCGAATTTCTGAGTTTACTAAATTGGCAATGCGAGAATCTGAAGTGGCTCTCTGGTTGGAGATCCGAAGGTTTCCTAATCTCACTTGCGTTACAGATAAGCCATGTTGACGTACCTCTCTTGTGAGGGTAGTGAATAAGTGCTTAAGATGGTTCTGGAAAATAGTTTCTGGTGCATGGTAAGGAATCTCTAACGAACTCACAATATTAGTATTGATTAAAATGGTCTTAGAATTCTGGTTTCTGATTAAACTGATCAATCCTGATGAGAAAAGCTTCAAATAGAGCAATTCACGCTCTGTTACTTTGGTCCAAGTAGACACACTGATATTCTCAATTGGTCCAATTGGGAAGAACAAGCTGGGGGCGAATACAACACCTACCAAGCGTAAATTATGTGATTCAGCTCCAGGAAATGGGATTACTAGTAATTCCAATAATTGATGGAACTTTGCCAATTGTGATTCATAGCTAAACGACCCATTAAGATTGAGGTAGTTTATATCATCTGTGATCGGGTTCGATTCAATGTACTTATAGTCCTTCTCATCGAGAATGGTCATATAGACAATGAAGCCTCTTTTCTCAAAGTCCAATGCAATTAAACGGGTAAGTGGTTCAGTAGGCGAGCCTATAATTAAAATGACGTCTCTCCTGGCGCCATTAGCTAATTTAGGCACTCTTCGCTTAAATCTTGCGGCCTGTCGCCGTTCTTGAACGGACGTGGGCTTGTATACTTTCTTGTAGTACCAAAATGATCCGGTTCCGAGTCCTATGCTTAGGATCGTCAAGTATTTCAACTTGTTGTTGCCGAAACTTCGGTACAAACGATCCCAGATGCCTCCATTGGCCTTTCTGAGCGACATTTGGAACCCATTGGAGCTATTTGCATGGAGATCCAAACCAGAAAGGGTATCCAAAGGAGACGACTTTATAAGTCGCTCCTGTTGGGTGGCAATGAAGTCATTGGTGAGATTATAGAAATAACCCAAAGTCTCAAGCGTGGCTTGAACCGGTTCGGCGACCATAGTGGATATGTTACTATATGTTCGATCCGGGAAGCAAATAGTCTAATCCAACGATAACTAGGAAGGAACACTAGTATAAAAGGGTAGATAATCAGTCTTATGGGACTATGATTGTATAATTGATTATGTAAGATGGATTGATGTGTCGTGTGCAGGTACTTAGTTTAGCAAATGAACTACGAGATAAGAGAGCAGGTTGTGTAATTAATTGGTGTCATTGGGGTGCATTGTATTCATAACTAACTGTATCGTATGATACTGTTGGAGACAGAAGAACACAGGGGAAGAAGACTCTTTACCAAAACCCTTTTTAAGCAATTTCAATTTTAACAGGTAAATGTTTTTGTTGCGGCATGGATCTTTCTCCTCCTGTATAGAAATTTCATCAGCGATGAGCAAACTATTCGATGTAAATATCCAACAAGAAACAAGCCGGTCTAGTATAGTGGTTAGTACACGTCGTTGTGGCCGACGAAACCCAAGTTCGATTCCTGGGACCGGCAGTTTTATTTTTCTTTTTGCCCTCGAAGTTCTAACGGAGTGAACAAGCATTTGGATGATCTCTGAGTGTTCTAATTTCATTTTTGGTGGCTGTGGATGTTGGTGGAAGTTAGATGAAAATTCAAGCTCGAGGAGCGATCTCAAAATGCTTGATATTGGCCTGATTTTAGAATAAATTTGAGCTGTAGAGTAAGATAAAGGACGAAGACTTATTGTATTTCTCAACTGATGCAAGCACAGCCAAGAATTCTTTACCCAATTGGACAATAATCTATTCAGGTCATAAATTTCATGGGTGTACAGCATCCGGCACCCACTCCAACACAGAGACAGGCGATGGCCACTAACCAGGATGCTTTCCCTTAGTCTCCGCATTCGATAACCTACTAAAGCACCTAACTCTACTAGATAGAGATTGGCCTTTTAATCTTTCCAGTAATCTACAATTGAAGATTACTATTCCTATAACTAATAGTTGCAAAATCTGGCTCCTCATGTTGTTACACAAAACCGTTCACGATTTACTCCGTGTGCAGGATCTATTTATGTAAGAGAATTTTGCAGCTTCCTTTCATTTTGCAATCAAACCAATGAAAACTACAGCAAGTTTGTCATTTTAATATATTTGGTAGTAAACAATAAGATTAGGAAGTGCGTCACGAATTAAAGAGAGTGGATGAAATTATTTCATGTTGTGGGTGGTAATCGATACGAACCCATCAACCAGGGCATTTTGAAGCATTCTGTCAACAGAGGTATTCTTCTCAACGGGAGAACCAAAGGTTAAGTCAGCGATTTCGTTATCGTCATCATCATATTCCCCATTAATTATTCTCTCGATATCTGGTGGCAAAGACGTGTTGGTGGTGGGGGTCAATCCGTTGGGTTCCCTTCCCATTGAGGTTTTCAATGTGGAAGCTGAAAACTTGCTAGAAGTAGCCGAGTGATACTTGGCCAACTTCAGAGGGAATAGTGAGTAGGTGCTACCTGATATGGTATTATCATCGTTGTCTGATTCAGACGAGTTTGTAGCAGTACGATTCAAGAAAGATAGTGTTGCCGAAGATGGCAATTGCGCAGAATTATTGGCCGTCGCAGCCCAAACCGATGACAAGGGCAACGATAAGACAACCAATAAATAGCTGATGAGGATCAATTGGGCACTCAGTGAAGAACCATACCTATAGTGAATCAAAATGAGAATTGATGGTGCCAAAAGCGTTTGCGTAGCCATTATCAACAAGACATGAAAACTATCAAATTGCTTGAGTCCAAGGTAACGTCTTGTCTTAATGGCAAGAGCCAATTTAAGTACGAGAATGAACGACGTGATGTTAATCGAAGTAGAGAATAGAATCACAGGTACATCGCTGATCCAAGACTGCGTGACGTAGTCAGGGACAGGTTTGCTGTTAAAAATACTATTGTAGAGCCTAGCCGTCTGAATATTGCTGTTAATGGAGAAACCTACCACAGTTGCGCCCATTAGAGCAGAAAGGACTGTGAGAATGATGCCCAATTTTTTGACTTCTGGGGATTGGAAAATGATGAACACTTGATAAGTTATTGATGCCTCAATCAATGCTATAACCATTGTAAGCAAAGCATTGGTTGTGTTCGAAATACTTGCGGTTGCGCCTTCTTCGATTATACCTGTGAAATTAAAGGCCACGCTAGAAAGTGGACCCAAGAAATATGCCAAATGAACAGCCGACTTGACGGTCATCACCAACAAAATAGCAGAATTAAGATAGAAAACTGGAGATTTCTTTCGTTTCAAATTAACAATCAATAAGACAAGAAGTAAAGCGACACAAGAACCAATAGTTACACCAAGAATTATAGCTTTTTGCAATGTACTGTGGAAATATTTGTCAATTTCTCCGAAAGGAAGAGAGTAAATCTCCTCGCTTCCTGGTAAAGTAAAATTAACGTTGATAGCGCTAGGATTAATTGAGTTCATTTTGGATTGTTATTTAACACTGACTCCTATCACAGTGGGAATATTCCCATGGAAAGCTTTCGCTACGATATTTATATTAATGAAGAATACCATTTGATCTTACTGACGATTCCTTCATTCGTTTAATTCGAAGAATTGTGTGGGATTTTGCATCAATAAAAACTTCCTATTCGAGCCGCGACAAAAGCTGCAACCAAGTATTGAAAGGGAAAGGCACAGATAAGGTATAAAGAATAGCAGAGTTTGGTTTCAGGATTGTATATAAAGAAGAGTCTATGAGGAGTAGGGGGTAAATACTTCTATTGGCAGTCGCTGTAGAGACGGGTGGGGGCAGTGTAGTTGCAAGACAAGGATCTCAGCATTAGCTGGAGAAGATGCGAGTGAACAATTCGAAGAGAATTTTCAGAGTTAGGAGATGCCCAGAAATACGAACAGTATCGATCTGATCTAAAATTCTACGATAGCATTGTCCTATAGAGTTTATCTCGTATTTCTACTTAATTAATGCCGTGTGCTACGGCGATTTTGATATTAAGTATAGGAATAGACTGGTTGCTAGAACGACCTTGGAGCAACTTGCGAAGTACTGCGGGTATTTCTATGAAGTGCTAAAATACGAGCTTGAAAGAAGAACAAAATGTTGTGGCGTGAAGTATACACCTGCAGCGTGTGACAAAGAAGATACAGAAGACTTGATCATATAGACTATGTAATACTGATTTAGCCAGTCGTACAGCCGATGTACTGGTGTACGATGAAAGAGACAGAGACAGAAACGAAACAAATTATTTAGCAAGCGCCCGAATCCGCTACCGTTGCAATATTCGAATGTACGTCAATGCGGTAAAAATTTTCACCATGTGACGACTGCTGAAATGAAGCAGAGATATGTAACTTTGTAAGACTTAGTAAGTACACGGCAATATTGGGCATAACAATGTAGGACAAGAAGAATTTTTCGTCACGGAGCATTATATCAGATTGGGAACGCAAAACACTCTTTCCCCGAGAATCTAGCTACTAGCATGAAGTTGAGGTATTATGTGAGCAGAAGAAAAAAACCGAGTCAAAGTATTGGGAGGGGTCAAATGGTCCTGACCTGCAATGCAAGGCAGTAGTGTTTAAAGATACAAACGAAACTCTATGACCTTTCAAAGCTCCTCCACTGCAGGTTCCAAAGGTTAAAACGACTGATACCTATCAGTACCAGCGAACCTTGAACCCTTGATGACGGCTTACTATACTCATGAGCACATCCCATGTGCTCATTCCAAGATCTGCTGAAGTAAGCGATGCAACATATGGAGAAAATGCAAGAGATCGCAAGCTCCACTATATTTCAGCCTTACCCGCAACACTTATAGACATGCACAAAGAGACGAAACGTACTTTCACGCCTCAAAAATGAAAAGCTGAGATCCTGTAACGCCTCACTGATAAAATACGAGAAACACGTCCTAGTATTATTGGGGTTTCAAGTTTGCTAACCACACGCCATACATATATCGTGATGAGCTGCTTTTAGTTGAAGACTTTGCATTCTCGGTAAAGAGTGGGGGATTAAGCGGAATTTGGTGGGGTGTGTTGGGGGTACGAGATATCGGTTCCGCTAACTGTTGCCCTTTCATCGTCACATGACATCAGCAAACATCGGCGTTGTAGTTCAGAAAGTTGGTGTGTCTTAAGATATGGTAAAACAGTAGGCACTATTGTTGAGAGTTGAGATTTATTGTGGCGATATTGCATCAGCAATACGTTCAGAGAGATAACAAAGCATCTGATACAATCATACAATCGAGAGAACTTTGCAGGTGTGGTGCCATTGCTTTACATTGCCTTGTACATTATTTCTATACACCATACTTGCTTTATCTGGCGCATGTAGTCTAGGGGATGGTGGTTACCAAGATTCACTGCATTAAGACCGGCCCTAAAATGAGCTTACAAAACCGCTTTTCAACTATGCGAATAAAGAAGTATGTATAATTATAGCCTGCATAAGTGCCTGGCAGAAAATTTTTCTGAGCGATTTATTCCCCTCCAGAGGAATTAACAACCGATGCAAATTCTCAGGGTAGCGACTCCTAGTCGGTCTAGGTAAATAGACTAGCCCAGAGGTGAAGCTTTCTGATGAAAAGGCAAAGAAATCTCGTCAAATTCGTAATTCGACGATCAACAAAGAGATCTAATCCATCGCCAGGGGAACAGATCTTGCCTCACTGTGCTACCACGTTAATATGATCTTATTTTAGTTCTAACGGTAAAATCTGCAAACGTGCATACAACAGTGATCTAATCCTCCGTGCTACATTTTATACCCGAGACAGCTTACAAGCCTGGCACTCTCCGGTCAGCCCACGAGAGTAGAGATATGCTAAGCACGATGTACTAATTTCTGTAGGAAATGGCCATTGTCAGCGAGCTTCTCTATCGTCTTATTTACTAATTCGTCAAGATCCGTACCTTCCACAGTTTGGCATCGCCGAGTTATAGCCGTTGCGAGTGTGGATAACCATTATAATTCTAGCATGGCGGTGGAGATGCGTGAGGGGACAGGAATAAGGTCAGTCAGACACACTTGTGAAACTTGTAAGCTTTCGCTATGGCAATATTTTATCATTCCCCAGCCTATCAC
Source organism: Scheffersomyces quercinus (assembly GCA_030556775.1). NCBI lineage: Eukaryota > Fungi > Ascomycota > Pichiomycetes > Serinales > Debaryomycetaceae > Scheffersomyces > Scheffersomyces quercinus. The sequence goes on along the minus strand of JAKTUQ010000006.1, from coordinate 131,125 downwards.
TTCGCTGTAGACCAGGGAACCAGACCGACTGGACTCGGCTACAAAAAACTCCTCCTCTTTCTACTTCTCCTCTTCCGCCCACACCGTTACCACTACTGCAGTGCATCGCTCAATCTGGCCCCGTTTGGCGGACGCACGACCTCTTAAATAATAATCACAAAACAATTATCGACATCTAGCCTCTCTGCACGACCCACGCTTTCTAATAAAAAATATCTCCTCCAACGAAAAGATACCATTTTGTGCAGTCTGTGGCTCATCCGTGCATGTAACCAAAGATAGTACTTAACAATGGCTGATTATGTGCTATATGCTGTATACTATGTAGTCCAACGGAGGAGGGATTGCGTTTGTCAGTTATACGTCTTTATATATAGCGGGAAATCCTGGCTGTTAACTGTGTTAGGGTCCTCTGCAAATAAGAAGAAAATCTCCAGACCTTGAAAAGTGTGAAAACTAAGTGGTGTTATTTGAGAGTTGTATAAGTTCTCTCTGTCAACTGCAGGAAATAGCATATTAGGAACAAGATCTCACCATCAGTAGTATTGGCTCGGCCATCATATATATATACGAACAAGGACCAGAAATCAGCGGCTTTTTTGCCCATCTCATAGTCGTTATTCCAGCCTAGAGATCCACTGCCAGGAACGAACCCGTCTGGCTCCTCTACATCTATAGTTGGACCATGACGTCTCCCCTAGTGGAAGCAGAATATTCACATCGGCCCAGCACGGGTCCCAGCTCTAACAGCGCAGCCAGCACTATCACCAACGGTAGTCTTGCCAGTAATACCATCTTCAACTACTCGATCAACAACAACCAGTCCATCCACATCATCCCATCGCTTGACGATTTGCTCGACGATACAAAGCCAAAAGATGAGTACTATACCAAGCAAAACTTCGTAGACTTCCTTAATCACATACATTGCGTAGAGAACTTGGAGTTCGTGATGGGAGTTAATGATCTCATCCGTGACTTAGACTCGGCCCATGCTTTACAGATATGGCAGGCTATCTACAACCAGTTCATCTCCATTAACAGTTACAATGAAATTAACTTACCCTGTGATCTTAGAATGCAATTCAACGAAGAGACCCTCCCATCATCCCATTTATTGGGCAAGAGTAAACGTATTATCTACGACGATATCCTCATAAACTTGTACAACGAATTTGTCAAGGCTATGAAGGTGCGGATGGAGGAAGAATTACGTTGCTCTAACATCGTATACAGAAGAAAGTCAGAGATCATATCGCCTGAGTCTTCCATGCTCATAGACTACAACGGCAGCTCGGCTGCCAACAGCAATGCCAACATTATAGACGGAAATAACTCCCAGGCTAATTATCTAGACCCTTCATTCTACCCTGACTTATTTGTAAGAGGTAACTGCAAAGCAGAGGCTACAACTGTCATGGTTCTCGACGAGTCGATGGTCGACTTGGAAGACGACGATGATGAGGATGATGAAGACGTCACCCAAGATGCTCGTAACCCATTCTCCCAAGGCCCTTCTAGAAACAATAGTGCCTCCTCTCACACATCGAACAGCCGTGGATCTTCCATAGGCTCGATCATGGATACCTTTAAGAACTCAGACTACATTAAGTTTAAGAAAGTCAAGAAGTTCAAGTTTAGACGTGCAAGCAGCGACGAGATGAAATAATACTACACACTTCAACCGTCAACTGTTGCTGATACACAAACTGTTTACATCATTACATGCCCCCTTCTACTACCGATTTTATACGCTGTGGGTGCACTATCATTTTTAATTCCGTTTATTTCTAAGTCCTATCGCTTGCAATAGCCAGCTCCTTCTTCAGTGAAATCCACTTTCCACTCATACTGGTATAGAGTTAATTGTTACAACAAAGATTATTTTGTTATTGTTTTACGATATCTGGGGAAGATAGCTAAAAGAAGAAGGAAGCCACCGGTATTTTTGCTAGGTTGGTTTCAACAATACTGAAAAGAAACAGTCCAAGAGGGGTAAGCCATCTTGTATTATAATAATTCATGTTTACTCGGTACTGGTTCTATACATTTCTTTGTTTTTCATCAGTTCTTAATTATTTATTTATCTAGTTATATAGGGGTTCCCAATTATAGAAATTATATATGCACATTAAACATCGAATCATGACAAGTACTACGTAGGCCTTCCATGTGCTCGGAGTCCGTCATAAGCATCCTATTAATCAGCTTCATTGCTCAACTCCACATCCCGAACCCTAACAATACAACTTTGTCTCCACAGTCCCAAACGGGCCATGGGCTCCTCTTCGTACCAATTGAGAAATTCCACGTCTTTCAGGTGGAGAACAAGCGGTAATCATTGCCCAATGAGCTATTGTTGAAAAATGATCATCATCTTTTCAAGTGGTGAAAAATAACCGTTTTTAGTCCCCACCCCTTGGTGTTGAAGGCTCCGCTCCTGACCACACATGCATACATAAGCTGGCTAGTGCAGATAAGGAGTGTGTTATAATTGGTGGTTGGTTACGGGGGTACCCCTCTTTCCCCATATTTTGTTTAGTTTTGGAGTAGTTGGTGGAAGGGGAAATAGGGGACTGTTGATAATTGTGATACCGTCGCTTTGTTATCCCCATCCCTTTCGGTATTTTTGTTGATGACATGGTGAGTTCACCATGGAGCTGGGCCCCTAATTGTGTACCTCAACGGTGGAACCTTGATGGCCAAAGTAGCTGTGCATTAGTCATGCAGCTCCACCACCACTGTGGAGGGTGGCTGGAGCTCTTGATTCGTTTGGAATTGGCATTGGCACGCATTGTTTAGAGAGGGGTGCCCCGAGTTAGTTGTATGTGTAGTGACCGTTGGATGCTTTGATAAACGGGCTCAATTACGTAATTACGGAGTGCATTGGGACTACTGGTGCGTAGTGACGTAAGAGTTTCTTGGCCGAAGCTCTACAATAGGCAGTTTTGTGGCGAGACACAGGTATTATTACCAGGACTATGTGTAGAGAGTAGACGTACATTCTGATCTGCGCTATGTACCGTCAATCCCACCATCGTATACTAAGTTAGGTCATGGTCGGTGGTTAGTGCGGCCCACGAGATACCGGTTATCTTATCTGGTAACTGTGGGAATCATAACATAATTATAACTGGATGTTTTGGATGCAGGCCTCTAATTCTGCCGAGAATCAATATGGCAACTCACGTCGAGCGAAGAAAAAATATTGGCATTGAGATAACGGTTTTAAGAGGTTCAAGGTATGCGACATCCGGAGAAGGGCGCCTTATGTCGTGATAACCAGTCCTCATAGAGTCTATGATAACAGAGTTTAATTTGGTTGAGCAGATATCAAAAGGATATTTTTAACGAGATGCTAATCTTCAAAAGGTAAGTCGATATTTTTCTCCTATTTATCGCTTTGCTCTCGGTCATTGATCCAACAATGGCCGATAACACGGTAAACATTGTTATCCAATGAAGATAACCTATCGGCAAACTGGGTATTTTTCGGCACTAAATTTATGACCGATTGAAGATCCAAATACTATCATGCACGAGGAGCTGTACAATATCGTAAAATAGCTGGTGCAACAGTAAGAGATGCTAATAATGTATAGTCGTAATGTAATTTTCGTTGTGTGAGATAAGTACTTGTACTTGCAGCTGCTATTTGGTGTATTCTAGACTTCTGAATTTTGAGGTCGGTACTATAATTGATCTTGTTTTTATTAGTGAAGGAATATTGAAACAGAGTTTATACAATGTAGATCTATGATTTGTTTTACAAAGACTAGATTTGAAAAGCTGTTCAAAACTTTTTGGGTTACTTCTACGATTAATTCATTCTTTGGAAGAACTAGATCCAGTTCAAGGTAAACATCAAAGAAAGAGGGAAAAGGTAACTTCATTGAGTAGTCGAAAACAAAGTCCTAATTTTAGTGATTTTTGTAACACAATTTGTAAAAATACATAACCAAAAATACTTTATACAATTTTGCGGTCTTGCACATCAAAAGCATTAGAATCCCTCCAGAGCCATGTCTTTTAGCAATGTGTTTTGGAGAAAGTGGCAAACTCATATTATTCCCCAGATTAATAAAAGAGCTTCTCGCTTAATTTTGGATGCGAATTTTATTTCTACACCGTTCTTTTGGGCTATGTATCCCGGAAAAGAGCTATTTTCCAGCCTATTGCATCATAAATTGCAACTTGAATGCCTCTAGACCGTCTCTCCTTTTCGATTTTCTCAATCTGACCCTAGTCGATTGGAAGCACTCATTTCCAGCAGTTCATCCCGTTCCTAAAACTCAACATAAGCCACTTCGTGAACTAACGCATTTCTAACCGATCAGAAGGCCATCCATCTCTACATTCAACACTCTACGTTTTACCCCCCACTTTACATTTTACTGACCACACTACACTTTTCCCACCACTACACTCAACATACCCACTCCCCAACTCCCACACTTCAGCTGCGGTCTAGTCCTTCTCCTCTACCACTCCTCTACCTCTCCTCCTAAACCATTTTTGCAGCCTTAGCGTCATTCACCCCTGCACACACCACCACGTGACTCCACTAACTCTCCTTAACTATGACAGCAATTAAGGCAGCGGCTAGAAATTCACTAAGAGAAATGACAATAGTTAAGAATTGATGTTAGTTGTTCTTTCTTGTTCTTTCTATCGATTCTATTGATTGTTTACATCAAGTTGATTACATATTGCAATATTTGGATTATTGATATATACCATAGTTATTATCACATTTGATCGGTATTCTACTCCCATTACTGCTAATTCAAACTACACAATGAGCCAACCTTATGCCCCCTTACCATCAGATGAACCGCCCTCGTACAATACTCCAAGAACAGAGGGTGACAACATCCCAGACGATTTCAAGTACTCCGTAGACGTTGCCTCGTGTGAATTACCTATTCGTCAACTCTTCATCAGAAAGGTTTACTCGTTGCTTTCCATCCAACTCTTGGGAACGGTCTTGGTGGGCTATATAATTAGATCCAGCCCTAGCATTCAGGCTTGGTGCTTCAGCAACATATGGCTTTTCGTAGTGTCCTTAGTAGGAACAATTGGGTTCCTTATCGGTACCTACATTAAGGCTAGATCTTATCCTACGAATTTGATATTGTTAACCGGTTTCACGCTATGCGAGGCTTACGGAATTGGACTTTCTTGTTCAATGGTGGAATCTGACATCGTAGTACAGGCGTTATTGTTGACTTTCATCATTTTCATCGGTCTTACCTTGTTCGCTTTTCAGACCAAATATGACTTTTCCAGCTGGCAGGGATACGTCAGCATGGGATTGTGGGCTTTGATTGGATGGGGTTTCGTGATGTTCTTCTTCCCAGGCCGTTCCAAGACAGCTGAAATTATTTACTCCGGTTTTGGTGCTGTTATTTTCAGTGTCTACATTATCATCGATACCCAGCACATCATGAAGACAGCCCATTTGGATGATGAGATTATCAGTACTCTTCAATTGTACTTGGATGTGATCAACTTGTTCCTTTACATTTTGAGATTATTGAATACCAGAAACGATTAAACAAACCTTCAACAGCTGTGAATGCCCTAAAAGATTTTTTTAACTTAGATACTATTATTAAGCTGTGCATTGTGTTCTGAATAAATGGTTTAATTGAACTGATGGTTACTTCGAAAGCGGAAGCCTTCAATAATTACAATAGATGAGTACTTTAAAGCTACTACGGTCCTTGAATGGACTTCCAATTTTTGTGATAGACTCGCTGTTTAGTGGGTGAGAAGAATGACATCATAGGTGAAATTCATCTATAGGAGTACTTAATAGTGGAATGTCCTTTATAAGAAAATGAACAGGAACTAGAATCATGATATTGTTTCTACCCTAAAGTTGTTCTTAATATTTATTAATCTATGGAACAATTGTCCCATAAGGGGTTTTATTATATCCACTGAATTCAATCTCTGAACTCCGTGGCATTATTAGTTATTAATCAATTAGTATATAGCATTGAATGCAAAAGTAAAAACCTCAATATGTGTATCTAAAGTTCTTGTTTTGAATGTCAGTCATGTCCAAGAACTCGAAGTTCTCTGGTAACTCAGTCTCAGGTTCGCTGTCTCTGAGTTTGTTCTCTTTCTTGGCAATGTAGCCAACTAAGAAGGTAATTGGAATACAGGCTATTTGAGTTACCAAAAGGGTGATCTTAGCTGGACGGTATCCTGGGGCAGAATTAGCTTGGAAAAGCTGAGGTCCAATGATACAAGCAATGGAGAAGGCAACCATGGTCATAGCACTTCTGAAGAACTTCTTACTTGTACCAGCAGTGTTAGCACTTATCCATGCATAGATTAGAGTAATACAAGAAGATCCACTGTAAAGCAAGTACATGGCTAAAAGATTACCCACTTTCTGAGTTGCAACATTTGTAGACAACAACACAATACAACCCACAACGGTTGGAACGAACATCGAAGCCATGATGTAGGTGATATGTCCGTAACGAGAAACCAATTGTGTAGCAGTAAGGATGATAATGATAATAAGTGCACCGACTGGCAATTGAAGCAAAGCAGATTGGTAGTTGTCAAATCCAAATGAAAGAGTGATAGTAACACTGAATGTACCAATTGCACCCGTCACAATCTGGGATGTTATTGTTAACAAAAAGTAGGGCCAAGTTAATTTGTCGTGGAAAAGCAACTCCTTGATTTGTTCCTTCTTAAACTTTCTACTTTTAGTACCTGTCTGGTTAGATCTGATGTTCTCCAAAACCACCAACTTCTCTTCATCATTGAGGAACCTGGCAGAAGTGACATTGTCTGGTAAGTAGAACGCCACGAAGACTCCGAAGAGAGCCGTGATAATACCCATAAACAAGAAAAGAATCTGCCACGACAAGAAACGCGTTGTGTGTACATGTTGGAAACCAAAGGAGAGTAAACCACCCACAATGGTTGCAGTACCAGCCATGACAGACCAAATGCCCATTCTAGCAGCTTGTTGAGGTTTGGTGTAGTACATTCCACTGATGATGATAAGTGCAACGGCCGAGGAAGACTCGAAAATACCCAACAACGTCCTCACAACCATTAAAGAAGCGTAAGTCTTACAAGCAGCATGGCAAGCAACCACAATTCCCCATAATACGATGAACAAACCGAGAATCTTGGACAATGGGAACTTCTGTAACAAGTAGGCCACAAATGGTTCCCCAAAGATATAAGCAGCATAGAAAATGGTGGACAAGTTGGCGAACTGATTTCCTACCAAATTCTTCTTGATACCCATGGCAGCAGCATAGTTCAACAACGATTTGTCGAGGAATTGAAGGAAATAGATGGCACAGAGAACAGGAAGGATATGCCAATCGAGTTTCTTCACTACTCTCTTCTGACTGTCTTCCAGGAAGTTCTCTACATCAGCAAGCTGATTCTTTTTGACAAATGCAAAGGCTGCATCGTACGACTCGCTGTCCTTCACCGTTTCTCCGTCGTAGGAGTGTGTCTCCGACACCGATCCTATTGGTTTCTCCAAATCACTGCTCATAGCCGTTGGTGAGTAGATGCGAAATTTGGGTGCAATATTTCCTTATTGTAGCAACCAAGGGGGTGTTCAATGCCTTTTATGTTGTCTTTCGACACGATATATATGTGTTTGAACAGCCAGAAAATTTTTCCATGCCATTGCTGTAGATCTTACGAGGACACTTGTCAGCCGTAGCATTTTAGTTCGTAATTAGCTCCACTAGTTAGATTCTAATATAGTGAAAAATGGGTTTATGATCTTTATATTGGTTGCAGAGTGTGCAGGAAATTATTGGGGTCGTATGCGTTTACAAGGCCGAGGGAGGTTAATTGTCGCAAAAGTGCTACCTTCAAGTGCATTGTCAGCTGGAGCCGGCTAGTGGATGATAAAACCAAGAAAAATGGTATGCGATTAGCATGGAGAGGAGAAACCTGGTTGCTGGCAGGTTGATGAGATCGAGTGATGAGCTCAGAATTTGCTGAAACTCCTCCCAACAGTGGCGCTATGAAGCTGCTGCTCCGTCCTTTCTTGAGAATAGAGAATGTGAGATTAGATAAACGGTCACGTGATTCGGAATTGGCAACCTTTGGCCGACACTATTTATGATTCCGTGGGACGCCTCAAAACGGAATTTAATACCACAGTCAGACGCCCCATGAAATTGTGGTTGAATTATCATGTCCAACATACGAAATGCCTGTGATTAGTTACGATTAGTAAAACGGTTCTTGGCACGAAACTTAAGAGCTAGTTCGCATTCAAGAGTGACAAGGGGTATGCTTTGGGGCCATTTTACCCCTACAGCATCGATATTCACGATAGGCCTCCCAGTAGTGTATAAACCTTATTCTAACGATTGTATTCGCAGATAAGAACCAAAAGGAGTTAATTGCCGTTGTCGCTTGTAGTATAGCACCAATTATCACGATATGAATACTTCTTTGCTAATCTTAAGTTATTGCAGAACAACGGAATGTCGGGATACTCATCCCTACTTATCTAAATCAAATGCCAAGTGCTTTTCATTGTAGTTAGAATTGGACCTGAATTAGACAAAGATTCTTTTGGAATGCCTATATGAAATTCTCTTATCCCCGTCCTCGAAGTGCGTGCTCAATGCTTTTCTAATTCAACACTTAGGATAACAAAACCTCGTAGACACACACAGTAAACATACACATTCTTCAGCTATAGACTAGTGAAGTTAACCTCTGCTCTTCAAAATAGCCGAAGTTAACACCCCAGTATCCAGCCTCAAATGCCGAAACCGCCAACTAGTTAAGGTACATTATTATCTAAATGACAGGTGCGTTTTTTCTTGTCTGCTTTACAAGAAGGAATCTGAATGCGTACATACAGATTTCTTGGCAATGGCTTATTCTATCAAATACGGGGCAGAAGAACCTAATACTGCTGCAATTTAGATTGACCAACGGCTCAGTCAGTAACCAGACTATGGGGTAGGAAGTATAATTGGGGTTGTGGGTGTGCCTTGTGCTCGTCTAGTAATGGGTGACCGCTCCAATACGAAAGCTTAACGACGGTGCGAGCATCGTGGTATTCGAAGGGGCTGTACTTTGAACAAGGGTCAATAACAAACGAAAAAGCCACTGTGGGGCATAACAGAGAAAATTACTCTACATGGAACTTCCAAAAACTTGGAGCGTAATCGTTCCAGATTGTGCTCTTCAAATAGTAGTGAAACTGACAGGCTGTGTCATTCATCTTCGCTTTATCATCCAGAGAACCCATGGAAGTCAAGTGGAGAGCAATTGGAGAAAATTAATTGTGGCCAATTAAACTTTGGGAGAAGTTGAGGCAGTTATATGCATCCGACATCAATCCCCTTTATCTTTCCATAAATTAGACATTGTACATTGAGAGTTCACAAGCACTCAGCCCTAGTATTGAAGGGTGGGTGAACGCTTGCTAGATTGACGCTTAGCTTCGGAGACGTAGCCGTAGTTGTTACATCTCTACTACGGTACGAGTTAGACTGCCCTGATTTTCCTAAACGGATGTGGTGCTATCCGATATTTCTGCGGGAAATTAGTTTGCATCCGGCATTGAAATTTTGTCTGTATGACAAATCAGACATTATGCCAGTCTGGGTCTGGAATCGGTATGGCTGAACCAAACAGAACCAGTAGTTTTCCATCTTGACGTAATCGTTCGAGTCCACTAGGGTGGGGCTTAACCAGTGTCACCACAAGCGAAAGTGAACGGATCGAACAACAACTAACACCTCTGGGAAAAGTCGACCCGATCAAGATGTTCGTAGTTCGTACGAGCACACGGCAAACAAGTCTGCATTGAAATGCAGAATAATATTATCACACAACCATTTTAGTCGAATTATAGTATATCGCAGTGTTGGCTCGATCCTGAGGGCCCAATGACACAACGTTTTCATTCCAATAAATGGAATTTGTTGCAGGTGGTTTTGTGTCCCCTACCAAGAGATTTTTGAATCCCCGACAAAGCCAGTGCCAAGAAAATCAGGAAGGCGTTTTTTATGTTAAGAACAGTATCAAAGTGTTTAATATTTTCTAAAGTTCTTGGAAGGTCTGGTGGGGTCGAGTCTGTACCTTCATGAAGAGACCTCTAACGTTGGGCATGGGGCCAAAAACAGCCCTATCCGCTTGTTTGATGGTCCGCAAACTTGCGAGAAATCTACCTGTGATTGGGCATCGACACCTGTGCGTGGGAAAGTGGGGAAATGTCGACCAATCACAAAATGATGAGGCAATGTTTGTTGATCGAAAAATAAAATAATATTATTTATAGAAAAGATCAAGCAGGTTTACGTATATCATGGTTGTTGAGAACGTCGATGATATGTTGATTGTAACTCCTGTTGAATCGCCGGAACTATGTCGTCATAGCTAGTTCTCCTAGTAAAAAGATCTAAATATATAGAGGTAAAATGTCTACCATGATGGTCCAAAACCATTTAGGTTTTCGGACCGAGCGATTTTATTGACTTTATCTGTGACGTAACCCTCTTTCACGCGGATAATCCACTATCACGTAATCCAAACGACGATGCGGTTACGTACTCGCTGCCAGCGGTGAGGACGGCTGATTGTTGTCTTCAACGGATCGATGTGAGCTTTTTTGCCCGTTTCGTATCCCTCCACTCATGTCGCTGCCGCTCGTCCTCCTCTCCCACTCTTGTTCCCCAGCACCACCACATCCTCCTGCTCTTCGTGCTCACCTACCGGTTGTCCCACAGCCCACCCTTCCAGTCCCAATAGAATTCCCATTATTTTTTAACCGCCCTTTTATTTTCTGTCTTTTTTTTTTTGTTTTTGAGGGCTCGTACTCACTTATATCGACACAAAAGTCCTCAGCACAAATTGACAGGTAACAGGGAAATCCTTTTTTTTCTTGGATATATATAATGTACATAATCCTGTGGGATGGAAAAATATGGCTTCAGGTAAACTATACGGACGGAGATTGTTTTGTATATTGAATAGTAATACCGTAGTTTGGACAGAGACCGAACTTGAAGCCACGAACACCGTCGCAAGTGAAGAAAACTCGTAAGTTACCACCGACACAACCTGCCCCAAAAGACAGCAGTCTTGCTCCTACTGAAATTACTAGTGTCTCAAACCGGCTGTAGTGAAAATCGCTTATATGTGCTGTTCAACAAACACTAGTACAACTAATTAGTGATTTTAAAACCGTACGAGCCGCTAGCTATGGCATCCAACTCCTCCTACCAAGACTACTACCCAGCAAGTACCATGGTCCCACCAATTACCGGATCCTCGGGTCCCTTATCTACAAACAGTATTGTCTACCAGAACTCGGAATCGAAACAGCTTCCTTCGATTTATGTAGTCAACCAAAACGCACAGCAGGCAGCCTCCCAACCGCCACCAGCTCCTCCTTCGTTGCTTCCCTCAACGACTCCTACTGTTGGAGGTGCAGGCGTTTATCACTACCCTGGATCCACATCTTATATTCCAGCATCCAGTGATTACTACTACTCATATTACTACAACAATAATGGAAATAACAATAATAACAGCAGTAGCAATACAGGCTATAGCTCAGTAAATACTGGTACTCCTACTCCGTACCCTCCTCCGGCAAATAACCAAAGAATTATTGGTTCGCTTGGATACTATTCATCTAACACAAACAACACCTTACCTTTACCAGGAAACGGGTTAAGTAATGGTCAGACCGGCTACCCTGGTTACCACTCTAATTTCAACACCAGCAGTGCTCTTTTGCCTATCTTGCCATCGACGGCTCAAAACGGCTCTAGGGAATCGCCTTTGCATCAGGGAAGACCTCTGTACCCCATCAGCCCCGTATCGATCCACGATATTACTAGGGACAACACTTCGTCATCTTCTTCTACTTCATCTGCCTCATCTTCGTTGCTGGCCACTTATACCAGCTATCACACACAAGCTGCAAACCCACCAATAGATTATTCTTCTTTGGTTTCATACACAATCTCTCCTTCTCTCAAGAGAAAGAGAAGAAAGAGAAAGCCATCTGTAGAAGTGGAGGTTATTCCAGGTTCCAACCCAGAAACTTACCCATGTGACGTTTGCCAGAAGGTCTTTTTAAAGCCATACAACTTAAAATCGCACATGAAGACACATTCTACGGATAAACCATACAAGTGTACACACTGCTTCAAGACATTTGCCCGTAGTCATGACAAGAAACGTCACGAACTTTTACACAACGGTGTCAAGAACTTCAAGTGTGAGGGTTATTTACAAGACGGTGTTACAAAATGGGGTTGCGGTAAGAAATTTGCTAGAAGTGATGCTTTGTCTCGTCACTTCAGAACTGAGACCGGTTGGCTCTGTATTCGTCCATTGATGGACGAAGCAAAGCGCTTGGAAGAGGGTGGCAGCAAAGATATGACCTACACGCACAATTTGGATCCTAACCACCCTGCAATTGCAAGCCAAATGGACCAGATCGCCGCAAACAGTGATGGTTATATGGACAACTCCAGTTTAATCCGCCGACTCATCCAGAGCAAGTAAAACAATGGTAAAATCGCTCTATCTTCATTTCTAACTTTTTATTTTGATTTTGCATTGCTTCCTGGTTCTTGGTTGAAGTTTGGTTTGGTTTGTCGATAATACATTATTATGATATGCTTCTACAAGGCTCCTGTGTCGACAGTGCCATATTTATTGAAGTGGGTGGTGGTATTTAATATGTCGTATCCCTGCTCTTATGTTTATATTTACTTAGTTATTGGTTCATCGTTTTTGATATAATATATCATCTTGGGTAATTTGCTTTGTAGACTCCCGACGTTGTTATGAATTTCTGGTCCTTACCAAATGGGAAACTGGCTTCAGGATGGCTTAGAATGTTTGAAACGATAGCCCCTCTCTTCATCTAGTGTCGAACGAAGCCATGAGAGGAATTTAATTGGACACGGGGGTAATGTTTTAAGCCAGCTCTTCGAACATCGCTGCTAATTTCAAGAATTAAGAAGTAAGCAGAAGTTATCTGAGAGAAATAGAGCTGATTATCAAGCACGAGTGATGGTAGTTTTCATGTAATAAGTCGGATATCTACTCTGGTGACTTGAAATTAATTCATATGAGCTTTATACGGCAACTAGTACTACGTGGTGTCTTCATCCTTACAATAAAATTTCGCCGTTGCATTCATTAGACTTGTTTGGGATTATTTCATGGACTTGGTCAGCCCACCCAAATGTCGATCTTTTTAATGCACTGCAAAGATTGTCCATAAGGCGTTCTTGATAGAGGTTTAATTATCCTAGAAGCTCCACGAGAAATCTCCAGGAATAATTATTTGCAACAAGGGGTTAAGGTAACTCTGGAGGATTTAGTAGGTATAGTCCTGATGCACATTCTGTGGTTACGAAGTGAAGAAATGCACATTCTCAATGCCTAACAGGAGATCTGTTTAACAATAAAAATTTTAAATTCTCCTTAACAACGATAGTCCCATTCTAGAAGACTTCGGTATGTTGTTCTAGTCCCTTGCTGTTATGAATAGACGGCGGTTCCATCTTAAAATGCCATTTTCATCATTTACTAGAACAGCTTGAGAAATAGCTCTTCGACTCAAGAAAATACGACAACTCAGGAGACTTGAGTTTTTTTATCATTAATTACACAGTTGCCTCCTTAAACAGTATGAAACAACAATTCAGTATCATAACATAGTATACACCAACAATTATAGCCACGGAAAAGCACATTACCAACTGTCTTATACATTTGGATCGCTATGCCCCTGCGATTATGGCGCGGATTTTCAACACCGCAAATCCTTGGCACTTTGATAAAATATTAAGTGACAACATCATTTTGACGAACAGAAGATAGGGGCCACTGAAGCTTAGAATAATGCAGAGAAGGTTCTGGACACGTCTGGATCTGCGTTGTTAACGTGATTTTATGGCGTAGAAGAAAGGTTCCAGACTGGCTCTTAGGCGAGGCCCTATGCGACAATGTATCTCTAGACACTTATGTTGCAAACGAAATGATAGACTCTAGCGAGTTTAGAACAAACAATTCTTATTAGGTCTTTTACCTTGCATTTGCTTTTATTGCAAGGTGAAGGTATTGTCGTCCTTTAATAGTCTCCTCCGTTCGTTTTACGGTACTATTGTAACTCTGATGGTATTCTATGTTATGCACTACGAGTTACCCTGTTGGGAAGTTGCTATTTTGCACCCATATGAAAATGGGTATTTCAATGTGCTCTAAGTCTACTTCTAAAAATTTATAAAATCCACTACATCTTTATTAACACTCGCTACCTATCTACCTTATTACCATGTCATCAAGCTCAGCCAAACGTCTACACGTCATATTATTGAAAATCAAGGGTGAAAGTTTCCCCCTGGAGTTATTGGAAAACGTCCTCAGAAGGTTGCAGACAAGTCTGTTAGAAGCAATATGCCACATAGAAAGTCCCCTACAAAGAGTTGCACTTGCTATAAGAAACGAACCGAGAAATGCTAGAGTTTGTACTGAACACTCTATTTCAATTGGTGCAGTTCGGGATCCTCATAGGTGGCCACTTCTGGGCCGAGAATACTCCTTTCAGTTTGTTAAACTGAGCATTCCAGACCTTAGAAGATTCATTTCTAAAAACGTTCTTAATAATGTGCCTTCAGAAATACTACATATTTCTGACAGTCTCCTAGAAGATTTTCATTTTATGATGCCTCCATGCTTTTCTCATATCCCTATAACTTTGTACGTCACAAAGCAGTACCTTAACACACCCAAAGATGGTCTTAACATAAAGACAGTCGTTTTAGGAATGAAAGGCCGAAACTGGACAGATTTCAACCAGCCCACATTCTTTTATGACATGTATTTCAGACGCAGTCTACAATACCACCCGCCACTATTCTTCTCAACCAAATACTCACCAACTTTAGGCGATACACCAACTAGAATATTTGATAGGAGGCAAATATCATACTATGAAGTAGCATTTCCTAATTTGACATCTTTTGATACTGGGATGGTAACACTATATTCGCCTAATTTGAAACAGTTGCCATTAAAGTTGGAGAGATTCAACACAGGACTACGCCTTGAGCAACCCAAGGAAGTTCTACACTTCCCATGTGGAATTAAGGAGCTTTGCCTTGACCTAGATATCGCAGATTCCACCGAGGACATTGAAACCAATGATTTGCCGGTCTTAATTGATCTCTCAATATGTTTCAATAGAGTAATATGCATTTCCATTGCCAAACATGATATGTTAACCGAATTAAATTTGGATTGGTATCCCAAAGGAAGAGGTCTACTACTTAGTAGTTCAAGTTATGAGTGGATCTCTTTCGTCTACTTCGTGAACTCTCTTCAATCCCATCAGAGGTTAAGAAAGCTCTTCCTACACATTCGTGTCGTAAAATGGGAGTCTGATACTCTTCCTTTGGCTGAGATCTATCCTAATGATTTTTCAAAGTCAACCCTGGGATACAATTACTTGATTGGTTCAAACTTTGTATTTCCTCGTGGTCTAAGGGACTTGTCGATAAAAGCCGGAATGCAAGTTTGCTTAATGTCCAATATCCAATTACCTCCTGATCTAATAAGGTTGGAATTGGTGAATATTTCAACTGAAGACTTTGCCAATACACACTTGCCTAGTAAACTCCGGATGCTTTCATTTGAAATTGGAAACGACAAGAAACTCATAGAGATGCAAAAGATGTTGCGAAATGAATTTCTTGACAAAGTAAGGAAACTCCAGTGCTCCATGAGAAGAAATAAGGGTGCAGCATACTGGGGTATCATCGATTAGTGAAGCAACTTAAATTCTATTAGTCACTATAGACTTTTGACAGAAGCTATCCTATTAGTGAGAAAGCTTGTTTATTTACCCACATGAGAAAGCTTACAACTTTATAGTGTAAATTTATATCTGATTTAGGAAAACAATTCACATATAGTTCAATTGCAAAAACATACATTTGTAATATTCCATAACTATAAGATGAAAGGAAAGGGGGTGCGCTTCTAATGTTGACATGGGAGGATTCTATTTGAGTTATTGAAACTTTTCTCGAGTATTGCCGAGGTAAATGTTGGAATATAAGCCAGATAGAGGGTTCATGAGGCCTATGAAACTAGTAAATGTGACTGTTATAGGATTAGACCACATCCTAGGAAACCTATGGGAATTTTGAGAAAGTTGAAAAGTCACCTTTTAGATACGGACAGTGTCTCCTCAAATTCAGCACCGTGAAGTATACCCGCTGGAAGATATTATTGAGATATGACATTTATCACTAAAGAAGGACTAGGTTCGGGACCAAAATGCGTTAAAAAAAAAACAACCAAGCAATACTAGGAGAGATGTGTTTCTCAATCGTTGCATTGTTACTTTAACTTGAACTAATTCTCTTCAAGATAATCATGATGTGTTATTTATGTAATTATGTCTAATAATTGTCCTCCAAGGCCTCACATACGTATTATTTGGTGATGGTATTTACTTGGGTGTTCATGCGCATATCCTACTGATAATAGCTGCAAAATACGTATGAACTCAGCGAAAAAGGAAATTTCTGGGGCAATCGGTGATGTCGATATTTAAACGCTTAGTTGTGGATATAATTGCTGTCGCCATGGTCCTTTGTGTAAGGTATTGTTGGCACACCATATAGAATTCACTGTTTCAAGGAGATGGAACTTCTATTCTTTGCTTTGGGGGTTATGCGATGCTACCAAGCTGAAGTTATTGGAGAAGTACCCTCCAATACACCACTAATGCACATTACGTGCCTAACTCTCAAATAGACTACAATATTTACCACAAAACATATACCACAGGGAATGCCTCTCAATATCGTCTACCCCACAAGATTTCATCTACTCACCACACTATACTCATTTGTCATCTACTGTCCATCTCCATACGTTAGCCCATCCCGGACTTTTTCGCACCCAACTCGGAGTTCAACTCACTGAGCAGTTAATAGGGTAGTAATAGGGTAGTAGCAGCGTTGTTTGGTGATCAATACACGTTTTCTTTGTATACTTCTTCGGCTTCGGCTACTGTAACAGAAGGTACAATACCTAGAATCAATCGAATCTACTAGAAACGACTGCTTTCTAAAGAGGGAAACCCGTCGTAGTAGTATTCCGTCAGTATCTGGAGATTATAAAACACCCGTGCCGCAACACAATCCAATTCCGGAGTACCCCCGGCTAGTATAATTATATACTGCGGCACGGGCCCCAATTTCCTCACACGTGACCGGCCCATAGAACGTTCTGGAAAATTTTTCAGTGCGATTTTTTATTTGGCACCTCCGAATTTTCATTTTCGGCGGCACACACCCGCACTTTTGGCGGGAACGTTTGGCTGTAAAGTTTTAAATGATTTAAAGATGTTTCTTCTTCTTTGTTGGTGGAGTTAATTGATAGTTGATTGTTTGTTCTTGTTTGTTGTTTGTTCTTGTTGTTGTTGATCTTAGTGTGATCAAAATCCGCAGAAAGTCTCTACTTAAGAAGCACCGTGTATCTTTTCGCCAGAAAGCTCGCTATTACCGTCCAATTTGACTCAGTAACAGCCGCTTTTTCCCCATAGATTCTACCGTAAAGTCCCAGTTTTTACCGTCACTATCATCCCCCACACTATGTTGAGAGCTACTCGTCCTTCCATCGTCAAATCGGCCTCGTCGTCGCTTTCGTTCGCCAGAAACTTGTCCCACAAGGAATTGAAGTTCGGCGTCGAGGGCAGAGCCGCCATCTTGAAGGGTGTGAACACCTTGGCCGATGCCGTCTCCGTCACCTTGGGCCCTAAAGGTCGTAACGTTTTGATCGAACAGCCATTCAGAGCTCCAAAGATCACCAAGGATGGTGTTACTGTCGCCAAGTCCATCACCTTACAGGACAAGTTCGAGGACTTGGGAGCCAAGCTCTTGCAAGAAGTCGCTGCTAAGACTAACGAGAGCGCCGGTGATGGTACCACTTCCGCCACCGTATTGGGAAGATCGATCTTCACCGAGTCCGTCAAGAACGTCGCTGCCGGCTGTAACCCAATGGATCTCAGAAGAGGTTCTCAGGCTGCCGTCGAGGCCGTCGTCAACTTCTTGCAACAGAACAAGAAGGAGATCACCACCTCGGAGGAAATCGCTCAAGTCGCTACCATCTCTGCCAACGGTGACGAGCACATTGGTCATCTCTTGGCTTCTGCCATGGAGAAGGTCGGTAAGGAAGGTGTCATCACCGTCAAGGAAGGTAAGACCTTAGAAGATGAATTGGAGGTCACCGAAGGTATGAGATTCGACCGTGGTTTCATCTCTCCATACTTCATCACCGATACCAAGTCCGGTAAGGTTGAGTTCGAGAACCCATTGATTCTCTTGTCCGAGAAGAAGATCTCTTCCATCCAAGACATATTGCCATCTCTTGAATTGTCCAACCAGACCAGAAGACCTCTTCTTATCATCGCCGAGGACATCGACGGTGAAGCCCTCGCTGCTTGTATCTTGAATAAGTTGAGAGGCCAAGTCCAAGTCTGTGCCGTTAAGGCTCCAGGCTTCGGTGACAACAGAAAGAACACCCTTGGAGACATTGCCATTCTTTCCGGAGGTACTGTTTTCACTGAGGAGCTTGACATTAAGCCAGAGAACGCTACTGTAGACCTTTTGGGTTCTGCTGGTTCTATTACCATCACCAAGGAGGACACCGTTGTCTTGAACGGTGAAGGTACCAAGGACAACATCGCTGCCCGTTGTGAGCAAATCAGAACTTCCATCGATGATGCCGCTACCTCTGAGTACGAGAAGGAGAAGTTGCAAGAAAGATTAGCCAAGTTATCTGGAGGTGTTGCCGTCATCAAGGTCGGTGGTTCTTCTGAAGTCGAAGTCGGTGAGAAGAAGGACCGTTACGACGATGCCTTGAACGCCACTAGAGCAGCTGTTCAAGAAGGTATCTTGCCAGGTGGAGGTACTGCTTTGATCAAGGCTTCCAGAATTTTGGATGAAGTTAAGGCTAACGCTCCAAACTTCGACCAGAAGTTGGGTGTTGAGGCTATCAAGGCTGCCATCACCAAGCCAGCTAAGAGAATTATTGAGAACGCTGGTGAAGAAGCCGCTGTTATTGTTGGAAAGATCTACGATGATGCCGACTTCAACAGAGGTTACGACTCTGCCAAGGGTGAGTTCACTGACATGATTGCTTCTGGTATCATTGACCCATTCAAGGTCGTCAAGAACGGATTGGTTGATGCCAGTGGTGTTGCCTCCTTATTGGCCACCACCGAGTGTGCTATTGTTGATGCTCCAGAACCTAAGGGTGCTGCTCCATCTGCCCCTGCCGGTGGCATGGGTGGCATGGGTGGTATGCCAGGTATGTTCTAAGTGAAGTAGAACAATAAGAATACATTGAAGAGATTGAAGAAAAAAACCGCTCATTGAAGAGCTGAGGATAGTTCTCTGTTTTGAGTGCTGTCTGAGGCATTTTATGAGTTGACGTTAGCATAAAAGGTTAGCCTCAATGAGAGGATATTTATATATGAACTCTATAATCGTTGTACATAGTCTAATAGTATAGAGTTATTGAAGAAACTGATACTAGTGTTGTAGTAAGTAGCAAAATATATTACCAAGAAGAAGAACAAGAGAAGAACAAGAAATATGAACAAGCTCTAATAGTAGTAATGAACAATAAGCAATTCTATATGTTATATCAAACATTTCAATTTATATATATATATATATATATATATATCTATACTATAAAATCTCATCAAAATAGCGACACTTGGTGAGATCCTCGCTAACTTTTAGCGACAGATTAACGAGAAAAACAGTTTCCCTCACTAAATATGCTAGTGCTAGTTACCACCAATAGAATCAATAAACCTCCAGTTATTTCCATGGATTTCATATATATTTCATATTTTTATAGCTCCAACATCACTGAACCATATATACCTCCTATATATACATCACAAAATATATTCACCTCAATTTTAGCGCCCCTTTTACACCTCTTACACCTCTTACACCTCTTAATATCTCTCTCTCTACCACCTCGCTATCTCTCCCTAATCGCCGTATTTGCGTTCTGCACTTTGGCGAGCGCATTGCAAACTCTAATTTTCGTTATTTTTCAGGGCTCTTCTGCCTCCTAAGAATTTATATGATCTTTTAGAGGTCATTCTTCAGATAGAAAGCGTTGTTTTCTGTGGAATATTCATATCAGCACGCTATGATATAGCACACGACCCATGTTTGAGGACGTAGTATCAAGAAAAACCGCCAACTCGGCGGGAAATCAGACCCTTAATCGGCTTCTCTCGAAGTATATCGAAATCAAGAAGTTTGAAGAAATCTTCGAAAAGGACTCTTTGACTCCTACGGCTCGGGCAAAATTCCGCAAGTCGAAGTATACCAGAAAGGCACTTAAGATAATTCACAAGGAGCTACGTGTGCGGCTAAAACCAGAAGAAACCTACGAAATATGGCATGGACTCGATAACTTGAACTCCAATATAGATAAGAAGAGAACTTCTAATAGAAAAGCACAGTACGAAGACAGCCCAGAAGACTTTGCCAGAAAGGTCTTGGACAAGATAGAATCTTCAGTGGGCGATGAAGAACTGGAAGAATCTCGTGATGAGTATGAAGATCACAACTCCAAAATTCATTCCACACTCTCGAAATTCACCAATGAGTTTGATAGATCCAACCATTGGGTGAAGTCCAACTTCCTCATTCGTTCTAATGGGTTAGAGGTATTACCTACGCATGCGCTGGAATCGCCGGATTACGTTCAACGTCAGCATATCAGCAATTTGAGAACTTTGCTTCATTTGAACATGCTTAGGAGGAACTGGTCCGTAGCCTATAAAATCTACTGTTTGCTAATACGACTTCCCAGTGTAGACATAAGAGCTTTATGGCCCATCGGGATCGAGATTTTACGGAGACAGCATGAGAAGACAGGTCAGAGTGAGATGATAAGAAAAAGCCATGCTTCATTGGACAAAGATGATAAGTTCTTTGAATGGTTATCGTCTTTCTATCACATTACTCATTTCAATGCAGCTTATTCTGACGGTCCGTCAAGAGTTGAATCAGCACCAAGTTGGAGGACTGGTTCAAAGACTCTTGCTCCATTGTACGTGATAACATCACTTTGGACTCTTCTCGTCAAAAAACGGTATACTTCACTTAAATCGAAGCTTGAAGAGTTGCTTCTCGTTCCCCCTTATAACGTCGATGGAACTTTTTACTTCCTCATGGCGATGTGCTATCTCGTAGAAGCGACAGAAGTAGTTAATGGATACTTGAAGTACCGCAGAAAGCATGAGAAGAACGGAAGTATCGAAACTTCACTGTATGAGCTAGACCAAGCAACGGCTTCTCTTGAGAAGATTGTTGAGAAACTCGAAGGAAACCTTAAGACTTGCGATAAGTTGAATTTCGTATATCCGAAGAGTACCATTGAGGAGCAGGTTGGTATTCTTTTGCACCACTTGAGTATCGACGACAATCCAAGCGTCGGAGATGAACCCGAAAGTGAGAGCAGCGACTCAGAAGATGAAGATGAAGATGAAGATCAGGAAGAAGTGAACCATCCAATGGACGTGAGCAGTGAGACAAACGAATATAATAATGAACATAACGATAGGAGAGCCAGTATCAGCTACAGTTCATGGAGCGACAATCACCAGACAGACGCTAATGGCTCGGCCTCTGATAGAGAATACGAAGACCACACGGACGCACAGGTTCGTCGTGAGGAGAGCACAAATGACATTCATTGGGGAGAGTTCGAATTCGACTTTGAATGATGATATAGCACTTAAGTAGCATAATAGAATTTACCTAGCATTCAAATGTACAATAGCATATAAGAGAGTACTAATATCATTAACTTATTCATATGGATAAAAACAAGAGATTTCTATATTTAATTCACCTATAGATACATAACCATACTCTTATTGCTTTCCAAATGGGAAGAATGTCATGTTCCCATCATTTATCTATATACCCTAATTATTACTAAAAATTACCATTCACTTCTTCTGTTGTGAATTCTCGTATGTACAATTTCTGAAACTCAATTCACTCGTCGGTGGTTTCATTCAGATTTCCTCTGGGAAATGGAAACATCAAGGCTTCATGTATACGGTGGACCTTTTTGATCTTCAATGTACCTCTGTGGAATCTCGAGAATTCGACAGTATAATCATGTGCGCTTGCTTCTTCCGTACTATTTCCACTGCTTTTGCCAGTTCTATTTAATGGTACTACTGTCCATTCCGGTGGTAAAAGTGAACCAAGAGGCAACTGAATTGACTGCCTTTGGCCAACTGGGTTAGTTGGCGTAGGTATAATCGGTTGGGCCTGAATCGGAGGATTTTGGTCAACAAACATCTCTTCCACATTCACGGCTCCTCCATCTGCGTTGTCATCTACTTCTGGGGCTGGCAGATCGACTTCCTCTTGGTTGGCTAGATTTCTCTGATCATTCACGACATTGTGTCTCTGTCCGTTGATGAGCTCTGTAAATTCTTCTAAACGTCTCTGTAACTCCTCCGCTGGATGATTCAAAGGGGGTGGTATGAGGGGTCCTTGCTGCTGTTGTGGAGGTTCTGGAACTGGCTGTGGTGGTGGTGGTGGTTGAGCAACTCCATTTTGCTGTGCTTGATTGGCTTCTGTTGTGGTTGCATTCACCAGACCTTGTTCGAAAACCTTCTTTCTACAGAGTGGACAACTATCGGATCTTTCAAGCCATTCCTTTAAACAACCCATGTGTAAAATGTGACCACACTTCAACTTCTTGGCTAACTTTCTTGCTGGTATATTTCTCTTGTAAGCTCTTTCGTAGTCGTCTACCGAATGCATGTCATCACGACAAATGATACATAAGTTGTCGGAAGCATCCAATTCCTCTTTGGTTGCATTTGGAAGCTGACTGTCTAACCGCTTGGAAGACTCTATAAAAGCGATCAATTGTGTTACTTCGGTGTAGGTCTGCTTCAATGATGAGAACGTCCCTTGGAGCATAGATAATGGAAGCGATAATCCTGAGTGCACAGTAAGTAAGTATATGAAGCAAACATATGAAATTGCTTTCAAGGAAGAGGACGCAATGTCTATACCCTTACTATAATAAGGCTTATTCTCCCAAACTCTTTCAATCTCGTCGTCGTCTTCTTCAAATTCATCTTCTTCTTCTTCATCATTTATGACATCTTCAATTTCATTCAAATCGTCTTCCACTTCAATTTCTTCTTCATTGTTTTCGCCATTTTCGTCACCCTCTTCGTTTGTTGCAGCCTCTCTAACAGCCGCTCTTGTAGCTTCTCTTGCTGTTTCTCTGGCTGCTTCTCTATCTGCTTCTCGTCTAATTATATCGTCCAAGCTCTCATGATGCTCCTCTATTCTGTAGACGGCCAATTCGTAGATATTAATGAGCATCTTTGAGTAGTACGTCAATGCTTCTACGCCCTGGATAGCGAACTGGAACCCGAACAACAAACAAACAACAGAGTTAATTCCTTGGAACACGTCGTAGACTAAGAATTTGGCAATTGAAAAATCAATGAACACGAATGCTACATTCATCCAGAAGTAGAAGTTGAGTAGGAACTTCTTCAATATGCTTACCTTGGTGTAAACTTCATTCTCGGAGTTATTTACCACTTTCAAATGAACGTAGTCGAGTCTATCCAAGAGTATCACATGGAAAACCTTAAACCCGATAGAAGTAGCTAGCAATATACTGTTAAGCAATACGTTATCAGTAGTAGCAAGGTTGAAGAGCAAATTGACCGAATACAAAGGCAATTTCTCGACAATGTGTTCCACCTCGATCAATCGAAGTTCTCCAAACACTATTACCTGTAGAATCTTCCCAATGGTTATGTAGGTGAACACCATGGAGTTAATAAGAATACCGAGCTTAAACCCTTCTGTAATCTCTATGAGGAACACCTCGAAATTCACGGACGTGACGAGTGAATCGTACACCGACCATCCCAATGAAGCCAAAGTTACTACCAAGTAGATGAGGTAGTATTTCACTCCGCGAGATAAGGTAGCCATTGTTTCCAGTCTATCCTTTTGATTTCTGGCTCTTTATAGTATAGCAATACGACAAATACCTTGGAGATAACCCAATTCAAACAGCTCAATTTTTTACCAAAACACTCGGAAAATGTTGCAACTTGCTCTAATCGATCGCCGGATCTCGTATGTGATAATATACCTGGCCGTTATAGCCGTTAAGTACCTTCTAGTAAAAGAAGAAACACATCAAATTCACCATTATTCACTTAAATAATATGCTACTTGTCATTATGGCGGGCCTGCATGCGGACGAATATTGGGGAAACATCCATGACTCAGTACTGTTTTCACATTTGGTTGGTTGCGAAACGAGGAGCAGCAAAAGGGGGCCACAGTTGGTGGTAGAAAGTGGTGGAAGGTGGTGAAAGATGGAGTGTTGGTCGCTATGGTGGTAGGTTGATGCTGTGGGGGTATGTGGAGTTGAGTGAGATGGTGGAAAGAAATTGTTTTCATTATTAAAAGTATCCATTGACTGTTATCCTTCAGGAAGTAAGTGAGTGAGTATACAATAATATAGCTGCAAAATACTGCAGAAATTCATATGGTTAGTCCTACAAAACTGACATATCTTCAGGAAAAAATGGTTATTTTATATCTATCTATAATACAAAAGTAAGAGATTAATTAATTATACAATAATACAATCGTGAATAAAATCAAACGGGGAAATACAATTAAACATGCTGCAGGAATCATTACACAGCAATCGACTATCCGTGAAGTAAATGCTCGACCTCTTGCATCACTCTTCTCCGCTTTTGATTAGGGCCCTGGTTCTCCTTATTCTCAAGTGATGTGTGAAGTTGTGGAATCTTGGTCTTGACCCCGGCCAAAGACTTGCTTGGAGAGATCTGCTTATTGTGAGATCTGGACGGAGAAATCGTCCTACTAGGACTTCTAGATGGAGATCTTCTGCTCTCTACTTCGGGACTTCTAGCAGAACGCACTGGTGAGCTCTTAAGCGCCACCTTGGCATCAAAACGTCTGATGTCTTTCAAACTTTTGTCAATTTCTGCAACTGTATTTTTGATGCTTATGTCATTTTGTTTGATGCTTTGACAAACCCCATCCAAAGATGGTAAACCACCTCTAATTATACTGTCGTTAGGAGTTTCTTCTCTTTTTATTAACTCTCCCAACCCTGCAAGGCTTTTTGTGGTTTCTTTGTCTAGATTAGAGAAGCTTTCGGTAGTTTGTACACTCAATGCTGTAAACCTTTCCTTATTCCGGTTCAACTCATCCTGATTAACGTCGGCTAAATCCTTGTCTATCGACCCGAATACTCGATTAGCCTCGTTGGACCAGTTCTTCTCCCTTTTAGACAATTCATTTCTCTCTGACTCGATTAGGTCATGAGATATTTGAGTGATTGACGATTCAAACAATTGCTTGTAGCTATGTTGAGATTCGCGTATTAATGAATTGAGGTTTTTGTTCATCTTTTCATGCAATTTAGATAATTGGCTAGATACCTTAGCTTCAATAAGCTGTGATACAAGCTCTTGAGTTGAGTAGTTTAGGTGATCTTCGATTATGTATCCAGACAATTTATCGTTAGCTATCTTCAAATCAGACAAATTTTGACACAAATTGGAGTTCAAAGTCAAAATCAAAGAGTTCAACGTATCATAGTTCTCATTATAACTGTGGAGTAATCCGGGAAGATCCAGAAGTAATGAGTTGCTCAAATTATTGTTGATGTCACTGATCTTTTGAGAGACCAGCTTCCTAAACTCCACGATGTTTTTTGTCAACTGCCTATCAAAGGTTGTGAGAATTTCGCTATTCGCGGAGTTATTGTATTTGGACAAAATATTCAGAATAGATTCTATTGAACTGTCCAAATTCTCGTAGATTACTTTAGCCAATTGGTTTGTTGTGGAATTAAATTTTTCATTGACCTTGACCAAGCGCTCATTTAATTGTTTAATTTCATTATTTTTGGATCCAAGATCTGCTCTTAGTTGATCGTTTTCTTTTGATAAGGTCTCATTTTTACTATTCAGTCTAGTGATTTGTTCTCGAAGATTCTTTATGTTGACTTCGTTGTTGATTTTGAACTTCTCAAAATGAGCTATCTTCGTGCTCAACAGTTCAGTCAGAAGAGTTGCCTCTTTCAAGCTTGCTTTCAAAGATTCATTCTCCTCGAGGATTTGTTTGTAATTATCTTCATCCAACCATACACCATTCTTATTACGAGACGCAATCAAATCGTAGTTCATCTT
This sequence comes from Scheffersomyces quercinus, assembly GCA_030556775.1. Taxonomy (NCBI): domain Eukaryota; kingdom Fungi; phylum Ascomycota; class Pichiomycetes; order Serinales; family Debaryomycetaceae; genus Scheffersomyces; species Scheffersomyces quercinus. Next base: position 104,781 of record JAKTUQ010000006.1, on the reverse strand, counting down.
CACCAATTCTTGAGATAAGTTCTTCACGAGTACCTTTTTCATAACTAAATCAGAATCCTGTCCTGATTGTGGTAAATTTTTGATATTCTTAGCCTTGCAAGCGTAATCCAAGGTGGATATGGTCTCGTCGATGTTAATTTTTGCTGGTGAAATAGTGGCAATTAATGTAGTTTTGGTGCTACCTCCTATTGAATCTTGTAGCAAACGGGTAAGTTTTGACTCACGATATGGTATATGCGAAGCATTGTGAATTGATGCAGTTGTATTATTACTTACTATTTCACTAAGGGAGTTGATCACTCTTCCCAATGTTAACAAACTTTGGTTAATGGAGCCAGCTTCCTTGGCACGTTGGTTCTGAGCTCCCGAACGGTTTATATTTTCAGAGCCTGCCAAATCCACCAAGTTCATTTTAGAAACTTTGAAGAGTGATGTGCCTGAACCGTTGGAGTCTGGCTGGTTTCTGTAGAGATTTATCGTAAAAATTGTATGAGAACGGGAAGAAACGTCATTAAGCTTTGTTGAGGCAGTCTTTCTCTTGGTCACACCTCTTTGAAGGACTTTGAAGCCATCATGACAATTCAGAATTGATTCTTCACGGAGGTTTTGTATAGCTATACTCTTTTGCTTATTTTCTTTCTTGGAAGCTGTGGAATATGAGCCACTTGTACTGTTATTGCTGCTACTATTACCGCCGTTGTTACTTGTATTTCCACCTATCACGTTTTCGTATATCCTTAATTTTGCCGGTTTCTCATCATCGTTCAACAAATCTCTTAAATCTTCATTGTACAACTCTAAGAACGAACATTTCACCAAGTAGTCGTCCTTTTGACCTACAGTCTCCAACTTATTGAAGAGCTCTATTAATACTCTGGGAATAATACCAGCACTCTCGCTATGCTTGAAATCGGTCTCTTTTGTGGTTTGCTCGCCACTACACATGGTGAACGTCTTACCGGTTCCGGTCTGCCCGTAGGCCAATATGGTGACATTCGATCCGCTAAGGAAGTCGTTGAAGAGCGGTAAGGCCACTTTCTCGAAGATGAGATGTTGATCCGCTTGGGAGCCGTAGACCTGGTCGAATTTGTAAGTCTTGTAGTTGGTGAGAGTGGCCGAGGCATTTGTGGATGATCTCCGAGACTGGTTGGCGCCTTGGTTCGCTGCTGAGGAAAGCGACGACACCGAAGTTGTTGTGTAGTTATTATTAATGGAGATGTAGGGGTCTGTTACCGAGAACGTATCATTGGGCAAGTCTATGACGATGGGGGACTTTGCCGCGACCTCTTTTTCGTTTCTGCCGCGACATCGAACCACGACCTGGATGTTTGACATTATGGCGCTCTAACACACGGACGCGATACCTTGTGGTTAATGGAGAACCAGAAAGAAACAGGTCGTTAACACCATTTCTTTGATGTTTATGTTTTTTGGCAGAGGTAAACAGAGGGGTGTGTGCAGGAGCCCATAAATGAGATACGCGCGTAGATGGAGAGTGAATCTATGCCGCAGTAGTGTTGATTATAGTATGAGAGAGAGAAATATAACAATAAAAGGTAAGAATATAAATGTCGGATATACATAGTTTAAATATAATTTTATCTTTAAATAATCCTTCAGATGAAGGAAAGGAATGGGAATATTTTATAGTCTACGAAATGGTCTAAGAAATGAATAGTGTAAGAAATAGTCTATAGTTAAGTGAAATAAAACATCTGAAAGACACTGTCTGTGAAATAAAACATATAAAAGACACTGTTTCTGTGGTTATTGCGTTAATAAAATTTATAGAGAGCAATAGTCTTAAGAAATGAAAGGTGTAAGAAATAGTCTAAGAAATGGTATAGTTAAGTGTATAGTTTAGTGAAATAAAACATCTAAAAGACTGTCTCTGAAGGTGATGCATTAATAAAATTTATAGAGAGCAATAGTCTAAGAAGTAGTCTAAGAAATGGCCTAAGAAATGGTCTATAGTTAAGTGAAATAAAACATCTAAGACACTGTCTCTGTGGGTAATGCATTAATAAATTTCATAGAGAGCAATAGTCTAAGAAATAGTCTATAACATCGAAGACACTGTCTCTGTGGGTTGCATTAATAAAATTTATATAGTGGTCGCATGCTCCAATCGTGTCATACAATAAATACGAACAATTGAATCCACTAATAAAAATTCAAGCGTAAGCTCACATTCTGAAGGGCGAACTCGGAGACAGTATGTCGAGCTACTTGGGACCTGGGTAAAATGGAAAGCTCAAAGGTGGAACACGTCCCTAAATGTTCTGGTGCTGGTGTTGAATGAAAAGTGACAGAAAGACGGGCGGGAGTGGTTCAATGGCTGAAGAATGATTCCTGGTTATGATGGGTGGTTTATGGACTTTTTAAGAATTGCTATTACATCTTTAAAAGAGAAAGAATTTGTGTCTGTAGAACCTTCAATCGATAAGTCACTGACGTAAAATACAAAGAAATTCGGCTATTCTAATAACCACACATCTCTGTCTCTTTTACCCTAACACTCTCATATCGTTTCCTTTCTTAGAACGCAAATGACACAATTTAGACTGGGCCCAGTATCACAAAGTCTATATACTTTGTACAAAGTTGCACAGACACTAGTATTAGCTAGGATACGACAAATACTCCTATAGGCTAGCAAAAATTTACAATCGGAACGAAGTGTCAATTCGATCCTAAATCTGGTCTACCGAACGGAGGGAGTATTTTAATACGTTTTTTTAACCGTAGAAGTGCCGCTAGTAATTTTCAACTCGGAGTTATCGTAGGCAAACCCATAGAGAAGCGGTAATTTCAATTATTATTATTATGGAACTCAATTTCATGCAATTGGCGGAGAACATGGTTCTAATACATAGATTCACCCCTTGGGATGGAATCCAAATCCGCAATGACAACAACAGCTGGATCAAACAGAACAGAATGTGAAACCTCCAGAACGCTACTAAATTTGGGCCTTTTACCAAGATCACAAGGTTCGTGGGATGCTGCTAGAGAGGTTGTAAAATATTACTCGTCTGCTAAGTCCACAATTGTTCATTTTCACGAGAATGTTCACATAAATTATCTTTTTAAGCGAATGATCATGTCCAAATTCAATACCACTATAACCCCCATTCCTGTGAAGCAGAAAACATTTGCTCCCGATATATGGCACTTATTACTCGTTACTAGAGTTCTGCCATCTGTTCTTTAGACAGACAGCAGGACGTGCTGTTTCGCGCATATCTAAGCAACAATAGACATGGCTTGCAGTCAGAATCTTCAATAAAATAAACGAAGTACGACGTGGGGTACCATCTTCCACGAGAAGTTTCTATATCAACAAAAAGAAACAGTTATTCTAAAATGTGTAACCTATATTTCTCCCAAATATGACCCCAATATCACACATCGTCCTCCAGACTCTACTTGTTGCAGAATTCAGACTAAATCATCATTATATATGCTTAATATTGAATTCGTCAAGCGTCGACATTATCACGTTATAATTATGGAAGAGATCCACTTCTAGATGCACTTGGCTCAAATTGAGAACATAAGAAGAATATGGTATTGAAAGATTTGAACTTCAACGGTATTGGGTGAAATGTGACAGTATGTATTGCTCCAATTGCAGACAAAGAATGGTTTGTTGCGTACTTCTAAATAGATTCGAAGGTTACTAAATTATTCTTAACTCGGTATAGTTCTTTGATTCAATCTTGCCTTCGAAACTTGGTCCCCCTTTGTTCTGCAACACTAAAGAGCACGTTTTCCGGTACCACCTTGCGATCTTCTGGTAAATATTCCTTAACCCGTAAGTAGTTGAAAAGAGTGAGTTTGAAATCTTCCTCAGCACACCTCTTAATGAAAGCGAGCGGAAGTGATATCTGACGCAATAACAGGAACAGAACTTCAAAGTAGGCGTTGGTAATGTCATTCAGCATGCCATGTGACTTGAGCATGAAGCCAAGTATGTTCTCTTTAACAAGTATTGTGCCTAGCAATATCATCTTCATTTTGAACAAACTGCACATATAAAGGTAAGCGGTAAACAAGTCCACCTTAACAAGCTTGGAAATGCACCCTTGCGATGGAGTGGGATATTGACTGTACTTGAATTCCATCACAAGTCGTGTGTCTCTATTACCACTCAGGAAGTACTGTATCATGAATTCATTTACAAATGAGTCTAGGACCCAAAAGACTTCGTTTATGATGGATGTGGCGAAGAACAAGTCGTACTGTTCGTAAATGTCACATATTCCTCCCAACTGTGACCAGTTTCTAACAATTCTAGAGTTTATAGATACGTATTCTTTCACTCTATTATCAAACTCTTCATCATTAAACAAATAGTCTTCTGCAAGCACGAATTCCGTATTATATTGTTGTATATTTGAGCACGATACTTGAAGATATTTTCGTGTCATGTATGTCTTGCAATGTACGGAGATCAATGAAGATGGAAAGTGTTCGCTTAGCATTATAAAATCGGCATCTACTTTGGTATCAAGTAGTTCTTTTAAGTGTAAAATACAGAAACCTAACCCCTTAAACTCTTTGTGCATACCGGCGTACAGACAAAAGTTGGAGGGGCATAGAAATTTAACCAAAGTAATTGCAACCTCAGTAAGGAATACGAGTATTCCGACAAAGGCTGGCATGTTAATGCTTAGCAAGCGTTGCACTATTTTAATATCCTCTTTAATGTCGAGATTTTTGATACTAAGTTGGCGAAAGTACAGTTTTAACATGTCAATCCTCATCTCAATGAATTTCATTTGATGGGGCATGGCGGGCATCTTACAGATCTTATCTTCCTTTTCTGTCATCACAAATGGCACCGGATAGTAGTCTAGAAACCTAGTCAATATCTTCATTTGGTAGACGAGAATTGATCTGACGGCTGCTTTCTGACGTTTGCGATCCATTTCTTTGACTAGCTCCAATGATTTTTTGTGGTCAATCTCAAACTGTTAACGTATTAATTGCATTACAGACCGATGGCTGTAAAAGAAACGGTCTCTAAGTTGTATCAAAATGCTCGAATTTCTTCTATAAAAATCGACACCAACAAATAAAACTTCTCAAAAAATCAAACTAAAACGCCTACCCCAAAACCAGTACTCAATTGATGACAAGTATCACCTGCAACTATCATTTCATCAAATTCATCCTGAAGAAAACATATTCATTGTTAAGAAGTCCAAATTCTATATTAGTTATCTGTGTGTAGGACTGACATGGAAAAATGGCGGAAAAACGAGGTGATGGCCGGAATATATTTAGTCCGATCTTATATCGTTTTAATATTACTATTAGGTTTATTTAAAGAACATATAAAATCTAGATGAATTTATTTGGACTTAATAGGTAGTTTTATATTGTTTTTACTTCATGTTTTGATGTCGGTCGTTTCCATGTAAGTATACTTCCGTAGATATCTGCCTTGGACATCTGCCTTGGACATCTGCCTTCGGATTTCTATCGACAGAATACCATGACGTAATCCTGTATTCGGACTATCCCGTGATTGTGCCTCGGAAGTTTTGCTGATTTTCCTGTATCTTGTTTTCCATCAACGAAAACTGACCTCGTGACATATATCACGCGAGTGTATAATGAGTTCCCAATCTTCCTCCAGAAGTGGTTGCAATGCTTATTATAATGCTAATTATAGGGACCATGAAATCATGTAGGTCATGTCGAATACTCTGTCATAGTAAAGCAGTAGCCACATTTGAGGGACACCGGTAAAGTATAATTTTCAAGCTTTTAGTCTGTCAAATAGAGTCTACAGGATCGAGGATTGAGAGCTTTGGAGTATACTACTATACTTGGCATAATATAGTGTAATATAGTATGTATGAAGTAGTATAGTATGAATATGTATAAGTATAAAGAAAGTAGTGAAGTGTATGAGTAGTATGAGTAGTTGAGTAAAGTATAGTAAAGTACATATAGTATGAACTAGTATGGGTAGTATGAGTAGTATAGTAAAGTATATATAGTATAAAGTAGTATAGTACATTATAGTAAAGTATAAAGTGGTATATAAAGTAGTATAGTACATTATAGTATAGCATGGTACAGTGTGGAGAATACTCTGAGTATAGAGAACGGTAGGAGTATGTTGTCGAACAGTAGTAGTAAATAGTATAGGTATATCGAACAGTGGTAGTGGAACAGTACTAGTAGAAAAGCAGTGGTACACCTTATAATATATAGTGTATTACTATACTACATAATGATTTACTATACAATGATAATGAAAACTAGATTGTATAGCGATTAAATGATGACCATACCATAAAAGCATCATAGTTCTATAACCTCACTGCTTCAGTAGACCATGATATCGTGGTTACGAGTTGTGGTGGGTAGTAATGCCCTACATAGCAAAGGAAATACACAGTTTTGATGATAGGTAGTTAGAAGAATAGAGACTTGGTTACATAGTTAAGATGCTACTTAGTTAACAATGGTCGTATTTAACAAGCTTAGTTAAGATGTGGAAACCTTGATTACACTTACCAATTACGAAATATAAGAGTACTTACGCCATGTAAGACTACTAGCAACCCATTACCATTGAGCAACATGAACTCAAAAGCCATAAGGGAACTCTCATAGTTAAGAAGTCAATAGTATCAACTTCTTACATCCCCATTGCCCATTAATACCTTAAACCATCACTTCGATACTATCTCCCATCTTAGATCCGCCATTGATCTTTTATCATTTTGTTTTATCATCTAACGGCGCCCTACTTCCTTATCAGACTCTCCTAATTATACTTCTACACTATTAACCACACCTCGCCTACAAATGCCTCCAACACCTACCAGATAAGGATGTTGGATCCGTGAGTTCCTCCGCTCCGCTTGTCTCTTTAGGCCTTCTTCCGTGTGTCAATCTGTCTTCCATGATGTGTATAATACTATTATTACCGACCAACCACACAATAGCATCTCCAAGCGAGAAAATAGCGAGATGAGGCACAACACCTCCGATGGAGTTTAGGGCAAAGAGGACAATAGGTACGTAATACTCCGATCTCTATTCTAGTTCTAAACAAAGCACTCTTTACCCTACTATTCTCTCGCCCGGAAGACTACCAATGGCTACCAAAGCCATCAACCAACCAATTGCGCTTCTGCACATCTACACAGACCAGCCATGTAATGGAAAGTAGTCTCTAGTCATTAACCGGAGGGAATAATGCACCCGACGAATGCAATATGGCTGTACTTGCCCATGCTGTAATAGAATATGCCTCTAGAGAGTCTCCGAAAAATGCATCCCGAGACATCGCATAATTGAGTCCTGGTAGTGATGCCGTATCGAGCCTAATTAATAACAACCAGTACAGTTGGGGGAAGATGTGGGAATAACACTACTATACGTGGTATTAATGGTTCTTGCCCTAATAATAATATTGCCAATAGAATGCAATATTAATAACTCGAACAATGGCAAGTGGAAAAGTGTCAAACACTAATAATAGCGACATCAACCCCTCCTTCAAACGAATACTCAACCAGGCACCACCAGCGACACCTTGAACACTAATGCGCCGAGCAGATGAACCAGCGAACAATCCGCTAGCGATTCCACCATCTCGGAGTTCGCCAATATTGAGTCACTGCATCCACCATCCATCACGGTTGTTCCGTTCCGTACGGAATTGAACCTAATTGGTACGAATTTCAGATCCACGGCCGGCCTCTTACCGAGACCAAGATGGATTGTCCAACTAATAGAAGTAGTCACCCTATAAATGCTAGTGGTGCTAAATAACACCCCAGAATGTACAGGTTTTCTCCACTAATTGACCCAAACCAGAACCATGAACACATTCTGTGCCGGGCAGCATTCGTCGACGGACGGCGCTGGTTCAGAGGACGATGTCGAACAATGGAAAGGTCACAAAAGGTAAATTGGAAGATTTACGATGGGCATATTTTTCAGTGGAAGAAGGCTGTAGGAGAGTTTTAGTGGGGAAGCAATCGGGAGGCTTTATGGTGGTTGTTGTAGAGATGGGCAGAAATAGAGGAGGTTAGAATTGGAGATGTCATTAATGGGCGATGGGGTAATGTAATTGGGGATGAGTACGATGTGGTCGGTAGTCTGTAGACTGTAGTTCATAGTATTTTAGTAATTTTTCAGCTCTTGTAGAACCATACTCTATTCATACAAAGTGTCTACGCTTAACGAACAACTAATCAAGTCCAATCTTGTAAAAGTAACTAAAGTAACCCCCCACGGCATGGTATTTGCTTTGCTTATGGCAATATTCCAATTTTAATGGTGTTATTGCATCACCAACACTCCGATGTAACATTTAAATTACCACCCCACGACGTACATGATTCAGGCACAATGGCATGGGTATTTCACCGAGCCACACGGAACAATGCTTAAGCTACACTCATGACCCTCTGGTGGTGATATTTACCGATTAGTGGAAAGGTTTCAACCACGTCAACCAATGGCCATTTACTCGATTTTTCACCGACTCCATGACTTCCCACTCCGACCCACGCCCAACTCGCTCTTCAACACCACCTCCACCACCCCTAGCTTACACCTTCTCCCCACTTCCCTACCACCACACACCACCACTTCGTCGAGTAGATGTAGGAGCAGCCATTTATCATCCCCAGAGTTCCTTACCATACGGAGCCATCTCCTGTACACGGCGCCGGTTGTTGTCCAGCATCCCAAAAGTGGTCAGTGTTAATTACACCGGTTCGACGGTGGAGAGATATAAATACGATGGTGGTACTGGTGCCGTGAAAAAGGAGGATTCCAGGGGGAGCAACTGGGATTTTTTGGGATATTTCCATCACTACTTTCCACCGTTAATTTATAGCAGGACACCTCTCCATCGTCCTTCTCCATAAGTGTACTACTGTGCTACCGTGCTATATTTTACTCTACTCATCTGGATATTTTACTCTGTTGGCGCCTTCTACACCCTGTTGCTGACTCTGTGCTATCCCCGTGTGACTCCTTGCGCTACCACCGCCCATCCCCGGTTCTTATCGCTGCCCGCATCTCCTGACGACATTTTGGCTCCACCAAAACCCTTCATACTCGAACAATCAAACTCGTTTTCACGGGCTCAACGTTGTTTAAGTCGATATTACAGTCGTGTTAGAGACTGCTGGAACACGTCAGTTGCATTGAACGAATCCCCCGAATCCAGGCTTTCGTCCCGTTGTTTCAAATCCACAGAATTCGCCCGTCTTGCCCGTCAATTCTCGGCCTTTAACCGCCAATTGCTCACTATTTCACTACCAATCACTACTACTATACGGTAGAAAAGGCATTTTGCACCCATTAATACACCCCAAAGCAGTGCCAAAACCCCGCTGAAAACCACCACAATGACCAGAGACATCACCAATCATCTTCTATTCGAAGTCGCCACGGAAGTGGCCCACAAAGTGGGCGGTATCTACTCGGTTCTTAAGTCCAAGGCCCCTATTACAGTGGCCGAATACCGTGAAAGATACACTCTTATTGGTCCCTTGAACTACAACTCGGCCCAGATCGAGGTGGAGGAATTGCCCGTCAAGGACCCGCTCATCAAGCAGACGTTGGACTCGATGAGTGAACGAGGAATCCGTTGGTTATACGGAAGATGGTTGATTGAAGGAGCCCCCAGAGTGCTCTTGTTCGACATCTACTCAGCAGGACACCATTTGAACGAATGGAAATCCGATCTTTGGAACATCGCCGGCATTCCCACGCCAGACCATGACCAGGAGAGCAACGACGCCATTCTTCTTGGGTATTTGGTGGCGTGGTTCTTGGGAGAATTGGTGTACAACGACCGGGAAAGAGCCGTGATTTGCCAGTGCCACGAATGGTTGGCTGGTGTGGCTCTTCCTTTGTGTAGAAAGAGAAGAATTGACGTCACCACCATCTTCACCACCCACGCTACTCTCTTGGGAAGATACCTCTGTGCTGGGTCCACCGATTTCTACAACAACTTGGCCAATTTCGACGTGGATTCCGAGGCTGGAAAGCGTGGTATCTACCATAGATATTGTATCGAACGGTCGGCCACACACTCGGCCGATGTGTTCACCACGGTGTCTCATATCACCGCCTACGAGGCAGAACATTTGCTCAAGAGAAAGCCCGATGGTGTGTTGCCCAACGGGTTGAATGTAGTCAAGTTCCAGGCGGTCCATGAGTTCCAGAACTTGCATGCCATCAAGAAAGCCAAGATCAACGAGTTTGTCAAGGGCCATTTCTACGGAAACTACGACTTCGACTTGGATAACACCCTCTACTTCTTCATTGCCGGAAGATACGAGTTCAGAAACAAGGGCTGTGACTTCTTCATCGAGGCCTTGGCCAGATTGAACCATCGACTCAAGGAAGCAGGGTCCAAAATGACCATTGTAGCGTTCATCATTATGCCTGGAAAGACTCATTCCTACACGGTTGAGACATTGAAGGGACAAGCGGTGATCAAACAGTTGGAAAGTACCATTGAAGAGGTCCAGAAGAAGGTCGGAGAGAGGTTATTCGAGCACTGTGCCCGTTTCCCCAACTATCCAGCCAGAAAGGACAACGAGGTTCCTTCCATCGACGAGTTGATCAAGCCAGCAGACAGAGTGTTGTTGAAGAGAAGAATCTTTGCTCTTAAACGTGAAGGTTTGCCTCCAATTGTCACCCACAACATGGCCGAAGATGCTACGGATCCGATCTTGAACCACATCAGAAGAGTTCAGTTGTTCAACAAGCCAGAAGACAGGGTGAAGATCATCTTCCACCCCGAGTTCTTGAACGCAAACAACCCTATTTTGTCCTTGGACTACGACGAGTTCGTCAGAGGCTGTCACTTGGGTGTGTTCCCATCGTACTACGAGCCATGGGGCTACACTCCTGCTGAATGTACCGTCATGGGAGTTCCTTCTATCACCACCAACTTGTCTGGATTCGGCTGCTACATGGAAGATCTCATTGAGAACACCTCGGACTACGGTATCTACATTGTCGATAGAAGAATGAAGTCCGTGGATGAGTCCATTAACCAGTTGACCGACTACATGTACGACTTCGCTGAAAAGACCAGAAGACAGAGAATCAACCAGCGTAACAGAACAGAGAGATTGTCGGATTTGTTGGACTGGAAGAGAATGGGACTCGAGTACATCAAGGCCCGTCAATTGTCGTTGAAGAGAGCATACCCCGACAAGTTCAAGAACGGAGCCAATCCATTCAACAACCAGTCCAACTTGAAGTTGACCAGACCACTCTCTGTTCCAGGCTCTCCTCGAGGAAAGGTCGGTCTTATGACTCCTGGAGACTTGGGCTCGTTGCAAGAAGCCCAGGAATCGTTGAATACAGAGGACTACATCGGGTTCAAGTTGGGTGCAACCAACGACCAAGTGGATGAAGATGACGAACATGCCCACTATCCATTGACCTTGAGAGGCAACTCAGTTCCTCCTCAAGAGGAGGCCACCAACTAGATGAGTCTGAGATCATTAAAAAGTGCATTGTCGTCTGTTCTCTGGCCTAGATAGCTCCGTTTAGGTGGACTCTTGATGGTCTAGGTGGACTCTTGATGGTCTAGGTGGACTTCTTGATCGTCTAGGTGGTCTAGGTGAACTTCTTGATCGTCTAGGTGGACTTCTTGATCGTCTTGATGGACTTCTTGAAGACGTCCGTCCAGTAAGTTTACATCGATGTTTTTCTATCGTTTGGTTCTGTTTGTTTACTTCTTTTATACACCTGTGTTTTTGTTTTGTTCCGATACATTGTTGCTAGTCATGGCTGTTCATTGTCTCTCTAGATGATCAGCTCTTCAAAATTATAGGATTCGCATGTTAAATATATATCTGTTTAATTAATGGGTTAGAATAGTAGGAGAAAGACAGGGAAAGGACATATTAGGCTAGGAAAGAGCCGGAATTTCGGCTCCATTTTTGGCCAGCACCGAGTTCTATCATCTCTCACCATTACTGTCTACTTAGAATGCCATATTTCTCCCTCTTGCCCTCATTATCGCTGTAGAAAACCGCTATAGAAATCGGTATAGCTTTTTATTTTAAGGTTTTGTGTCATATTCACTATGCACATACATATGTGGGCCACAATATTATTTTGGCGGTAATCGGGTAGGTTGCGTACTGTGCAGCTACTGCAAAACCTTAATCTCAATTACGAGAGGTTTATTATACCGAGGTGGTGATGCCTTGGGAAGGAAGAAGGTGTTGTCTGGGAAGGAAGAAGATGTTCTTTGGGAAGGTCGAAGTATCGCTTGGGAGAATGAATATGTTCTTAGGATGGTCCACTTCAAGAGGAAGGAAGTAAGAAAACTACAAATCACGAAAAGAATGCCTTTACGTAATTCAAATACCATCCTTTTTACACCCAATTCGATTAAGAGAATTATTGTGTTATAATATAGTTATAATATAGTTATAATATAGTTATTGTATTCTTCATTTATTTATTCAAATCTTGGCAGTATACGAAACAGTAGGAGTTTTATTTATTGAAATTCCTCAAAAAGCCAGCTAAGCATTTGCTCTGATGACCTGCTCAATGGCATCTTTGACCGATGACTCGAAGTTAATGTAGTCGAATCCCAAGAGTCCTCTCGACTTGGAATTCTCGAGATCAGGAATACCTGAAAGGTTAATATCGTCGGGGTTTCCAACTGGCAATCTTTCACGAACTTCAGGGAAGTTCTTTCTAATGATGTTCAAAATCAATTGAGAGTTGAACTTGTCAGACAAGGCGATAATTCTTTGACCCTTGGCTTCTTCTTTTTCAAATGCAAGAACATGTGCTGTGGCCAAATCTCTTGCATCAACGAAATGACCAGATGTTTCTGGAACCTTATCGTCTTTCTTCAAGTTGAAAATAGAAGTAATGATTTGAGCAGTCAAGTTAACACTTCCCTTGGCATCCTCATCTCTAGACTGTGGGCCCACGACATAAACAGGGTTAACGGTGGACAACGAAAAGTTAGGCTTATTTGTCTCGACAAACTCCCAAGCAGCCTTTTCAGCAAAAGATTTGGAAGCAAAGTAAGCAGACAAACCATCTGCTTTTCCTTCTTCGTAGGTAATAGGACTGAAGACATCTTCACCACCAACGTAATCAGGGTCGCTCAATTGTTGAGGTGTGGCAATTGCGACTATAGAACTAGTGTAGACAACACGTTTGATCTGTGGTGCAACTCTGCTTATTGAGTCTAAAACGAATTTGGTACCATTGATGGCAGGAATCAAGATTTCCTTCTCGTTATCCTCAGCAGTGAATGTAACTGGCGAAGCGGTGTGCAAGAATATAGTAACTTCTGGATGGTTCTTCAAGGCTTCATCGAAGGCACGCTCATTCTCCAAAACTGGGACAACCTCATACTGGAACTAAGCGCCGTAGACTTCTTTCAAGTGCTCACCTTTAGAAGTAGATCTCACTGACCCAACGACATTGTAGCCTTTGGAGATGAGAAGCGATATGATATGCTGGGCAATGTAGCCAGTAGCACCAGATACGAAAACTGAGGTAGACATATTGAATTGTTAATTTGGGGGGTTTAAATTTAGGGTGTGGATTTAACTTAGATGTATAAGCTGATGAGAAGAATTACATCCCGACTCTATCAATGCCAAATCCCACGTCTTATATACTCAGACAACTCATCCTTGGAATATTGATTTGAAAGCATTGATAGTTAATATTGTGCAACACGCATATAGCCGTGCGCAACATTTCGCAGCTAAACCCGCCGTATGTCAGCAACTAAATCCGAAAATCCCATTATAGGTTATCCCCTTTTTAGTGTGTAGACGTAAATGATTTCTCATCAGGGTGGTATTTCTGTTTCCAATAATAAAGCTTATTGGTAATCTTCTCTATGTGGTATACCGGATGATATGTTATCTCCATGACACAAAAAATGCTCCTGGATAACGGTGTTTCGGAGGACTGCAAAAGGTATTCTGTCATCCTATTCAAGGGAAGAGGTTAACAATGACATCGTGAGCTTTGTAATCATTAGCTCGGGACTTGTGGTTGTTCAATGCGTTGTACAATGATCACAGGTCATCGTAGCTAGCGGATCGAACGGCCCCTTCTTCTGTGATAGTTAAAGGTGTAGGAAGGCATTACAATTGAACTGAAATAGTCAATTTTGCACCCATTAATGATGATACAGTGTCCTGGTCACGGAACCATAGAAACCGATGGTTTATTATCTTTCTTATAACAGAATCATTCGAATAAAGATTCCGCTGGAATAATATGTGGTATTTTATCTAATCTAACGTATAGGCACTATTTAATGTTAGAATATACTATTGCTCCAACCAAATTATGCTACTAGGTCTTTCTTAGCACATCTTCTATTGCATGTGAGCTCGCAGTATTGCTGGCTTAAAGAAGTTGAGCATATACCCAAAAATTCAGTCTCTATAAGTTTATATTTGTTTTTTCGATAATGCTTCTTGATTGTACGATAATTTCCATCGAGAAAGTGGAGCAAATGAGCTAACAATCCCTTTAAATATATGATTGAGTTTGTAATATCTGCCTCTGAGAACGTCATACTTAAAAAATCTTCCATGGAACCTTCTACATCAGTAGTATCTGCAATGGGTGCAAAATCCCACGAATCTATGGAATTCGGAATGTAGACACTCTTCCTATCTCCACATTTGTCGCCTGAATCCTTGTTGTTCCATGCTCTTGGGTCCACGTTAAAATCTAGGAGAGAGCTTACGTAGTCCAATGTATAGTCCTCTTCGGATTTAACATCTCTGGATATTAAGTAGACATGGGGTCTATAGATAGTTCTAAAGCAACCACATCGTCTATTCATAGATCTAGCTATTCCGAGCCAGTATTTGCGGTTCTTTCCAATCCTTTCGGGTAATATGTTTGCTGGGATTGGTACAAGATTAGTACCTCCTCTTAGTGAACCTATCTGTTGTGATTTCTTCTTGAACTTTGGTCCAGATATTAACTCACATATTCCATCTTCAATGGTACATTTGAGGATCCTGAGGGGTACGAAGTTGTAAATAAAGTTTATATGATTCTCGTTTTCTTTGTCTATGAATGGTGCCCAGTTTTTCTCTGATGATCTAGGTTCCATGTCTTTAATGATCAACCTCATACTTTCATCGGGCCTGCTAAGCGGTCGGTAGTAATGCATTGCTCTTTTGTACTCTATCTCTTGCACCTTTGTGTTGTATACCACTATCGGTTCCTGATCCATTTCCTGTGTCTCTAGATTAAAGAAGTCACGTACTACAACACGAGGATCTTCTGCACCCAAAAACCAATCACTGTTCACGGGTACATCTAATTGAACTGGAAGAATGCTGGGAAAGCTCATATTGGATGTGGGAAATTTGTAATCCGTTATCTCCTTCCAATTTTGATCAAAGATTTGGGCATATAATATCAGGATAGTTGGATAGTGAGAAAGCAGCACTGTAGAATACACAACACGACTCACAAGGAAATGAATCTCATATCGATCCATCCACACTGAAGCTCCATTATATTTGTACCATTTGCTATTCACAATATCACCTACCTGTTCACCCTGTTCGTCTTTGAAGCATTTTCGAAGAGGTGGGTACAGTCTCTCTTGTAGCATTCTAATAGCTTGCTTTCTTATCATTCTTGTCTCTCCTTTGAAGTTAATATTCACTGGAAGAGATGCTGCAACTGTATTGTTATCGTATACCTCAATGCTTTGGCATGATGGTTGATTTTCTGCTTGTAGAATATGATCCTTCTCGAGAAGGGAATATGCTGGTATTTTAAATCCATTGTAGTCCATATCGGAGATTGCATGGGTTATTGGTGAAGACATACGATTGAAAGTCTTCAGCTCGGTATCCAAAAGGGAAGAATGCTTGCCCACGTAGTATGGTAGGAAATCCAGTGCCACGTAATACCAGGAATAAAATGTTACTAGCAAATGTCCCGTGAACAATGCCACAAGTGTTATGTTCCTCTTCTCCCACATTCCGCCTCCACTTCGAAGTTTTCGCAAATTAGTTGTAGCGACTAGAAGACCAGCACACGCTATGAGCAGTAACGATGCTGCTGTGTACAGCGCTAGAGCATCGTCACACACCGTTTGTACCATTACTCTGTTTTATGAATCTCCACTGACGAGACTCTCTGACAGCTAATGCCACGATCTGCTATGTTTCCAATGGATCAGATCTCACTTCAAACCCCCATCCTGACACTACCTACATAATCGTTCATTATATATCACCTGTACCACAACCAGATCATTCCTCGAAGCTTAGGTTCTAAACCCATATTTACCCGAGTAGGGGGCTTACTATTATTTTCGCACCCATTGCAAAAATAATAAAAGCCCTGATGATAGGCTTTCTGCAGGACACATTACATCCAGAGGTTGTTAACTTTTGCATCGTATTGCCTTAACTATGAGGATTTGACTGCACGCAGGAAATATGTGGACTTTCCAGTACCATTATTTTCTACGTTCACTATTTTCTAATTGGTAAGTAAGATGTGATGAAAACGCAAAAGTCTGGGCGTAGTGGTAGAAAGGGAGTTATTAGGATCAGCTTGGAACGATGAAAAGCGGAGAGGAGAAGTTAGCCACGTTTTCAGGGTCTACTTTGGAAATGTGTTACTATGTTTAGTCTTCGAAGGTTAGTTACATGCAGCTTCTGATTTTACTTTTCATTTAGAAAGAAAAGTATCTCCCACTGACAAGAGAAAAACAGCAAGCATGCTTTAAGAAGTCATGGAAAAGTCGTAATAAAAATATTGAGTGCATTCGTATGTGCTATTTAGAATAAGATCAACTCAACCAAGCCGGCCGGAGACAAGATTTAACCCAATATCAATAAACCCAGTGTATACTATTCATTACCCTCTATTATTCGGTGGCTGAAGTCGTGCAGTCCTCCATATCCAATATCTAGGGTCTTGTGAGAAACAGTGATAAAACACCCTTGATTCTAATTAACATCCGGGAAACATTCCTTATTTTTGCCTGCTCTTTCTTAACTTAACTTAATTTACCGGGTTTTTGGGTTTGAACCATCTGCCTTTTGATCCACTTTCTATTCGAAAGAAGCTATTCGTTATTTTTCTCCGATGGCAGGGTTAAATCAACATAGAAGAAGTATTTTCTGAACATCACTCCCACCAATCGTATCACACGTTAACCGGTGATTAAAAAGTAGAAGAGATAGAGTCAAATCTTGTAAGTAACTGATTATGAAAAACAGCTAGGTCCATTTCATTTGTTTCTCCGCTCTTCTACAATAATCATTTGCTAATGAGGTAGCGCATCCACCTAATAATTCATTCTCTCTCTCGTTATGCTCGGTTTCCAGGTAGTGTTCAATAACTCTCTCCAAATCTCCACCAAGGATTGTTCTAATATGCTTTAAGAACCCCTTGACGTGTATGATCTTGTTTGTTCTGTCAGCCTCAGAGATAGTTATTCCCATTATATCAGAAGGGTCCTCGCCATTATCTTCTGCAGGATTTATGTCCCAGTATGCAATTGAATTTGGTATCAAGACATTCTTACCATCCTTACACTTAGCATTCTTCATAGCAGGATTCCAAGTTTCTGCGTTGATATTGAAGTCAATTAATGAACTGACGTAGTCCAATGTGTAGTTGCTGCTTCCAATATCTCTCGAGATTAGGAAGGTATGAGGACGGTAAATTAAGTGGACACATCCACAGTTATCATCGTGCGAGCGAGCGATTCCGAACCAGTATTCGCGCAATTTTGCAACTCCTTGAGGTAAGAAACCAGAAGGTACTCTAACGATGTTAGTACCCCCTCTTAATGCTCCAACGTCAGCTTTCTTGAAATTAGGACCGGAAATCTTACGGCAGACGCCGGTAGCAAGATCACACTTAAGAACACGGAGGGGATTGAAGCTGTACACAAAGTTAATTGACGAAGTATCCTCGTCAAAGAATGGAGCCCAGTTCTTTTCTCTAGATCTTGGCTTTAATCCTTCGATAGTCAATCTGACAGTTTTGTCTGGAGTAGTCAATGGACGATAGAAATGCATTGCTCTCTTCCAGTTGATCTCGGTTCTACGAGAATTGAAAATTATAATAGGCTCCTGGTGTGCTTCGTTGGTGTATGGATCGATATAGTTTCTCAAGGTCACACGAGGATCTTCTGTTCCCAAGATCAGATCTTTTCCCAGGGGATTTAGATCTATCTGAAGAGGAAGAATGGTGGGAAAGGTGAGGTTGGAATGTGGGAATTTGTAGTCTAATATTTCATTCCAATTCTCGTCAAATATCTGAGCGTTCACGAAACTGATAGTAGGCATATTCCTGTGAGACAAATGGGAGTAAACGATTCTATTCACAAGGAAGTGAACCTTGTATTGATCCATCCAAGTAGAAGAACCACAGAATTTGAACCACTTGTCTCTCAAGATGTCGTCTTCTTGTAAAAGAAAAAACAATTACAAAGAATATCACTACAAAAAAAATTCAAAAACTATCAACACCACCAACAACAAAAACCTAATTTCAAGATAAACCTCTTAAGGATATGGCACCAAAGAAGGGAAGACAGACAAAATTAGCTTAAATTAGAAATAGCGCAGGCGACGATTTACCACAAATGTTTTTAAACACGAGAAAATTTTATAGTACAATCTCCATTTGGAAAAGGGATGGTGACTAACACAAAAGGCGGTAATACATAAAATTGATAATGGGAAAAGGTTCCCAACTTTAATATTGAAGCGATGGAAGGATTGGTATGTGGTAGTATGAAATTTATATAGCAATTCTGGCCAAGTTTGTATTATTCTAAGCCCGGCTTCAAAATTGCGGCACCTGCAAGAGAGAGCATAGCCTCTGTTCTATTGTTTGAGGTTGGATTTGCAGTTATTGATATGTTTCTGCAGCAATTCAAGAGCTTCTGTGCAAAGAGTCGATCTATCGCAGGTTCATGTCTTCTTGCAACGAATATGGTGGGCCAAGTAGTGGTTTTTTATGGTTTTCTAATCATACGGCACCTCGTTGGAAGCCTATATTTTATGTTAAAAGGGACGCAAAGTTTGCAGCAAAATAAATGTACGTTTTACGCACTTGTGCACTAACTGAGCAACCATTTGCACTGTGCATATCTGAGGTATTTCCTGTTATCGTTGCGGTATGGATGTTAAACACCACGTGGTGGTCGCTGGAGCAAACTTATGTGCTGCGGTACGGATGTTTCGGGAGATTTTCCGATTTACAGTTTAAGCATGACAACTGCATACTCACATGTAGCAACTTTATATTTTTTTGTGTGATTTGTGATTTCTGTGTAGAAAGCCTATTATTCTCCACAGTTAAGCTCTGGTACTTTTGAGCGGTTATAATCAAGAGATCTTCTCCATTGATACCCCTTGACCAAGCTCTTTCATAACATCAGATACAAGAAGACGAAGATCTGTCATTGTGCAGTATAATCGTACCTTGTACCTCACTATTTCGAACGGAAGGGTTACGCGAACTGAGGAAATGCATATAGATGGACGTCTTGCACTTCTCTTCTGTTGGTAGTTGCAAATCAGCAACCATGAATAACCTCGGAACAAGAGTTGCAAGGGGTTTATTTCGTGTCCTAGGAATAGTAGAACATATGCCTGCAAGAGAGATTCCATCTCCCTTCATATGCAAAGTTGACGGGATGAATCCCCAAGTGCTTGCTAATTCAAATGCTTCCGTTCTGCATATGTCATCTTGTATTCAAATCCCGTCGATTGTACAGAGAAGAGCTTTTTCTAGGAAAACAATCTTATCGTCAAGTTCTGGGATCTATTCGGAGATCGATGAAATACGTAGAGAACGTAAAGAAGAATAACGTTCTAGTATTCTCTATTAAGAGTGAAATCATCCCGTGATAAACAATGTTCAACATTTCTTCATGAATCTTCTATTATTATGCATTGTTTATTGTTCATCAATCTATTGTAGATCGTTACTAGAAAATTTTTTGACATAAACTGTGATTATATTTCAAGCCTGTTTCAGGATAAGGGATTGAACCTTTTTTGGGTATTCAACTAGGAGGACTTTGTAACGAATCTGATTAGACGTGGCGGGTTGAATTTAAATAGAATTTATACAATGTTTCTAAGAGCACGGAGCGCTTTAGTACACTCTCTTCTCTTTTTATTTGACCATTTGTGAGCGAAGTGAATTTCATTTGAAGACTCCCATCCCTCTTCTCCAAATCTGCTTCTCATGGAACTTATCTAGAGATGGATTCTGGCGGCTACCACTAGTGCATTCTCTTTGATGTTCTGGATCAACATATAAGCCCCTAATAATATGTAATGGCTTGGCCCTCGTCACTGCTGTCGTCACTGCCATAGTATGCAAGATATCGCTACTTCTAGGATCATGATCCAGTGAACAGAAGGGACACAAAGGCATACATAATATCGTCGTCAAAGTCAAATTCTATTGCATACTCAAATGTAATACCAGTGCTTTGCAACTGCAACTGTAACTACGGAAAAGACTTAGGAGTGAAATCAAAAAAATGTAAGCTTTCTTCATCAGAGCACTCCAACACTACAGTTCCTGTTTTTTTTTTCATTTTTACCCCTTCCTCAAGAACCGACGTAACCCAACCCAGTATTCCCCATTCGTCAACCTTATTGCTTACATGAGACTCTATCTACATGTGCTGTTTTACTCTCCTTACATCTTTCATCATTTGTCCATGCAGTGCATCAATCTCAAGCAAATTCTTAATTTGGCCTTTACTACCCGATGCTATAAATAACCTGAGATGCTCTTGTTCATTCCAGATTGAGATCCAACGACGCCTCGTCATCGTGAGGCCAATTTTAGTGCGGAGAATACGATTTCATTCGATATGAAGACTCAGGTCAACATCATCTTTTGAATCCTTGGCACAACTCCTGGTCCGACTCAAAACCATCTGACCTCTTCAACAATCTGAACACTTAGACCATCTCAACGCTTAAACCATATAACAATGACGTCACAAACAAATTTTACGCCGCACGTGATCTCGTATGTGTCGTTTTACTGTTACCGAAGCCTGGTAAGACAATGTCTGGGCCTAGAATGGTTCTGTGTGGACTAGTCACTAGAACTATGTAGATCCATGCACTGTCGTTAGGCTAGTAAAAGATGATATTGAAGGGGGAGGACGGTATCTGAGGCCTTTTTAGGGGGGAATGAGGCACTGGCGGACCAGGTGAATAGAATACGCTGCGGCCTCGAGCCTCGAATTCCGATCCCAAGCCCGAGCTCATCTTGTACTAACGACGATCCTCCAGCGATGGCTAGTCATCACCAACGTTGGGAGTACGAACAAGAGATTGCCGATATCCACAAGAACCTCCTGAGTTTCTCCACTCCATCTCTATCCCTAACCCATGCCCCATGAGCTCATTTCTCAACTCCAAAAGCCACCTCCCCTCCAACTCTTAGCGTCATTTCTAACCTCCTCCGGTGCCATTTTTCAGCCATGACATCATACACTACATGGTCTTTACGTCGCTACGTACTGAAAAAGGAAGAAAAAGGAAGAAAAGGGCTCCCTAGGGAGTGAAAATGAACGAATTACTCACTTGACAGCATTTAGCGGCTCTCGCAGGATGTAGTAGCACTCACATCACTTCGTGGCATTCACATATTTCAGTGATATTCCATGTAACATGGCATGGAATTTTTGTGATATTTTAGTTGTGTTTGTGATGTTCATATTAAGGAATAGCTTACACTGTATTCTCTATTAATTTGGTAAACTTGTTTTACTGTTATTATTGTTACTGTTATTGTTGTTAACTTTAATCTTCTACATCCCCTACCATCCTCTATCCCACTCTCATATTCATACTATCACATTATTATACCCCATACTAACACAGTAACACTCCACTCACTACCACCCTCTCACCAACAACTCCACTCTCGCTGTTAACAAAACTCCCTCACTAAAATCCCAAAAGAAACCACTCGAAAAAATCAGTTTTTGAGCGGCTAATTCCTTAGAGAGCGTTAGAAATATAATTTGTTTGATGTCATAAGTTTCTTTCTTTGTTTCTTTCTTGTTGTTCGTTTCTCTTCTTCTTCTGTGGATGTAATATATGACTTGTGTTGTACAGCACGTTGTTCTCGGTAAAAGACGTTCTTAGCTGAAAAGTCACCCTCAAAAACACTAGCAAGTCCCAGTCCTTTTTTCCCTTTCAGTTCAAGCCTTAACTCGGGCCTATCTACTGCAAAAGACTCAGCCAGTCCACTGTTTGGTATTGTTTGTTATTATTAGCATCTTCACCGCTGTAGACCATTGGTAACACCAAAAAACTGCAGTTCCAGTCCCTTCCTTATCCACCAGCATTTTCCCCAGCCTTTACTACAACTGCCCCATCATCTGTCATCAAACCGTAACATCACCTCCTACAAACAACTTCATGTCACACCCATAGAAATAACCCCGAAAAAGTCATCACACAATCCAATATCACAGCATGAAGCGGCTTAAGATCGGTATCCGACCCCAGTTGATCTTGCTTGTGTGCTTTGCTTCACTATTCTCACTTTTGATCTTAGCCATAGTCACTGCTATCTACTTCAGTAGTAACTTGAGTGACTTGCGTGCTGAGCGGTTGGAAGTCATCTCCCAGTTGAAAACAACTCAGGTCAAGCAAGCCGTCGAGTATATCTATTACCAAGTCTACTGGGTCACCACAAAAGATGCCATTTATTCCCCATTATCGTCATACAGAGCAGGTAACAATTCTCGGTCCATTTTTGGAGGAGCCCAGAATACCCTCGACCAGTTCCTCATGTCCTCCGAGTTGTTTGCAGCAGCCCGTTTGTATAACCTAGATCTCGAAGTGATGGCAGATTCCTACAACAACATTACTGCCATTTCCAAGCCCGCCATGGACTTTCTCTACCCATTATCACAGAACGCATCCATTCCCCAATCCATACTAGACACATCCAGCAACGACGTCCAAGCATACTTCACAGGACCAGTCAGCAATAACACAGATCCTTCAAGTGCATTTTTCATGGGAATAACACTCCCCGTGTATTCAAATTCATCCATCATCCTCAATGAACCTTCCTTATCCGGTTATTTGACGGTACTAGCATCGGCCCAGAATATCCAATTGGCCATAAACGATACAACAGCAGGTTCCTCAGCGAATTCATCCTCTGACTATACTGTTATAGCGGTGGCGCCGGTATATGGCGATCCTGTAAACGGTGTAGACAATACGGGAAACAATAGCGGAGAGCTTATAGGTTTCCAAAGTGTCTTTCCCGTAAAAGGCGATATTTTAGAGCCAAACCATATCTACAACATCAATAGTTCGACACTGGTTCGTGAAGCATTTTCAAGAAACTTTGGCTCTTCTACCAATGTTCGTTCATATTCTGGAAGACATGTAGCCATTGGATTTACCCAGATACAGTTAGATACAAGTACTGTGTGGGCAGTCATCATCGAGCAACAAAGATCAAAGTTCTTGGAACCAGTGAATAGGTTGAAGAAAATCATTATCGGTGTCGTTATAGGTATTGGTGTCTTTATGTGTCTTATTACTTTCCCTTTGGCTGTTTTCTTCATACGACCGATTACTAAACTTAGGGAAGCTACAGAAGCTATTACTAAATCAAAAAAGCAGTATAAGCAGCATAATAATCACAGCTCTGCTGGAAGCCCGATACTGTCGGCACTACCGCCACCTCCTTATGGAACGCTCACTCATAGACACAAAAGAGACAGTGTTAATTCAGCTTCGAATACAAGTACTTCAGGCTCTATGTACTCGACAGCTATAAGATTACCCGGAAGAATACCGAATTCCAAGAAGTTTTTTAAAGACGAATTCACTGAATTATCTGAAGCATTTAATATTATGACAGAAGAAC
Organism: Scheffersomyces quercinus; assembly: GCA_030556775.1. Taxonomy (NCBI): domain Eukaryota; kingdom Fungi; phylum Ascomycota; class Pichiomycetes; order Serinales; family Debaryomycetaceae; genus Scheffersomyces; species Scheffersomyces quercinus. The sequence goes on along the minus strand of JAKTUQ010000006.1, from coordinate 80,835 downwards.
TAGACAAGCAGTATACTCATTTGGAGGACAGAGTCAAGTTGAGAACTAAAGAACTAGAGGCATCCAAGATAGAAGCAGAATCTGCCAACGAAGCTAAAACCGTATTTATCGCCAATATCTCCCATGAATTGAGAACTCCATTGAACGGTATATTGGGTATGACTGCTATTGCTATGGATGAAGAGGATCAAACTCGTATACAAGACTCTCTTAAGTTGATCCATAGATCGGGTGAACTATTATTGCATATTTTGACGGAGTTATTGACCTACTCTAAGAACACATTGAATAGATCAAAGTTGGAGAAGTCCAACTTCCAGATCTTAGAAGTGGTTTACCAAGTGAAGTCTATTTTCAGTAAACTTGCTATGGATCAAAGGGTCAACTTCAAAATCCTCGTCAGGCCAAACATCTTCCGTAAACTCATTTTGTATGGAGATTCAAATCGTATCATCCAAATTGTCATGAATTTAGTTTCGAATTCACTTAAATTTACACCTGTTGATGGATCAGTCGATGTGACGTTCAAATTACTTGGTGAATATGATGAGGAGCGTTCTCAACAAGATAATCACGCCCACGTACATGTCTTAAAGCAAACTACAAAAACGGACCCAGGCTCATACCATGACTCCACTAACATGACTAAATCAGAATCGGCTTCCACTCTTGCATTGATGTCGTATTACAAAAACAAACCATCACCTAGGTTACCCAAAGCTACACCGCCTTTGCCAGCTGGAGCAAGATTCAACGACATAGAGTTAAGTCCTATAAAATCTGTGAGCTCGAAAGTAAGCAATGATCGCACCCCTACGAATAGAAATATTGACTCAGATAGAATTAGTATAACGACAATTTCCACTACAGAATACGAGAACAAGATATTTGAGTCACAGTTCAACCACTTGAAGCCCTTGCCAAAGTTACCAACATCATCAACTTCCGTGCATAACTCCTCAACCGAAGTGGATGATGACACAGACCAAGAACTTCCTCCTACTCCCCCACTTAAGGTAACAGAAATTCCCGCTCCATACAAATTACTTCCGCCACCACCGCCAACAACAATGAAGCCAGAATTATCCAGGGCCCAAAGAAGCTCCTATGTGGATACACCAATGGCTAATTCGGAATTAGTGAAAAATAATAAGGCATTCAAGATCAGAAACATGTATAAGCCTAAAAATTGGGTTATTCAAATAGAAGTCAAGGATACCGGACCGGGTATTGAACCAGCACTTCAGGAGAAGGTCTTTGAGCCTTTTATTCAAGGTGATCAGACTTTGTCTAGAAGCTACGGAGGTACTGGTTTGGGATTATCTATTTGTCGTCAATTGGCGACAATGATGAAGGGAACATTAACCTTAGATTCCACAATTGGAGTTGGTTCTACATTCACATTCACAGTTCCCTTACCGCAAACTGGAGAGATAATGGTAGGACCGGATGAAATGGCTGACTTCTGTGAAGACGAGTTTAATCCTAAAGCTAAGGCTAACAGGAAAGTGGCCTTCAGAACAGCGAGTTATGATGCATCTAGAGCCATGGAAAGTAAGGAGTATAGTTCTAAATCTGATGAGAGTCCCGAAATTGTTCCTTCCTCCCAGGAATCATCCTTTGATAAGCCAAAAGCCGAATTTATTGCACCTGAAGTTCAAACTGACTCTTCTGGGGATCATAGTGGTAGTTCAGAAGCTGGTTCAAAATGTGCTGATTCCTTTGATCTTCTTGGAAAGTTGGGCATGCTGTCTAAGGTGTCTTCAATGGACAAGCCCCACCTTATCACTAGATCTTCAACTGGTACTGCCAACTCCTCTACTAATGGTCTGGAGCATAACAATATTCTCGATGATTTATCGCATCTCCGAATTTTAGTAGCCGAGGATAACTTGGTCAACCAAGAAGTTATCAAGAGAATGTTGAAGCTTGAAGGTTTCACCAATATCACATTAGCATGTAATGGTGCTGAGGCAGTGGACTTTGTCAAGGAATCTATAGAAAAGGTTGAATTCTTCGACTTGATTTTTATGGATGTTCAGATGCCTAAAATGGATGGTCTTTTGGCTACCAAGATGATCAGAAACATATTACATTACGATAAGCCTATTATTGCATTAACTGCCTTTGCAGACGAAAGTAATGTCAAAGAATGTTTGAATAGCGGTATGAGTGGGTTCTTATCCAAGCCAATCAGAAGAAACAATTTACGGAAAATCATTGTTGAATTCAGTCCTGCTTTACTCAAGGAAATGGTTGCTACACCACTGACTCATCAAAGTGAAGACAAGAGACTAGGATATGGGAGTTCGTATGTTCACCCAGAAGACCTGCCCATGAATAGCCTGACTGATCCTAAAAATTGAACTTTACCTAAGGAGTTGGCCCTTTCACATTGCTTTGCGATTTGTGTTTTCCATCGCATTAGTTTATTCCCATACACTATAGCGATTCATATTTCTTTTATTTCTTCTACGTTACGTTACTATATTACTTCTACCACTTGAGGGCACGACCCTCAACTAATTTCTAATACTCCTTCGCTAGTTTTCTATATTGTATTATAATGGTCATACGGTTTTTTATGTAACCTCATGGGGTCTTCTGTAGGGAAATATGTGGTATTCTACATATATTAAAGTCAGCTCAAAATGCTTATTACGAAGATACGTCTCACCTCTTTTCCATGAATACAATCATGAATGTAAAGAAACAAATGCATTCTAACATCTACCCCCTGTAGAGAGCAATTAGACAGTTAAACCCAACTCTGTGCTATGACACTTCTCCAATCCCATTACTCCTATTCCATCTGAAATAGACTGCAAAAAACATATAGCACAACTTTATTTATAGAATTCTTAGGATGACGTCATACACTGAAATTGCAGCCTTCACTTTTTCCGGCCTCTTTGAATTTTCACACCACACCACAATTACCCACCAAAATATGAGTTCATCCCCATACGTTACTCGACGACACACCCACTAAGCATAACAACAAATACAATAATACAACATCACATAATACTACACACCCACTACAACATCCACACTAATCATCCATCCACAGCAAACCGTTTTCCCTCGACAGATTTCCTCTTTGGGACTAATTGTGCGGCTCGCTCCGTGCGGCTCATCCCGTCATTCCAGCTCGTCCATGCCGAGGCAGTAGACGGCAGTTTATTGTAGACAATTACTCGAGATTAGGAAACTGAGGCGGGTGACCAGTGTTAGGTACGGACAGGTAGCGGGTGTTATTATTAGGTTAAAATTTGAGACGCTTCTTTTTTTTGGCGGACAGCTAGGTTAACTGTGTATGTTGTTGTATTTTGCATTAAATTCGAGCATTGAGAAAAATCAAATAGTTTATATCTTTGTAAACGTCTTTCTTTACAGAGACTATTGATTGTATTAGGTATAATTGCTGTTTTTTGCATTAAAAAGAAAGCTTTATTCATTCACCCCGTCATTTCGTTACTTTATTACTACTTTTTGCCCCATTTCTTGCCCTTCTGGTACGCTTTTTCAGTGTCCTTTTATTAATTCGTTTCATTCAGTTCGTTCAAACAGCCCCTAATTCACACTCATTCGTCTGATACATTTACACCAAAATGTACCCATTAGACACCAAAAGCGAGGCCCGGCTTCACAGAGTGAACCACTTGAGCTTCAAAAACTTCTTTTTCTCGGGAGCCATCTTGGCTATCTTGGTCTGGGGTTCTTCCTTCTTGATAGCGACTATCGATACGTTCCGAAACTCGGAGTTCAGGCACCACGAAATTGAAGAATACCTTAAGACCCATTCCCCACCATTGGTCCACCAGAAGTCGTATGCTTATCCTTCAGCATTCGATGCCTCTTCTACTGGCAGAATCCCCTTGAATTTTACTGCCGTCAGAGACGGCAAGTTCAGACCAAACTACAAGTCGTTGCAGTGGATAAAGGAACCAGAGTCTATCAGCAACGATAAGGGTACTTATGTCTTGAAAGACGAGAATAACGGCACTGTGGAATACACGATAAAGTCTGTTGTTGATGAGAGCTACCAATACACTTTATACAACGGATCTTCGTTTGAATTCGAAGACATCAGTTACGAAATTGAAGCTTTAATTGCTTCCCCAGATTTGACCAAAGCCGTGTTGAGAACAAACTCAACCCATAACTGGAGACACTCAACTTTTGCCTTGTACTGGGTTCTTGATGTATCCACGCATACCGTGACTCCTATTGTAGACACCTACCAGAAGCTTGCCGTGACTTCGTGGTCCCCTAAGTCTACTGACATCGGTTTCATTCTCGACAACAACGTCTATGTGAAGAACATCACTTCTGGTAAGGTAGTTCAAGTCACCTTCGACGGCAGTGCAGAAGTATTCAACGGCAAGCCAGATTGGGTCTACGAAGAAGAAGTGTTTGCTGGTGACATCGTCTTATGGTGGTCTCCAAGCGGTGACAAGTTCACCTTCTTGAAGTCTAATGACACAGAAGTACCAGAATTCACAATCCCATACTATGTTCAGGACAAGCACGAAGACTACCCTGAGGTTGTTAAGATTAAGTATCCAAAGGCTGGATATCCTAATCCAATTGTTGATTTGGTTATCTACGACTTGGCATCTGGTAAGGATGAATTGTTGAAGTTCCACTCCGAGAAGATCTCAGCCGAAGATAGACTTATCACGGAAGTAGTATGGATTGCTGACTCAGTTTTGGTCAAGACCTCTAACAGAGCCAGTGATTTATTGGAAATCTTCTTGGTAGACAGTGAAGAGAACACTTCTAAGATCGTCAGGTCTTTAACTGCTAAGAATAGTTGGTTTGAAATCACCTCCAACACTTTATTCGTTCCAAAGAATGAGACTTTAGGCCGTAAACAAGATGGTTACATCGACACCGTGGTTCACGAAGGATATAATCACTTAGCCTACTTCTCGCCTCCAGACAGCGAGGAGGGAGTCTTGTTGACCAAAGGTCAATGGGAGGTTATAAATGGTGTCAAGGCTTTTGATTACGTCAAGAGTGAGATTTACTTCGTCAGCACTTTGAAGTCTTCTGTAGAAAGACACATTCACTCGATTAATTTGTTGGATAAATCATTAGATGGCTACCCCGAAATCAAAGATGTCACTTCTGGAGAGGGATGGTTCTCGGGATCATTTTCTTCGGGCACTAGATACTTGTTATTAACCTATGATGGTCCAGAAGTTCCTTACCAGAAGTTAATTGACTTGGATGAATCGAAGGACATTAAGACTATTGAATCGAACCAGCATATTATTGATAACTTGGACGACTATCTTATCCCAGAAGTCCATTATGAAGTGGTATCTTTAGTTGACGAAGAGACAGGAAACCACTTTTTAGTAAATGCCTTGGAAACCTTACCTTTGAACTTTGATGAGAATCGTAAGTATCCTGTATTGTTCTTTGTTTACGGTGGTCCTGGATCGCAGCAAGTCACCAAGAACTTTGCTGTTAGTTTCAGTTCTGTTGTTGCAGCACAATTGGATGCTGTCGTGGTTACTGTTGATGGTAGAGGAACCGGCTACAATAACCACAACCCAGATTTGGGTTCAAATTTCAAGTTTATTGTCAGAGATAGATTAGGGCAATTTGAACCATTAGATCAGATTGCAGCTGCCAAGGTATGGGCTGAAAAGAGCTACGTTGACCCAGAAAGAATTGCTATTTGGGGATGGTCATACGGAGGATTCCTCACTTTGAAAACGCTTGAAACAGATGTCAAGGATGAAGTTTTCTCTTATGGTGTAGCTATTGCGCCTGTAACTAAATGGAGATTATATGATTCTATCTACACTGAGAGATATATGAGAACTCCACAGGAGAATCCAGTTGGATACGAGAATGCAGCTATCCACAATGCCACCAACTTTGACCATGTCAAAAAATTCTTTATTGGACATGGAAGTGGAGACGACAACGTCCACGTTCAGAACACTTTGAAGCTTATCGATGAGTTCAACATCGCCAATGTTGAGAATTTTGATTTCATGATTTTCCCAGACAGTGATCACTCGATCAGATACCATAACGGTAACAAAATAGTGTATGACCGAATCCTTGAGTTCTTGAGGAAGGCATTCAATGGCGAGTTTTTATAGATGCATACGTTCTATAGCTAGCATATGATATCGAAGTATATCAAATAATGTATTATATTGTCACTTTTATTTACTTCAAGTAATTTTACAGAGCATTTGATTGGAGAATGTAATAGATATGAATGGTGGTGAAAGCTGTTTCATACATTTGAACAAAAAAAAGAAAGTTCCATTACTTTTCAAGACCACTAATCCATTTGGGTAGATGTTTATATGACATATTTATTCGCTAGGATTATAGTATTTGTGTTTTTGCACCCAGAGTATGTTATCTGCTTACTCTATTGGCTATTTACTGCGTCATGGATGTATTAACCTCTAGGGTAAATTTAGCAAATGTCGTTGTGTACAGGATGTTTTATCTCTTGTTATGTTATGCTTATTACTATGTAATTAGAAGGGCTAATTATCATTTGAATCCCGAGTGATTCTGTAGATGACAATCTTGCTGTTAACTCATGTCTTAATATTAAATCATACAGATGCTCCCAATCATAGTAGTATTCTTTCATGTGGCATAGTCTTGTTCTATTATTATATGTTGCTGAAATACTATGTCGCATTACACTCGTAGATAACACGCAAAGCAACACTGAATGCTAAGCTTCTATCCCCATTAGAATTTTCTAAATATCTATAATATCCTCAAAGTAATATTTCTGGCATTGTAGAATACCACTGCCAAAACCTTACTATGAGTCCACTTGTCTTAGATAAACACCAAGATCGGTCCTATCATAATCTACGAATAAATATCAATATATCGCGCTACCATCACATACAAAGTATCAGCCACACCTTTAGCCTTTAACTATGTACTATGTAAATATTCTACTGTAAGAGGGTGTTGATCTTCGTCATGAACAATTTACATGAGAGACTGGCTTTATTCTAAATCCGGAGAAAGTGTTTAGCGTGTGGGGATGGTTTCCGGGAACAGTATTTTTAGGGTGACTTCTCCTTTCCGTTATCACCCTTAACGTTCAATTCACCTGTCATGTATCACCTCCACATAAACCTTATATAAGTGGTTTCCTTCGATACGTAGTTAATGAAGTGAGGGCCCGCCCAAAAACTGACCTACATGTGACGTAAACCATGGTAGGATTAGCGAAGGTAACGGCTCCAAAAATTAAATTTAAAAGTCGGTTGAGTCAACGGTTAACGTGTGGTTTAAGGGGGTTTTGCTTACGTTCCTCGAAAGGATATCGGTCTTAGTTCTGAAATCAATTTCGTAGTATTCGTGAATTTCATAATCATAATTTAGGGAAACAAGGTAAACATATATCTATATACTCGTCAAAGGAGCCCATGGACCTGAAATCATATGTCAGGCGGTTTTATTTAAGGTTATCTCTCTCTGAATAACCGAAATTCATATTCACCTCACTTTGAATTTGTGGTCATGACTCCTCCGTATATCTCTGGCATAATAGACTTCTATTGTGGGGGTCTTGGACTACATCTTGTTTATAACAAGGTTTCCAGCAGGTTTCTTAGAAGACTGGAAGTATGTAATCAAGAACGCAAAAAAAAATTCAATATCTGGTTTAATAACATTAGTTGTAAAAGGAAGCTTACCAACAATTGAACGGTAAAGTGTTGAATAACTGAAAAAAGCATTACCGTAGTTGTACAGATTGTGATTAAAATCGTATCATTCTGTTCTTCCCTGGCTAAAGTCTTGTAAACTTTTAGGGAGTTTATCCCAAAAGTCAACTTGCAGTTGCAAAGCATCCTGATTGAAATCCGATTGAACGTAAATATCTGAAAGTGGTGCCAATTGATAGTCGCTGGCGTGTTTAATTGGTGGATTGTAACTATTAAACTTGTTTTTATCAGTATAACGTTGGTTAAGTTCACCTAATACTACATTCTTACCATCTCTCCATAGAACTTCGATATACCTATTCTCTTCGATTCTAACAGTACATACTCTTTGCAATAACCAAGCTAACTCATCATAGGTTTCAATTCCGGAATCAATTGTTACGAATTTCACATATATCTCTTTATCGTCACCAATTGTATAGACTTTTCTGTTTAAAATTGAAGCATTGGGATAAACATTGACTTGTTCAACAGGTTTTGGGTTATAATGAACAAACCAGTCATTACTGGAAGAAGAGGACATGATAATTATATTAATGAGATAGTATCAATGTGCAATAGTCTTTACAAAATTGCAACCTAAATACTTGTAAGGGAATCACTCCCTTATATAGGCAAGAAGTCATTTGCTTTTGTAATCATTTCCCCGGGCGTTTTATTTAAGGTTATATCCTTTATCCATGAACCGCTGCATAATCTAACTTTAAAAGAAGTTTTCATATGACTTTAGACTTCTAGCCCTACGAATAATGCAACGTGGTAATAAGGAATCCTACGGATAATGTAACGTGGTAATAAGGAATTTCACCTTAACATGGTAGTCATTTCTCTTCCAACATTCCCTCATGCAGCAAGATCTTCTTCATATCACTCTAGTCATGTCTTACTCTGAAGGGTGAAAGAGGTGTAGCAAGTGCTTTAGTAAGCCTATCAGCATTCTTATTTGCAAGGGAACCATAACTTCATTCCATTTCAGGAATAAGGTCTACAAGGAGCTTGGCTCGTTGGATACTAGGTAAAACCAATACATGAAGTATTATCTCCCATTGCAGAAATGGGTAGAGATACGGTAACTTCATTTCACTAAACGCCACATGTTTCTCCTCAGTTGCTAAGTAGTTAGCGCCTGTTATGATAAAGTAACAACTCCTTGAATTTCATACGATTTACCCATGACCATGCTTGATTCGGGAGATCGCCTCTCTATCCTCTGAAGATTCCACATAGAGAACATATGGAGTTCTAATCTGGGACCATTCAAAAGATTTGCTGTACACTCTATGCTTTTTGAGTATAAGTGTACTGTCATTGGAGAGTTAAAGTACCTACTGTAATTCAACATTACCTATTTAATAGTTTGTTTGTAAAACGAAGCTAGAAGCCAGTATCAGTTACTCTTTTTATACTATGTGTCCGACTCTCCATGTATTTCACTGTCAGATAACTTATAAATATAAAATTATCCTTTACTCTGGAAAATGCTGTTAATACACGAGATACCATTGTAAAGGGGTCCTATTAAGAACATTCTGGGTATCATCTGTGAGAATTGTTTCACCTTTAATTGATATTAATATCAACTACTGTAACTCTGTAACTACATGTCAGTAGAGCCCATATGAAGAGAATATGCACTCGTATACGACATACATATTATTCTCTACACATATTTTACACATAAGTTAAACATATATACATACATATATACATACATATAAACACGTAAATCATATATAAACACATTATTACACATTATTGACAGATTTATTAGAACATTTATTAACACATTCGCAAAAAGCATTATTACCTCAATAATCAATGGAACAATTAGATTGCCTGCTAAGCTCAATACACTGAGCATGTCGAATTGATGAAGTTGCCGTAAACATATAGCATTGCACATAGTTCCTTCTGCACCTTGTAGCTCTACGAGGTTTCCGGTCAGTATAATATTAATTCGGTCAATCAATACATTTAACAGTACAATCAGTAGCCATTACTACGTAATATCAGGATATCAAGAAACTGCAAATAATATTTTGCAACAATATATACCAAAAAGAAAAAATGAACACCAAAAAGAATGAACACCAAATTCAATTCTATTATATTATATTATAAAAATCAATATTAACTACAAACTGCATGGCCATTGGCTTCATACTGAAATATAGAACTAACTTACCCACCTCTACCTCTATCCCTATCTCTGTCTACTACAACACCTCCAACCTCCACCACCATCTCCCACCACTACTGAATATGTCGCATGTCCCACCTCCCATTTTGTCGCATGTCGTGCGGCATACCTCATCCCCAGCACACGTGACCCCTTCGCTCCAATCTCAAATTTTTCAAATTTCTATAAAAATTTTTCGTTATGAATGTTGAAAACGTTTATGGTCTTCCTTCTTGTTACCATAAGTTGTTGCACAATTGACTAGCATTCACCATGATTATCTACACTGACGTTATTTCCGGAGACGAGTTGTTATCTGACGCCTACGACGTCAAGGAGGTTGGCGGAGCCATCTACGAGGCTGACTGTGCTATGGTCACTGTCGGTAACGGTGACATCGACATCGGTGGAAACCCATCTGCTGAAGACGCCGCCGAGGACTTGGAAGACGGTGTTGAGACTGTCAACAACGTCGTCTACTCCTTCAGATTGCAACAGACCTCTTTCGACAAGAAGTCTTTCTTGACCTACATCAAGGGTTACATGAAGAGAGTCAAGGCTCACTTAGCTGAGAAGGACCCAGAGTCCGTCGAGGCCTTCGAGAAGGGTGCCACCGCCTACGTCAAGAAGGTTGTTGCTTCTTTCAACGACTGGGACTTCTACACCGGTGAGTCCATGGACCCAGATGGAATGGTTGTCTTGTTGAACTACCGTGAGGACGGTACCACTCCATACGTTGCTATCTGGAAGCACGGTGTATCTGCTGACAAGGTCTAAGTTTGGACTAAGCTTGTATCCGTGTTGTTCATGACACGAGTTTGCTTTCTTCAGGAATGTTTTAGTTCTTCGAAACTCCATATTTAATACTAGTAAAGTCAAATATCATGTATTTTTCTTTTATTCTATCTATGCTGTAGTCAGTGGTTGATCCCTCTCGATTGTGTCACTTGGACACTTTCGAGAAGAAGAAATCCACTCAATTGACCTTTGGTCCTATCAAGAGACATACGTTTTCCAACGTAACTTCTCTTGGAACGTACCAGAACATTTCTATACTGTAGTTGTCTTTAAGAATACTCTTCAATGCGTGAACCCTACTTTCATCAATTAATCTTCTGGCGGTAATCCCTATCTTCTCTCTTTCTTCGAAAGTCAAGTTGGTGTTCTCCGATTCTTCGTCATCTTGTTTCTTAGAATTGGTCTTCTCCTCGTTATCGTCATCGTTATCGCTATTTTCTTGGTCAGATTTTTCACCATTACCTTTGCTACTTCCCTTTCCACAAACAGCCCATGAAACCATTCTCTGAAGTGCTGAAAAGGACAGAGCAGTTTCGAATCCACGGCTTGCCAAATACTCTCTCGACTGAGGAAGTAATTGGTCATAGGAACAAACGTGTCTACAGCACATCGCTATGAGAAGACCACCGAACTTCGAGCTGTCCTCAGTCAAAAGTGACGAATTCAACAACAGTTTCAATGTCAAGTCCGTGGCGGCACCACAAAGATGCTTGGAGATACCAACTACCTTCTCTGGCTGAGCCTTATCTAAGAACGCATTAAGATCAAGATCTTTGATATCTATTCTTGTTCTCTGTATCTTAGGAATGATCGAAGTATTAGACTCTCTGCTATCTTTTAGTATCTTCTGGTCCATCTTCATTCTGTTCACACCTCTGTCAATGAACCCGTATCCATAGGAAGTAGAATCTCCAACTGATTCTTTCTGTAAATCTTGAGCCTCTTTAGCATCTTCTAGTATACAAAGATTAACAAATCTGGAGAGTTCTCCCTTTCCACATCCAAACTCAACGAAGAAGTTGCTCGCCAGCAAGAGGTTGGCATCTCTCAAATTCCCGATCAACGAGGATTGCTGCTTGGCATGTTTCTGTCTGGAGGCAATCTCCAATCTCTCCTGAAGTCCTTTATGTTCGCTAACCTTGAATTGGAGTGGTTCAAAATGGGTATTCTGAACTATAGATAAGTACTTCTCGAAGAGTTTACCCTTTACTTCGTCTGATCTAGAATCAACAGCCTCTGAATCCTCTTGCTTGGACTGTTCGACCTGATTTACTTCAATATTGGCTTCCGCATAAAGTTCCGACTTCAATAGACAGTTGATGTCTTCCACAAACCATTCTTCATGGCGGACTACGGGCTTAGCATTACACTTCTTCATATGCTTCTTCAAACTTTTCAGCCAAACCGTATGGTTACCGTCATAGGGACAGGGAACACGTACGTCGTTCTGGACCGGTTTTTCACCGTTTGTGCCATTTTCTCCATTCTTCTCCGAGCCCGTGGCGAATACCATATGCTCCGAACAGTACTTCAGATCAGCTCTTCTGGTCATGGCACAGAGTCTATTCTTCTTGGGCATGAAGTAGCCACATTGAAGACGAGATGAGTCTTTCTGTTCACCGGTCTTTCTCTTCTTTTTCTCGGGCGACATCTTCGAAACAACTAATTCCTTCCGTGGCACTGCTCAGTTATATCTCAGCCCAACCTTACCACCTACCACTTCCTCTGCTACGTCTTTCATCTCCTCTTCCTTCACCATCACCGTCACCATCGGCTTCGGGTAATTTCCTCGGCGCTACCACATACCTCTTCTCGGTGGTGCATACAACAAAATCTTTTTTCGCAGCGCATACAAAATAATTTTGGTGAAGAGAAGAGAAGAAGAGAGATGATGGTGAAGTATTGGAGAAAGACCGTGGTTAGAGGGACTTGTTGTTGTTATTGGGCAGGTTTTAGAGTGTTTCAGTTGAAGAATTGGCGAGAAGTTTGCATCTACCCCGAAATTTCACCGATTTTCCGCTTTCTAACTAGTGAAATATGGTGGCTAAGAGCAATAATCAGATGTGGAGACTCGACTTCTTGGAAGCGAAGTTCCACCAGTACCAACCTAGATTTCCTCATACCAAGAAGCTATTGACGGCCAGGAATAGCAAGCTCTTGAAGCGGATTCCAGCGTCGAAGGAGGAGGCAGAGCCCGAAATTCAGGCGTTGAAACTGGAGTATTTCGACAAAAAGTACTACGGTTCCTACAAGAAGTTGGAGAGAGAGATCATCAAAACTATCAAGAATGATCTCGTCAAGCTAGCTAAGGACGAAAATAAGAAATCTGTAGTGGAATTTCTCGAGTCAAAGGACAAAATTGCCCTTCTAATCACTTCAAAGTTGGCCAAGTCTATAACGGCATCAATTTTGATCAACAAAGAGTTGAAAACAAACCCTCCAAAGTACATTTCACTGGAGGTTCGTAGCATAATTGTGGATAAGACTAATGAGTCAAATCCTTCAAACTTCTTCATAAATTTCTGTCAAAATGACAAGGAATTGAACAAATACTTCTCCAGCTTATGGAACTCGAAGAATATCAAGAGTATAATAAGCGAGATAGAATGGTCATTCAAGGTAGTCAGAGGAAACTTGACTAAACAAGAAAAAGATGCTAGAAAGAAGGCTACGGGCAAGGACATATCTGAAGAGGAAGAAGATGGACAAGAAGATGGCAGCGATGCGGATTCTGAATCTGAATCTGATGACGAAGAAGAAGATGATGAAGGCAATATGGATATTGATGAGGCATACGAGAAATTCGCTATTTACGATAAACTCGTTGTTGACTCTGAAGGTGAAGAAGAACGTCCGGACTTGGATCCTAACGTAGACTACAATGAGATCACTGACGAAGAACCCTCGGAGGAGATAGACAGCGAAGTTGACTCGGAAAAATCTGATTCATCAAAAGACAGTTTCTTCGACGATTCCGATAATGAAAGAGCAAAGCCAAAGAAAAAGGCCGAGAAGCCGAAAGAGTACAACCTTCCACAATTGGCAAGCGGATACTTTTCAGGAGGTTCTGACGATGAAGATGACGACATAGACAATGATAAGGTGGTCAAGGAAATAACGACCCAGAGAAAGAACAGAAGAGGTCAAAGAGCCAGACAAAAGATCTGGGCCCAAAAGTATGGTAATGAAGCCAAGCATGTCAAGAGTGAAAGGGAGCAATTGGCCAGTGAGAGAGAACAAAGACAGAAGGACTACGAGGAGAGATGCCGTAAGAGAGAGTTGAAGGCTAAACTCGCTGCACCATCAGGTTCTAATGTGGAGCCATTGGGAGACAGAAAATCCAGATCTTCAACTCCTACCGTAGGTGCACCAGTAGCCGTTCCTCAAGAGGCCAAGATGCATCCTTCGTGGGAAGCTAAAAAGATCGCTGAAGAGAAGCTCAAGAATGTCAAGTTCCAAGGTAAGAAGATCACCTTTGACTAGTCTCGTCATATTAGCATTTTATTTTAGAGTAGCATAGTTCTAAATGAAACTATAAACGGTTGTAATCTATTTTGAAGTTGGCGAGTATTTCTTCTTCTGTAAAGTTCTCACAGACTATTGGTGATACTAGTTCAAACAAGTATTCACATTTCTCTGGTTCGCTTACGGTCAATAACTTGTTTTCAGGGCCACAAATAAGATCAACTTCTGCTGAACGACTAGGACCATTCCAGCACTTAGCTCCATGCTTGTAAAAGAGTTTGCTGCCTTTGAGTTCCTCAAATTTCCCAATGAGAACTCCATCCTGGCTGATAGAGTCAGTAAATCCTAAACTGTAGGAGTATTCCCCAATCTTTCCAGTTACTCTCTTGGATGCCACTGCTCTTAAGATATCCTTAGAACCATAGTCTGTAGCCAAATCCTCCTCGTAGATGCCGATTTCAGATTCTATTGACTTGATTTCCTTTTCGAGACTCTCAATTTCTTCGTTATATTTGGCAGCAGACTTAACTGGCTTCTTCTCTTCAAAAAGAGTAGAACTTTCACGGGCATCTACTGGCTTTTGGAGTAAGTTCCCAATCAATAATTGTGTATAGTACTTCAACCTTTGTTGTAATAATGATTTAATGGTTTGGGGCTCAATTACGTCCGGTCTATCGAAAGGAGTACATGAAATGGACTTCGACTTCTGAGCCAAGACCTCTAATACCTTGTGAGTTTCTGCAAGTTCAGCTTCCACTTCCTCTTCCTTATTGGAGACGTACTCCTGGAATTTATTGACTGAATCCTTTACAGCGGCATCATTAAAGTTAGGATTGTAGTGTTGAGCTAAACTATCCAAGATCTTTTCAAGGTGAATGATCTTAGCATCCTGACTTTCCAATCTCTTCTCATAAATACTCACCAGGCTAGATAATTGTTTAAGATGAGGAGATAACTCATCATAAACCAGTTCTGATGCTTCGCTATCTACAATATCCTTGTTTTCTTCTAATTCCTTCTTCAATCTTTCCAATTCTTGCTTCTTCTTTGCTAGCGCCTCCTTCAACTCATTCAATGTGTCTTCGCTTTGCTTCCTTTTGGCCTGTGCTTCTTCTATTAACTTTTGTTTGATTTGAAGTGATTTCTCGATGTCCTTCGTTACCAGCTTCTTGTACTCTTCAAATTGTTTATGAATCTGGGGACACTTGTTCTCACACTTGCCCGTAATGTATTCATCTGAGCCATCACAACAGATATCGTAATCACAGACTCCATCGTTTAATTTGTAGTTCTCGATATGGCCAGGAATGTGGCCCTCGTTACTACAGTAGAATTTTCTCTCAGGGTTGTATGGACAAGCGTTAGTTCCAGGTTCATCAGAGCCGTCAGGACAATCACAATAGTCGTCATTGATCTGATCGTATGATAGAACAATTGATGGGTCGCTGAGACATTTCCATATCTTTTGACCGTTTACCCCGATTGTTGGTTTGTAGAGATCCTGATCTTGTGGGGAAACTCCTATGATAGCTGGATGAGACTCGGAGGCTGACTCGGAGGCGGCTTCTGGGTTAGACTCGGCAATGACCACTGCAGAGAGTATATTTGAGCTTGCCATAAGAGCTATGGCAGCGGTGTAAATTTTTAATGAAGGGATCATTTTGGGATTTTATCAATTCTATCGAATCAAGACTTGGAGAGCGATCAAATAATGATGAACAAGAAAAGCCAAATACCAACTAAATTATAAGATCTGTTTCCTTAAACCTGATAAGTCAATTGATTCTTTATCAATACGAAGCAAACAAGAATTACCAAAAAGCAGCAAATTTCAATCAGATTGTTCAAATTGTCGAAATTATTCTCCAACGAGTTCAATTACACCTTTTCTTCTTTTAAGTATCACAACGACACGAAACTTCGGGCTGAACAAACTAACAACAGCTTTGCTATCAACTACTACTCTTTTCGGTAATTATTGCAGCCAATGACACTTTCTTGCTGCAACTTCTTACTTCTTATGGCAATTGGTGTCTGTGTGTATGTGTGTCTGTTGTAAGAAGCACAATTCAATGGACTTTTTGAGACATCTTTGACGGATGGTGGAGAATAATCAGACAGACAGCCAATATTTTCATGCGTGCGAACGAAAACGAAAGTTTATGTCTGGATTTTTTTGCGACCGATTGGCGATTGTGAGATTGCGATAGATTTTCACAGCAAGAAGTTCGGTGAGAATAATCCTGATTAGAAGCTGGATTAAGTAGGAATTGCTTGGATGTGTAGAGTGTTAAGGGCCCACAACTGAACTGTGAAAGCCCTACCAAAAAGATCCAGAAGCGGGTACAATGTCTAGAAAAAAATCTCCCTCTGGATCGGAGTCGCTAGACGTCGCTAGATGTAAACGAATAGTACGGCCGTTGTTGGCGAAGATCCACATGCTCAACGAAATGAACCACAAGTACCCCACGATGCTCCATTTGAATATCGCATCGAGTACCGTATACAAGGTGGCCGTGAATGCAGAATGGGGGGCAAGTCGTGAATCGAAATGGCATGAAATGGGCATAAGAAAGGCTCGGAAGTCAAATGCTGGGCTGAAGATCAAGGCGAAAGGTGGAGCAGGGAACAATAGTGATTCCGATGAGGATTACGAATTTGGCTTTCCAGACGTTGTTGATCTAAACCAAGAACTACTGCACGATATTTCCAGGGCTATTTATTCACTAGTGAAACCTGCTGATTCGAGTTCAAGACTTGATTCGCTTAAGGTATTGTTTACTGAGGATCTCTACTTGCGGTATAGCGAGGTATTTCAAATATTTCGTAGTATAATCAACACCTTGTTGATGGCACAAGATGAAAAACACCTGCAATCGTTTATGATAACGAGATTGTCTACATTGAGCTCTTTCAAAATCGGAAAATTCATGGCATTATCTACAAAATCTACCTTTTACAAGTTAAACCAATCCTTACTATTCGATCCTCAGACAATGCCCCCAGAACTTAAGGAATACGATTCGAAGCTACTGGATAGCATCGACCATTGGTTGAAAGGAGAACCTGCAATAGTGACTATATCTCATAGGGTTGACTTCCTCATTGGCTATGTAATTCATTTGATAGCTTTCCATCTGAAGTTGGTATTATTTGGATTAGTTCCCATTCTTTTGCATTGGCTCCATGAAGAACTGGAAAAGGGGGTCAACAGTCCAATGTTAAGATCAATAAAGAGGACTTTATTTCATGAGTACTGGACAAGCGGAGTTCGTGATTCGCATGATATAGAGAAAACCACTATCGATGTACTAAACGGAGTATCGTTCTCTGAAGAAAATGTTCGAGCTTTCTGGGTCCTTTACAAAATGGGATATTGGGAGAGTCTTATAGAAGATTTGGATTTGCGGTCATTCTTTACACATGAAGATAACTTCAACACGCTTATGTTGGATACTTTGATGCTCGATCGTAAAATTAACTTGCAAGTATTTGAAGAAATAGATAAGGAATACTCAGGAGGAAGAACCTGTCTCTCCAGCATATATGAGATCATAAAGAAGATTCCACAGCATCCTAACGTGAATAGTACGTTAATAAGCATAATTACACAGATCCTAACAACAACACGTGAAAAGGCAAACACTTCTTCCAAGTCAGAAGAAATGCTCTTTGTTCTTAATAGTTCACTAGAACAATTAAAGGAATTCATCAACCTCTGGTTAGGTTGTGGTGATGGGTCCGTGGTTTTCAATTCCTTATACCCAGGGAATCTGGTAATCTTCCTGGCAACTTCAAAGCTTTGCAAGTACGTACAAACTAAGGGAAAGAAGGTATACCAACAAATAGAAGCTCTTTCACAAGGTCTCGACGAGTTGGAGATACCACAGGAACTCGCCTATCTTAGTACAATGTTCAAAAAGCTAAATAATGACAGTCAGTTAATGGAAGTATCAGTAGATATCTTAAGAGCATACTATCTAGACACTGATGAATTGGCAACCTTTTACCCCTTCACACTGGGACAAGTGAGTGTATCTATGAAGAGCCTTTTGATTCCAGGGAGTTACGAATACAATCCTGACTTCCATGACTTCTTGAGCTGGTTATGGGAAAGGAAGGATGAAAACTTGCTTGAGTTGGCCCAGAAGTGCTTCCTACAACACTATGGCAGTAAGGGGCGCTTCAAAAGTGATAATGTCGACGACATGAGATTCCTCTTGTTTGAAGATAAAAACACTTAAACATTAAAATTTGTATTATAAGGTCATTAATATATATGTCAGACATCGTAATCTGTATCTATTCTGATGTGACAGGATTATTGGAATTGCTAAATAACTCCGTAGAGGTAGTGTCACATATAATGCATTGCCCATTGATCCTGTTGTCGCCGATAATTTCGGTGGCTCTTTCTACTACCGTAGACAAAGAAACAGCTCCCAATTCAGCCTCAACATTCGAAGATGATCCCATTTCTGTCTCGGGTATTAATCCAGGTAATAAAGCATTGACTCGTACCCTGCCTCCAAACTCGGCTGATAACGCAGTTGTGAAGCCCAAAAGACCGGCTTTGCTGGCAGCATAGACCGAAGTTCCTGGTAGTGTAGTATTGGTGAAAGATAACACCGACGAAATATTAAGAATAATCGGCGATTGGAACAGTTGTTCCAGGGGTCCATTCTTCAAAAGCCTTCGAGCCGTTTTCAACATAGGTTTATAGGCCAATTTACTTAGTATTATGGGAGCAACGAGATTTAAGTTTATAGTGGATACAATTTCATCATTTTGCAACTTAGGCAAAAGACTTTTAGTGGTTACTCCAGCACAATTCACCAAGATGGAAATACCCTCCAAGCTCGCTATTAGACGGGACTTTTCACTGGCTATAGTAGAGGTTTCTTGTAAAACTGATAGCAAGTCAAATGGTACGTACTGATGGATCTGACTATCGATCACCAAAGGTAACAGTTGTACGTTCTTCCGGAGCAATTCCTCATTTCGGGCTAACAAAGTCACGGAACAACCCTGCAGAGCCAATTTCTCTGAAATAGCCTTTCCCAACCCCCTCGAGGCACCGGTAACCAATGCCTTTTGGCCAGCAAATTTATACATACTAGGAGTAAAGTGAACTATTCAACTAAAACAATTCGCGATTCGAATTTTCTATTTTTCAGTCTTTTTCACGAACTGTCTGATTGGAAAATTTGCACCCAGTCGTTGAGAGTATGACTTTGCTATACTTTGAACTTGTGGACTCGTGTTGTGTATAGACTGGGATAAATCTGATATGTTTGAGACAAGTTTGTTATAGAGGAAATTGGAAAAGAGAGAAGTTTTGTCGTCCCTATCACCTTGGATCTCCATATACTAAAAAATGTAATGCTCCCCGAGACCACGTAACAAAAAGGCAATAATTCCAGCTATCCAGAAGTCCAATTCCTTCTCAGAAAGTTGCAATATGAAGATGATATCTATGTTGACCATCTGACGTCGTTAAATGCAAAAAAAGATGCCTTCAGCCAGATTCGAACTGACGATCTCCTCATTACTAGTGAGGTGCCTTACCAACTTGGCCATAAAGGCAATCGACCCCGGTGAGGATCGAACTCACGATCTCAAGATTAACAGTCTTACGCCTTAACCAGCTTGGCCACGGAGTCAATTTTTTAATGCCCAGAAATTCCCGAATTTTTAAATTTTTAAAAAATCACGTGACATGCGTGTAAACCTGTATATAGAGGATTTGTATTAAGTAATTGATGAGTCATCCCGTATATATCGTAAAACCAGTTGCAAATTATAGTAATTGAATTATGATTAGTTGACTGGTTGATTCCAATACGTAGTATATGAATGAAAAGTGGATAATATATCTTTAAATTTGGCTTTCCTAGTCTTAGGCTTTTTTTTATTATGGGTTTTGAAATACTGTGATGGAAATATTGCTATATTTTGCAGTAATTCTTGTATAAATCAAGATTATATAAATTTCACAGCAATAGAAAACCAATGGTCTGGTCTTTATTATATCATCAGTAAACTCTATCTTATTCCTTTTTAACATATTTCGATTCTCCTTGCTTTTACTACTGATGATCAACTGACTTTTGAAAAAGATCAAAGAACGACTTTCCAGTCTTATTTAACATTCCTATACGTTGTTAGGCTTAGTTCTCTTCGAGAGGAAATGAATTGATAGCTTGTATCGTTCAACCACCAATCCAGTTAACCAAATATGTGCTAAGTGTGAATGACGATTCAAGACATTCAGAATGTCCAAACTACGCAATTTCAGATGAAGGGTCGTTCATTTTCTATAGACTAATATACAAGGAGTTTTGGACCAATTGAGTCCTCTGGTTGAGTCTACTCATTCGTAAGCAACGTAGAAAGACACATCAAACCAAGCAATCCGAACTTGAAGTAGATATTCTCACTGATTAAAATAGTAACGTATCCCAATTTTGGCAAGTAACCCTTCACAGAGCCTACCAAATCTGTTTTTTGGTTCAAGTAGCTTTGTTTCTTTGCATATAATCCGAGATCGTCTACAGCATTGTTGTCACCTTTAGTTAACAAGAGCTGTTTCTCGATGTTATGGTGTTCTCTCAACACTCTGTGGACAATTGGAATCGATTTTCCTTGAATTTCGTAAACGACTATGTCACCGACCTTGGCTCTGTCATCACGGTTCCAGAGAAACAAGATATCTCCTCTCTGGAAAGCAGGCTCCATGGATCCGGACAACACCACCACTATAGGCGAATGCGAGTTCGTCACCACAGACAATGTCTTCCAAAGTATGAAAGCCGACGTGAAGACGTAAGCCAAAGATAAGAATTGCACCAATTGTTGACGGATGTTCATGTTAGGACGTGTCCGATCGGATGATGCTATGTGCTGGTGATTATCCGTAGTGTAATTCTCTCTCCACGATTCATAACTATGTATGTTGAGACAACAGATTTCTTTACACCAGCGTGTTAATGTCGTTAATGTCGCTGGAGGAGGTAAATGTCGCAAAAGAAGGTAAAGAATAATGTCGTATAACAAGTATGATTCAAGTTGATGTCTCGTGACCCTTCAGGTGATTGTCCTCGGAAAGAACAGACTCTTCCTATTGTATTGTTGAGAGCAGCCATTATCGCAAAGGCAAAGCCTTGATGATTCCAAAAATTGGGCCGGTAGGCTTACGGACGGCTTGTAATGAAATGAGGTTTTTCAGACACATCCGAGCAGATGGCTCGATGGCTCTCATGATAGACGAATAAATGTTTTGTGGATAACTCAACGTTGCGACCATTTCATCCCAACGTGTTATCTCTTAAATAGCACATTCCCAATTCGCACCCATTCACAGCCACTGTATCTACAACCATATAGCCGTGGCCCAAGAACCAAGAAATTGCTTCCTATCCTTCATCTTAATCGAATTTTTTCTTGTCTTACACGGCAATGAATTTTGCCCAGGACTGCCACGGAGGCTGTACGCTCGATCCATCAGCTCGTAAAACAAGGGGGACTCCCATGTTTTTAAGGGGTTAAGGAAGCCCGTACCATACGCTAAAACCTACGATATGCAACGGTAGTAAACGCCGGGCCAGGTCACATTTGATTTCTGATCTGCCATTATCGATTATCAATTAACAATCAACTCGCAATTAACTACCTATTAAACAATAATATGTAAATCCAAGCCTCTGCGATATGAACCTCTTTATCCATATCCGTCTTTTCTTCTGAGCCCTAACCCTAGTTACAGTGTTAAATATGAGGCATTAAAATTTCCCAATACCCTAACCACTCAGACAATGTCACCTACTCATAATACAGTATCAGATAGGACCACCCACATACTGTCTAAAATCTCACGCTCTCCATCTGCGTGTAATCTTGCACCAATTGCTGATCTTCATAATTACCTTAATTACCTCACAGCCATGTTCTAATTAACAATTGCCTGATATCCTAACTGCCTATCTACTTGCCATTATTTTACCAATTAACCACCTCACTTCTCAATTACACAATCACCCTTTCCACCGAATTCTCCAGTAGTAGTAGTATTTCCTCTACCCGTTCCACTTCCTTTCTCTCTTCCCTTCTCTCTACTCTCCTACACCTCCTCCTCTCTACCCTCCTACACCTCCTCCTCTCTAACCTCCTACACCTCCTCCTCCTCTCTACCCTCCTACACTACTTTTTACTTTTTTCTGCTATCCACCCGATTGTCTCTGTCTCTGTATTACCGAATTCGTTCATTCGTCTCTCTCAGTAAAAAACCCGTAACTCACTGAAACCGTGACAATTCGAATTCGACTTTCTCACAATTTTGGAGTTGACCGCCAAAAGTTAGCCGCTGCTAAATTTATTTACAACAAAGTGATCTTTGATTTGACACATCTCGGTTCCTCTACGGTGGACTTGTAGTTTTTGGTATCAAATAGTTCTCACATCGCTATATCACGATGAGTCAGACTCCGTCTGTCATTCCCTCGGGCCAAGAACCGCCTTCGGATTCGCCGTCCTCTGATAAGACAAACCAGCCAACCCTGGCAGTCTCCCAGAAACCTCTGAGAATTCAGACCTCGTCTCCTCCTCCAAATATAGCAGCACAGCTCATCGGCCTTCCCCAGGGCGACGAAACCATAAGCAGTCCAAAGATCCTCGAAAACAGTGGTAATGGATCAGAAGTTATCCAGTCGGTTACTCCCATGAGAACTTCGCAATCGGTGTCGTTTGGTGACTTGGACAGCCAGGAAAGGGCCAGAAGATTCACAATTTCAGCTCAACCATCGGCTGTAAATGTCACTACCCAAGATAGAGCACCTCCAGTGCCAGTGTCAAGAAAAACTTCTATGACAACTTCGTCTCGAAAGAATTCAAGCAACGATGTGTTATCGTTTTTGATTACACATGGTAACAACCCTAATGGTGGCCAATTCGCCAAACCGTCACCGCAAAATCCAAATAATAGCATCGTCAACAACAGCTCAGTAGGGTATATTTCGAGCAATAATTCCTCCCGAATGAACTCTCCAACGGCCGTAGAGACGTCTCCAAATGCGTTGAAACTGTCGTTTTCTTTTGATTCGAGTAAGGAGAATACTTCTCTCAGACACAAATCACCTTCTCCTCCTCCGTTCTCAAGACATACTGCAGCAACTCCTCTTCAATCATCAACACCTGCAACAACTGTGAACCAGAGTCAACCCATTAAGATTAATTCGGGTAACAATAGTGCAAATGTGTCTCGTAGAAATTCGATGAAGAAATCTAAGAAAACCGTTGTCGCTTCTCCAGTTGGACCACCGGTTCCCTTTCAACAGTATTTGTCGAAGGAAGATGATGGAAAGTTCCACATTCTTTTGGCATGCACAGGTTCAGTAGCTACAATTAAGGTCCCGTTTATTATAGACAAATTGTTTCAGATCTACGGAACGTCAAAGATATCGATTCAATTAGTAGTAACAAAGGCTGCTGGACATTTCTTGCGTGGATTAAAGATTCATAATGATGTCAAAATTTGGAGAGATGAAGATGAATGGGCCAACTATAGTGAAAGCTATCTCAATACTACTACCACCTCTACTACGGAGTCGGCCTCTACAAACGGTGCAAACTCGAACTATTTGGGAGTGAATAAGAAACCTAAAAACCCATTTGATAAAATGATTTTGCACAACGAATTGAGAAGATGGGCGGATATAATGTTAATAGCCCCTTTGTCAGCCAATACGTTAGCTAAAATATCCAATGGTATAGCAGACAACTTGTTAACATCTATAATAAGGTCATGGGGCCCATCTACCACAGGACAGATCAAAAAGCCAATATTAGTTGCCCCAGCGATGAATACTTTCATGTATACTCATCCTATTACAGCAAAACAATTACTTCTAATTTCATCGGCAGACTACGGTATAGAAGTTTTGAAGCCTGTTGAAAAGGTGCTAGTCTGTGGTGACATCGGTATGGGAGGTATGAGAGAATGGTCGGATATCGTTGATATACTCAGAAGGAAAATTACATTGATAAAAGCTGAGAGAACAAAAAGAGACGAACAGCTTCTTGCAGAAGAGGATGAGGACGATGAGGATGATGATGAGGAGGATGATAATGAAGATGAAAACGATGAAGATGAAGACAACGAAGAGGATGACGACGATGACGATGATGATGATGACGACGACGACGAAGGGGAAGATGAAGACGACACCAACGAAGACCTCGAAGAGAATGGGAAGCACGCACAAAATGGAGATTCAAATACTAATGACGAAAATAATGATAACGATGAAATGATATTTGATATCACCGATCAAGAAGGAGAAGGTGAAGAGGACGAAGAGGAAAATCTGGAAGAAAGAGGAATAACTCAAAAGATCAATATCCCCAAGGAAACACAGAACATAATATAGATTGGTTATCTATCAGCATTCGTTATCGGTGAGACGGCTATTTATTAAGTAGTACACTCGTTGAGTCTGTTATTTGTAAGAGCAAAAAGCTTTACACTTGACATCAAAGATTCGGTCATATTGTCAATATACTACTATAAAATTATATTTCGTCTATTGTACTTGAGTATCAATCTCTGTAGTGAAATGTAGACGATAGTGGAGCTTCAAACTTGTATTCTTCTCTGAAGCAATTACCTACTCACAACTCACCTCACTGACTGAATTAGGCAATTTGTTCTTCTCAGTAATATTGAATTTCACATGGCACTGCCTCTTTTCCTTCGTCTTGCTGTTGTCTTGTAACATGAAACGAACTCTTCCGTTTGTCTCAATCCAGAGACACCATTACGTAACACACTAAACCTAATCTCTGCCGAGTGGCAACATATACCGTTACTTGCTAATCACATTGACTACGCTACATAGCTTCATATCTATTAATGACTCCGGTTATGCAACATGTATTAACTGAGGCTGCAAATTGCACTTGTATGCAAGAACGGTCATTACCAGTTATATTACAACTATAGCCTAGCTGCATTAACTATTTTACATTGACCTGGAATTAATTGGTACATTAAAGCACAGCAACGGCCGTTGGAGGCAGCAACAATAAATGCGGGCCGATAAGAGTGATTTGCCGAGCCAGCGATTAAGAGAGCAAATAATTGTTAAAATGATATATTCTACTGGATTCAGTTTAGCTCGGGTTTGTCATGGCCATTCTTCCGTTTGTCACGTCTTCAGTTTCTTCGTCTAATTTTTTTGTACCTGAGTTCTATTATTGGAAGTTTAATTTTTTTGTCCTGTTCATTCGAATTAAGAACGTTGCTATTGACAGCAAGATGCAGTGGTTCCCGAATGGGAAAAGATGCAAAACTGGCTATTATGAATGCGAATTAATTCGCTTCCGATAGGACCGTGTGGTACGACTTAGAGATATGGTGGTGTTACCCAAAGTACTCTATAAGTCCGGAGCCGACGGTTATATGTACAATTAGTGACCTAACAATGTCTACAGCCATAGAAGCTTTAGGGACGCTTGCGTCTTGAAGTTTACATTACGTCTACTATAGAAATGGAAGGAGTGCAACAATCCCGGCACTATTACACCTATTACATCTTCATTAGCAGTTGGAATTCTTTTATCGACAGGTCTGAGGTAGAAGTCTTCCCACTCTTGAAGAAGTAATCGACATAAGGCTCAAAATCATCGTTCCATGCTAAGCCTAGTTGTTCGATCAAATAGAATATAGATCGCAACTGGTGAAGATTGCCTCGTATAATGAATTCATTCAAGTCTTTGTCTAGCCATTCAAGTAAGCTGACTTGGTTCGCTAATTGCGTCCTTATTGTTATGTTGTAGAGTAAACTATCGACCAAATCATCTAGCTTCTCTCCATTGTGCAAATTCAAGTAGTTCATAAGCGTTCCTTTGTCTTGTATTTCGTTAGGTAGCTTTACGTGACTCTTTTGGTCCAACCAATGAAAGAATAATTGCAGCCGTATCTTCTTCGAGGACTTAGAATGCAGCTTTAACGATTCTTTCGTAACAAATCGATTGATCCAAAAGCTGATCATATTCGTAGATGTCATGGGGATTATGATACATTTCGGCAAGGAAATGTATAGGTTGGCGTAGAGGATGTTCTCGAAAGTGTAGTTCAATAGTACATTTGGCAACGTAATGGCATTATTATTTGATCTCGTTCTCTGTGTTTCCATAACCACAATGTCTGGAGCTTCGACTACATCCTTTAGTAGACTCGTACATATAAAGTTCAAGTAGCGCTTAGAATCAATTAGAGTGTCGATATCAATGAGTGGTTCATATTGTATTCCGTATTTGTCATGAAGGTTTATCTTGGCCCAATGCTTGACCACTGGATCGTTTTTCAACTTGAAGTCTGTAGAATTGACTTGGCAATAAGAGAAGTTCTTGATTCCGATATCAATTGAGAGGATATTGACTTTTGGCGGCAACTTTCTAGCCAAGTTCAAGCCATTGACGATGGACTCAACTCGGGATTTCTTGTTGGCTCGATTGGTTGGTAGGCCACAAAGCAACGCTAGTTGATTGAGAGAGGTAGTTTTGTACTTAGATAGCACATCATGATACGGCATCTGGGGTAGCTATGAATTGACCGGAGAACGCTTTCAAAGTGTTTGAAAAGCTCTAAAGGCGTTGTCTCTCCTACACTACCTATAAACACGTCTAGTACACTATTAACCACTGTTTACTATGTAGTCTCGAGTAAAACCTTTCAAATACACCTCTTTCCTCTTTTGGGCATATTCACGAACAACGTTACAAACCGCATAGTGGGGGGACACGCACAGGAAGTACCCCTATCCTCGTTAGACGACAAGCCCATTTAATGTTACGGTGTTGAACAAAGGAGGCGGATGTTCTTTTAATGCAACCAATTTTTAATGTGTAAGGACAGGTGCAGGACAGAACAGGGTTTTGGAAATGAGACGAAAAGTTTTTTTTTTCGCGCTTTATTCGAGCTTCGCCACAGGATGGGGGAGACGGAAAGTAGTGCAGCATGGATGCTAAATGATGCTAAAAATAAGCCTGTCCGGACAAATTTTGCCGTGCCTTCACGACGGAAAGATGCTCCACAAAGAAAGGAGTCAGTAAGGCGGGCACATTTCAAGCAGACGCCAAGTTTTCAATTGGGACGATCTGTAGGTGGGCAGGAAGCCACGACCTCGGGTGGGAAATTGGTCACAAGTGTGTAGATTTTAGCTTTAGGAGTCGCCAGGGCTATAGTAGCAAAACCACGCCCAAAAGTTACGCCCCCAGACGATTTCTAGGAAAGTTGAGATCTATTGGGTGTCAGGACCTAATTCTAAAAATAATTATTCCGGATTGGGTATCGCGACTTAAGTGGAAGGAGGGAAGCAAAGGCGATCCTTTGCTCTGCCTTTGGGCGTTCATTCCTCGGACAGCATCACCTCTGGGACAATGCTCTTTCGTGACTTGGGGTGTATTGAGTAGATTTGCTTGGGCAGCAACGTTGTGGTGTGGATCCGTTGAGATAGAGCGATAGATTGAGGTACAGATAGATGTACAGATAGGTGAAATTGGGATTCTGACACAATACTGTCCTGTCTACAGTCAAGAAAAGAAAGGAGATTCTTCCATGAAACACATTGTTGCTGATTTGCAGTTTCACAACTTCGTCATCTCCGTCATCGTTATCATTGGTATCAACACGGCGAGCATGGTTACAGGACATTTCCATACAATGGAGTCGTCACATCGAGCATTAGAATGCTCGATGAGCAATTATACAACCTCGAATATTTTCACCTCATCGTCAGATACGGCGGTCAAATGAAATATTACTTGGATTGAAATATTATGTAGATAAGAGGAAATCCCGAATTAGGAATATTAATGAGCACGTGCACTCATCCCATCCCACAGAGGAACATGCAGGCGGTAGAGACAATTGCTACCGCATTCGTCAAAAATGGGAAGTCATGGTCTATATGCAGCCCAATAATGAAAGGAAAGCGTACCGATCTGCATACTGCGCATTGTATTTGCTTTCCTGTACAGAGAGCTCAACTTCTTTCCGTTTCGTGAGTATTCCGCCGAATTCTTTTTTTTACTATTTGATTTTTTCGTGTTTGTGGTGCTCTCATAACCCCCTTTTGCTCCCAAAAAAATATAAATTTCTTTTGAACATTTTTTTTTCCCAATCTATTTCCCAATTAAGGTTATATTATACCAGAAGTATGTAAAATTTGCAGTACACTTATCCACAGCCACCATTTTGTATGTTGAGCAGCCAGCCATCTCTGCATTATGAGTAATATTTTTCCATCTTCTCTTGTGTTCTCCCTTTTTTTATCGCCTTGGGACTTCCGTATAAATACAGCTCGTATTCCCATTTATTCTCAGAAGCAAATTTTATATTTCTTCTTCAATAACACACTTATTCGTAATAGATCAATAATCTACTAACTACTTAATACTTCACAATGCAATTCAAGTCCGTCATCATCGCTTTAACTGCCGCTACCGCTGTCTCCGCTGCTAACGCTTCTGCTAACGCTTCCAAGAACGCCACCAACGGTTCCACCTCCACTGACTCCGGTGCTGCTCAATTGGGTGCTGCTGGTATTGTCGGTGCTGTTGCCGCTGCCGGTGTTGCTTTGTTATTCTAAGTTTGAAACATTAATATTGAATTAAAATCATAGTCATTTTTAATTTGGAAGTCTAGGCATTCTGAAATGTTAGCCTAGTCGATCATTTGTAATATATTTTGTTTTACCGTTAGTTGATAACGAATATAGCACACTACAGTTCATACACAGTCATACACTAATTCCACCTTTTTTTATTTCTCCTTTGATACGAATAGTATTATAATTTTATATATTTAATTTATAAAATGTTAGAGTTCGATGTTTGTTAATATGTTCATGTAATTGTCATATAATGATCTATCAGACTTTATAATACACGATGATTTTGGAGACCGTCAGCAGTACTATCTTCATTTTCCTCATAAAAATATACTTACTTCGTAGAATGGCCAGAGGTCTTGCGCCTCTAATGCCATTGTAGTCTAATGTGTGTGGAACTCCCTCACTACCCGGCAAACCAATCTAATCTTCCTATCTGAAAAATTTTCCACATTCGCCCCTCCTCCAAATAATAAAATAATCCCACTAAAAATATGGAACAATATGACGGCAGCACCTGCATTGACCTACTTACAGATAATTAATACTGCATAGTTCGCACCTGGACGCCTTTCCGATTGCTATCCGCCTTAGACGGGCCCTGAAGCAGTGGTGTGATGTCATGCACGTGACCTGAATTCCACCCGTTCGCTCAATCCGGATACCGACTATGCAACATTGGGTCATTATGGTGCTACAAAGAGTATGTGAAATGGATTTGCAACTAGCCTGTGTATTCAAGAGTAATGTCTTATGACCACTACGTCATCCGTAGAAACCGGCTGTAATGATACCTAAAAAGAGAGCAGGCCGTGACTTTATGGCTGCAAGTTCTACTTAGTAGTCGGCCTAGACATCGGTCCCCAGTTCTTAGTGGGGTTCTCCTGGTAACGGACCATCTTGACCTTTCTTAACTTCTGTAACTGTTGACTTTGCTCGTTATCATCAGTGAAGTTAATGGCAGTCTCCAAAGGTTTCAAAGTTTGAAGGACCTTATAACCCACGGAATGCTCTGCCAAATTAACATTATGTGCAATGTTCTCTTTTAATGTATTTATTTTGGATTGTTGTTTTTCACCGATATCTTCCTTACCTTCCATCAGCAATAGGAACTTACGGTTAGCCTCGATCATCCATTCTCTTTGAATTTGCAAGACGGTTTCCCATGGAGCATCAGTCTTCACGCAATTCTTTTTGGCGTGTGTGAGTGATATGTTGTATCCGAGGTTTCCAATGGCTCGGGTGAATTCTTGAATCGGTATTGGGTTTGTTTTGAAGATAGAAGCCAATTGACTCAAGTTGAAGTAGAATGGAGAATCCAATTCGTGCTTAGCCAAAGTCAACATTCCTTTGATTCTCTCTGTAGTACCGTAGATATTCTTGTCACTGGCTTCATTAATCTTCAATACTTTATCTATGAACTCTTGGTTATGCAAGGGCGGCAAGAACATTGGACCTGCCACAGTGTAGTATGAAGAACAGTATTTGCAGTCTCCACTTATAGATTCCAACTTTGGGTATTGGAACTTGTTGCCTTTTACTCTTCCCAATGGCTGGTTGACCTTGTGACCACAGCCATTGCATCCGAATGAGATCATTGTACGGCTGCTCAACTTCTTCACTTCTATAGGACGAGTCTTGACCCTAACGAAGATACGGAAGTAGTAGTCGATGGAAAGGCACAATACTGGCTCTATGGCTTTTTTGTACTTGGCAGCTGTCGAAGCGATCAACTGCAACATGAGTCGTATACCAACTTCATGGTTGGTCTCGCTGTTAATAAAGGAGCTACCAAAGTTGTTACCACCATACAATGCAAAGCACTTCTCTGGGTATCCAGCTCCTGCTAACACACCAGCATCGGTACAAGTGACTAGCAACATGCCGTCTTCTTCCACACACTGGATAGCACCGTCAATAAATGGTGTCGCAGTTCCGTATGGGTCTAAGTCGATGATGTGGAATTTTTGATCTGTTCCACCCATGAACTTGGTTGCATCGCCCTGGTTAGCCTTCACAATATCTCCTACCTTGTTGTATTCGATATTACGGTTGATCATCTCTACCGCTGTAGGAAGCAAATCATTTGCGACTATTTTATTGATTCTTGGAATCTCATGGGCGTACCTGATAGCTCTTAATCCCGTAGCACTCAATCCCTCGAGAACGTTGATTTTAGGAAGTGTAGTCTGGATCTTACGACGTTTAGGGTTCAGAGTGTCCTCATTCTTTGACTCTGATGGCTCTTCCTTAGCATTATTAGCTTCCTCAGACACATTTTCATCTTTTTGTTCCTTGTTTTGGGCATTGTCATTCTTGGCCTTCTTAGCCAATTGCTTAGATTGGAATGCCTCATCTCGTAATTCGATATACGCCTTAATGGCCATTACTGACAAGTCTCTGTTGAACTGCTGGATTGGGTTGTAAAAAACCCTTTCTTCCTTGAAAATCTCGGCCTTTCCTTCCTTGTTCATGGCGCTAGAAGTTTCAATATTTTCAGCGACGGTACTCATCTTCAGCGAGAATCTTCTGAACAGCGACCGAAGTATTCTGATCATATATATTACAGACAATCACCGTGAATCGTCTCTGTATTCATACATTCTTATCGTTTCTTGCAGTCATCACCTGAAAATTTTCGATCCTGTATGTGAGAATTAATTTGTGCGACCAACGATGTCGTCGCGATGAGTCAGTGTTGAGAGTGTGATGTCGTGTTTGTATAGTATGTAATGTCGCGGAGATTTAGTAGGGGTCCTTCTTTGTTATAGTTGTATATGGGAGATATAGAGGAGGCGTTTTATAGTAGACATGTCAAGCTGGTCAGCTGTCATATACTGAAGTAGAGAAAAAGATGGTGAATTGTTTGATAAATGAAAATCTGGGATTTTTGGTGCTATTTTATAGCGTGAGAAGTTGAGAAGTATGTCTAGTACAATGTAGCAAAGGGTGCAAAATAGCCAAGCATACAGTTACGGGTTTTGCAGTAATTACTACAAAGCTGTCTTGAACAGGGATATAGCGTTCTTTGATGTTCTCAATTAGAATTACTATTTGTGATGCTTTGAGTATTTGTGGAAGTGTACTTTAGTGTCTAAATATACTATAGCCAATGCAGTGCATACCATGGAGAACATGTACTCAGTATACGTAAATGTTCACTAATCTCCATACTTTTCTTCACTCCTTTATTGACGAATATACTACATAGAATATTTCAACAAAGCACTACCATATTTATTCCAAACACCCTAGTTATTCCACCCATTCCACACTTGGAACAGTAGTAACAACTACTTCCACACACAAATGTCGTAGTAACCGACCAATGGCAAATACACGACATCCAAAGGGGCGACATTTTAAATGCTGTAAAACGAAGTCTATGAATGTTATAACGGAATTGTTTTAGATGATAGGTGAAGAGGCATAGATCAAGTCAATAGACTGAATTAGTGGACATCGCTGTAACAACTTTGATATTAAAGTGAAGTAGAAGTAGATCTAATTTTTCAACGATTATTCCCAGATCCATTTAAACTGAAAATCACCACCCATTTACTGAGTCTAGTACCCAATCACCGTTACACATTACTTAAACCAACGACAATATACCAATCGAAATGGCTCAACCCCTTTCCCAAACCCAATCGCAATTGGACCGCCTCCAGGCAATTATTAACTATCCAGAAGCCAATGATGATGATTACATGACCACTACAGAAGACGAATATGAAGACGATGATAACGACACAGAATTCTCCTACGAATTGACCGCCCAGGAACAATGGGAAGAGAGTCTCAAACAGATCAATGGTTTGGTGAACTTTATAATCTTCCCAATCATCGGTAAGGTGCTAGGTAGAAGGTTCAGTCATATTATATGGAAGAGGGTTGCCAATTGGTGGTTTATATGAGCAGAATCAAAACTTTCACGACTTCCTGGAAGAAAAGTACTTTTGCAGAAGTCATGATATTAATTTTGATCGAGTGGAAAAATTACCTATAATAGTTGTCTAATACCAGTTGGAGTAGTTGAATGGATCTCGCATTATTCTATAAGCAACCCACTTCTTTTGCCATTAAGATCGAGACACGGTTGTCTCAAATAATAGGGCAGTCGTCAGTATATAAAATCTGCAACCCCATTCTAATGTACATACTAATGATAATAAATGTTTAATGAAACTATAAAAATCACGGAAAATCAAAGTTCCAATATTAGATCAATATGAATTCTACTCTATCACATCCCTATGGTCCTATTGCCTCTAATTTTCTTTCTTTCTCAGTTGTCCATTTTGATACACTAATAAATACAGTCTACAAACTGTTCACCAACTTGTTAAAATCGTGCTGAACGTTATTCTCAACTAACTCTACTATAATCAACCTGATGAACGGTTCAATTATGCCAGCAGAGATACGACTCACAATCAGCTGTATGATACGAACATACTCATCCATGGTCATTAGTGATCCTCTAGAATCATTGGTATTAAGCGAATTGGATGAGAAGATGGACGAGTTCTCGGCGTAGTCAACACCTCCAGCACCTGCTCCTATACTACTTGGGCTAGCCAATATAGCACCTCCACTGTCAGCAGAGTTTCCAAGGTAGAGTTGTAAAGTTCCAAGAACCTGCAAGATCAACTTGAGCAAAACACGGTAGATTAAAATATTGTCTAATTTGATATTGATTTCAAGCTTCTCGATAAGAAGCTGCTTTGAGCTCAACTTGATGGGAGAAGCATTGGAACTGTTATTAGTACCGTTGGTACCGTGGCTGGTGAGGGTCGACGTGGAATGGCTCGTAGTCATTTCATGGAGTTTCAAGTTGGTGGAATTCAAATCGCTGTTATGGGAATTAATAGAGGCGGCGGTGTTATTATTAGGGACGTTACCGTTGTTATAAGAATTAGGGCCGTTTTGGCTGACTTGAACAGCAGAGGAACCAATATCGAAGTTCTTGAGGATAATCAATAAGTTTGTCATGAACTTAATCTGGTAAGGTGGCTGGTTGACGTGTCCTCCGTGTGATGGAGTAGCTGGTGTACCGTTTGGGCCTGGAGAGCTCAAGTTATTCTTGGGTGTTTGTGGGTTGAATGGGTTATATTCTTGGGTAGGTGTTGCAGAACCGACTCCACGAGCAGCACGGGCCGAAGTTGGTGCTGGGTTTGCTGGAGCTGGGCCCTTCAAGTTGTTGACGGCACTGATGAAAGACTTCTGTTCTTGGTGTTGCTGTTCGTATGTCTCTTCATCTAGTTGAAGGGTTTTAATGAGGTTTCCAAGCGATATGCCTAGCTTAAGCACCTTGGAGGACTCGATTGGGAACTTGAATGGTTGGTCATTGAGCTTCTGAAGCGACCGGTAGTTGAGTTTGTAGATGTTGAGGAAGTACGACAACGATTCTTGGGATTTGGCGGTGAAGGGTATCGAGGACAACAAGCCTTCTATGGTGACAATTTCGTCCTGGACTAAGGCTGCTGCGGTGGTCATAAGGGAGTTGTGATGATCGAGTGACTGGGCCAGAAGGAGTGAAGCGGTGTGCTCTGTAGAATTAGTACTGGTGACGAATGTCGGGTTTGAAATTGGTGTTGGATCACGATTGGAGTCTGGGACTGTTGACGAGGATGCTGTTTCAATGAAAACAAGGGAATTGATATGGATCAGTTAACAACAAATGATTAGAAGTTTCTAGCGATCAACAACAACAGCAATATCGACGACGACAAATTAAGAACTATGATATCCAAGAGTATAGTAATAATAACAATAATACCACAGTACTGTAATATAATATTGTAGGAGTGATAGCCAAGATTCGAGATTAAAGATTGGTGAATCAGAAATAAAGAATAAAGAAGATTGTAGAATGTCGAATTGTCACAGTCACGGTAACCTCACTCAACTCAATAAACAAAGCGAACAGGCGAACAGGCGAACAGGAGAACTATACGAGGCAGCTACTATCAAGGAATATGAAAACAACAGTTTCAACAACAACAAAAAGAAGGAACAAGAAGAAGAATGAAGTGACAGCGATAATATTATTATTATTATTATTCTTCACCACTAACAAATAATAAACAACAATAATAACAAACTTAATATTAATATTAATAACAACAATAACACTAACTCCAACTCTCACTGTAACAGTACGGATAATATTAATATCGAATTCCAATATCAGAATTCCATCCACGCCAGAAAATCCCAACCACAACAGATCACCAAGTTAAAGCAGAACGAGAAATATTACGGCTACTCTAATGCCATCACTACAAATCAATACACTGGCTCCTACGACGATTACGAAGCCTTCATCACCATTCCACAATCATGGTACCTGAAGCCTATCCATTGACTTGTCTGTCTCTTCTCCCTCTACTGGAAACCCGCTGTAACACGCCAGACACCACCAGGTCCTATGTTACCAAGTGTCCTTTGGGAGAGTATTGCCTAATGGGGACAAGAGGTGAAAGAGGGCGTGAAAAAGAAACTAAATCACAGGCCTGTGGTGGACAGGGTCCCGACAGTGGCATTTCAGGGTGTAGGCGAGGGCGGGTTGAAATTCGCTAATGATACGAGCGGGCAAGACCCCAGAGCATAATGTGTATAACTATACCGTATGGCTTACACCTTACATCCGCTAACGGTACCTGCGATGTCAATGAGTTTTTAGTGTGGAGTAACGACTAACATTATATTGTTACTATTGTTATTGGGTTTCTACGGTGTGTACACTGTGTGTACACTGTGTACTTTGAGCCTTAATCTGTGCTCGGTTCGGTTCTCTACGCTGTTTCCCACTGCGTGGTGGTGCCTGCGGAGATAACATATACATTTGAGACGTGTTTTTTGTTTTTGTGTTGCATACACTTCTGGTGTTTTCTGTTTCGTGTTTACTGTTTGGGTATGGCATATAAACCTGTTTCACAAGGTGAAACGGTGCATCGAAGAGGACTCTGTTCAAGTTGACTGTGTGTTGGCTTGCTTCTACTTGGTGTGAGTTTTGGTGTGAGTCTTCAACGGCTTGGCTTGTGACAGTGGGACCATATCTCACCAATTGGGTACCAATTGGTTACCGTTTGACTGGTCAATGGGAACATGAGTGAGCCAAGATTTGGCAAACTTGGTAATAGTCCTCTACGGTTTGTAGTGTGTGCTCAATATTTTTATGTTGTTGCACCCGGAGAACTTTGTCTCGGTACGGGCTCTTTATTATTATCTCGGTATGGTGTCAGGAAACTCTATTTAGTGATAAAGCTGTTGAAAGTACTAATTCTATAGTACAATTCCTCTACAGATGTTCTTATCTCTCCAGCTTATCTATGTAACTTTGACGGATAGCGTACACGATATATATCTATCTTTTGCATGTGTCTATTCTGTGTGTCACATGCCAGAAACATGTTATACTCGTCGTTATTCAAGGAAATATCTCTAAATGTATATAGAGCTCTTCCATGACGCATATTGCACCCATTTCTCACTGAATTCTGTTCACAGTTACTTGCTCGTTATGTTTGCTGGGAACGTGCAATTGTTCACATTAAGCCTCTCTCGTATGTCAATGAAAGCCCTTTCCCAAGATATCTTATCGGATATATAAAAATCCTACATCTACAACATCCTCCCTATCGCACGGAACACTCGTATTTCATCCATTGCTACTTTTTCTATTGCTCAGGCTGACTATACTCTGTCTCTGGTGACCTATTTCATGACAATCTCAATTCTGTTTTAGACACACGATCAGACGCACGATCAATAGCAATAATCCACCTACTTCTTAATCTAATATCCTTATAAATGTCAAGAAGTCCTTAAAAAACACAACTATATAAAGAGCCGATTACACTTCATAGCCATTATACAACTTCAGTAAATACTTCATAAAATTCACCCCCTTCCCCCATTAATTGCCCCCCTGAATTGTGTCAAGATTCCTTCCCTGTCACTGCTCTCCGCACCCTTACCATACTGCACCACCGTCACTATTTTTACCGCGAGATCTTCGCCTGCCTAAAGAAAATCTCTCAGTAACCGTTACCGTTTTACTGAGCAAATTTAGTGATCTTTTGTTCCACTGCCTCAGTAAACGTTATCTCATCTCAGCTCACCTAATCTCGCTGTAGTTACACCTAGTGATATGCGATGATCTCACTCTTCTCGTTCATCCTCATCCTATGTGTGTTCTCGGGCGCCATCTCGGCCATTGTCATCTTCGGCGACTTGCCCAACTTCCGAGGAACTCCCATTCATAAGCTAAGACTAGCTTTGCTAAACGTTGTACGGGTCTACAGAGCCACCAACGAACGCTACTTCAACAATAAGCTCCAGCTCTGGTTTGGGTACACAGTTCCAACGGCATACATGGCGGTGGTCACCGTGTGCATCTACAACTTCCTAGTGAAAACAACTCCGGTTTTATTCACTATTCTCAAGTCAGACCTAGTACGGTACTACATGTACTTCACCATTGCTTTGGTATACTTGGCTACGGCCTTGGCAGTTTGCTCCGATCCGGGGAAAATCACAACTCACACAGATGCCAACATGTTCAAGAACAATCAATTGATCTTCTTTGAAAACAAAATGTGTTCTACTTGCCACATACTAAAGCCGGCCCGTTCTAAGCATTGCTCCACCTGTGGACATTGTGTCTTGCTCTTTGACCACCATTGCGTGTGGATCAATAACTGCGTCGGATACTACAACTACAAGTGGTTCTTGCTCTTCTTGTTTGCAAATATCAATCTTTTGGGTTACGGTTCATACCTTTGTGGAACTGTGCTTCTATCTCAAAAATATCGATGGGGAAAGCTGCTCTGGAATATTATCATAGGGACCAATGCAGTGAATAAGCTCACAGGAGTGTTCTTTCTCCTTTGTTCCATCTTCGTCTGTATCACCACCATCTTCACAGCATTGCATTTAAGATACTTGTACTTGGGGGTGACCACCAACGAGTTAGATAAGTGGTCCGACATAGAATACTTGGTCCGGATAGGAGCCTTGTACGAGATCGAGAATAACAGCATAGACAACGAAACCTACGTAGAAAAGGTTAAGTTGCAATCAGGAGAAGAAGTGTTCATCAGTCTTAAAAACAATGAAATTCTCATTAATAGCGCTAACTTGCCTCTTTACAACTTACGCAAGATAGAGTCTGTTGAAAAAGACTTGATTAATGTGTATGATCGGGGCTTTTGGAATAACTTGAGGGAGAGAATATATATCCATCGATATTAACTAGGTCTACAAACTAAGAGAGGGAACCCTGATGTAAGTGGATGAAAAATTGAATGATATTGTACATTTTGGAAGGGATGGAGTGAACGTCACAGAATTGCTTGCGTTTGTCCATAATTCGTGTTGAACTTTACCAATGACTTCCTCTCTCGCATAGTAAGGCTCATCAATCCAACGATTGCGGAGGCGGCACTCCCAAACGCTTATAGATTATTGGTGGAATGCTGATACTCTTCACAATTCGCGACGACTTCCCGGGTTCTGACCCACTACTGGCATTATTTATAGATAATTTATAGTTTTCACGAATAAATTTCTGGTTGAACTGGCTGTTGACATGATCATTAACTTTGATTAGTTGGCGTAGAATGGTCATAAATTTGTCCCGGTATGTTGCATCAAAGTATAGCTCTTGGTGGAACTTCACAGCAAAAAGGAAAAGTCGAAATATGTGAAGAACTGACTGAGAGAACTCGATATCCTGGAGCTCAAATAGTCTATATATTACAAAACTTTCGAAGTTCTCAATTAGAACATCACAGATATCCCTTTCTTTTGCCAGTAATTGAGTCGGAGGCTCGTCTTTAGTGGCTTCGGGGAGAAAGTCAACTTTTGACTTCAATTGTTGAAGCTTTAAATTCATTTGTTCTACTCTTTCGCTCAATAGCATCACTTTTCCATTTGAATCGCCTGCTTCTTCAAACAATTCAGTACTAGTAGCCATTTCCGAAGAAGGAAAAGACAGAGCTTGAGCTGGTACCTTCTTCAATCTCAATTTAGCTTTCTGTATAGCATCCTTAATAGAGCCTTTCGCTATAGGTGTAGCGGCAATTACTGGTATCAGCAGCGGTTCGCTGGGCTCATTATAAGCATCGCTGCCACTCTTATGTGCGCTTTTGCTCTTAATAGCTTTCCTATTCCCAATAACTCGCTTTCTTTCTACCTTCTTTCGGATAGAGATCTGGTCGTAGATATCTACTTCTTCTGTTTCGTAGTCTGATAGTACATCGTTTCCACTGTTTCTATCGGCTTTTACCATTATAGCACATCTTAGAAACTCTCCAGATTTCCAATCGCATTACTTGGCAAATAATATTGCTCTAGAATAACAACTTCCTCTGAAGAACTATAAAGAATGAAGGGAGTTGCAATCACAATTGTTTAAATATTTGGTGTAGTTATGCGTTAGTGTGTGCAGAAATGGAAATTTTCAGCGGCCTGCTTGAAAAATGGAGATTGACTATAGACGGATTATGTGTGGAGATTTCTGGGACAAGAGGCATATAGAGCAAGAAAGATGAAGTAGTCGGCTAACAAAGGAGAACTTTAACTCAGTTCCTGCTACCAGATGCAAAAATAGAATTGAATAATCATAATTCATCTAATGGGTATTATGGATATTTGGCGCTACCATCTTTGTATATTTCAGGCATCTCGTCAAAAGGGGAGATAAGACTGTTTTGCTGATGTCGATTTATGACTTGCTGATAAGTCAGTTTGCAAACTTTAAAAACGGGTCTCTTCACCTTGATAAACCACTTCCTGTTCGATGTACTCTCTCGAGGTCAATCTTTTCCCAGTGGTAGTGAGGATATAAATACACCCACCTCTACCAAATCCCATAAACCACGCTTCTCCTCCTTGCCGAGCTCACCACCCCGGAGAGAGACCCTCCAGTCAATAACATTCGGTATCTCCCCACAGATTTTTACCCTATCTCTATAGAAAACCTTAAACCTCTTTTGAATACCTCCATTATTCGCCCACAAACTCCCCTTCTCCGAGTGGCTCTTTCTTCCATCTCCCTCTTCCGCCGTTTGCCGTTTACCGACGGACGGGTGCAAAAATCGCCTCGTACCGGAAAAACTGTCTGGTTCCAAAAAAAAATCGCACGCTTGAGGAATTTTCATGGGACTGAAACTATCACCACTACTGTTGATCAATTGTGGCCCACAGCAACCTTCATGGCATGAAAACTAGTCCATTCGATTCCCATCACCCGCAACTCTATTTCTTCTCAGTTTCCACCGTTTTTACCCACTTTCTCCCATCCGTCATCCACACCCTCTTCTCTATCCCTTGGCTCCTCCCCGCTAACCTGCAATCCTGTCCTCACCCTAACATTGCACTTTAGCGCCTTATTGTCCCAAGCAAATAAAAAATTTACGGTTCCACTTATCTATGGATAGTGAGACAGACGGTAGTAACCACCGGTTTAGCTAGATCCCCTGCTTGCATTTTGCCGTGCTGACCACATAGACTCCGCCAGCACCCCCGTAGCGTCGTAGTAACGAACTTTCGGCGTCTCACAGCGTGTTCTAGGTAGAAAATGAGTGGAGCTGACACCAGCCAGAAACTTGACCCAGTGAATCAAGCCAAACTCCAGCATTCACCATCAACCCAGCCGAAATCGGGACCTGTCGGTGTTTCGAGGACAAATATGAATGGAGACAACTCCTCTGACCGTACTATGGCCAACAAGAACGCAGGTTCTGCGAAACCTAGAGATAACAATACCGGTTCCACTGCTGGTAACCACAACGACCATGGCGCTTATTCCAACGAGCCGAACAGAATCAACAACATGGACAAAAATTATGACGATGCCCATGATAATTATGGCGGCGCAACCCACGAATTTGACCAATCGCCGAACAACTATCTTGATTCCAACTGGGCTTCTAGTCTTCTCATGGACCCAGGATCTGATATGTTGTACAACATAGACCTTCCCAGTGGACCTATGCCCCACAGCTCCTCATTGGGCGCTGGTAATACCAATTCAATCATCCAAAACATACAATACCAGAACAGCATACACCCAGAAGGAAGTATCACTGGAAACAATTATGAGAGCTCCAACAGTCAGTTGTTACAAGAAGCGAACCAGATCAAGGAGGGTTCTATCAACGAAAACCAGAGCAACTACAATAATAAGATTAATAGCCAACTTATCGGCAATGGACCAGGTAGCAATAATGGTTTCCAGTCCACTGGTGCAACTAATTCTCTGGCTTCCACTCCAAACGTTCCTAAGACCACCAAACAAAGACGACCTTGTGATCATTGTAGAAGACGCAAAACAAAGTGTGTGATAATACCAGATACGAATAACTGTGTTCAATGTGAAGCAAAATCATTGACTTGCACATATACCTCCCTGGCTGTGAAGCGTAAACCCCTTGACGTTGATAATGGTCCTATGTCTAAAAGAAAGATGGATAGAAAAGATGAGCCGGTAACGAACCCAAATTTGACCTTACTTCAGAATGATCAATCTATCATAGTTGCTCCCAATGTGCCTATACGAGATGTGGCTCCAATCCAAGACTACTCGGTTATCAACAATTCGTTGTTGAAAAAGACGCTTTCTTTACAATTTCCCAGATCCAGTTTCTACGTTGGTCCAACATCATATCTCTTCGATATTAACCTCCTTAACTTGATTATTGACTCCCAGAATAATTCCAATGCAACAAGTAGTGATGGAAATAGCCGAGGAGTATCCCCTAATAGTGCCTCGGTAGGTAAAATTGGTCAAATAAATCTCAGTAGTACACTTTCACTTCGAAAAGTTAGTGAGAAGGCACAGTTTGTACTTAAGGACGACCAGTCTCCGCAGTCCTATCAGACAATGTCGAATGATGTGGATACCATAGAAAAGTTCATTGCCCCTCATGGGCAGATTTTGATTGACCTATACTTTAGAATCATTCATCCATCCTACCCTATTTTGCATAAGAAAGTGTTCTTGGAGAAATATTCCAGAACACATAGAGAGTTCAGTGCTCCACTCTTAGCAGCAGTTTATGTGCTAGCAATTCAGTGGTGGGACTACGATCCACAATTGAACAAGTTTCCTAAGCCAAATGTGGAGTTGATCTTGAAGATTGGACTCAATAACTACTTCTTAGAGATCTTGAAGAGACCCAAGTTGAGTGCTGTTCAGGCGGGACTTTTGCTATTGCAATGCAAGCATATCATTCAGTCCAGTAAGATTGCCAATAGTAACAATACAGTTGGAAATCAAGGACCTGGAACAAATCCAGGCAATGCATCCATTGGTGATACTGATTACAGTGAATGGGTATTGTGCTCGCAGGTAGTTGCGTTAGCCGAGGAGTTGGGTCTTGGTCTTGATTGCAACAATTGGAAGTTACCGAAGTGGGAAAGGGGACTTAGAAAAAGACTTGCGTGGGCGGTGTACATGGAAGATAAGTGGCTCTCATTAAAACACTCACGTCCTACGCATATTAATGAACGCAACTGGGTTGTTGTTTCACTTTTAGAAGAGGACTTTCCGGAAAAGCACGGAGATGGGGACCTTAAAGAGGGTTCTTCTGATATTGACAATGGAAAGAAGATATTTGTAAACTTAATCGAGTTATCTATGATCTTGTCTGACATTATTGACCAATTTTATTCCATGAGAGCTATGATTGACATTACTGAGGTGAACCAGGTGTTGAAGTTAGCAAAACCACTTCAATTAAAGTTGAGAACTTGGTACCATTCACTTCCCATTGAACTCCAAATGAGCTCTGTTCAACCACGTAAATTGTGCTCAAATGGGTACTTGCAGTTGGCCTACTTCGCTACTGAACTCACATTGCACCGTAAGATCGCGACAGTGATCTACCAGCAAGTCCTTGCTGGAAATCCACCTCCCAAAGAGTTGATCACAGTGTGTAGAACCGCAGCCAAAACGAGATTGCTAGCATCAATAGAGTTTGTGAGAGATTTAAAACCAGAGCACATCCACTCATTCTGGCATTCTTCATCCTCGTCTAATTTCACTCTTATCGGAACATTTGCTGCAATTCTTTTCATGTCGTCTCCTACGAAAGAAGAAGCTGATTTCTATAGAGATCAAATCTACAATTATAGATGGATCTTAAAAATCTCGTCAAAGGGATTTGATCAAGTTGGGGAAGCGTTATCCAAGTTGGACTTAGTTCTTAACCATATCCCTGAATTATTGAATGACGGCATTGATATGCCTATGGTTGTTCCAAATGTCCCAACCGTTGACTATCAACGTTTGAACCAACAAAGGCAACAGATCCCATCCTCCAATGTTCATAATGGTCCATATGGTCCACCTTCAAACCCACAGCATTATGGCAGTGGCCATGGCAACATCGGCAGTGGAGAACCTGGATTATACTCGAGCAATAGCAATAATACCACTAACATTAATAACAACAACAATACCAGCCAAAGGATGAGAGCGCCAGCTCAGCAACAGTTTAGAGCCAATAACCAACAGCAGGGAAATTCTCCATATTCATCGCCGCAGATTTATTCGAATCCCCCCTATAGCCAGAACCAAGGTGGATACCAAGGATCCAACTCGCCTAACCAACAAACCATTTCAAGAGGTGGTCAATTCATAGTTAATTCACCTCAATCGTCGCAGGGACTCTCTCCTAAGGAAGTCCTCAAACAACCAAGGCAACCATCTGGAATTGGTTCTAGAAGTAATAGCAACGCTAATGAACTTGTCGATACTTCATTGAACAGCAACTCGCCCAACAGAAGAAATTCCCGAGTTAATAGTCCTCATGACAACCGCACCAGAAACTTCTCCAACGCTACTGTTCCAGAGACTAACGAGAGGGTTAAGTAGACAACAGATCACAACCATTCCCTTGAAATGATTCTAGAAATCATTTGCAATTTTAATGGAAGAAGAGTATTCTTTCAACTGTACTATTCAACTTTTAATTTTATTTCTTCACATCATGTATAATATAATAATGATACTTTATTCAACTGTTCCTGGCAATGAGGGCCTATGAGCTTTGCACTCAGGAGTTGTATTTATATTTGAGATGAGCCTGGTGAACACAGGCGACCAGCAGTGGCTACTAATGGTGACTAATGACGAATTTTTGTTTGGCCACAATGTCTTGTCTGTATGTAATATTAGAGTAATTTGATAGTAATCACTATGTAGATTGAAAGAAAGGATATCGATTCAAGTTGAGAATCCTTATTCGATGGTATGAGATTGAAGAAAGAGGCTTGATTTATCTACTCATATAGTCATAACTCTGGATGTAGAGATTCCGAGGGGTAGTTACACTTGAAAGTTTAATGTTCGGTGATCTTTGTTTGTTTCGTTTAATTCTGTTCATTTGATTCATTTTACAATATCATGCTATCTATTCTACTTTCTCCTTCAATGCCTAATCAAATGGTGTCAAATAAGCCTCTGCAATTACTCGAGCTCTGGCATTCAAAAACAACTTCATCTCACTAATCTCCTTATCCACATCCTCCATAAACTCTATAATGAAATCAACAAGCTTGTCTTTCAACATCTGTTCTGTGTGGAAGTTAGTGATCAAAAATGAAATGTCGTAACCTTTGATAGGAACTCTTCTCAATATGAAGAAGTTTTCGGCTCTGGACGTCAAGAAACGAGTGAAC
This sequence comes from Scheffersomyces quercinus, assembly GCA_030556775.1. Lineage (NCBI taxonomy): Eukaryota > Fungi > Ascomycota > Pichiomycetes > Serinales > Debaryomycetaceae > Scheffersomyces > Scheffersomyces quercinus. The sequence goes on along the minus strand of JAKTUQ010000006.1, from coordinate 36,289 downwards.
TTGTGCACTAATATCTGCTCTATTTCATCCGCTTGTTTAATCTTGATGGATACTCTGACGGAGTTGATGGAAGGCTCAATCAAGATCTTTTCGTTCTCGTTTCTAGCGATCACCATGGGGTTCAAAATCAACTCCGGGTTGTGGGTATTGTCGACCTCTATTTCTGGTCTATTGTGTCTCTCCACTAATTGGGAGGAGAAGTCTTCCAAGCATATTGCTGCTGTTAACGATGATCTGACAGCCGTCAAGTAAGGTTTTAAAGATTGTGACTAGAATGCGTTAGTATTTAATTGATTTTAGGAGTGAAGCCACAGGTATTTTTTGCAAGGTTAATGTAGCATTGGAAGTGTGCAAAGATATATGATGGAGAAGACTACTGGTATATTTTACCATCATAAGATATAACATGGATCCTCATCAGCCGAATCCAACGGTGAATCAAAAACAGGATTAGAATAGTATTTCTTTCACCTCGTTTTTACAATCATTAAATGACAGTTGAGCATGATCATCTAGCGTTATATTCTGAATTACAGGAGCACAATTGGCCCAACGACGGCATTATCGGATAGCTTGGAAACATCACCAACTTGCACGGCGATTATATTTGACCTGGAGATCATATCATACTCATACGTTCAATCTCCATGATTTCTCGATAAGAACTTCATGTAATTCCTCAATCCACATCGTAAATCCTTATAATTGGCATTCAATTTGATTTCAACGATCTTTTAGTCCTCTTTCTATGATATACACATATTTCACCTTACTCAAGGATTCAACATCACTCCAAATATACCAACCATTAGATCCATCAACTTCACCTTTTTCTTCATTTTTTTCGTAAATCAAACTCACCATTTTCCTATTAGTTCTGATAGAGCCTACTCCAATTACTATGAACTCGAACCACTCACAATTGTGTCTGTTTCTTTACCAACCACTACCCGCCCACTGGCCTTAATCTCCACTTCCGAAGTTGAGTGGTCTGGAGAGTGAGGGCTGTATTGGTAGGTGCACGACAAAGACAGGAGGAGCAGTGGGATTTCGTGTAATGGTAGCGCTGTTTGGAAAGTAGTATAACGATGTTTGGAGTACTGAGAGAATTGAAGGAATTCCTTGGTAGTTTTTTCATTGCTTTAACTCGTTTGAATGTTTCAATTGATTGAGAGATATGTCTAATTTGGAGATCAAAATAACTTAGTAGAAGAGAGAATTGTGGTCGGTTAAGTGGTTAGTATATGGTCTTCGGTGCGGTTATAGAGTGTCTCGGGAGTATGAGAGACGGTAAGAGATGAAAGTCATTCTTAGCTAATAAGTACATTAAGTCGACCTGATCGTGAATAATTGTCGAAATTTGTCTTTGTTACTACATTCGGTCCGGTTAATAGTGTCATTTGAACTGTAAAACCGCAAAACTTTCGTGTTATTATTAGCCTTTTATGTATGATATGTATGATATTCATTTCAGTAGCAAAATGGACCCTCAGTAGTTTAATAATACGGGTTTCTTCTTGGGCACGGGCTTGGGCTTCTCGTCGTCTCCTTTAACCCTCTTGGCGGCATGGAAATCTTCGTGTTGATCTAGCTCGCGAGTTGTTCTCTTTCTGGAAGTATGCTTTTCTGCTACCTGGAGAAAGGTCTCTAGTATTTTTTGAATGTTGACATTCATTATCAGTTCCAAGCTTTCTGATGTGAAGGCAGCATCGTGGTAAGTTCTGGATAAGCTCTCGTGTCTCTCAAATGCACTAAAGTTACGCAATTGCTGCTTGAGAGCATTGAAGTCTAATTTCTCACTTATGGCATATTTTCTGACTCCACCACTCACAGTAGAATAGACACCCACAATTTCGCCATTGACCATGTCGGGTGTTCTAGAAGCCAACTCATCTAAATGGTAGTACATTTGATCTGCTACTTCGTCAATTGTATCCCGAATATCTCTTAAGAGCCTTTCTATTCTCCTCTCTTGCTGTACGTGATACTCTCTTCTCAAGGTATCATATATTATTTCTATCTCATTGTCGTCTTCGGACTCTCTCGTTATTGTTATGTCAAAGCTGGCAATTCTCTCATCATCCTTGAGTCCCGAAAGGACTTGTAAAAAGGACTCCTTCGACGAAAGTATTTTGCCTTTACTTTGCGATGGATCAGATTTCTTCAAGTCCAGAAGAACAGCTTCTATTAAGTCCTTCTTCAATTTCAATAATTGGTTCTTTTCATCCACTATGTCCCAAAAAAGCTCTACGGGAGTTGAACCATTTCTACCACAGATCTCTATGAATGCATCTTCGGTTTCGAATCTTGCTAAAAAGTCGCTGAAGTTGGAGTTGGCATTAATCTTAAGTGTGCTCAAAAGCTTCTTGAAGTTCTCTCTTGCTTTTCTGTCTGCCCTGAAATTGCTCGTCTTAATGATGTCCATATCTTCTTTAATACCTTTAATTATGGTGGGATATATCTTCGTCTCGTACATATCTAGAAGATCTAGTTTACTGAGAACATTGAAGTGCTTATTTGCCTTGAAACGAGGATCTTCTTGAAGCTTTCCGTACAATTCCAACCAATTCTTGCTCTCGGAAACAATTGATGGGTTGACTTTGGTCAAGTATGATTCAAGTTCCGATAAAGCACGTTCTTTTTCCTTCTTGAGACCTTCTTCGTGAGCCGTCTTAAGGTTCGCTATGTATTTATAGAATATGTCAGCAATTTCAGCATCTGATAAAATTGTGTGTTTGAAGATAGCATTGTCCTCCTCTATCAATGTGTTCTTAATGGATATCCATCTGCTATTATACTTAAGTTTTCCCTGTTCCTCGAACTTCTTCAATTCTTCGATAAAGTTCTTTTCAAAAGTTTCCGCCAATGATGACTTATTTGACAAGTCCTCCTTGAATCGAGTAAGTAGATACTCATCATATAACCTCTTTCTTTCTAAAGCATCGGGAACGGCCCAATAAACGGGATCCTTAATGAGCTTGGACATTACTGACTGAAATGGCCATGTGGAGTCAACTATATTCGCACGTAATAGCCCAGTAAACGCATTCTTGGCGTCTTCGAAAGATGCATACGCTGGCGGGTTGACCAACTTATATTGTTTAATTTCTTGCAAAGCTAGCTCTTTGTCGTTTTCGGTCTCTTCTGATGATTTCGCCACAGAAGCAGCCAATCCTTCATGATTGGTACCAGACCCAGTACCACTTGCTGCTTGAGAATTCTTTAACTCTTCTGGTATTTCCCAGGTTGTTTCTCCAGTAGTCTCATTGTAGTAGTACTTCTTTCCTCCATCTGTAGTATACTCTTGCCAACTAGCCGTAGAAGACAGTTCAGACGACTCTGGAATTGTCCAACTGGTTTCGTTTGTTTTCGAGTTGTAGTAGTACGTCCTACCCTCTGCATCGGTGGCTTGCTCCCACTCAGACATCGTAATTTCCTGTCTAATAATTCATTGCAACTGAATAGTACGTACTTCTCGTACTTCTAAAAGAGAAGACGAAATGAGTTGGTAAAAATTTGTCACGTGATATGACTTTTCTAGCGTTTGGTAGTGTATTTAGTGTGCTGTAATTAGCGCACGGTCGGTTCTCGTTACTGAATCTCTCTTCCGGATAACGGTATTGATTGTAACTAAAGAACTATATAAATTCTATATCATTTTAAATGGTTTTATTAGGGTTTATATATTGCTCCTTTTTACCCACATCAAAGGTGTTCGGCTCATGCCCCGCCGGTATTAGACTCACCGGTCTTCCGTTATCCATCCTTTGTAGTTAACCACTCTTTGATAAAAGTAATTTTGCCAAAGTTCCATTCCGGCCTTTCCAGCGGTTGTTCGATTCCCGAATCGTGGTCGGCGTGGCCGGATAATAATAATCTATTCGGATCCTGTATCTTATTTTCCAGCATTTTCAGTGAAAGAGAAAGGCTGAAGACCAGTAAAGGCAAGCAATGGCTAGTGTGGTCATCATGATTATATTCTATTTGATACGTCTTTAAGAATCTTGATGGTATAGGATTCGTCTATTATCGGTAATGCGAATAATAAGAAAAACGTAAAGCTAGCGTTCACATACATCATTTTGATTGTATTAGAGGAATCGTATATGGTGGTTGCATTTGCACCCAATGCGGTGAGGAAGAAAGTTCTTCCGTATTTCTGCTAGAGCATGATTGATAGATGCCGTTTACGGGTATCTCATTCCCGTGATTCGATTTAATCACCATAGGACACACCGAAGAACCGGAGGTTCCCTCCGACTCTCAAACTATTGGATAGCAGCGATCGAGAAGAGCAGTGTATAATTTTTACAATTTCAAGAACAATAGAGAAAAATTCTTGGGTCCTCGTAATTGTAGACACTTTGGAGGAAAGTGGGGCAGGTGTGGAGTCATGTAGCGTAACAAAATACTGTTGAACTCTTGTCTCATCTAACAACGACCAGCCTGAATCGCTATGATTCGCTGTGATTGTTCACTGAATAATTCCCGGGAAAATACAACATCCTTAACGCGTGCAACAGTACAGGCATTTCTCCGTCTAACATGGAAAGAAGTCATGATGAAAGTAGGAAGTCCAAAACTCTGCATTGTTGGTTAAATTAGTAGATTTCGGGTGGGGCAGACTACGGAATAGGAAATATCCCCCCATGTCTCACACATGTTCCCCACGTATATCCTGTTGCTTTGGAGATTAAACCACTTGCTACCTTCAAAAGCCGTGGAGGCATCTCCCCCACGTATTGTCTCCCCCAAACTTCTCCTGGAATAACTCCAGGCGCATCAAGAAAATATTCCCCATTTTGAAATATTTTGTATACCCGCCGCGCTCATAACTGCCACTTTTTCCGAGATTTGGAGGGCCCAGGTACCATCAAGGTCAGTTTCTCCACGATCTCTAGTCATACCATTAATCGAAATACTGAATCTCCTGTGGGGACCTGGAGGGAGCTATCTTCTCCACAAAGTAAAAAGTTTAAAGAGTAATTGTGCATATCTTAGTTCCAAGGAGTCATGAATACGGCGTAGAGTTATCTTTGAGGTTACAATATCAAATCATCCTTGTGCATAACCATGTATCCAGGATAATAATATTTTGCAGTACGTTGTATCAAAAAAATGTTGTAATTTGGAGTTTGCTCCCAACTTTCTGGAGAAGTGATGTGGAGGAGTAACTATATAAAAAGCAAAGTAATTCATCTTCTTGGATACTGTAGTCTCATCATTCCTCAACATTATTATCATGTCATTCGATAAATCCCAAGTCTCTCATATTGAGATTGACCAAAAGGCTAAAGCAGATGGAATTTCCCATATTGAGGTAGACAAAATTGACGACTCAAAGATTCTCGATGAAAATGTCGAAGAAGAACTTGAGTATTACGACCTCCCAGAGTCACTTCAAGGTTTAACTCAAGATGAGTTGAGGACTTTGGACAAGAAAACTACCAGAAAAATCGATTTGAGATTGATGCCTATGTTAATTTACATTTATATCTTGAACTACTTGGATCGTAACAATATTGCTTCAGCTAGATTAGGTGGTTTGGAAAAGGACTTAGGATTAGTCGGAACTCAATATCAAACATGTATCTCCATTTTATTTGTGGGTTATATTGTATTCCAAATTCCTTCTAATATGTTATTGAATAAGATCGGAAGGCCATCCTTATACATTACCAGTGTCATGACTGTCTGGGGTATTATTTCTACTTGCACTGGTGCAGTGAAGAACTACCACGGTTTGCTTATAGTTAGAATCCTTTTGGGTATCGTGGAGTCTGGTTTCTTTGCTGCTGCTCTTGCTACCCTTTCCAACTGGTACGACAGAAAGAGTCTTTCTTTCCGTAACTCTATTCTTTACTCTGGTAGTTTGATGAGTAGTGCTTGGTCTGGATTAATCGCTGCTGGTATTTTGGATAACATGGACGGAAAGGGTGGTTTAAGATCCTGGAGATACTTATTCCTCATTGAGGGTGCCATTACTGTCGCTTCTGTACCTTTCGCATACTTCATTTTACCAGACAACCCTTCTAACACCAAGTTCTTGAATCAACAAGAGAAGGACATTATCCAATGGAAATTGAGAAGAGATGTTGGTACTAGTGACTCTGATGAAGCAGCACAGGAATCAACTATGAGTGGTTTGTTATTGGCCGTCAAGGATGTTAAGGTTTGGTTAGTTACTTTGATTTTAACCTTCTTGGTTGCTGCCTGTGGTGTCACTAACTTCTTCCCATCTGTCGTTCAAACTTTGAACTTCAACAAGACCACTACTTTATGTTTGACCGCTCCTCCATACTGTATTGCCGTTGTGGCCACCTTCCTTTGGGCTAGACATGCTGACAAAACAGGAGAGAGATTCTTACATGTCACTATTCCATTGATAATCTCATTAATCTCGTTCATTATTTCTGCATCAACTTTGAACACTGGAGCTCGTTACTTCGCCATGTGTATCATGATTCCATCTTTGTACTGTTCGTTCACCACTATCTTGTCATGGATGTCTAACTGTACACCTAGACCACCAGCAAAAAGAGCAGTTGCAATTGCCTTGATGAACTGTATCTCTAACTCGACCTCGATTTGGAATTCCTACTTGTACCCATCTAGTGCTGCTCCAAGATACTTAACTGCATTTGTGTGTAACTGTGCTTTTATTTTATGTGCTATTCTCGCTGCTGTAGCCTTGAGATACAAATTGAAGTCCTTGAACAAGAAAATTGTCAACGGCACCATGGACTGGCAAAGAGAGTTGGGTAAGGGTAATGATTACTCCAACATTTCTCCAGACTTTAGATATTTATTGTAAATTAGTCATATTTGTATATTTTTCCGTATAATTCATATAAATACGCATTGGGTAACAATTAGATAAGTTCACCATCTGTAGCCTACTGTTCATAGCTGCAAATACCATATTGCAGGAAGCGCATAAGAAGGGTCATTTTTGCCATCTTCAATGAAATACAAAATATTCATCGAACTTCAAACCTTCCGCCCTTTTTATCTGGCCTACAACCTTAGCCATCATCTATACCTATTGCAACACAATTTTTCCCCAATTGCTGCCGATATAGATCACAGGTCCTACTCCTCCTCCTAGTCCGTTCCTGGAAGTTGCAGCAATAACGCAATTGTCGCAAAAATATCACCAATTGCCCGCGACTTTCTCCCCGTTGCCACACTCGCGACATTCTTCCCTTTTCTGTCGCCTCCATTATCTAGCGACTTGTATGGTAAGCTAATAAGACTCTTGCAACTCTAGGAAGATTAGAAGCTCTAGACGGCGAAGTCGTTAGTGTGAAAGTATTACAGTAGTTGTCAAATCGGTTTTATAATCTACTACCATTTCAACTTTCAATATCATTGTTAATATTGTAGCTACTCGTTGGTAGTGTTGGTTGTTCTGTGCTACGTATGGTAAAACCTTAACTTATAGAACTGATACTATTTACATCAATTTAATCACACCACAACATTTCAGTAATAGCGCAAAGAATTTGAAGCTTTTCACATCCGATTGTCGTGTTTCTAATTAGTACTGCTCATAGAAGTATAATAACTAAACTTTTGCATTAACCTTCATCACAAGTCCTGATTACATATATCGTATTTGTCATGCCCACTGATCCTCCACACCAAGTTGATTCCGACATGCTCGATCCAGAACAGGATCCTGAAGATCACGACATTGAACATATGTCATCGTCAAATCACACGGATAATATCTATCACTCAGCCCACGAAGACCAAGAGGAATCGGACGATGGCGACAATGAGGAAGATGACTCGTTGAGAATATTGTCTGAACAGGCACAAAGAAGAAGACTGAGTCAACGAGATCAATTATTTGACGAAGATGAAGAAATCAATAGTCGAACAAATGAAGATGATGATGATGACGACGAAGAAGATAACATTGATATTGATGGCATAGAACCAGCTGCTTTCCTTAGAAGACTCATCCAGTCTCGTGCGAGACTTCAGCATAATACAAATACTTCAGGTGGCGGCAGCACCTATGATACAGATGGAAATGATGGTGAAGATGATGACATGGACGGTGATGATCCCAGACCTGAATTTCTCCGTGCTATCGGGGCTCTCTCCGGCGGCACAAGGAACCCCCTTTCAACTGCCGATCGTGGACAAGGTTTTGTAGACGTCGTCCAGCGCTTGATGGGCGGGGGTATAGTGTTTGGTGGTGGATTGGGTGGCGGACGTGATAACGGAGAAATTGACGCCCTCATTAATAACTTGAACCAACGTGATGACACCTATATCATTCTTGAAACTCTTAACGAGCTTTCTGAGCGCTTACTTATGATGAATGGAATAACTGCAGAAAGACTTATTCCAGCTCATAAGTTAGCCAAGAGCCTTGTGAACATCATGGAAGATCCTCTATTGGCAGAAGAGCTCGAGCTACACCTTGTGGCCTGCCGATGCTTATACAACTTTCTTGAAGTCAATCAAGACTTCATACACGATGCACTCAATAATCATGCCATTGAAGCACTTTGTAGCAAGCTAATGGAAATCAGCTATATAGATTTGACTGAACAGGCTCTTCAAACTCTAGAAATGATTTCCAGAGATCCGATTTCGCATAATAGTATCATAGCAAACAATGGATTGATAGCTTGTTTACAGTATTTGGACTTCCTTACTATACATGCCCAAAGAAAGTGCCTTTCTGTCGTGTCAAATTCATGTTCTAATATATCTGTGGCGAACTTCCAAAAAGTCAAGGATATCATGGATAACATTTCGGAGGTTGTGCGAAATCATACTGATGCTGTGGTCGTAGAGAATGCTTGGTTGACAATTTCTCGTATCATTATTAGTTTCAAGACCAAGCCTGATTTACTTGAGGACCTTTTTCTGAACAAAGAGCTTTTGTTGAAGAATTTAACCCAAGTTGTATACGTGAGTTGTAACAAATCACTGAATACTTCGACGGACAACGAGACTCTGAAAGTTGCTTTAAATTATAGCTCCTGTTTAAGTTTGATCAAGTCCTTGATTATTTTGAGTAGCACTTCTGTCGAAATCTCCAAAATCTTACTTGGTGATTGTGCTATTGGAGAAGTCATAGTAAAGTCCCTTAACAAATATGCTAAAAAATCCAAGACTAGTATGACTCCATCATCGCAAGCAGAAGAGCCTCTTAAGCAGTTCTCGGAGAAAATTTCAATTGAAGCATTAATGGCTGCTCCTAAAGAACTACTTTCGCAGTTTCTCAATCTCATAGGATATTTATTACCTATTAATTATACTCCTAATGATACCCCATTCCTCAGGAATAATCATGAAGACTTCGAAGAGAAACAGGCCCTCAATAGGTCCAGAATAAGTTTGTGTAAAGACATCTCACCGGAAGACTACTGGAAATTTGTAAACGATGTCTGGCACTTGTTGATTAGCAGTTTCCAGGCTACGATGGACTACGAAATCAGAAGAAAAGTATTTATCAATGTCTTTCGTATCATTTCATTCAACTCGGAAAAAGACTTCAGCAAAATTAAAGATGTAGAGTTGATTACCAATATTTTGGCCTCTGTCGCTAACCAGAGTAAAGGTTCAATTGGAAAGGATTTTCTGGGTCGTAAGGCCACGCTTGTGACACCTGTAGTAAAGGAAGATGAGGACATGGATAGCAGCGATGAGGGCGAGGGCTTACTACTGAGGAGCGAGGAGGTCGAACGTTTCTTTGATGAAGAACACGAAGAAGGAGAAGAAGTCGAGGGGGTTGAAGCGGAACTTGAAGATGAGGAAGAGGAGAACTTCGGTGGAGAACATGAAAGTGAAGAAGATAAAGACGACGAAAACGAGGTAGTTGACGAAGAGGATGAAGTTAACAATGATGTCGAGGAGGAAGATGAAGACGATGAAGATGATGAAGACGAAGAAGAAGAAGACGACGATGATGAAGATGAGGATGAAGATGAAGAAGACGAAGATGATGAAGAAGATGATGACGATGATGATGAGGTTCGTGATGATGAAACAAGCAAACTGCTGAATCGCAATGGCTCTCATTCTACAGATGATGTCTCATCACTTAACACTAATATTCTTTTACTCAGTGGACTCCTCACTGCAAAGGTTTTAATCGAAAGGGCTCCCCAATCTTTCCTCCAAGATTTTGAACGTGAGGGTTTGATAAATGATATTGTTATGATTGTTAAAGCGCTTAATGGCAATGTCGAAAATTCCACACCAGAGCCCGAAAGTACCGTTCGCATCCATTCAATATCCGCCAGTTATAGCAACAAGTATATTGACACAGAGTTCACCAAGGAGTACGAGTACAAGCTTACTAACAAATCCGTTCTTTCGAAAATATCTGTTGTTGCTTTCCAAATTCAACAATTGTACCTGTTAGCTAAAAATAGTGGTAGCTCTAGCAATGCTTCGGAACACATGAAAATCTTATCGGAAATAGATTCAACTCTCAAAGACCAAAAAGTTTTGAAGAGTCTCACTTTTGACAGCTGGAAGCAACTTTGGGACCGTCTCAAGTATACTCTTAATGGTGCGTCTGCTAGGGTACAGATATCTAGCTTTGAGTTGATATCATCTGGGATTATAGAATCATTGGCACATATCTTCACGTCTGAATCCTACGATTTTGGATTTGAATTCAATGATTGCTATAAAGCCTTCATATCTGTCTTCTTTGTGGATAGAAATCAAGACGCTGCATCTTTTTTGGTTACCAAGTTACAAGAAGCCCTTACTAGATCCGAATCATTTGAAATCATTTCTTCAGGAAGTAGCAATATCTCAAATATCGGATCTTATTTCCAGAACAATGACACATCTCAAACAGCCATAATGGCAAAACAGATAAAATTGAAGTTAATTGCGGCAGGAGATAGTAGTGATGATAAATTGCCTCCCAGTATGCAAAATATGATTCTTTCTGTCCACGCAATTGCAACTTTCAAGTCTGTTGATACTTTCCTTAAACAGCGCTTTCGGTTCATGCAAGAGATTACTGGAGGCATTAGGGAGGTCTCTGATGGTGCCAATACAGTGGGTAATGAAGATGATAACAAGAAATCAGCTATCAACATTGAGTTCCTTTTAAATGGAGAGGCTATTCCCAACGAGATCACTATTTATGGTGCGATATACAGATCACTTCAAAGCAAACCAGATGAAATTGTCGATCCATCAAGAATCTGGTCAGCTGTGCACAACATTACCTACCGCCGTATAAGCTCTGCAGTAACAAAAGAACCCAAGTTACTCAATTACAGCTTCCACATAAAGGAAAACGAACTTGATATATACGATAGAACAACTATTCATACTCTTCAGTTGTTAAAAGTGTTATTTGAGATGAATGCCTTCGTCAAGGGAAACATTTATAACGGTGTAGTTATTCCAGAAAACGACTTCATGAATTGGAAGCTAACAGTCAAATTGAACAGACAGTTGGAAGAGCCATTGGTTGTTGCTAGTGGAACTCTACCAGGGTGGAGTATCCACGTCACGAAGCAATTCCCGTTTATCTTTCCATTGGAAACAAGGATTTTCTTTTTACAATCGACTTCATTTGGGTATTCTCGATTAATTCACCATTGGCAAATTCGGACGAACCAATCGAATGATGATAACAGCACTACGAATAGCAGTGGCCAAAGAGCTCAATTGGGACGCCCTACACGTCACAAGGTTCGTATTTCTAGAAAGATGATTCTACAAAGTGCTGTGAAAGTTTTGGGACTTTATGGCTCTACCCCTGGAACCTTGGAGATAGAGTACTTCGATGAGGTTGGATCAGGTTTGGGACCAACCTTGGAATTCTATGCTACAGTTTCCAAGGAATTTTCGAAGAAAAAGTTGAAGTTATGGAGAGATAATGACAGCAGTAACACGGAGGAGGAAGCTTACGTCTCAAATGCCTTAGGTTTTTTCCCATCACCGTTGGATAAACATCAAATCGCTAATGAAAATGGCAGGAAAGTACTATATTTTTACTCTTCGCTTGGTAAATTCATAGCCAGAGCGTTGTTGGATTCTCGTATTGTAGACTTTAACTTCAATACAGTTTTCTTAAAATTGGTACAATACTTCAACCATAATGGAGCTCAAAAGACTAGCCATCGCAACTTGAAGAAAATGGCTAATATTGCCAGTTTGCGCCTTGTGGATCCGGAACTTGCAGACTCGCTCGAACACTTGTATAAGTATGTAAAGCAATTCCCTCAGGTGGAAGAAAGTCAACGTGATTCCATTGTTGTGGATGGAGCTACCATTAAGGATTTGTCACTCTATTTCGAATTACCAGGTTATCCAGACTTCGAGTTATTTGCGAATGGAAGTGAAATTCAGGTAGATGCTTCTAATCTCGAGTTATACATCACTCGTATTTTGGAATCAACACTTTATACTGGAATCGTTCATCAAACAAAGGCCTTTATGGATGGATTTTCGAAGGTATTTCCAGTCAACTCATTAATAATCTTTTCACCAGAAGAGCTTGCTGGATTGTTTGGAGGTGCTGAGGAGGACTGGTCTGTTGATACACTTACGTCAGCAATTAGTGCCAACCATGGTTATACTAAAGAATCCGATGCCATTAAGTCTTTGATCAAGATACTTGTGGAATTTACTGACACCGAGAGAAGAGCCTTCCTACAATTCCTTACAGGAGCTCCTAAATTGCCAATTGGAGGATTCAAGGCATTGCGGCCGGAGTTGACTGTAGTTAGAAAGCATGCTGAAGGGGACTTGAAAGATGATGACTACTTACCTAGTGTGATGACATGTGCAAACTATCTAAAGCTTCCGGAATATTCTTCTGAGCAGCTCATGAGACAAAGGCTTCTTCAAGCAATTAATGAAGGTGCCGGTGCATTTTTGTTGTCTTAGTGTAGCATATTAGGGTAGATAAGCAGAATATAAGGTACATAAATACATTGGTAATGTAGAGAATAAAATAATAGACGAACCAAGAGAGGTGGTTGTATTGAGAATTGGTGTACTAACATGCTTTGGTCTACAAAGTTCTCATTTTCTTTGGTAAGGTGCAAAATGGCTTCAACACGATAAAGGGAGTGACTAACGGAAAACACGCTTGTTTTGAAACTAACACAAGCATTTTTAGCTCTTAATATCAAATCTCGTCTACATCCAAACACTTACATTATTATACCCTCCGACTTACGATTGGGTTGTAGTAAGCTAGTAAAGTCCTTTGGGAGCACTATTTGTATTACCGAGTGACAGTTTATCACGTGGTCTCGATTGCGATTCTACGGTAATAGAAAGCCATATCCAAGATAATGTTGATTAACGAACCACATGAACAGACCTATCACAGAACTCGGAACACTTTCAAACAACTCAATCGTCACATCGTCAAGCATGTCGTCATCAGTAAAGTTGGAATCTCTTGTCAATTCACTTGTGGAGTCAGCTCCTCCCACTGAATTACCAGGTGTAAGCAAGGACTTGTCCACCCTCCTCTCGCAACAAGGATCGTCCTCCATTATAGATGAAGCCTTGGAAGAGTACGTCCAAAATAACGCCGCCATTTTCTCCTCTACATACATAGCCTCCAAGTATAACAAAGACCCCCACTCATCCAAATATATTGACTTTGTCAACAACAAAAAGTTCAACATTGATCTCAAGACACAGCGCGCCATTGACTTTGAGTCTTACGAACCAGAGGTTCAGTACCCCAGCTACTACAATGACTTGGCTACAAAGTTAATCCAGTACGGAGAAGACCACTATCCGTCTACTTACGCATATACATTGATTCCTAAAGATTCTGGCGAATTGGTCGTCATTTTGATTGGCCAGAGATTGAATAGTGAGAACTACTTCACTGGCCAATGGAAGTCTATCTACACTATAAAGAATGGATCCTTAGTTGGAGAAGTCTCGTTGGACATTCACTACTACGAGGACGGTAATGTGCGCTTGAACTTCAATGAAAAGGTGAACGAGTCATTGGCAGGAAGCACTGCTAGTGCTATTGTAAACGCCATAAACGACGTGGAGAACAAGATCACTTTGCAAATTGTGGAGAACTTCAATGAGTTAAACCAAAGATACTTCAAGAACTTGAGGAGATTGTTGCCTATTACTCGTTCTAAGATCAATTGGGGCAGTGCTATTGGAAACTATCGTTTGGGCTCAGATGTTGTTCACAAACAGTAGAAATGACTTGTTGTGAAGTGGCCTCAGTTTAATCCCTGAATAGTTCGGTAGTCTTCATATATAGCAATTCTAAGCAGCTCATGATATTAAATCTCGTTCGTACTCAATTGAATTCTTTATCAAACTACTTCTAACCTAGTCACTCTGTCTTGCTCTTTCACCAGTATACAAAGCACGTACCAGGTATTCACTCGGTACCACATTCGATTGATCCTTCCTCTCCAAATTATACGTGTCATATCTCGATTCGTTCCAATCTATGCATTATTTTCCCTTACCTAAGTTTATATAACATCCATATAACAAAGAACCCAAGCAAAATCAATCCGACTATTCTTGTCAAACTAGCATTTCTATTCATCACCATCCTCAAGTCGCCACTTGTTCTCTTAACCTGCAGCATCATCAGCCCAAAGCTGTCGCTGAGTGAATCCAATATGGAGTTTTCCTGTTGGATAGACCCATGGATGTCGTTGTTGACAGTGTTACGGAACTGGTGCAATGTCTGCGCCAACTGATCAAAACGCTGGTTATTTTGGTCCTCTCTGTGGGAGTAGAGCGAGTCACCCATGTTGTTTCGTTGTGTTATAGTAAATTATGTCGTGTTATCTAGTTGCTCTAGAAGGACCATTTTCAATAACTTGTCAAATTCGGTTTCTATTTTCGCACTCAATCCCCCTACAAAAATTAGTGAGGGTTTGTACGATCAGTAGTTACTGAGGTGTACACTTTGTACAAGGACTATAATTATAATTTCATAACATAGTTACCCTTTTATATAGAATCATCAGGATAAATCGTTCGTATACATATTGAGTTGGTTTAAAATGCTGTGGCCTACTTGGTGTCTACGGTCTCACTTGAATGTTATGCTTACGTTCTCATTACCTTATTAGACTATATACCTACCAGAATAGACTAGTACTTCTTATGGCCTTACTATCTTCCTCTCCAAACAATGACACTTCACCCATATCAACACATCTTGCAAATTCAACTCGAACATCTCAATCATTGCATGTTGTTAACCTCGGGAAATCTATTTATGTTCAGAAATTGCAGGTAATCTTGGGGTGGCTGCTGCTGTGGTTGTTGCTGGTGCATGGGCGGTTGTGAATATATTGAGTTACCAAAGCCTACACTGGTAGGTTGTTCTCTCAATGGCGCAGTTGATGTCGGAGGATATTCTGGATAGCCTTGGAATGGTGGGATTCCTGTATTATGACCCCCGGTTGGATATGGGGCTATATCTTGTGGGTTGTGGACATACGATGAGTTAATTTGTGAGATCAGCTTATTCAATAACTCGTGATAGGTCTTATCTTCCACTGCCAATTGGTCGTTCAAAATTTTCAACTCCTTCTCGCGAACAGTGTGTTTCACTATGAGCGTACCTAACTGAGATCTCAACCCACTTACTTGACCATATAAGGATTCAAGCTCTTCATCATCTATGTTGTCATTATGGCCCGAAGATGCAGCAGATAATAAGGCCAATAAACGATCTATCTTTTTCTGCTCCACATTTAATAATCGGTCTTCAAGTTGAAGTTCCTGGGTCACTTCCTCGGGTGATTTGTTGTAGATTGGAGTCACGTAGTTCAATGGGAAAATGCCTGTCTCTCCAGTTGAGAGTGAACCCCTCCACCAGTCTCTGTATGCCTTCTCTACGACGGTTATTATATCCCCCTTTTTAAATGATAATTCATCCTGCTCATGTGAAACTAGGTCAAATATAGCACGAACTTTACTAATAGCTGGTTGTTCTTTTTCTTCGTTATTAGGTTGGTTCTCTTTGGCTTTCGAAGGATCAGGTAGAGGTTTCTCGTTCAACTGCTTCTTCAAGAATTCTTCTCTTTCATATTCTTGAAGGGATAAATTCATCACTCTTTGTAATTCCTCCTCTTCCTTCAGTGCATCAACGACAATCTCTCTCTTCTCTGGTTTATTGGGTGTGTCCTTACTGTTGAGATAGCGAGGGTGCTCGGATCTTACCTTATTGTAAGCATCAGTCATTGGCTTTAATGAGGGGTCAGACTTAAATGAGGTATGCAACTGATCTATGACTTGTGCAATCCTAATCTTCACCGTCTCATGCAACTTTCTGTCCTTCAACTTCTTAAGTAAAACCTTAGTGAAAGCATCTGTGGCGATCTCTTGTTGCATTCTTGAGCCGCAGTTCTCTCCCAACGACAACAACAACTCCAAAGTTCGAAGAACTACATTGGCGTCCTTGGTATCTAGACGCTTGGTGATGAAGCCAATGGCCTGTTTAGTTGCGTTCTCTGGGTCACTTTTGACCTTGTCACACACTTCAAGAATGTACTCCCAGTTCTCCGTAGTGAGAGTCTCATCGGTGGCTCTTTTGATGAGCAGCTCTAACAGCGAAGACTCATACGAGCGTCTGGATTTGTACATTGTATCTTATGGTTAATCAATGAGGAGGGATATTTGGTTTAATTGGGCTGATCTAATATAAGTCTTCGCTATCTCTGATCTCTACTAAGCTTTGCCTCCGTGTAGATAGCCTCATGAACTATGACTTAAAATGTGTGCAGGTAGATATCGTAGTGCAGGATTTGGCCTGGTGTGTAGTACTGTACGATGAGGCTAAGCTGGAGAAGGCTCTGGTATCATAAGATCACGGTTTAGGTGTTGATGAAGAAGGAAGGTCCGCTCTATTGGCTACTCAAAAAACCTAACAGGAACTATGATTGTCAAGGAAGTAATTTTGGCCATCTACCTAATATGTGTACAGAAAGCTACAAAAAACATGGGGATACTAGAGGAGACTCCTCCTGTGCCATGACATAGATATATGTTCTATTTTAGACGAAATTTGGATTCTGAGTTAATTAGTACTATATCAGTTATACTGAAAACTTTGCTGTATTGGATTTGCCTGTCCTAAGATTTACTTTTAATAGATTTATATATTTTTGCATAAAAGTCTACAATAAATTGTTCCTTTGAAGAAATATCTAATACTATATGAAGTACGCTACACAGTATATCCACTGCAGAGTAGTATCTCTTTCATAACGAATTAAACCTTATCCAATCTCCTTGTCATTGCTGTTCCTCTCCACGCCTTCTGTCTTTTGCAACCAACAGCTAAATACACTTTCTTCCCCCTGACAGAATCTCTGCCCAAATGCGACCCCTATTTGCCCACCGTTTCACGTGACAAAACAAACCCCATTTTCTATCGCGCATCGAAACTGCAAGCAGCATCCAGCGTTGGCGAGAAAAATAAGGTAAACATGTTTTGTTCATTTCATCAGTGGTGCTTAAAGTACCATTTGCTTCATAGAGTAAAGATAGTGTTTCGTAGAAAAAGATGTCTTCGCCAGATTCGTTAGCTCCCCCAAGCCCAGAGCAAACGCATCGTCGTCGTGGCTCCTCCTTGGGCCACATTAACGTTGGTGATACCATGTCCCCAGGTCTTTCAACCATGCATACTACGCGTAGACAGAGAAAGATGTCCGACGCAAGAATCATTGCTTTGAGCACTCTGTCGAGCTCGGATACAGCAATTCTCAAGAAGATTGTCATTGCCTTCAGAGAATTGACATACAGACACACCTGGATTATTCCTCTCTTGGTGTTGTTGGCTTCCTATTCCACATACTACTTGTCCGGCCCCAATACCGAGGTCCACAAGTTTTTGGGACGACTCGTTGTTCCATCTTATAAGATTCCAGGAACTGACCAGTACGGTAAGGGAGAAAATGATTTCTATTTTGTTGCTTTCTATGCTATTTTCTTCACTTTCTTGAGAGAATTTGTTATGGTATGTTTCTTGAGGCCAATTGCAAAGGCTTTAGGTGTTAAGAAAGAAGCGAAGGTCAAGAGATTCATGGAGCAAGCTTACGCTATTTTCTATTATGGACTTGTGGGTCCTGCTGGCTTGTTGATTATGCGTCAATTACCTCTCTGGTTCTTCAACACTACTGAGTTTTATGTAAGCTATCCACACTACACCCATGACTTCTGGTTCAAGATCTATTACTTGGGCCAG
Organism: Scheffersomyces quercinus; assembly: GCA_030556775.1. Taxonomy (NCBI): domain Eukaryota; kingdom Fungi; phylum Ascomycota; class Pichiomycetes; order Serinales; family Debaryomycetaceae; genus Scheffersomyces; species Scheffersomyces quercinus. Next base: position 18,078 of record JAKTUQ010000006.1, on the reverse strand, counting down.
GCTGCTTTTTGGTTCCAACAGTCTATTGTATTGATCTTACGTTTAGAAAAACCACGTAAGGACTACTACGAATTAGTGTTGCACCACATCATCACTATTGCATTAATTTGGTGTTCTTACCGTTTCCACTTCACTTGGATGGGTATTGCTGTATTTGTTTCCATGGATGTTTCCGACTTCTTCTTGGCCACCTCCAAGACGTTGAACTACATAAACTCGCCTTTTACCGGACCGTTCTTTGTTGTTTTCGTCTCAGTCTGGATCTATCTCAGACATTGGATTAACTTGCGTATCTTGTATTCTGTCTTGACCGAGTTCAAGACCGTTGGTGAGTGGGAGCTCAACTGGGTCACACAGCAATATAAGTGTTGGATTTCTCAACCAATTGTTTTCTTCTTGATCGGAGCTTTGCAATTGGTCAACGCCTACTGGTTGTTCTTGATTTTCCGTATTTTGTGGAGATACATCGACGGAGGAGTAACCAAGGACGAGAGAAGTGACGACGAGGACTCCGACGATGAAAGCAGCGAAGACGAAACCAAGAAGTCACAGTGATCAATATCCCTTGTATCTAATTCACTCCTTGATTTCTTCCATATAGATAACTTGCCTTGCAGGTTTCACCTCTCAATCTCTATTGTATTTAGCCGCACCTAATAATTTTTCGTATACATAAAAATGCGAAATGAAAATAATAATGTTTAATCTTTTATTCACTGACAAGTAGTTGTTCTATGAGCTTAGGATGGATATATGTATAACTAAAGGGGAGTTATTGGAGTACCATTTGAGTAAGTATAGTGGTAGTGATGAGCTCCAAATTATAAAGGACTTCGTAAATTTCAATGGGACGAAATCTCTAGAGTACGCCGTCGAAGGTTACAGTAAGAACATAGATGAGGCAGATTCCCAAAAAGACATAAATCAGATTGAATTCGATTCGGAAACGATAGAACGAAGATTCGAAGAAAATAGGGGAGCGATAATGGAAGACCATCAAGTACAGGAATATTTGAGTGCTCAAAGGATTCATAAAGCCAACTTCTTGAATGAAATAAAGCAGAAAGGATTAGTTCTAAAGTCAAATGAACGCCAAGAGTCCAAACAATCGATGGCTCCAACACAAGGACGATTACAAGAGCATATGAACTACTAAGTACATCCTGAAAAAAGTTTATGACAAATTTATGCAACATGTAGTATTTTTATAAGAACGTAATAAATACATATGAATTCTATTTACAATTAACGGGGCTCCTTCACTTGGCAGAGGCACGAATGTTTCTGGATTGACGCTTTGGAAGGCTGACAACTCTGATCTTAGACTGTTCGTAAGAAGAAACTTCCTCTAATCTCTCGATCATACCTTCTTCAGCGGATTTGGACAAGATACCAGCCATCAAAGAAACTGATCTTACAGAATCATCATTACAAGGAACTGGGTATGTTAATAACGATGGCTCCATATCGGTATCACACAATCCAATGGTTGGAACTCTCAGTAAAATGCACTCGTTGATACAATTTCTGTTCTCAACAGGATTAAGAATGACAACCAAGTCTGGCTTGACAAGCTGGTTTTCTTCTTCGCCCAAGTTACGACCAGTAGCTTTGTTGGACATATCAATTTCAGTTTTCGTAGATCCCTTGATTTGTTTTGTAACTTCGGTGTAATTGGTTATCATACCTGGAATCCATCTCTTAGTGACATAGTAGCCCTTTGATCTGTTAGCAGCTTCTTCTAATGCACGATTTTGGAATGTGTTTTTTGATGTACCGACAAATAAGACGATTCCACCCTTCTTTGAAACACCTTTAATGACATTGCAAGCTCTCTTGAGTGCTGCCATGGTTTCATTCAAGTCAATCAAATGAATACCATCGTATTCACCGTATATAAAAGGCTGAGTACTAGGTCTCCACATTGCCTTAGAGTGACCTAAGTGACATCCAGCTGCCATCAAGGAGGCCACAGTAACATCTTGGATCTTCGAAGGGTTCTTAACTTCGTCCTTTGGTCTATATACATTTGATAATTTAGAACCCAACATTCCGGATTGACGGGAGTGTGCTAACTGTCTCAAGAATAATTCCTGCTCGGAATAAGCCCTATAATCAGGAGTTGGCTTTAAGTTTGGAAATTGAGTTGAGTAAGAACTCGAGGTGGTAGACACTAGTCTTTGCAGTATCATTTCATCCTTGCTGTTGGTTATGGCACCAGGTGAAGAATCCTTAGGTTTTTGTGTCCAGGGTCTTGTGTACACTTCACCATATGGCAACTTCATATGGGAGATCATGAAATCCTCCAACTCCTCATCGAGTTGCTTTACCTTGTCTTCGGGTAAGTTGTCCAAGTCTTGTTGCAACTTAAGCAATCTCGAATTGATCAAAGTTGACGGAACCTTGTTTAATGAGGTTATTAAATCGACGGTTTGACTATTCAATTCACGCAAAGCCTTAGTTTTGGCATACTCTTCTTCTTCTCTGGCAAGGGCATCTGCTATGGCCTTTTCACGCAACTCCTTCTGTGTCAACAGCTGTTGTTCTATGGATTCTGGTTGGGCAGTAACGGAGTACAATCTACGATATGTGCCGTTATAAATGGTGCGGCTAGAAAACCTAGCACCGTATGCCTTTGTTAACCGTACCACCATTATGATAATCAAACCGACACAATCGAGAATGCTTCTAATACTGTTCTTCAATTCAAGAAAATGATTCCATATTCTTGTTATAACATTCAAGATTAAATTTTTCACAAATTCTTGAAAAGGGACACGACCTTTATTTGTCTTTGGTCGTGAGGATATTCGAAGAACGCTACGAAGTCTGCAAAACATGGGGTCCACTGGGATATTGGAGATTGTATGTTTGAGATTTGGCAAGAGTATTGTACAAAGATCAGACTCAAGGGAGTGTTCAAATATAATACAAGTTAGCATTTCGACGTGTGAATGCTTACATATTGCAATGGTAATTACACCTTCGTGGAATTCGTAGAAAAGTTCGTGTTGGATGTGCTTAAAAAGTACGATTACACCGCCAACGCCACCATCCTTGTGGCTGATCCTGAATTGTATGCCAATTATCGTCTACAGTTCAAATCCAATGAGTTGACAGTGGATAGAGTCAATTTGATGGCACGAGTTGAGGTCACACTACTAGAATCTTGGACAGATCTAGTCGCGCTCGTAACCAAGTACTTGGATTTCCATAGTAGCGGAGAGCAACAATTGGAGACTACAAAGGTAGTGGCACTATACGGAGTCTTCTATCAATTCTTCGAGTCTGGTAGGTCCAAGAATGGAAGAGACGAATTATCCATAGACGTTTTTCCAAGTGTCTTCCATGTAGACGATTTCTCAGCCAAGTCTTTAAATAGCGTGTGCTGTTTACTATTCGAAGCGCACATATGTAGGGGTATGGTCATTTTGTTCCATGATTCCGAAGCTGGTCGCATTTATGATGACCATCGACTAGAGACTTCTTCATATAGATATGGTAACTATCTCTGGAACCAAAGGATACCTAATCTTGATCTGGCGTCAGCCTCCATTTTGGAGAAAACACGAAAATCTACGGCATTGGCCCAAAACGGCAAAGAAGATAAATGCGAACAGACCTTGCCGTCGATTGCCATGGGACTTGTATTTTCCAAATGGACGTCGGTTCTACAAGGTCCAAAGATATAGCTCGAGTATTCGTTTTGTAATATATATTTTAAAGATTTAGTTAAGCCACATTATGTAAATTGTTTTACTTCTTCTACAGCTTCTTCTTCACCTTCGGCATCCTCGTCGTCTTCATCGTCGTCTTCGAAGTCGAGGTCATCGCCCTTAGCACCACCGGCTTGTCCCAACTGACTAGCCAAGGCGCTAATATCAAAGTTACCTGGACCACCAGCACCGCCGGCACCTTGCATCAATTGAGAGAAGTCAATGCCACCTGGGCCACCCATACCGCCCAAACCTGCCATACCTCCAGGGCCGCCCATACCGCCTAAACCGCCCATGCCACCTGGACCACCTGGGCCACCACCCATGTTCATCATGTTAGACATGTCATCTTCTTGCTCTGGTTGTTCATCCTGTTCATCTTCATCAACCCATTTGTCGAAATCGGTTCTGATGTAGTGATACTTCAACTTCTCCTTGGTCAATCTTGGCCAGAAATCTTCTTGAGCCGTCTTCTTTCTTAAGACAAAGTAAATGTGGGAACCATTTTCTGTATTCTTGTGAGAATTTTCTGTGTCAATCTCTTCGTAGAATTCTATGTTCAAGTCGTAGTGGGAATTGTTATCCAGGGAGTCAGCAGAGAGCTTTAAGTGGGTTGCAGTGAGATCCAACTTAGTGTTCTTAGCGTCGACTATCTCAATAGTTAAGTAGATCACGTTTTTGGCGGCGTCAGTAGCACTGGAACGCTGAGCCCATTTAACAATTGGTGCAATAGAAGTCATTGTATGGTGTTGTTGATGTTCTATTAAGGAAAAGGCAAAACTGTCAAGAAGAAATAGTTGACTTTTGCCCACTGGATCCAACAACTCTTTGGATTTTAGATTTTTCGAAATGTTCACTGATTCGCACTTTCGCCTACACACAGATTCTGGAAGCTTCTTCGAGAAATACTACCAAGGCGCTCACGTGTTTCCGTACCGCAGCCAAATAATCTTGTCTTTATTGATGTAACTGAATAGGTAAGATCGATTTTTTGATACGAGTTCAATACTAGTAGAAATATATTTTGTATGTACTTTTGTTTGATTATAACTAAAATTCTTTTTGCTCTCTTGGCTCTCACATTCCCTTACTGTTCTTCTCTTTCATTCATCTGGTTCTCCATCCACTAGTTGCAAATACTCAAAGTAGAAAGCAATAATTTGCAAATGGGAGTCAAATGGAATATTCTCATCGACTCCATGGGCATGTGCTTCTACACTAGTAGAAACGCCTGGCCTATAACGGTATATATTTCTTGTCAACTCCCAGTAATATCTCGTATCTGTATTTCCGGTTGCAATTCCTGGTGCAACTACGATTTGCTTACCATGTTGTGGATGTGACAGTGACAGGAAAGCCACCTCTTCATATAGATGTCTGATATTACCCGCAAATAGCTTCCATGCCCTTCCAGAGGTGGGAGTTGGCGGCGCTGGCTCTAGTGAAGAGGCTTTATATATGGTAAAGTAACCCTTATCTGTCTTCTTTTTTATCTCCTCCTCTTCAAAAACAATGCCTAGATCGAACTTATGTGCGACAAGACTGACAAGTTCCAAATCCCTTTGAACAATTTCCTCTACTGTACTTTCAATTGCTACTCTATGATTAACGTCAATCTCAACGTATTCAGGTAAAGCATTGGACTTTGCACCGCCGTGGATGATATCAATTGCTTGAGAGGTACCAATCAAATACCTGCTCAAAAGAGACTTCTTGTAGAGGTATTCGATCGCCTTGTCATTTGAATGCTTATCATACTCTGCCAGTAAAATCGCAATTTTGATATCTTCTTCTAATGTTGGTGAGTGCAATGCAATGCATTGATATTCGTGAAACGTTGGGTTTTTAGGAGAGAAAATTGACTTAAATGGATTGGCTTCTAATTTCTCCACAAGTTGCGAAATGATACCAATGGAAGTATGATCAGGTGGGACTGAAGAATGGCCTCCTGGAGTATTTAATCCAATAATTACATCAACAGAACCTTTCTCTCCAGCTCCTGGTAGAGCTAAAAGTACATCATTTTCCTCAGCCAAACTTTGCCCGCCTTCATCAACTACAGCGTAGAATGAGTCCTTACCATACCTTTCAAGCAATAATTGACCAATAGCACTAGCGCCCCGGGGTCCGCCTATTTCCTCATCAAATCCAAATCCGAAGATTATGGTTCTTTTAGGTTTGAATCCACCTTTGAAGAGCTCTTCTGCAGACTCTAACAAGCCAATTAATAAGTTCTTACAATCCGCAGATCCACGTCCCCATAATTGCTCACCATCATACACACCGTCATAAGGGGGATACGTCCAGTCTTTGATTGTAGAATCTTGAGTGGGCACCACATCTTGATGGGCTGTCAAAAGAATAGGCTTAAGTGAAGACACTGAACCTTCCCAAGTAATGACCAAACCCCATTTATTTGCAGTTTCTATTTTGAAGTTTTTCCAAACTATTGGAAAAGTCCTTCCAAATATTCGTGGAAGGGCCTGAACTTAGATTCCCAGTACTCTGGATCTTCTTCCACAGATGGATCATTGTCAAATACATCAGTTTTGACTTTCACAGCACCAGATAATTTTATGGCAGACTGGTTTCTGAAACTTTCATTATGGACTATCGACAAAACTGTGGAATTATCCTTCAAAAACGATTCTGGACGAGCATAGTCAAATGTGGGACATGTTCGATCGATTGTCTTTTCCAAACGTGGATTATGGATTGCAGAATATTGGATACGGGAGGACAGAAGGTAGTTCAAACATGCTACTACTAGCAATGCAAGCACCACCAATTTGTGGTGAGAAGCAATCCACTGTCCTTTTGCCCTTGAATTCTTTATTTCCTTCATTGCAGCGGTCTACTGGATCAGTTCAATTGATGTTGGTCTAATAGACTATGAACATGATAGCGACTTCACGTTAGGCAAATCACCAAATTGTGGCTGTAAGGGGAAAGTTAAGCGAAGATCCCTGGATAACCGTAATTGATAGTACCGAGTCGGAATTCACCCGGAAAAGCTTGTTATCTGTGCACATGAATATTATTAAAAACGATCCAGCATAAAAGAGTCCTCCATCTCAATAGAGCATAAGGTAGTATGGCCATTCCTTCGGGTATATTCTCATCAAATAGTTGATCAGTCATACTATTGATGTCTAGCAATTCATGTTATCACGTTTACCTTTGGAAATTCAGGTGAAACTTTTTCACCTCGTTCCTTCTTCGTCATTGAAAGAGACAAATTCTTACTTCTATACATTGTACAATAATTTGTACTATGACAAGATCTTGAGTACATTTGGAGAAGACATCATTCAAGTAATCATCAAGATTCTTCCCTGGTTGAAACTTTATATAAAGAGTTTGGATACATTTCGATTTCAATGCCGCAACGCTATCGCATCGAGGTTGCTGCTCGAAGACAAGAACTTCAACAAGCGTCAGTCAGATCCTAACCCCTTACACTGTATGTACATTAAGGATTCTTGGAAATATATCTATTCCATCCTCAAGAATAAAAGGCTATTTGCAGAATACTCCGACTACAAGATTGACGAACCAACTAATTACATTTACAGTCATTTTGTGGAAATAAATAGGACATATTTGCTCTCTTACACCAAGTCCTTATGGCTAGCACCAGGAACCTATAATTTGAATATTGGCTTGGTGATTAAACATGGCAGTGGATTAGGAACGACCAAGTTTGAAATTAAGTACCAAAACGAGAAAGGCCAGGCTGTGATACAAACCTTTTACCCACCAACTAATATTAACGAGATTTTACCAAAACAGCAATTCTGCTTCTTGAAGATTGGAGAGTTCAGTATCCCTCCCTGGGACCAGCTGGTAGAGCAGACGAAAGAACCCGAGAGGCATAACAAATTGCATAAAATTCAATTTGTTATGGAAGAGATCGGACTCTATTTGAAGTCTGGGTTTAGGATTTTCTTCTTGGATATCTCTCAGCCTTCCTTATTGTTCAATGAATTCGACTTGCTTTACTACAGTGTCAAAGAATCGAATTATAAGCACTTCATCAACCTACCCCTCAAGAATCTCTACAAGGCTCTTAACTATGTACAGAATGGTGGTACACTGGACAACTTGAGTATGCAGCAATCGCTAAAGTTATATGGAGAAGGCGATCCGTTTGAGATATGTAACCAATATGACAAAACATTTCTTCTGGAATTCGAAGAAATCGAAGTATTGAATATTGAAGGTCAAAATGGGGCTAAAGAAGGATTCACATACGATGAACATAGCTTGGCTAAGTATGCTGAGTTTTTCTTCGAAAATAAGTTTAAGAACAGGTATTTCAAATTTAGCACTATATACCAAAGAAGGCAATTCATTAATAGGTTCGGAGATTTCGAACTAGACTGGAAGGATGCGGAAACGGGCAATTATGATAGTGAGAAGGTTTGCACATATGATAAGGAAGGCTTGAAGTGGAAGATACCTATTCTAGGAGAGTTATAAGTACGTATTCCTTACATAGCTATATATTTAATGTTCATGTGTACTCGCGCAATGAGTGTAGTCGTACTGGTAAAATTCTCCGTCACCTAACAAATTGTCGCGCATAACTTGATAAGGGAAACTGAATCAAAATAGTAGTTACAAACAATACACTTACTCGATAGCGGAGCCATGTCCGAATCAAAGGAAATACATGAAAAAGAACTGAGCATTAACGATAGACTTCAAGACACCAATGATGAAGAAGTTGATTCATTTGCTCATAATGAGCAGGAAGGAGAAGTCCCAACTCCGATGTTAACGGAAAGAAATGCGAACTTTGTCAATTACAATAATGACTCCTCCAATGATAACGCTGACGAAGACGATCAAGATAGAGATACTTCTAATGAAGAAAGTGAACGCAACTCGAATTCGGTTCCTGAATTCAACAACAAAAGAATTATTCTTCAGAGGTTCACCGTGTACAACTCACTGGCCACGATGTACATAGTAGGAAGCAATGCTAAGGAGACTTTGTTTAGGATACTTGAGATAGGCAAGGATCCCAATAATGACGATGCTTTGGAAATAATGGAGGATAAGAGTTACTTTTATACAAGGAAGGACATGATTGAGCTTTTGAATGGACTAGATGAAAGTATTGAAGGTGGTATTCATAAAATTGCCCAAGGATACGGACTATTGGGACTCATAAAGTTCACTAAAGGCTTCTACTTGAGCATCATAACAAAATGCAGCCAAGTGGCCGTGCTTGGAGGACATTTTATGTACCATATTGATGAGACGAAGTTGATCCCATTAGACATAAACTATCGAAGGCCTGAAAAGTATAGTGATGAAGAGCGATTACTTTCAATATTCAAGTACTTGGATTTGGGTAAAACATTTTACTTCAGCTTTGCTTACGATATCACAAACTCGTTACAGACTAACTTTATGAGGAACAAGAAAGCGGCTACTGATTATAAGTATTCAGTGCCCAACGCTAATTTCAGGAATAACGACAACTTTAATACTTTCGAACACAATGAAAGGTTTGTCTGGAATAATTTACTCCTAAAGCCTGTATTAGATAATGCCGATATCGCAACATACGAATGGTTTCAGCCAATAATACATGGCTTTATCGATCAGGCTAAGATCTCTGTTTACGGCAAGAAGTTTTATATCACTATAATTGCAAGAAGGTCGCACCATTTTGCTGGAGCTAGATTCTTGAAGAGAGGAGTCAATGATCGTGGCAATGTTGCAAATGAAATCGAAACCGAACAGATAGTTTCCGATATGTTGACATCGTCCTTCCATGATCCTCGCTTCGGATTTTATAATAACCCGAGATACACGAGTTTTGTGCAGCATAGAGGTTCAATTCCGTTGTACTGGACTCAAGATTTGAATAGGTTACCCAAGCCACCAATAGAAATTAACTTATCGGACCCCTTTTATCAAAGTTCAGCTCTTCACTTCAATAGTCTATTCCAAAGATACGGACTGCCCATCATAATACTTAATTTGATAAAAACCAAGGAGAAAATACCACGAGAACTGAAATTAAATCTGCATTTCACAAATTGCATCACGTACTTGAACCAATTTTTGCCAGAAGAACACAAGCTAAGATATCACAGTTTTGATATGTCCAAGCATTCAAAGAAGAATCTTGATGTCATAACACCATTGCAGAAAATCGCTTCAAAATCAATTAATGAAATAGGCTATTTTCATAATGGGCGCAATTTATCTTCAACAAAACTACAGCGAGGGATCATCAGAACTAATTGCATTGACTGCCTTGATCGAACAAATGCTGCACAGTTTATTATTTGCAAGGAGGCACTCACACATCAATTGCGGGGACTCTCACTAATCTCAAATGAGAAAACTTTGGATTACGACTCAGATTTGATAAATATTTTAACCGAGATTTTCCACGATCATGGTGATACTATTGCGGTTCAATATGGTGGATCAAACTTGGTGAACACAATGGATTCTTACCGCCGAATAAACCAATGGTCTTCGCATACGAGGGATATATTAAATAGTGTAAAAAGAATCTATTCCAATTCGTTCATGGACCTGATTAGACAGGAAGCTATTAACCTATTCTTGGGAAACTACACGTATGTCCCGGATAAGCCGAAGTTATGGGAACTACAAAACGATTTTTATTTGCATAACGAGATGGCTATCGACAATATTAGAATTAAAGTTAGTTACATCGAGTGGTTCAACAAAGTCTATTTATCTGATTCTCGTTTTTCATTCAAAGAAGTTAACTATCGAACTGCTAACCTGTATTGGGATCCAGAGTGCAAGCTTGAGCCCTTTCCAGATAGCAATGACAATTGGTTCAACGAATGCTATGTTCCTCGAAAATTCCAGTCGCTCAGTGAGGTATTCCAGTACAATATGAATTCCAATGCGAGATATTTCCCATCCAATACTGACAATTTGTTCGATTATAGTCCGTTTGATTCAAGGAAACCCAAACAAGATGAGACATCCTCAAATGACAAATCTAACAAGAGTGGCGAATCAAACTTGCGGTATTTGGATGGGTGCTTCGATGACGATGCAAACACTAACAAACTCGATGAATATAGATTCGAAGGAACTAAAGGGAAATATTTAATGGATGATTACTACAACCACAACCACAATCTGGGGCAGAATTATCTTAATATTACGAATCCAATCAAAATCAAGAAATACTTCACAAACAAGATGGGGAAATTGGGATACACTGAATCAAAGAGGCATCAGAATCACGAGGGAACGGGCGCAAATTATGATAGCTCATTGAAACTGGAAACATTGAGCTCGGAGAATGATTTGTTTCTTTATAGTGGTACTGAGGGTGCTGTTGTTGTTCCGAAGCTAAACGAACCTGATCTAGACTTATACAAATCCCAAATGGAGATTCCTAGGTTATTATCATCTACCACCGCAAAATCTGATTACGATAAGGATCCCCATGATTTAAATATTAGTATGAATGACCGCGAAGTCTACGACTATTATTCAACAATATTAACCAATAGTACTTCGCTGGAAGGTTGGCTGACATCATACAACAACGGTGGTCAAATGCCATACAATTCTCTGGATTTGAGATTATATTCTCAATATTTGGGCATTGACGAAGATAAGTTAATCTCCTTAAATACAGAAGACGATTATTTTACATAGATTGCAGTTCGATAATAAACGACAAACGGTACGATTTGTATACGGGAATGACAAAGTACAACATATAGAGCTGTATTTCAGATTAGGAGGACCTGATCTCGACTTTACTCTAGACATTACTAGAAGATACTCACAAGACGTACATACATAACAGTTGGATGTACCAGTAGATCTAAAGACGAACTACATCTGTTAGAATAACACATTCGAAAATCTTTGCCAAACATATATGACTAGATCACCCATTAATTGTAACCACAATCATTTAAGATGGTCACCTACGAGCTGACGCAACCAGTGTATTTTAGATAGTGAAGATATATACAACTTAACGATGACTCAACCATAAGTACCTGTTCTAAGATAGTAGCTGTGAGATCAGAGATCTTCATGTTAAAGCAGTCAAACATATACTAACTAGGACATCGTTAAAGTCTCAGGATAGAGGTTGTGTAACTTCTATAGAATTTGATTTACAAATACAACTAAACAAGTAGATTATAAACCTATATGCTAACCAAGCCCTAAAATACGTCTTCATACATGAGTATTGAAGCTGAGTCTATTCTTCTCATCACTTCACTTTAGGCGGTGAATGTGAATATAGTGTTAGCGAAGTTATGCTACTACACGGATTATTCCACAGATAAGGAAGTATCCTTGTAAAACGTCTCAATGCCTTCTCAAAACAACGATATTTATAAATGTCTTCCCAAGTTAATAGTTTCCTTTGCTGAACTGAATTTTATATCTCAACATTCCCACCTATACAAAACAAATTAGCAGAATTTAACAAATTAACAGAATTTAACAATTGAGTGAAAGTCACTCACAATATTAGTATTGTTGAAAATGGCACATAGTTGGAGGTTCTTCGGTATCTAATTGACCGGAGCGCTACATTCTGTATTGCTGTTGAATCATTTGCTTGTACTCATATCTTAGAGATTCATTAAGGGACATTGTTTGTTGGAATAGAAAATTCTAGAAGGTAAATTGAAATTTATTGTATTCAAGATGGTAAGGGCCAGAGGGTCACAGAGCATGTGAATGCAATTTAATGTTAAGAGAAACTCGGAGATGCTGTTATGGGAAGTGGGACATGGTTATGAAGTACACTCTCTTGATTTTCTACTCTCTACAAACGTATGTAAAAGCTATAAAGTGTATTGAGTGAACAATTGTATATTTCACTAATTTTCTAAATAGAATAAACATATAAATCTCTAATAGCGAGATGGGTCTTATATAGACCTGATATAAAAACTCTATGCAATCCCGCAAAGTCTTCTCCACTTGTGCGGCCTCTTGCCATGCCTTATATTGACATATGATTATTATTTCAACACACTCGATGTGTGGTGGGCTAATACTTATCCAAATTCTTAAAACATCTAAATCTATATACCTATATAAGCGGCAGATTGATATCCTTATATATTCCGAGTTTATTATTAAGATTAATAGTCCATGAGGGTAATCCCTTTTGTTTATATTTTGGTTTTATACTTAATGTGATAGTTTATATTCGTCAACTTAATATTATTATCGATACTTCTAAGATAACTAGACTATTACAGAGGGAGATATTGACGTCCTTATATAGACCAGTCAATCTCTCTAATACTAGCTACTTAAGATATGGTGTTATTACCAACATATGATGTGCACCATCATATGCCCACTATATGGTTCCACCATATCAGAATATCATGCCATACTTGAGCGATCAGCTAACTAGGTCATTCAATGAATGACTGTATGCATGATATTATTTAGAACCTAATAGGACATCTCTGAATACCACTTTCAACAGGAATTATATTGGTCATGCTATATATTAATAGGTTATACTAAAAAGGTTATGACCTTCAAACAAACATTTAAAGTATCCAGTGTGTCTTCCTCATAGGTGCAAACTATTGGCTTGCGTCCATCCGTCTCGATGGATTAAATACTTTCTCTTCAAACAAGGTAGAACATACAAATCTCTAACGAGATCGGTCTAAGTACCAAATAAAGACGATTGGGAATGGCTTCATATATCTTCGACCTTGCATTACTCTCAGAAGCTTCTGACTCATATTATGCCTGCAAGTGACAGCAAGAACTTATCTGAGTGCGTCTTCTACAGGTATATGTCTGTCCTCATAGCATCATTGCAGCACGGTATACAACAATGAGTTCTTAGAGATTGTGATGAATATTTGTAGAATGAATGGGAAATTTCTTGAAATCAAGCTGTATACGAGAAATACAGTCATGGCAAGACCAGAAACTCAGTAATGTTGTGAAACTGAATAGCTGTTAAAAGAACAGTTGACTTCCGATCTATGTAAGGTCTCATTTAATATATATAGGGATAAAGGCTAATTTGTTTAACTGATAACTAATATCTTCACCAGATATTACTACATTAACCATGACAGAAACATAGTGTCATTCAGTCAATGATACCTCCCATGGTTAGAACGGCTATTATTCATGAAGCCCTACAACTACGAATTTCATGCTGAACCCGACTGAAATATACATCCAAGAGATATAAAACTTTCATAACGTACCCAACTTGACTATAGTATATTTTCATCTTAGTATCATATGTTTCTTAATCTGCACGTTTCTTCAAATAATTACCAGTATAGATAAAGAAAAGATGGCTTCATTGAAAAACGATGTACGGTCAAAATGCTCACTTTTAGTCTAATCTTGTTGAAATAGAAATTTAAAAATACTGGAAGAGATTTCAAATTAACCAATGTAAGACAACCCCTATACTTGAAATGTTCTACAAGGTTGAAGAGATGACCCGGCATTCATCACAAACTAGGCGGAAAACTAAGTCACATAAATTACCCAAAATTAAAGATATCAGAAATAGCTACAAAGGAATGATCTCTGTATAGAGCAGGATATCAGTCTGCTAATTATATATGTATGTGATCGTTATATAGCATTGGATAATCATAAATAGAACATTTCTCTTTAACTATATATCAAAGAACCCCTAACCATAGGTCGCCTTCTACAAGAACAGAACCAATTTTCTTATATACTGAAGCCTTTGAGACTTGGAACATCACTTCTATTTGGGAGGCTAATTAATCCTATGCCTCATTTTTTTCGTATGTCAGAGTCAAAACTCATATTGAAATGGAATTTTGGAAAATGAAATTTGTAAGCTCTCAACCTCTCTCAATTGTACTTGTTGAAACCACGAAATAATACATATTCTTTTATTCAATAAGGGGGTATGTGAAATGGCTTATATTGCATGATATTCTTCTTTGGTGCGACCATATCCTTATCAAATGATGAAAACAATATTTAGCTAGTATTATAGAGATTGATTGGTCAATATAAGGACGTCAATATCACTCCAGAATAGTTATCTCTAGAGTATCGATTATAAATACTTTGGAACACTTATATTGATAGCATTCCTTCTTGCTTAATCATATAAGGACTTCTATGACTTCAATACAACAGTACTAGTATTTATAAGCTACTAATTACTAGCAACGATGCTTGACTCCATTGATTTATTTGTAAATAGAGTGAACAACATATAAATCTCTATCAGCAAGATATGTGTGATTTAGACCAGTGCATGTAAAACCTCTCGTGAAGTGAGTCTCACATTGAGTCAGGTCTTGCAAAGTGCAACAACTACATTTGATTGTTATTTCAACGTCAGATAGCTAATATGCGATGTTTCTACATGGAATGGTGGTGAATATCATATCACCACAGTAAAATAGCAAGTCATACGTCACTATATCATGTAACCTGAGTAAATGAATGACTACTCGCATGTTTGTATTATCTAGAACCTAGTAGAACATTTTTTAAGTCTACATTCTAGAGCCAGTACAGTAGGAGTCTAGTGGCCAGCCAAATGTCCAAGTCCCTTACAATTCGAACATTGGGACAACTTATAAGGTGATTAAACACTATAGAAGTAGTTGTCACGCTGTACCTAAAGCATACGTTCCACCTCCTCTGTGAGTCCTGTATCCTTCCTTCCTCTCGTCCTAAAAGTGACAACATGCTTCTGCTCGTTGAATGGATGTTCTTGATTGTCATTAAGGAGAAGAATATGATATTTCTTAAGGATATTGATACAAGTTGTCAAGGTAGCAGCTATAACTCGCACGGAACATAATAAGTACAAGCCCAATGGGCTAATTCTCATTATAATTCAGGAGAGACTTCAGTAATTACGAAGCAACACACTTGCCTTTTGATTTGAAGACCTATCCATCATCTTGGTATTGTAAATGTATAAATCTCTAACAGAGAGACGGATCTATTGAAACGAGAGAAATGTATGTAATTCTTTAGAAATCCAGTTTTTGGTGGGCTGGTGGGCCTTGCAAAGCCAAACAAGAACAATTTTAAGATTCCCCCGTAATTCTGATACGCATTTTGTCTAATTTGTAAATATTTAAAGACCGTCTTAGCTATTGGCTTCGTAAATATGTCGACAGCGATATTTGTTGGAATAGAAATTCTAAAGGTGAATGTGTCAAGATGTACGGACAAATGAAGACGCAAGAGTCAGTGAGTGTTGAAAGTAGTATTCAGAGAAGTCCTATTAGGTTCTAAGTAATATCATTCATGTAGTCATTCATCGAATGATCTAGTTACCTGATCGCTCAACTATTGCATGATATACTAATATAGTGCGACAATGAAGTGGTGATATATGATCGTGTGCTCATCGTACGATTGTAAAACACCATCTCTTAAGTAGCTGGTATTAGAGAGACTGGTCTATAAGGACGTCAATATCCCCCTCTGTAATAGTCTAGTTATCTTAGAAGTATGTAAAATATGAATAGCCTGTCTCCCTTATACAGACCAGAGCTCATCTGCTAGTTAATAATCCTTGAGACATTTTTGATTAACATTATTGTCTTATTCGATTAATATCCCACCCAATAACTTAGTTATCTTAACATTAGTTATATTCACATGCTTTCAGTCAATTTTGTAGGGATATGAGTACCATGAGAGTAAGTTTCATGCAATCAATACTATGTTTTATTCTAGATACGTCTACGGTAACTAGACTATTACAGAGAGAGATATTCAAGTCCTTACGTGGACCAGCCAGTCTCTCTAATACCAGTTATTTAAGAAATGTTGTTGTTACCATCATATGAACATATAGCCCCACCATAGTAGAATATCATGAAATACAAGTACTATCAGGTAACAAGGTGAATCAATGAATGACTACAACCATGATATTACTTAGAACCTAATAGGACTTCTCTGAATACTACTTTCAACACTCACTGACTCTTGCGTCTTCATTTGTCCGTATATCTTGATACATTCACCTTTAGAATGCAAGAACTATCAGAAACAAGGTGATTCAATGAATGACTACGTGCATGACATACTCTTAGAACCTAATAGGATATCTCTGAATACTACTTCCAAGGAGAAGTTGATCCAAATGATCCAGACTATGTCTATGGGCAAGCAATTGGTAAATGCTCGTCATGGTGCGGTTTTGGCTTTTTATATGGTCACAGATGCATTGGAAATTTCACCAAACCCGTAAAGAAGTTCTTTAGTCTAGTAACTCTAAAAAATGGAGAGAAGCTATGAATATGGAATTGTTAGTCATCCTGAGTATTGGAATTCGACTCTACAAATGACTATAGAGAATATAAAGCATATTGAGTGAACGATCGTATATTTCACTAATTTTTAAGAAGAATAAACATATAAATCTCTAAGAGCGAGATGGTTCTTATATAGACTATATATAGAAACTGTGTGCAAGCCCGCAAAGTTTGCTTTACTTGTGCGGCGTCTTGCGATGCCTTACATCACATCTGATTTTTATTTCAACACTGAGAACAGTAGTTGGGTGTTGGTGGAGAAGGCAACCACACCGCAAGAAGCCAGATCTTAAATGGCATATAATGTCAAAGATGTTGGACGTTAGAGGGTAAGATTTGTAAAGATTCACTGTTTGACATAGAGAAATTGATAACAGTATTGATTTGATATTTTGATATACAAAATCCACTTATACAAGCTAAACTAGAACCTATACACTTGGGACGAGTCCCTTATATAGACCAGAAGTCATCTACTATGATTTATAATCCTTGAGGCACTTTCATTGTCTTATCCGATTAATATCCTGTTGAAATAGAAATTTATGAATATGGAAGAGAAGTTTCGTATTAATCAAGAAGTAAGAGGCTAGGCTGAAGGCGGTCTCAAAGGCGGGTTCTGTCTAGGACGATCTATGATGCTAAAGAGATGAGCACGGCATTATTCCCCTTCACAAGATAAAGTGGATTTTGGTAGATAGGGTAATTTAGATTAAGTTACCCAATTAATTAGGGATACCGGAAATAGCCACGATGGCCATAAATGTTGAAAGTGGTATTCAGAGATGTCCTATTAGGTTCTAAATAATATCATGCATACAGTCATTCATTGAATGACCTAGTTAGCTGATCGCTCAAGTATGGCATGATATTCTGATATGGTGGAACCATATAGTGGGCATATGATGGTGCACATCATATGTTGGTAATAACACCATATCTTAAGTAGCTAGTATTAGAGAGATTGACTGGTCTATATAAGGACGTCAATATCTCCCTCTGTAATAGTCTAGTTATCTTAGAAGTATCGATAATAATATTAAGTT